>JAIOJX010000025.1:39072000-40272000 GCA_022376925.1 Tragulus kanchil
GGAAGTCCTTGTAAGGTTTGCAGCAAGAAGGGAAACTATGGGGAAAGCCTGTGACCTAGGAGACCATGACTTTGGTAGAAGCATAAACCTGGAGGGGAAGCTGATCTTAGACATAATCAGCACGGACTCGGGAGTGAAGGAGATGTGTTTTCAGGCAGCATGGAGATCACTACCAGTTGATACCCTCAAAGCCTTTAAGACAAGGGGCCACTAGAATTTAAAGGTTCAGGGGATACTTCTCTTTTAGCCCCTTGCCCATTTACCAGTTTGGGGCTCCCACTTGTGCACCAGATCAATTGTGAAATTGAGAGTTCCTTTTATATTTGACTCTTTTATATGTGGTCTCTAAGGTAAATGTTTAATAGACATCCATAGGTCAGTTATGGGTGCTGCTTCGTTTATATGGATGTAATCCTGAGCTGTGAGAAAACAAAGCATATGCAGAAGGTTTCAAAGTGAGTTTTATGGTTTCATTAAAGTTTTTACAGTGTTTTCTCTCAACACGACTAACTGGATGACATAAAAGCAGAAGCTGCCTTCAAAGAAGGGTATAGTCATTCTGCTCCCCAGGAGTCTTTTTTTAAGTGTCTAGTTCTTGTTAGCTATTCATGTTTTCTTCAGAAGCTGTAGCCTCTGGCTTTTTATATGTATTGTGTGATATCTGTTAGTTGAAACATTAAACTAAGGGGTTATTTCACCCTGGGTTAAAATAACAAAAATAGACAAGTGAACTTTCTGGATTCTCTGTTCCCATGCCCAACCCCTTTTTCTGGTAACAAAAGATGGGGTTTTCTCTTTAGCAAGTTAGTATGTTTTTCTTTAAGCTTTTGCCTCTTATTTCTCATAATTAACCACATTGGCTGGAGCTTATTTATTGTGGTTAGTTACCGAGTGTTTTGGATTTTTTCCTTAAATTTTTCCCCTTTTAGAGTCTATTTCTTCTTATTAAAATACGTTCTAGGCTATTTCACTTCCAGAAATACCAGTCATAAGCCATTCTGTTCCTTATTCCACTTTACAAGTGGGCCATAATAAATGAACTATCACAATACTGTGGTTGGCTGTCTATGACCTTGATTTCAGAGTTAACATTTCACATTGCCTGTCTGAAAGGTGAACTCTATAACTTTCTTTTGGTTTTTGCATTGTTTCCCTATGTATTATTTTCTCTTTTCTTGTTCTTCCTCATGAAGATCAGGTCCTCTCTATGAAGCACCCTGTTGCCAAATACTAAGGCCTCATAGGTCGAGCATCAACTAAACCCTAGATAGCTGTGTAGTTCTCCCGTTCTGAAATACATACATAGGTATAAGTAATGTTAACATAAACATAATATACGTAGATGTATATATACTTGAATGCATGATGCTTGCTAAGTTGCTTTAGTCATGTCCAACTCTTTGCAACCCCATGAACTACAGCCCGCCAGGCTCCTGTGTCCATGGGATTCTCTAGGCACGAATAATGGAGTGGTTGCCATGTCCTCCACGGGGGTTCTTCCCAACCCAGGGACCGAATGAGTGTCTCCTGTAGCTACATTGCAGGCAGATTCTTTATTACTGAAGCCCATATTAAATAATTTATAAGTATAGACTTTGTATATCTACTGTCTGTCTCCCTACCAACCTATCAATCCATCTGTGTACCTACTTATCATCTGCCTATCACCTATCTATCTTCTGCCTCTCTCTGTTTAAAGTATCTATTACCTATCTCTTTAAAATAGAATTCATATATGAATATAGTTTTCATTTACCTCTAAAAGAAGGAGCATTTTTCTTTGGGTGGGGAGGACGTTTAATATCAAGAATCAACTTTTGAAAAACTTGGCTTACCCCTCAAACACCCTTCTAGAGGAGGGCTTCTAGGATCCGACTTGTTGCCCTGGGAGTCACCCTGGGTAGCAACTCTCATGAATGTGAAAGGAAAGTCACAATTGAATAATCATGAATAGAATAATCATGGGCAGGGTAGTGTCATGATGGTGAGAAGAGAGAAAGAGTAATTTTCTGTCACATTTGCCAATAAGAGACTTATGGTGGTCAAAGCCTTCCCACTAGTCACTGAACACCAGTGACCAGCTTCCTCGGGAATGGCCTTCCTTCAGACCACAGATCTTTATAAACCTATGTATACAACTTAAAAAAAAAAAGGACTGGGAGAAAATATTTACAAATGATGTGACTGATAAGGGATTAGTCTACAAAATTTACAAACAGCTTATCACAATCAGTAGCATCAAAACAAACAACCCATTCAAAAAGTGGGCATAAGACCTGAATAGACATTTCTCTAAAGAGGACCTGAAGATCGCCAAGAGGCACATGAAAAGATGTTCAAAATAGCTAGTTGCTAGAGAAACGCAAAGTAAAACTACAATGATATACCACTTCACACCAGTCAGGATGGCTGTCATCAAAAATTCCAAAAACAACAAATACTGGAGAGGATGCAGAGAGAAGGGACCCCTCCTGCACTGTTGATGGGAATGTAAACTGGTACAGCCACTATGGAGAACGTATGGAGGTTCCTTAAAAAACTAAACATAGAGCTACCGTATGATCCTACGTTCCTACTCCTGGGCATGTATCCAGAGAAAAACATGGCCTGAAGAGATACATGCTCCTCAATGTTCACTGAAGCACTGTTTACAATGGCTAAGACATGGAAGCACCTAAATGTCCATCGGAGGAGGAAAGGATGAAGCTCTACCATCTCACACCTCCTCACACCTCCTCTCCAGTCAGAGGCTCCCCTTGATGCCAGCCCCTGTACGCCAACTGGTGTACTGTACTACTGTATTTTTCAGGATACTGTATTGCAAGATTAAAAGTGTTTATTTTGTGTGTTTGTATGTTTTTATGTATTATTTGATAAAAAGTTTTATAAACCTATTATAATGCAGTAGTATATAGTCAACTGTGTTAGTTGAGTAAAAAGGCTAACTTTGTTGAACTTACAAGCAAATCTGTCTTATGAGCATATTATTGGATTGGAACTCTTGTATATAGGGGGCTTCCTGTATTAATGCAAAATGAGAAGTTAGGTAGGCACAGCAATACATTGGTATGGACACAGGTTCTTACGGACTGACTAAGACCCAGTCTGTGATGTGAGTCAAGAGTGGGCTTGGATTTTTTAAGTTTCTTCAGGTAGAGTCTTTCTCAGGACCTTCCCCAAGTCTACCAAACCTTGTGATGGCAGTTTCCACTGTGCCAGGTGTGGACTCAGTGGTTTAAATATTTTAATAGTTCATGTAATCCTTACAATATACCTTGAAAGAGGTCCTATAAATACCCTCCATTTTGCAGATGAGAAAACTAAAGGCCCCCAGAGAGCTCAACATAAATTAGTCAAAAAAGTTGCATCAGGGAAGACCTGAATAGACATTTCTCTAAAGAGGACCTGAAGATCGCCAAGAGGCACATGAAAAGATGTTCAAAATAGCTAGTTGCTAGAGAAACGCAAAGTAAAACTACAATGATATACCACTTCACACCAGTCAGGATGGCTGTCATCAAAAATTCCAAAAACAACAAATACTGGAGAGGATGCAGAGAGAAGGGACCCCTCCTGCACTGTTGATGGGAATGTAAACTGGTACAGCCACTATGGAGAACGTATGGAGGTTCCTTAAAAAACTAAACATAGAGCTACCGTATGATCCTACGTTCCTACTCCTGGGCATGTATCCAGAGAAAAACATGGCCTGAAGAGATACATGCTCCTCAATGTTCACTGAAGCACTGTTTACAATGGCTAAGACATGGAAGCACCTAAATGTCCATCGGAGGAGGAAAGGATGAAGCTCTACCATCTCACACCTCCTCACACCTCCTCTCCAGTCAGAGGCTCCCCTTGATGCCAGCCCCTGTACGCCAACTGGTGTACTGTACTACTGTATTTTTCAGGATACTGTATTGCAAGATTAAAAGTGTTTATTTTGTGTGTTTGTATGTTTTATGTATTATTTGATAAAAAGTTTTATAAACCTATTATAATGCAGTAGTATATAGTCAACTGTGTTAGTTGAGTAAAAAGGCTAACTTTGTTGAACTTACAAGCAAATCTGTCTTATGAGCATATTATTGGATTGGAACTCTTGTATATAGGGGGCTTCCTGTATTAATGCAAAATGAGAAGTTAGGTAGGCACAGCAATACATTGGTATGGACACAGGTTCTTACGGACTGACTAAGACCCAGTCTGTGATGTGAGTCAAGAGTGGGCTTGGATTTTTTAAGTTTCTTCAGGTAGAGTCTTTCTCAGGACCTTCCCCAAGTCTACCAAACCTTGTGATGGCAGTTTCCACTGTGCCAGGTGTGGACTCAGTGGTTTAAATATTTTAATAGTTCATGTAATCCTTACAATATACCTTGAAAGAGGTCCTATAAATACCCTCCATTTTGCAGATGAGAAAACTAAGGCCCAGAGAGACTCAACTATTTTCTCCAAAGGAATGAGCAGTATTTGAATCTAGGCATCTGGCTCCAAACACTTTGCCCTTAGCTTCTCTGAGGGATGGAACATATCAGGAGCAGTGTGTCAGGGAACTTGATTTCTCTCACCATCTTTTTATGGTCCTCTGGAATAGGAATGATCCTCTTAAGTGACACTGTGAAGCCCTGAGGACATCCTGTGGATAAGGGTGGTTCCAATGCAGTACACACAGAGTTGCAGTACACAGAGTACTGGCCTCTGGTGTTAACTTGTCCCTGGGTTCCTGGGATATGTACCAAGTGATCTAAGGAAGATGAGTGCATGACTGTGGAAAGCCTTGAGTAGAATATTTCTCCCACATGTACATAGTTTCTGTGAGTACAGACAGTCATGGTTGAAAACAGGGGTGAGGTTATTGAAGGATAGTAGCCCAGTCTTCCTCATGAGAACTGTATCCATGAGGTAATATGGTTCATGGAAAACTAACTTCTGGAAGGTTGTGTAATATGTTTTATATTTGGCCCCTATAAAATCATGATAACAATTGGAGGGAATAATTTATATAAATATAAATAGTTACTAAAAGGAGAATACTAGAAACAGAAGTAGAATATTATTTAACTTTTGCAAGTGAATTTTGCATTGTCTCACCTAATCTTGTTTATAGAGTAGGAAGCCGAGCCTTCCAGAGATTAGGTGAGTTTCTCAAGGTCACAAGTGTAATAAGAACAGAACTGGATTTAAAAATCAAGTTTGTTTGATACCAAAGTCCTTGAGCTTTACACTTCATTGTGGGGTGTGGGTGTGTTTGTGTGTTGGGGGGTGTGAAGAGTCTGCTGAATAAAGTTTGAAGAAAGAGTGGTTTCCTTTCTTAGCTATAGGAAAAGCTGAACACTGCCAATCCTATACATACATAGATGAGATCAGTGAGTAAACAAGTATTATTAAGAGTGTATCTCATAGGCATTATATGAAAAATAGTGCTAAAAACACTATAGGATATAAAAAGCCAGTGGTCAGTGCTACTCTGTGCTAGCTGGTAGTTGGTAATGTCCATCGCAGTATCTCTGTGTCACCTATTTGTTTCTTGGTCATTGTTTCTGTCCTTCTTTTTCTTTGAGTATCAGCTCACTTAATTCTATCAAGGTACTTCTTTTTCTTTCAAGCTCTAATGATAGTGATCCTACACCAGAGAGCTCTCAGTAGGAACTAAATGGTAGAGAAAAATGGAGGAAGAATTAGAAAGTAACAGAAAGACATGGTTCCTGATGGCATGGAGATGGAAGAAGTAGAAGCTCATGATGATGTTCAACAGAGGAGGCCCCTTATTCCCACTTCATTGTGTCTGGGTGACTGCAAAGATATTGCTTTTCATGAATAACTTTTCAGGAAACAGGTATTAATATCTGTTATATACAGTGCACTAGGAAGACACTACTGCTAGTGAAGCTTAGGGCCAAAATAATCATAGCTATAGCTGAACTGGCCTTCAACTGGGAAGAAGAGTTAGCAGAACTCCGTAAGGATCATTGATATAAAATTTTTCCAGGGAAGGAGGAAATCCTGTTAATTCTCTTTATGATATGGTTGTAAGGTTTGGGTCTTACCCTAGGGCCACAGAGAATAATTGGGCTAGCTGCATGTTTGGAATCCAAAATTTCTCCTCATTAGCTTGGTATGTCCACCAGAAGTTACCTAGTCACATACTACTGAGTGCCTTTCTTGGGATAAGGAAGAGCCGACTTTTCCTACCCCTCCCCATGTACACACCACACCCTTGTTTAGTTCAAGAGTGCTTCATCAGGACATAACTAAATGGGCAGTACTAAGTCATATTATCAACGTGATAGGGGAATGATAAGTACACATTGATTGTTCAATAAATCTCAACAACCTTTCAATAAAGATAGGAGGGACAGTAATTAAGATGAATCTGCACTCAGAGGAGGTGGCTTGTGAGGGGAAAATGGTGGTAAAGAGTTATGCTGCCCCCAGGAGACCATAAAGCCTTCTTATTTCTTGGGACTCTAGCACCTCCCTCCATAAGGAGTGCCATGACATGATGTGGGCACACACCTCCACCATGGCAGATTATGGCTATTGCTCAGAATAGATCAGTGAGTAAACAAGTATTATTAAGAGTGTATCTCATAGGCATTATATGAAAAATAGTGCTAAAAACACTATAGGATATAAAAAGCCAGTGGTCAGTGCTACTCTGTGCTAGCTGGTAGTTGGTAATGTCCATCGCAGTATCTCTGTGTCACCTATTTGTTTCTTGGTCATTGTTTCTGTCCTGCCTTTTCTTTGAGTATCAGCTCACTTAATTCTATCAAGGTACTTCTTTTTCTTTCAAGCTCTAATGATAGTGATCCTACACCAGAGAGCTCTCAGTAGGAACTAAATGGTAGAGAAAAATGGAGGAAGAATTAGAAAGTAACAGAAAGACATGGTTCCTGATGGCATGGAGATGGAAGAAGTAGAAGCTCATGATGATGTTCAACAGAGGAGGCCCCTTATTCCCACTTCATTGTGTCTGGGTGACTGCAAAGATATTGCTTTTCATGAATAACTTTTCAGGAAACAGGTATTAATATCTGTTATATACAGTGCACTAGGAAGACACTACTGCTAGTGAAGCTTAGGGCCAAAATAATCATAGCTATAGCTGAACTGGCCTTCAACTGGGAAGAAGAGTTAGCAGAACTCCGTAAGGATCATTGATATAAAATTTTTCCAGGGAAGGAGGAAATCCTGTTAATTCTCTTTATGATATGGTTGTAAGGTTTGGGTCTTACCCTAGGGCCACAGAGAATAATTGGGCTAGCTGCATGTTTGGAATCCAAAATTTCTCCTCATTAGCTTGGTATGTCCACCAGAAGTTACCTAGTCACATACTACTGAGTGCCTTTCTTGGGATAAGGAAGAGCCGACTTTTCCTACCCCTCCCCATGTACACACCACACCCTTGTTTAGTTCAAGAGTGCTTCATCAGGACATAACTAAATGGGCAGTACTAAGTCATATTATCAACGTGATAGGGGAATGATAAGTACACATTGATTGTTCAATAAATCTCAACAACCTTTCAATAAAGATAGGAGGGACAGTAATTAAGATGAATCTGCACTCAGAGGAGGTGGCTTGTGAGGGGAAAATGGTGGTAAAGAGTTATGCTGCCCCCAGGAGACCATAAAGCCTTCTTATTTCTTGGGACTCTAGCACCTCCCTCCATAAGGAGTGCCATGACATGATGTGGGCACACACCTCCACCATGGCAGATTATGGCTATTGCTCAGAATAGCAGTTGGAGCTTCAGAGTGACTTATGGAGAAGGAGGCCATGGCAAGGCTGCTGGAAGAGGTTTGATATTCTTGAGAAGGAAACGTGATGAATGGATGAAGAGTGAATGCATGAGACATGAAAAGTGATTGAGAAGGCTCCAGTCTGCCTCAAAGAAGCTCGGGTTTCACTTCTAACTTCAGATTCCTTCTCTATAGAAAAAGGAAGGTAGGCTAGGGCAGTGCCACAGTTCCTTCCTGTTTGAAAGTCCTTAGGTTTTGAACTGATGTCATTTCAGAATCTACATGGAATTGACACATGTGACACAGACTTGATCACTGGTGAAATGCTAGATTTCTTGCTTGACCACAGCTTCTCTGTGCCTCTGCTATAACCTTTTTTCAAGTGGTCTAACATTCTCTGGCAGGATCTTTTTTTGTTTTCCATGATGTTCTTTGAAGGTAACTTTGTATTTTGGTATGATTTCAGCCTTAACAAAAAAGCTGCATGAACTGCATAAGAAATTCCAATTTTTCCAGATTCACCAACTATTTACATTTTATTCATTTGTTTAATTACTGCCTTGTGTGTATAGGTATATGTATAACATATATGTGTGTATATATATATATACATATGTATATATATAATATGTATTTATAGCTCAAATACCATTTGGGAGTTTAAAAACTTAAAACATTATAACCTTGTATTCTTAGTTTACTGTATAATTCTTAAGAACACTGGTATTCTCCTATAGAAGCATAATTCAGTTATCAAAATCAGAAAATTTAGCATTGATTATATGTTATAATAGACTTCCCTGGTGACTCAGACAGTAAAGAATCTACCTGAAATGCAGAAGACACAATTTCTATCTCTGGGTCGGGAAGATCCCCTGGAGAAGTAAACGGCTACCCACTCTAGTATTCTTGCTTTGAGAATTCCCAGGTCAGTGGTCCCTGGCAGCCTAGTCAGTAGGGTCACAAAGAGTTGGACATGACTGATTGAGCAAGTAGCACACACACATCTATTATAATCTAATGTATAGTCTATTCTTAATTTTAATTAATTATGCTAATAATGTCCTTTATGGATGTTTTCCTTTATCCAGGATCCAATCCAGAATCACTAATAGCCTTGACCTGTGGTGTCTCTTTAAATATGGAATGACTCTGGAGGGGTGGGATGGGGGGGATGTGCATATGACTAATCTGGGATCATACATATCTGTAAATAACAAAACTCTGTAAAAGTAAAATAAAAATAAAAATATGGAATGACTCCTTATCTTTCCTTTGTGTTTCTTGATCTTCATATGCTCGAAGAGTAGAGGTCAATTATGTTGTAGAATGCCCTTCAAATTCAGTTTGTCTAATGTTGCTTTACAATTATTTCAGATTATGTACTTTGAGGGGCAGTGATAGCATTGAAGTTGTATGATGCCCTTTTCAGTGTGTCATGTCAGCAGGCACGTGATACAGGTTTATCTCCATATTGATGCTGCTAATTCTGATCCCTTGGTTAAGGTGGTCTGCTAGGTTTCTTTACTATAACTTATGATTTTCCATTTTTAAAAAGAGAAAGCTAATAAAATTTTAATTCACACTATGAGATTATAATTGCATACACTTTAGGCTGTTTGATGTTCCTACTCCATTTTTTCACTTTTTTTGTAGTGAATCTTAGATGATTTCTATTGACCTGTTGTCAAATTAATGTGTTGGACTTATTATTTTCACTATTTCCAGTCTGTTGATTATCTGATACATAATTTTTGATAAGATATCATATGTTTTATTTCTATCAATTTCATTCTGCTCTTTTTTTGTAATAGTTTCTACTACTATGTCCTGATTACCTATCTGCTTACATAATTTATGTACCTCTTTCAGTGTATACTTTTATCAAGGTTGTTATAAAGTCACTATCATATCATTTTAAGGTTTTTGGCCATTCTGCTTTTTTTTTAATATTTGTGTATTAAAAAACAATGTAGTGGGATGTAATCTTTCCGCAGCCTAGTCCCACTCTAGTATTCTTGCTTTGAGAATTCCCAGGTCAGTGGTCCCTGGCAGCCTAGTCAGTAGGGTCACAAAGAGTTGGACATGACTGATTGAGCAAGTAGCACACACACATCTATTATAATCTAATGTATAGTCTATTCTTAATTTTAATTAATTATGCTAATAATGTCCTTTATGGATGTTTTCCTTTATCCAGGATCCAATCCAGAATCACTAATAGCCTTGACCTGTGGTGTCTCTTTAAATATGGAATGACTCTGGAGGGGTGGGATGGGGGGGATGTGCATATGACTAATCTGGGATCATACATATCTGTAAATAACAAAACTCTGTAAAAGTAAAATAAAAATAGAAATATGGAATGACTCCTTATCTTTACTTTGTGTTTCTTGATCTTCATATGCTCGAAGAGTAGAGGTCAATTATGTTGTAGAATGCCCTTCAAATTCAGTTTGTCTAATGTTGCTTTACAATTATTTCAGATTATGTACTTTGAGGGCAGTGATAGCATTGAAGTTGTATGATGCCCTTTTCAGTGTGTCATGTCAGCAGGCACGTGATACAGGTTTATCTCCATATTGATGCTGCTAATTCTGATCCCTTGGTTAAGGTGGTCTGCTAGGTTTCTTTACTATAACTTATGATTTTCCATTTTTAAAAAGAGAAAGCTAATAAAATTTTAATTCACACTATGAGATTATAATTGCATACACTTTAGGCTGTTTGATGTTCCTACTCCATTTTTTCACTTTTTTTGTAGTGAATCTTAGATGATTTCTATTGACCTGTTGTCAAATTAATGTGTTGGACTTATTATTTTCACTATTTCCAGTCTGTTGATTATCTGATACATAATTTTTGATAAGATATCATATGTTTTATTTCTATCAATTTCATTCTGCTCTTTTTTTGTAATAGTTTCTACTACTATGTCCTGATTACCTATCTGCTTACATAATTTATGTACCTCTTTCAGTGTATACTTTTATCAAGGTTGTTATAAAGTCACTATCATATCATTTTAAGTTTTTGGCCATCTCTAAATATGTTATTGTTTCTTTAAAATTCATCTTCATGCATTTTGTAATTTTTGATTATATACAAGATATTCTGTGTATTAAAAAACAATGTAGTGGAGACTAAAGTAAATCATATATTTGCCCAGGAAAGGGAACACCCTTTTTTTCCTGTCAGTAGTTCATCTAGGCCTGAGCTAGGACTGGAATTTATTGTTATTTTAATTAAATTTAGTTCACCATTAGGTTAATGATTCAGGAGTGAGTTAGGACTTTACCTTCTGTAAGGCATGACCTTTTTGTACAAACAATCTCTAGCTTTCTGAATTAATTGGCATCTCATTCTGCTTTATAAATTGGCTTCCAGATTTTTATGTTGCTATGGAGTCCCCTTTGCTATTCGGTGCTGCCTTCCAGCTTTCAGTGGTTCAGGAGATCTTATTCCACTCTCTGGCCTTGCCCTTATCTTTGGAATGCTGAGAAGTGTATTCAGTGAACACACAGAGTGCACCTAAAGGATCTAGCAGGTTTGTCTCTGAAAGGCAGAACAAAAGGGCTGAAAGAATCTCAGTCTATGGGCACCTGCTCCTCAAAGAGGGTCTCTCCTAGTTCTCCTGTTCTTCCTCCAGCTGTGGGCAGCCTCTGAGAAGGACGGAATTAAAGACCTACACTGCCCGGAATGGTCTTCTCTTGGCATTTGCAAGCACCTTTGCTTTAACAGGTCTGTCTCAGCCCTTTTGCTCTACTCATAATCTTGCTTAAGCACTTAGTGAGAGCTTAGGAGAAAGATCTGATGGGTTGGTGTAGACACAGCTCCTCAGAATTCTAAACATACACCAACTCTCTCCTAGTCTTTAAAATTCTTACAAAGTTCAGTTTGTTCTCCTTTACAGCTGCTTCTTCCTTGTCCCACTTCCCTACATGAGATGATAAAGGCTGTAGGGCATTTCCTATGAAGGGCTTGCCACTTTCTAGATTCTAGTTCATTTTGGCTTGTTTTATCCTCAATTATTTGCTGAGTGTACAAAAAAATGGCCTGTGGGTTATTTGTCTTGTGTTTTGGTATTAAGGTAGAAGTAGAAGGCAGAAATAAGGATTTCATGTCCTTTTGATATATTCCCATCATTCTTTGGCCACTTTCTGAATTTCTGCATGTAGTTTCTGATGTTCCAGGAGAATCTTGTACTAGGTTTTAGAGGAGAAGCCATTATCACTTAGAAGTCAATGTCGGTACTACCTATGCTCATGGTTATGGAGGTCCTTGCTTCTAGGTCCTCTCACATAGACAGAGCTGGGAAACTATCTATGTGTCTGTCTTATCTGTGTTTATATCCATCCATCTATTAAAAACTATGACTTCCCACTGGTGCTTTCTATGGCTCTGTAACATTATAATGTACATTCTGATCCTCTCTTTGTTTGTATTTGTAGCTCTTCTACAACCTTATGAAACTTAAGAGTTCCTATGAAACTCTCACGTGTCATTCATATGAAACTTCAGAGTTCCATATGTATCTGCCTGCTAATGCAGGAAGCCATAGTTTCAATCCCTTGCTTGGGAAGATATCCTGGAGGAGGGCATGCGACCCCCTCCAGTTTTCTTGCCTGGATAATCCCATGGGCAGAAGAAGCTGGTGGCTGACAGTCCATGAGACCTCAAAGAGTAGGACACGACTGAGTGACTGAGCACACCACTCTGGAGGGGAAAGAAGAAACACACTAACTAGACTTCAACATTTGTTTCTTCTTTTTAAAGGTAAATTTTACATACAAAAAAATAAATAGTTAAGTACACAGCTCAGTAAGTTTAGATAAATGTATCCTAGTATAACTCACAGTCCTATTAGAGATACTGAACATTTCCATCATCCCAAAAATTCCCCTCTCCCAGTCAACTCTTCGTTTCCCCCTGCCACGAGCAACCACAATTCTGATTTTTTTCATTTTATGTGTTTTACCTGTTCTACAACTTTATATTTATAATGGAATAACACAATATGTATTCTTTAGTGTTGGGATTCTTTCTCACTGTAGGGCATTTCCTATGAAGGGCTTGCCACTTTCTAGATTCTAGTTCATTTTGGCTTGTTTTATCCTCAATTATTTGCTGAGTGTACAAAAAAATGGCCTGTGGGTTATTTGTCTTGTGTTTTGGTATTAAGGTAGAAGTAGAAGGCAGAAATAAGGATTTCATGTCCTTTTGATATATTCCCATCATTCTTTGGCCACTTTCTGAATTTCTGCATGTAGTTTCTGATGTTCCAGGAGAATCTTGTACTAGGTTTTAGAGGAGAAGCCATTATCACTTAGAAGTCAATGTCGGTACTACCTATGCTCATGGTTATGGAGGTCCTTGCTTCTAGGTCCTCTCACATAGACAGAGCTGGGAAACTATCTATGTGTCTGTCTTATCTGTGTTTATATCCATCCATCTATTAAAAACTATGACTTCCCACTGGTGCTTTCTATGGCTCTGTAACATTATAATGTACATTCTGATCCTCTCTTTGTTTGTATTTGTAGCTCTTCTACAACCTTATGAAACTTAAGAGTTCCTATGAAACTCTCACGTGTCATTCATATGAAACTTCAGAGTTCCATATGTATCTGCCTGCTAATGCAGGAAGCCATAGTTTCAATCCCTTGCTTGGGAAGATATCCTGGAGGAGGGCATGCGACCCCCTCCAGTTTTCTTGCCTGGATAATCCCATGGGCAGAAGAAGCTGGTGGCTGACAGTCCATGAGACCTCAAAGAGTAGGACACGACTGAGTGACTGAGCACACCACTCTGGAGGGGAAAGAAGAAACACACTAACTAGACTTCAACATTTGTTTCTTCTTTTTAAAGGTAAATTTTACATACAAAAAAATAAATAGTTAAGTACACAGCTCAGTAAGTTTAGATAAATGTATCCTAGTATAACTCACAGTCCTATTAGAGATACTGAACATTTCCATCATCCCAAAAATTCCCCTCTCCCAGTCAACTCTTCGTTTCCCCCTGCCACGAGCAACCACAATTCTGATTTTTTTCATTTTATGTGTTTTACCTGTTCTACAACTTTATATTTATAATGGAATAACACAATATGTATTCTTTAGTGTTGGGATTCTTTTGCTCAGTGTGATGTCTGGACGATTCATATGTGCTGTGTATATCAATAGTTTTTGTTTTGTTTGTTTGTTTGCTGAGAAATGTCTCATTATATACTCTGCAATTTGTTTATCCATTCTCCTGTTAATGGACATTTGGGAAGTTTTTTGCTGTTATGAAGAAAACTGCTGTGAACATTCTTATACAAGTCTTTATGTGGACATGTTTTCATTTTTTCCTGGATATATAAAAATGGAGTTGTTGTGGCATGAGTAGGTATATATGTAACTATTAGAAATTGCTCGATCTTTTCTCAGAGTATTCTTCCAATCTGTTCTTTTACTTCATTTTAACACCTTTCCTTTGTGATTAGTGTGGGGGTTTTAGGACCTCCCCACTGTATGAGCACCCTCCCTAGGGAGGGTTCTAGTATGTCATTGGTTTGAAGGCACACAGGGAGCTCTGAACTGCCTGGGAATAGGCCAGACAGTCTTCTAGCTGAGCTTCAGGAAAGCAGAAATACATGTATATTCTCAACTCTAGGAGTGCCACTATGCCTTGCATTTCCCTTTCCTGCTCAACTGGGTGACTTGTCAGTTCTTAACACTTACTGGAGCTGTCACACATCAGATCAGCTGGACTGGCATTTCAAGGAGCATTATTTCCCCTCTGAGGACTTCCTGACACTACAGGTTTGGAGTCCACTTTGCCCTCTCCTTGCCCTGAGATGCTATGAGACTGAGGAGTAGGGGGGTGCACAGGGCCTCCCTGTTGACTGACTTGAGGCCTTTGTTCTGGCCACCTTCTGGCTGAGAATTGGAGGCAACTTTACAACTGAACCTGGCTTTACTCTTTGTGATATCTGTATGTCATGAGCTCTTTGTTTAGCTAAGAGTTCTAAGAACCAAAATGACTGAGGTGTTTGAAACTGCAGTGTCCTTAAATACAGAAAGACCTCTATATCCCAAACTAGCACTTACCCAACACGGGAGGCAGGGAGGGGAGGGTATGCATTCCCTTGCTTGTTCTGCATCTCTGTAGATGCTGCGAGATCTTACTTCCCCAAGGCAGTTCCTCCTCTTACCCCATCACTTGCTTTGAAGGTAGTATGTGCTACAGTTTCCTTATCAGATTCAGATATTTCTTTTCCCCAACAACCTCCTTGCCTCCTTCCTATTCTTTCTTTTACGGGAACTTAAACGATTTTGTTTGTTTGTTTGCTGAGAAATGTCTCATTATATACTCTGCAATTTGTTTATCCATTCTCCTGTTAATGGACATTTGGGAAGTTTTTTGCTGTTATGAAGAAAACTGCTGTGAACATTCTTATACAAGTCTTTATGTGGACATGTTTTCATTTTTTCCTGGATATATAAAAATGGAGTTGTTGTGGCATGAGTAGGTATATATGTAACTATTAGAAATTGCTCGATCTTTTCTCAGAGTATTCTTCCAATCTGTTCTTTTACTTCATTTTAACACCTTTCCTTTGTGATTAGTGTGGGGTTTTAGGACCTCCCCCACTGTATGAGCACCCTCCCTAGGGAGGGTTCTAGTATGTCATTGGTTTGAAGGCACACAGGGAGCTCTGAACTGCCTGGGAATAGGCCAGACAGTCTTCTAGCTGAGCTTCAGGAAAGCAGAAATACATGTATATTCTCAACTCTAGGAGTGCCACTATGCCTTGCATTTCCCTTTCCTGCTCAACTGGGTGACTTGTCAGTTCTTAACACTTACTGGAGCTGTCACACATCAGATCAGCTGGACTGGCATTTCAAGGAGCATTATTTCCCCTCTGAGGACTTCCTGACACTACAGGTTTGGAGTCCACTTTGCCCTCTCCTTGCCCTGAGATGCTATGAGACTGAGGAGTAGGGGGGTGCACAGGGCCTCCCTGTTGACTGACTTGAGGCCTTTGTTCTGGCCACCTTCTGGCTGAGAATTGGAGGCAACTTTACAACTGAACCTGGCTTTACTCTTTGTGATATCTGTATGTCATGAGCTCTTTGTTTAGCTAAGAGTTCTAAGAACCAAAATGACTGAGGTGTTTGAAACTGCAGTGTCCTTAAATACAGAAAGACCTCTATATCCCAAACTAGCACTTACCCAACACGGGAGGCAGGGAGGGGAGGGTATGCATTCCCTTGCTTGTTCTGCATCTCTGTAGATGCTGCGAGATCTTACTTCCCCAAGGCAGTTCCTCCTCTTACCCCATCACTTGCTTTGAAGGTAGTATGTGCTACAGTTTCCTTATCAGATTCAGATATTTCTTTTCCCCAACAACCTCCTTGCCTCCTTCCTATTCTTTCTTTTCAGGCTTATTGGTATTGTAGAGCTTTATCCTCTATTGCTGCTTGGCATGTCTCCTTAAATGTAGGCGATACTAAAACTTTGGTAGCTGCTGTGCTCATCTTGTGAAGGACTTTTGTGATTACAGTGTTTGATCATTGGTGGTTGTCCTGTGTGATATTTTTAATGTGGCCTCTGTGATGAAGGTTTATACTGTAAACGGAGCTGTGATATTCATCTAAAAAGGGCAGTAAAGATGTTTCCTGGTGAGTCAGTTCATTTCAAAAGTAGGCCCTGAATTATACAGCATGGAGCAGAGGTGCCACATTCACAGAATATGTGTCAGGAGAACACGTCTGTTGATGATGACAGCAACCAGGCTTCCAGGGATAGAGAGTGGGTCACGAGCCCTGGTTCTCTTCAAGGAGGAAAACCGTTGCCACGTCCGATGTTGATTCTGTCTTCTTTCTCCTTCCTGATGTGACATCCTTCTAAGGGAAATCTGGGGTCCTATGTTGGCTCTTCTTCTTTTTTTTTTTTTAAATTTTGGCCTTTTTTTTTTTTTTTTTTACTGTTCCTTCACTTATTTATTTTAATCTATCTTAACTCTTTGACCTGAAATGGTGGCCTCTCTTGCTGCAGAGCACCGGTTCTAGGCACATGTGCTCCAGAGCACTGGCTCACAACAGGACACACTGGTCCAGCTGCTCTGCCACACATGGGATCTTCCCGGGCCAGGGATCGAACTGGCACCCCTTGTACTGCAAGGCAGACTCTTTACCCACTGGACTCCCGGAGAAGCCCCCTATGTTGGCTCTTCTAACACCACCCAACATGTTTTTTAACCTCTCTTGTCTCAGGAAGGGTGTCTGAACTGTTCTCTCTTGGTCATCCAACCAGGGACATTTTAAATAACAGTTTAGGTTTTATTTAGAGATTTTTGATGTGTTTCTGAAGTACTTTTTATGTCTTCATTGAATTTGTTGCAATATTGTTTCTGTTTTATGGGTTTTTTTAGGGGGATTGGCCATGTGGCATGTGGGATCTTAGCTCCTCTACCAGGGAAACCCACATCCCATGCATTGGAAGGCAAAGTCTTAACCACTGAACTACCAGGGAAGTCCCTTAAATAGCATGTGGAAACAACTTTTATTTACTCATCCAGCCTTCCATTCATCCTCTTACCAAATATTTATCAAATAATCATTCACTAATGTGCCCAGTAAATGTGCTAAATACAGTGGTCACTTAAATGTGAATAAGATAGTGTGCCTGTTTCTTCCAAGAGATTATGGTTTAGAAAATATGGTGGGTCAAAAATGCCTGTTTATAAGTGACTAGAATAAAAACAGTGCCAAGTTGCTGTAGTTATGTCTGACTCTCTTTAACCCCATGGACTGTAGCCTGCCAGGCTCCCGTGTCTATGGATTTCTCCAGGCAAGGCAAGAATACTGGAGTGGGTTGCCATTTCCTTCTCCACGGCATCTTCCCAACCCAGGAATCAAACCTGTGTCTCTTGCATTGGCAAGCAGGTTTTTTACCACTATAGAACCTGAGAAACCTACAGTAAAAGTAAAAAAATAATGAATTCCATTAAAGAGTAAAGAGGTATGAACAGTTAGGTTAGCTCAGAAGATTGTTCCCTACACTCTTGTGCAGTCTGTTGATAAAAATTTTGGCATACCTACCAAAAACACATGATATTTGTGTGTAAGTTACAGGCAGGTACTCTGTACATATATATATCATATATTATAATCATATACAAAATGAAAATTTTAAAAAATTGCATACAGAGGAAATAGGTGGTAGTATTTTTGGAAATGATTTTAATCTTATTGAACAAACGAAAACTCTTCTTCCTTTCTTCAATATACGACTAATGCATTTCTTGGCAGTAGCAATGTGATTTATAGGTCAGATCTGATTTAGCAGCCACTTTTTTTTGCATCTAGTGTGGTTGATGTTAAGTTTATATTGGGAGGGGGAGAATGTTATACCTGTCATTTAATTCTTGTTTGCTGGTGCTTACATTATAATATTATTTTTTAATTTGCAAGGACTCGTAGAAAGCATATTGTGAAACTTAGTTTAATTAAAAACTAGATAAGACTATCCAAAAACCTGCATAGACTTCAATATGTCATAATATGC
Organism: Tragulus kanchil; assembly: GCA_022376925.1. NCBI lineage: Eukaryota > Metazoa > Chordata > Mammalia > Artiodactyla > Tragulidae > Tragulus > Tragulus kanchil. The sequence continues at coordinate 39,090,303 of JAIOJX010000025.1, forward strand.
TGAAAATGAATGATGGATGTGTATCTCAGCAAATGCTTCGTCATTATGGAATTCCAGACTTTTTTCTTTTTAATTTTGGCCTCTCTTGTTATTTATTTATTTATTTATTTATTTATTTTCATCCATCTTTATTTTCTGGCCTGCGTGGGTCTCCCATTGCAGTGGCCTCTCTCTTTGCAGAGCACCGGCTCTGGGTGCATGTGCTCCAGAGTGCTGGCTCTTAATTTGACACACTGTTCCAGCTGCTCCATGGCACATGGAATTTTCCTGGGCCAGGGATCGAACCAGTGCCCCTTTCACTGCAAGGCAGACTCTACCCACTGGGCCACCAGGGAAGCCCATAACTCCAGACTTTTGAAGGCTGCTTTCCATGATAGCCATGTCTAATGCATGGATCCATTGAGGGCTTGCAGTGTTAATATATATTTTAAATAATAATAGCCTTTAACTTTCTCATTTTTTAAAGTAACTATAATAGATGTTCAAACACTTTCTTTCCACATGCCAATAGATCATTTGCTTTTCTCTTGGGGTGTGTGGATACTAATTTGGAGGCTGCCTAGGGCTTCCGAGATGTCTTGGTGGTTAAGAATCTGTCTGCCAGCACTGGAGACGCAAGAGACAGGATTTCAATCTGTGCGTCAGGAAGATACCCTGGAGAAGGAAGTGGCAACCCACTCCAATATTCTTGCTTGGAAAATTCCATGGACAGAGGAGAATGTCAGGCTAGAGTCCATGGGGTTGCAAAGAGTCAGACATGACTGAGCGACTAAACATATACCACACACACGGATGGAAAATGGTTTGGATATGAGTCTCTTATATCTGAATACATTAGAAAGAGCTTCACACAGTAACTTAAATTTAAGTGATGAGTCAGATTTTTGATATTAGCAGCCACTTTTTTTTGCATCTAGTGTGGTTGATGTTAAGTTTATATTGGGAGGGGGAGAATGTTATACCTGTCATTTAATTCTTGTTTGCTGGTGCTTACATTATAATATTATTTTTTAATTTGCAAGGACTCGTAGAAAGCATATTGTGAAACTTAGTTTAATTAAAAACTAGATAAGACTATCCAAAAACCTGCATAGACTTCAATATGTCATAATATGCTGAAAATGAATGATGGATGTGTATCTCAGCAAATGCTTCGTCATTATGGAATTCCAGACTTTTTTCTTTTTAATTTTGGCCTCTCTTGTTATTTATTTATTTATTTATTTATTTATTTTCATCCATCTTTATTTTCTGGCCTGCGTGGGTCTCCCATTGCAGTGGCCTCTCTCTTTGCAGAGCACCGGCTCTGGGTGCATGTGCTCCAGAGTGCTGGCTCTTAATTTGACACACTGTTCCAGCTGCTCCATGGCACATGGAATTTTCCTGGGCCAGGGATCGAACCAGTGCCCCTTTCACTGCAAGGCAGACTCTACCCACTGGGCCACCAGGAAGCCCATAACTCCAGACTTTTGAAGGCTGCTTTCCATGATAGCCATGTCTAATGCATGGATCCATTGAGGGCTTGCAGTGTTAATATATATTTTAAATAATAATAGCCTTTAACTTTCTCATTTTTTAAAGTAACTATAATAGATGTTCAAACACTTTCTTTCCACATGCCAATAGATCATTTGCTTTTCTCTTGGGGTGTGTGGATACTAATTTGGAGGCTGCCTAGGGCTTCCGAGATGTCTTGGTGGTTAAGAATCTGTCTGCCAGCACTGGAGACGCAAGAGACAGGATTTCAATCTGTGCGTCAGGAAGATACCCTGGAGAAGGAAGTGGCAACCCACTCCAATATTCTTGCTTGGAAAATTCCATGGACAGAGGAGAATGTCAGGCTAGAGTCCATGGGGTTGCAAAGAGTCAGACATGACTGAGCGACTAAACATATACCACACACACAGGATGGAAAATGGTTTGGATATGAGTCTCTTATATCTGAATACATTAGAAAGAGCTTCACACAGTAACTTAAATTTAAGTGATGAGTAGAAACTATAGGAGAGGAAGCATGTGAAAAAAATGAATGACAGGTGTACAGCTATGGAAGTACAGACTATATGGAAGTAATAATGAAATGTCTTTTTTTTTTAAGAGTAGGAGAATTGTGGAGAGATTAGCATCAGAATGTGGACGGCATTGAATATCTCTCTTTGGGTAAGAATTTGAATTTTGTTCAGTAGGCTTTGGCAGGTATCAAATATATATACATTTGAATTGAGAGTTGTTAAGGAAACAACTATTCCTTTAACATCTCTCTCCTTTATCCCTATGAAAATGCTTATTTCCTTATCTGCCTTCTCTTCTCTACACAGCATGTTATTGAAAATACCAGTCTAGCAGTACAGGGGCTGAGATTGAAAGGGTGGTGGGAAAGAAATTCAATAAATTAAGATTCTTTTTATATAATCACCACTGAATTGTTTAAATCAAAGGTCATGAAAGCAAAATGGAAATTTTAGTAAAGGAAGAGAAAAATGGCGTGAATATTTGCAAAGTTTCCAGTGTGGATAAATAAGAGAGTTGGGGTCAGGGTAGGGTCAAAAAAATTGAGATACTTGGAGAAGAAGCCAGTTTGGAATCGTTAATGATGTGAAGCACTATTTAGATAGATGTACCCAAAGTAAGGCTGAGAACCTGAATATTTACAATAAGACTAAAACTAATCTACACAGAGGCCATACTAAAGGGATTCATGATTCCTGAGGGAACCTACTGAAAAGCAGTAGAGAACCTAAGACCCAGGAGCTCCACTTGAACCCGTGGCTGGGGATCTTGATTCTTTATCTTTTAATACAGTTGTTCATGACTTTGGTGATTGTAGCTACTTCATAGTTTCTTTTCTGTCACTTGAATAAAGTTAATGTGTTTCAGAGATTAGGTTTCAATAATCTTAGGTAGATAGTTTTTTAAAAATCTCTCTGCTAGAGAGCTTAAGGAAACAAATCATCCAAAAAAGCAAACATACTTTGGGTAAATAACAGCAAGCATAATGGAAGGTAAAAAAAATGAGAGAAATTTCTGTACACCTAGCTACATTTGGAATGGAGATAAAGCAGAATGTTATCAAGGCTAGATTTAAGGCTTACTGGCTTAAGTAATCTTGGCAATAGAGACCAAACAACTGTACTAAACATGTAGTTTGATTTTTTTTTTTCTCAGTATGTTATCCAGTTTGACTGAGGTGATGAAACTATAGGAGAGGAAGCATGTGAAAAAAATGAATGACAGGTGTACAGCTATGGAAGTACAGACTATATGGAAGTAATAATGAAATGTCTTTTTTTTTTAAGAGTAGGAGAATTGTGGAGAGATTAGCATCAGAATGTGGACGGCATTGAATATCTCTCTTTGGGTAAGAATTTGAATTTTGTTCAGTAGGCTTTGGCAGGTATCAAATATATATACATTTGAATTGAGAGTTGTTAAGGAAACAACTATTCCTTTAACATCTCTCTCCTTTATCCCTATGAAAATGCTTATTTCCTTATCTGCCTTCTCTTCTCTACACAGCATGTTATTGAAAATACCAGTCTAGCAGTACAGGGGCTGAGATTGAAAGGGTGGTGGGAAAGAAATTCAATAAATTAAGATTCTTTTTATATAATCACCACTGAATTGTTTAAATCAAAGGTCATGAAAGCAAAATGGAAATTTTAGTAAAGGAAGAGAAAAATGGCGTGAATATTTGCAAAGTTTCCAGTGTGGATAAATAAGAGAGTTGGGGTCAGGGTAGGGTCAAAAAAATTGAGATACTTGGAGAAGAAGCCAGTTTGGAATCGTTAATGATGTGAAGCACTATTTAGATAGATGTACCCAAAGTAAGGCTGAGAACCTGAATATTTACAATAAGACTAAAACTAATCTACACAGAGGCCATACTAAAGGGATTCATGATTCCTGAGGGAACCTACTGAAAAGCAGTAGAGAACCTAAGACCCAGGAGCTCCACTTGAACCCGTGGCTGGGGATCTTGATTCTTTATCTTTTAATACAGTTGTTCATGACTTTGGTGATTGTAGCTACTTCATAGTTTCTTTTCTGTCACTTGAATAAAGTTAATGTGTTTCAGAGATTAGGTTTCAATAATCTTAGGTAGATAGTTTTTTAAAAATCTCTCTGCTAGAGAGCTTAAGGAAACAAATCATCCAAAAAAGCAAACATACTTTGGGTAAATAACAGCAAGCATAATGGAAGGTAAAAAAAATGAGAGAAATTTCTGTACACCTAGCTACATTTGGAATGGAGATAAAGCAGAATGTTATCAAGGCTAGATTTAAGGCTTACTGGCTTAAGTAATCTTGGCAATAGAGACCAAACAACTGTACTAAACATGTAGTTTGATTTTTTTTTTTCTCAGTATGTTATCCAGTTTGACTGAGGTGATGAACTGCTTTCCTATCATTAAAAAACAAACAAACAAAAAAAAATCAAAGAGATTTTTAAAAGAAATACAGGGAATTGGTGAAGGGTTTAGGATGACAAAACATCCAAGATTGGGTTTAGGAAGTAATTTGGGGAAAAAAATAAAGCAAGCCAGAAGTGCATTACTGGCAAATTATCAACAGTATTATACAGAGTGGAGGAAAGAAAATAGTAATGGATAAATATGTATTTTTTATGAGCTGAACTGTGTCTGCACCCCCAAATTCATATATTGAAATCCTAACTCCTACTATCTCAGAATGTAGCTGTAGTTGAAGAGAGGATTTTATTGAGGTGATTATAATTAAATGAGGCCATTGAAGTGGGTTCTAGTCCGATATGATGTGTCCTCATAAAAAGAGATTAGGACACAAATATGCACAGATGGGCAATTGTGTGAAGACACAAGAAGAAGATGGCCATGTATAAACCAAGGAGAAAGGCTTCAGTAGATAACCAACCTTGCTAGCACCTTGATCTTGAATTTCTAGCCTCCAGGACTATGAGAATATTAGTTTGTTTAAGCCATCCAGTCTGTGGTACTTTGTTAGGACAGCCCTAGCAGACTAATGCAAAGTTAATAGCAGGTGACCAGAATTAATGTTTTTATTTTTATTTTTAAACTTGGACAGATAACTGAGTACTCATGACAAAAAGAACCTTGTCAGACTTATTCATTATGACCTTAGGGTTTGAAAGACTTGCTGCTGTCTATTTTGACTTTAATCTGTTTGAGATTATATTCAATAGGAAACCTTTGTCCTTTTGTTAGGGAATTCAATTACAACCATCCTAGGGAAGCTCACTGGATTGAGGACCAAACTCAGCACATGGTTGTGCATATCCTTGTTGACTTGAGAGAAGGGTGCTGGTTGGGACAAAATGGTCCCAAAAAGTGAAAAGAAACATACTCATGACATTTGCTGCTAATATAGTATACATCTTAGAGACTCAGCTTAGCACTGTGAATGTAGATTTCTTAATGTGAACAAATGCTAGTACATTCACAGAGATTTTCAGTGGAGAGTATCAAGTAGCTGGGGCAGAGAAATAGTACTAAAAAGAAAATGCTTGCTCTCTCATCTTCTTTAGCCTGGTGGATGGATATTTTAGGGATGATTATCAGGCGATGATGCTAGACAGTCTCCCTGTAAGGAGTGGCGTCATCTCAAAAGGCAGTGATAGGACCACGAGGGAGCAGAGATCAGGAACCGTGAGGTCATCTTCCAGTTATGCCTGCCCCTAGCCAGACAGTTCCTGGGCCCCATTTTTAAGCTCTAGATTCTTCACTAAAGAATGTAGAGGACTTAAAAAGTTTTTAGTAGTGAAGGTAAAAATAATTAGGGAATCAGATTTATGAGTGTAAGTTAAAATAACTATGATTAGTCAACTAAGCAAGAGAAGCCTGGCTTATTTAATATTACTTTTTTTTTTAAGTTTGGTTAATCATAATTGAACATAATCATCCAGTCTTCATTTACACAGCACGGATCCAAACAAGAGGAAATGAGCTGCAGCTACATACAATCTGTGAGATTTAGATTAAACCTAGGAAAGAACTGGCTGAGGGGAATGCATTGCTATGGAAGGATATGGAATTTCCTACTGGGTAGACCTTTAAAAATAGTCTCTCAAGTGTCAAGGCTAATTTAAAAATTAAATCCTGTCTGAACAGTAAGGCTGGAGATTAGTGAATTGGGAGGTGTCAGATTGCATAAGAGACCTTCTCATCTTAAGATATATTGATTATCTTGAAAATGATACTAGTTATGACTAAAGATGTTAGAAAATCAGTGAGAATTAATATCTCTGTTGTGTCTTATTCTTTTATCTTTCTTTCCCCATTAATCTGGGTTGCAGTTTGGGGATTTGCCAAGCAAGCTATAATTATCTATTGTTGGGATTTAAATCTCTTGGTTATACAACAAACACTCAGAAAGACCAGACAGACAGGTTGGGAAATTTCAGTTTTGAGGAACAGTAATAACAACAGATTCCACTGCACCTGCAGTGTTTCACTTTATCAGTTTTATTCTGTTAGTACTTTCTAGATGCTCGCTAGCTAAACTAAACATTGTGGAAGGTACAAAATGGGCATAGGCCATGGTTTCTACCCTTTAAGTGTGTGTGTGACATCTATGGGGTGATGTGAAAACAATATATCAGCCCAAATTACTGACTAATGTGTTAAGGGCAGTGTATGTTGAAAGAGTTGGATGGTGGTTTTAGGAGCTGGAAGTGTCACAGAGGAGAGAGGTTTTAAAGGATGGGAGAGAGTTAAGGAAGATTGGGGATGAAGGAAGGACACATCCGGTAGCCTGTGAGCCAAGGGATGGAAGAGAGAACGTGTGTGCTAAGGTCATATCCTGACATGATGAAGAGCCTCACGTTGTTACAGCCTTTAGGACAGATTGATAGCTATTCATACGTCACATGAAGCTGTTAGAACTTGCTGCTTCTGACATCTGTGATCTTATCTCATCCTAACTTTTTGTTCGCTCCCACTTCCTTTTCTTTGTCACAATGTAGAGTCTGTTTGAGTTCAAATTCCACTTTTGCCACTTTCTAAGTCTATGACCTTGAATCTTGGTTCATGTCAGAAATGAAGATAATAATAGGACCTATTTCAAGGAGGTGTTGTGAGCATTAAAAAAGTTAATAGACATAAAGTCCTTAGAATAGGATCTGGCATCAGTAAAGCATTATATATTATAATATCTATTATAAGCATTTTTGACTGTATACATGTAAATAAATCATTGTGAATATAAGAGATAAATATTACATATTGTAAGTATCAGTACAATGTAGTCTATTTTTGTCACTGTAAATATTGAAATCAATCCTGTCATCTGCTCCTGGTAGCCTGCCCTTTTTATTTTATTTTGGAGTTTAGCCAGTTAACAACATTGTGATAGTTTCAGGTGGACAGCAAAGGGACTCAGCCTTGCATATACATGTACTTGTTCTCTCCCAAACTCCCCTCCCACCCAGGCTGGCAGAGTTGAGCAGAGTTCCCTATGCTATATAGTTGGTCATTGTTGTTTATTCATTTTAAATATAGCAGTGTGTACATGTTGATCCCAAACTCCCTACCTGTCCCTTCCTCCCACCCCAATTATAAATATTAATTCAATCCTTTAAGCCATCTCCTCCTGGTCGCCTGCCCTTTGCTACGCAGCTTGCATTTACATCATCCCATGTCCTTGCTGTCCCTTGTTCTTAGCTGGCTCACAGCACGTTCTGTTCTGCACTATAATCCTAGTTGACATGTTCATCTTGTCCTGGACTGGAGGGTCTGGAACCAGCCATGTCTTATTCATTTCTGTATCTTAAAGTCTAAGGCAGGAGGTCAGTATGTGTTGAATAATTAGGTGAGTGAATTAATAATTGATAGAAGCATATAAAGTTATGGATTCAAATGGTATGCTCTTTACCTACCTCCATCTTGTTTAGCTATTAATGCTAAAAGGTATATCAGCCCCCAATCAAAAAAAGTGGAATATATAAATATGGTGTATGGGTAAAAATTCAATGACTTGAAAAAATAAAATACAAAATAAAAATAGACAAATTTAAATTTAGAATATTCAGCCATTGTTTTTTATTGTTTTTAGCATAAAAATCCATATACCTACCATGACCTAGGGAAAAAATAATCCTTTTTTTTTTTAAGATTTATTTATTTATTTTATTTTGGGCAGGGTCAGGTTGGGAGGGAGGGGAGCAGGCGGGCCACTTCTATTGGTCTTTCATTTCTCCATTTTCATCCGTCTTTGTTCTTTGGCTCCTGTGGGCCTCCCATCGCGGTGGCCTCTGTCGTTACAGAGCGCTGGCTCTGGATGCATGAGCTCCAGAGTTCTTGCTCGGTAATTGGACACATCAGTCCAGCTGCTCCACGGCATGTGGGATCTTCCCAGGCCAGGGATCAAACTGGCACCCCTTGCACTGCAAGGTGGTGTCCTTATCCACTGGACCACCAGGGGAAGCCCTAATCCAATTTTTTTAATAATTGATCTTATTTAGGAAAGCTTTACCTAGTGAATTTACATTCATATTTCAAAATTCAAAGGCTAACACTGACTTTATATAGTCTTAGCAATCATTCTGTACTTTAAAAATTGATTCAGTGTAATTAAGATGACATAGTTCTGTAATCAAATTGTGAACTTTACTTTCTAATGTTTTTCTTTGTAAAATTTTAGACTGTAGAGGTGGAGGTGATACACAGCCAGAACTCAGGAAATCTGCAGTGAATGTCTTTGGTCTTCAGATCCTCTCCTTTGAGGCTTTGAACTAAACAACCTGACTCTGACTTCTAGCTCAGGAAGGAGAAGCTGTAGCTGCGATTATCATCTAGAGTGGTCTTTTCAATAAGGTTGTACAGTTTTATTAGTCATACAATCAGATACTTTCTAATTATTTACCAATATGTTTTATCTTTAAAGAAGCTCTAACAGATTAAATTTTGGTAATTGACACTGTTTATGTCTTAATGAAAAATAAATATTTATTTATTTATTTATTTTGGGGGGTGGGAATGGGGTGGGGAGGGAGGGAGCAGGCGGGCCACATCTACTGGTCTTTCATTTATCTATTTTCATTCATCTTTGTTCTTTGGCCCGCGTGGGCCTCCCATCACAGTGGCCTCTGTTGTTGCAGAGCACCGGCTCTGGGCGCATGCGCTCCAGAGCTCCGGCTGGGTAATTGGACACATGGGTCCAGCCGCTCTGCGGCACGTGGAATCTTCCCAGGTCAGGGATCGAACCGGCGCCCCTTGCACTGCAAGGTGGTGTCCTTACCCACTGGACCACCAAGGAAACCCCTTAATGAAAAATAAAAAGCATAAACCTAGAATGTTTTACCTGAAAACAAGTAACCCCCTCTAAACTATTAGTAAATAATAACTAATACTTATTAGTAGTAATACTAGCCTTACTATTACTACTCCTATTAGTAGTAATAGTAATGCTATTACTATTAATAGTAATAATACTATTGCTTGGTGGTTATCAATATGACAATTTAAAGAAATCTAGTGCACAAAGACAATTTTTGTTACATATTTTTGTATTGATATATGAAGTATATATTTGTCTCACTTAGAGAGTCTATTATTAAAAAATGTATTAAAAATCAGAGTGACTTGTGGTGTTTTCATCCTAGAACAAACTGGTTCTTTTTGAGGGTGTATTTGAAGGCTATAAATGTACTGTTGAAGAATCTAGAAGAACACACACAGTATCCTAGACATCATAATCACCTTGTGGGTTAGATCACATCAAGTGTGGTGGATCAGATCAAATCCTGAAGAATCAACATTTAGGGATGAAATTAGCCATGGCATATTCAGGTTATTACTTTTATCTATTAATTGGATTGTTTAGTGACTAATCTGAATATAGATCTCTACCATTTAGCACTGGAATTAATTAACATAGCCAGTCTGACTCTACTATGCTCTGGTTAATGGACACATAGATGTGGCCGTTGCCATGTGACAGGAAAAATGGGATGATGCAAGCACTTACCTGAGAAAACTATCAGACTCCTGTACCGCCATTGCAGTGCTGCCATCAGCACCCTAGTATTTCATGGAATATGTTTCCATTCCCACTTTCTTCTATGGTCATTTGTAACGTTAGCATTATTTTCTTTTAGAAATATGTAAAACATACTTTCCCCCTTTCCTTACAATATCCCCTCTCTGTCTGTCTGTCTGTCTCTCGTTCTCTCTCTAGGCTAGGCAGTAAAGAATATTCCACGTATTCTGTTGGTATAAGTAGTAGCCAAAACCTTTACAGTTAAATTGGCCTGGATTGACATTCTTTTTTTCTGCAGTGGGATCTACTTTCCAAGGTTGAGGGGATTAAAGGCTACTAGGAACAGGAAATCCTTAGCCCATCGTGAGTGAGATATACTGATTTATCAACTAATGTTTCCTCCTGTTTCCAAGTGGTAATAGATGGTAGTCACTAGAAGTAGATATGGACTTCCAAGGTGACTCAGTGGTAAATAATCAGCCTGACAGTTTAGGAGACCTGGGAAAAGAAGGTTCAATCCCTGGGTTGGGAAGATTCCCTGGAGTAGGAAATGGCAGCCCATTCCAGTATTCTTGCCTGGAAGATTCCATGGACAGAGGACAATTTTTGTTACATATTTTTGTATTGATATATGAAGTATATATTTGTCTCACTTAGAGAGTCTATTATTAAAAAATGTATTAAAAATCAGAGTGACTTGTGGTGTTTTCATCCTAGAACAAACTGGTTCTTTTTGAGGGTGTATTTGAAGGCTATAAATGTACTGTTGAAGAATCTAGAAGAACACACACAGTATCCTAGACATCATAATCACCTTGTGGGTTAGATCACATCAAGTGTGGTGGATCAGATCAAATCCTGAAGAATCAACATTTAGGGATGAAATTAGCCATGGCATATTCAGGTTATTACTTTTATCTATTAATTGGATTGTTTAGTGACTAATCTGAATATAGATCTCTACCATTTAGCACTGGAATTAATTAACATAGCCAGTCTGACTCTACTATGCTCTGGTTAATGGACACATAGATGTGGCCGTTGCCATGTGACAGGAAAAATGGGATGATGCAAGCACTTACCTGAGAAAACTATCAGACTCCTGTACCGCCATTGCAGTGCTGCCATCAGCACCCTAGTATTTCATGGAATATGTTTCCATTCCCACTTTCTTCTATGGTCATTTGTAACGTTAGCATTATTTTCTTTTAGAAATATGTAAAACATACTTTCCCCCTTTCCTTACAATATCCCCTCTCTGTCTGTCTGTCTGTCTCTCGTTCTCTCTCTAGGCTAGGCAGTAAAGAATATTCCACGTATTCTGTTGGTATAAGTAGTAGCCAAAACCTTTACAGTTAAATTGGCCTGGATTGACATTCTTTTTTTCTGCAGTGGGATCTACTTTCCAAGGTTGAGGGGATTAAAGGCTACTAGGAACAGGAAATCCTTAGCCCATCGTGAGTGAGATATACTGATTTATCAACTAATGTTTCCTCCTGTTTCCAAGTGGTAATAGATGGTAGTCACTAGAAGTAGATATGGACTTCCAAGGTGACTCAGTGGTAAATAATCAGCCTGACAGTTTAGGAGACCTGGGAAAAGAAGGTTCAATCCCTGGGTTGGGAAGATTCCCTGGAGTAGGAAATGGCAGCCCATTCCAGTATTCTTGCCTGGAAAATCCCATGGACAGAGGAGCCTGGAGGAGTCCATGGGGTCACAAAGAGTCAGACACAACTGAGTAACTGAGCCAGTAGCAAAAGGCTGTCTACTGAGAAGTAGATAGCCATTTTATCCTTTTCCCATAATTACTTGATGGAAAGATTTTTTTACCTTTTACTAGATTCGTTGTTGCCTGAACTGGAAAAAGGCACTTCAAAATGAGTGACAACCTTGAAAAGTGTAGCGTTGTTTAGAATCAACATAATTTATTTTCCACTTTCATCATCTAATTATCAATTGGTATTAGTAAACAGAGAAATGGCCAAAACATTCATCAGCTAAATAAAACAGTGACTCTAAGGCATACATCTCATTACTTGAAATGTAGTCTAAAAGCTGATGTAAGGTGAATGAATCATTCTAATCTTTTGATGGACACCATCATCATGAAGTAGAGTGTGGTAGAGGGAAGGTAAAACTGAATTGTAAGACTTCATCCAACTTTGGCTTCTACAACTGATGAGAAAACAGACAAAATGTGGAAGGTTTGGAGAAAAGACAAAGAGGCGCTGAGAGGATGCAAGGTGAAACCTCAGAGGAAATGCTAATAGGTTGAATTATAAAGCCTGGAATGAAGCTTGGATAAAAATGACACTAAGCCATAAAAAGAATTGAAACTCAATTGTGCAGCATGGTGGCCTTATGTTCAAAGGCCAGGCCAGACTCAGACAAGGTGGGAAGAGAACCCTCACATCCTTTGTGTTCCTTAATCTTGCCCCTCTGAAAAGGATGACCCTTCCCATGCCCATCTTTCTTTCTTGTATCTTTTTTGGCTGCACTGAGTCTTCATTTTGGCATGAAAGCTCTCTGATTATGGTGAAGAAGCTGAGTTGCCCCACAGCCTGTGAGATCTTATTTCCTTGACCATGGATTGAACCTGTGTCCCCTGCATTGTAGTGGTAGTTTAGCTACTCAGTCATGCCTGTCCCTTTGTGACCCTGAGGACTGTAGCCCACCAGGAAATGGCAGCTCGGCACTGACAGTTTAGGAGACCTGGGAAAAGAAGGTTCAATCCCTGGGTTAGGAAGATTCGTTGGAGTAGGAAATGGCAGCCCATTCCAGTATTCTTGCCTGGAAAATCCCATGGACAGAGGAGCCTGGAGGAGTCCATGGGGTCACAAAGAGTCAGACACAACTGAGTAACTGAGCCAGTAGCAAAAGGCTGTCTACTGAGAAGTAGATAGCCATTTTATCCTTTTCCCATAATTACTTGATGGAAAGATTTTTTTACCTTTTACTAGATTCGTTGTTGCCTGAACTGGAAAAAGGCACTTCAAAATGAGTGACAACCTTGAAAAGTGTAGCGTTGTTTAGAATCAACATAATTTATTTTCCACTTTCATCATCTAATTATCAGTTGGTATTAGTAAACAGAGAAATGGCCAAAACATTCATCAGCTAAATAAAACAGTGACTCTAAGGCATACATCTCATTACTTGAAATGTAGTCTAAAAGCTGATGTAAGGTGAATGAATCATTCTAATCTTTTGATGGACACCATCATCATGAAGTAGAGTGTGGTAGAGGGAAGGTAAAACTGAATTGTAAGACTTCATCCAACTTTGGCTTCTACAACTGATGAGAAAAACAGACAAAATGTGGAAGGTTTGGAGAAAAGACAAAGAGGCGCTGAGAGGATGCAAGGTGAAACCTCAGAGGAAATGCTAATAGGTTGAATTATAAAGCCTGGAATGAAGCTTGGATAAAAATGACACTAAGCCATAAAAAGAATTGAAACTCAATTGTGCAGCATGGTGGCCTTATGTTCAAAGGCCAGGCCAGACTCAGACAAGGTGGGAAGAGAACCCTCACATCCTTTGTGTTCCTTAATCTTGCCCCTCTGAAAAGGATGACCCTTCCCATGCCCATCTTTCTTTCTTGTATCTTTTTTGGCTGCACTGAGTCTTCATTTTGGCATGAAAGCTCTCTGATTATGGTGAAGAAGCTGAGTTGCCCCACAGCCTGTGAGATCTTATTTCCTTGACCATGGATTGAACCTGTGTCCCCTGCATTGTAGTGGTAGTTTAGCTACTCAGTCATGCCTGTCCCTTTGTGACCCTGAGGACTGTAGCCCACCAGGCTCCTCTGTCCATGAGGGCAGATTTTTAACCCCTGGATCACCATGAAAATCCTTCTGCTCTTTCTTTCTTATACCTTCTCTCTCTCCACTGCTGCTTCTCTCCAGTGTGTCTGTAGAAATAATGCAAGATTTGTAGCTAGAAGTTCTGAATATGAGATTTCAGCAGGAAATGAGATATATAAACTTGAGCCAGTTCTTAATTTGACTTTTAGAAAAAAAATATGTCTCTTAAAGTATAAAAGTAAAGGAATATTTTTGACCTCATAGGATTGCTGAGAGGATAAAATAAAAGAACTGGTCCTCAAATCATTTTGTAATGGGTTTCCCTTGTGGTCCAGTGGGTAGAGAGTCCACCTTGCAGTGCAAGGGGCACTGGTTCGATCCCTGGCTTGGGAAGACCCCACGTGCCATTGAGAAGCTAGACTGGTGTGTCCAATTACGAGTCGGCACTCTTGAGTGCATATGCCCAGAACCAATGCTCTGCAAGGAGAGAGACCACTGCAGTGGGAGGCCCACACATGCCAAAGACTAAAAGATGAATGAAAATAAATATAAAAGTAAAAGAGGCATAATGAGGAAAAAATCATTTTGTAACATATAGAGTAAATATGAATATGGGCTCTTAGTATTATCGATGTGTTTCCCCTCTCTCTACATCTTTCCTCTCTCCTTGCAATTCCAAGTACCACACAGCAGAGAAGACAGATAGTAAATTGCTTTCTCACCTTTCTTTATAAAATAACTTCTTATCTTTAAGCAAAGTCTCAGTGATTGAGGAATGGGTCTTTGGCTCTCTGAGGCTTTATTCCAGTCTTAGATTTTATGACAAATAAGCCTTCATGTATTTCCCTTGTGGAATGGTTTATTTTTTCTTCAGGGCTCAGAGCAATCACTATCCTCTTCTAAATCTATTCTTGGAGGCTCTGGGCATGTTCTCAGGAGAAAACTAAGGGAAAAACCCAGTTCCAAGGCATGATTAGATTGGTTTGCATGGTGCAGCCAGTCCATTCCAGGTTTACGACCACCACACTTTGCTCAATGCTTAGAGCAGCCAGAATGACTTTAAGCCTGTCATGTCTGAGTCTTGCAGAAGGAGACCAAAGAGAGTCCCAGCTCCTCTGCATTGGTTTCCATGGTAATCCCAATAGAGCCAGGACCTCTGCTTCCTGCCGTTTGAACCCTGCTACCTGAATGATGCAGGGCTGCATCCTAGAGCCCTCTCATTACCCTGGCTTTTCTAAAATCACAACAAACACCGACTTAGCTCTGCAGTGCAGGTCTGCCAGGGCCAGATTCCTTACAGTAAGACCTGGGTTCTGCTGAGTGGAAACTGCAACTCTGTGCAGTTTTTCTTATAGCCTAGTCTGGAGTTTCATAGAAAGGCAGAGAATCACATTTGTTGTATCTTTTGTCTCTTTCTGTCATTAGAGACTGTGCTAGTGTTTAGGGCTGTCATAAGAAAGCATCACAACTGAAGGGCTTACGCAGCAGCAGTTTATTGCTTTGTAGTTCTGCAGAACTGGAAGCCTGAGATCAAGGTCTGACTCAGTTGAGTTCTTCTAGGGTCTGTGGAAAGAATCTGCTACAGTCTTCTATCCTAGCTTCTTAGTTTCTGCTGTATCACCCTGATCTCTGCCTTCCTTTCCACGTGGCATCCTTTCTCCCTGTGTGCATATCTGTACCTGAATTTCCCCTTTTTGTAGAAATACCAGTCATATTGGATTAGAGCTCACCTGAAGTTAATATGACCTCAAAAAATTACCTCTGCAACAGCCCTTTCACAAGTAAACTTACATTCTGACGTACTGACAGTTAGAATTTCAACATATGAATATTGTTGGGTTACAATTCTGCCCATTTAAGGGACACATCTATCTTAAATATATCTTGACATGAAGTACATTGAGTACTCAAAATGTATAAAACATTGTTTTGGGTACTCTGGACGTTGCTTAAAGGTATAAATTATAAATAATCCCTGCTACTAAGAATTTACCTTTGTGCAATCTCACTCCTGGGCATATATCCACAGAAAAACAACCCAAAGAGATACATGCTTTCCAATGTTTATTGAAGTACTGTTTACAATAGCCAAGATGTGGAAACAACCTAAATGTTCATTGACAGAGGAATGGATAAAGAAGATCTGGTATGTGTGTATCTCTCTCTCTTTTCTCTCTCTCTCTCTCTATATATATATGGATATTATTCAGCCATTAAAAAGAATTAAGGCCATTTGCTTCTCCATCCATGTAATTTTCCAGGCAAGAACACTGGGGTTGCCATGTCCTTCTCCATATATGATAATACAGCTTTCAAATATATTTTAGAAGTTTGGAAATATAAGAATATATTAATTAAAGTCTTTTCAGTTATATTTAAAGAAAATACTCTTTATTTCTTTAGAATGTTAACAGCACAGTAATAGAGATACACAAATTTTAAAGAGAAGGAATTATTTTGATTTTATGAAACTATATATACACCTCCTAGATTAATGGAAATAAAAACAAAAATAAACAAGTGGGACCAAATTAAACTAAAAGCATTTGCATAGAAAAGGAAACTATAAACAAGGTTAAAAGGGAACTCTCAAAATGGGAGAGAAAAATAGCAAATGAACCAACTGACAAAGGATTAATTTCCAAAATATACAAACAGCTCATGGAACTCATTAACAGGAAAGCAAACAACCCAATCAAAAAGTGGGCAGAAGACCTACACAGACATGTCTCCAAAGAAAACATACAGATGGTGAATAAACACATAGGAAGATGCTCAACATCACTCAATATTACAGAAATCCAAAGAAAACATACAAAGCACCTGAAGTTAATATGACCTCAAAAAATTACCTCTGCAACAGCCCTTTCACAAGTAAACTTACATTCTGACGTACTGACAGTTAGAATTTCAACATATGAATATTGTTGGGTTACAATTCTGCCCATTTAAGGGACACATCTATCTTAAATATATCTTGACATGAAGTACATTGAGTACTCAAAATGTATAAAACATTGTTTTGGGTACTCTGGACGTTGCTTAAAGGTATAAATTATAAATAATCCCTGCTACTAAGAATTTACCTTTGTGCAATCTCACTCCTGGGCATATATCCACAGAAAAACAACCCAAAGAGATACATGCTTTCCAATGTTTATTGAAGTACTGTTTACAATAGCCAAGATGTGGAAACAACCTAAATGTTCATTGACAGAGGAATGGATAAAGAAGATCTGGTATGTGTGTATCTCTCTCTCTCTTTTTTTTTCTCTCTCTCTCTCTCTATATATATATGGATATTATTCAGCCATTAAAAAGAATTAAGGCCATTTGCTTCTCCATCCATGTAATTTTCCAGGCAAGAACACTGGGGTTGCCATGTCCTTCTCCATATATGATAATACAGCTTTCAAATATATTTTAGAAGTTTGGAAATATAAGAATATATTAATTAAAGTCTTTTCAGTTATATTTAAAGAAAATACTCTTTATTTCTTTAGAATGTTAACAGCACAGTAATAGAGATACACAAATTTTAAAGAGAAGGAATTATTTTGATTTTATGAAACTATATATACACCTCCTAGATTAATGGAAATAAAAACAAAAATAAACAAGTGGGACCAAATTAAACTAAAAGCATTTGCATAGAAAAGGAAACTATAAACAAGGTTAAAAGGGAACTCTCAAAATGGGAGAGAAAAATAGCAAATGAACCAACTGACAAAGGATTAATTTCCAAAATATACAAACAGCTCATGGAACTCATTAACAGGAAAGCAAACAACCCAATCAAAAAGTGGGCAGAAGACCTACACAGACATGTCTCCAAAGAAAACATACAGATGGTGAATAAACACATAGGAAGATGCTCAACATCACTCAATATTACAGAAATCCAAATCAAACCTGCAATGAAATATCACCTTGCACTGGTCAGAATGGCCAACATCAAGAAATCTACAAACAGTAACTGCTAGAGAGGGTGTGGAAAAAAGGGAACCCTCCTGCACTGTTTGTGGGACTGTAAACTGCTATAGCCACTATGGAGAACAATATGGAAATTCCTTTAAAACCTGGGAATAAACCTACCATATGACCCCCAACAACCCTACTATTGGGCATATACTCTGAGGAAACCATAACTGAAGAAGATTCATGTATCCCAATGTTTATTGCCACACTATTTACAATAGAAAGGACATGGAAGCAACCAAGATGTTCATCCACAGATAAATGAAGAAGCTGTGGTATAACTGAATATTACTCAGCCATAAAAAGAAATGCATTTGTGTCAGTTCTAATGAAGTGGATGAACCTAGAACCTATTATTCAAAGTGAAGTAAGCCAGAAAGAGAAAAATAAATATTGTATATTAATGCATATATATGGCATCTTGCATCTAGAAAGATGGGACTGGTGAACCTATTTGAAGGGCAACAGTGGAGGCACAGACATAGAGAACAGACTTGTAGACACAAGTGGGGGAAGGAGAGGGTGGGAATAGGGTAGCATGGAGACATGTACTATACAATGTAAAATAGATAGCCAGTGGTCATATGCTGTATGACTCAGGTAACTCAAACACAGGGCTCTGTAGCAACCTAAAGTGGTGTGATGAGTTGGGAAGCGGGAGGGAGGTTTTAGAAGGAGGGGACATATGTATGCCTATGGCCAATTTGTGTTAATACATGGCAGAAACTAACACAATATTGTAAGGCAATTATCCTTCAATTAAAAGAAAGGAAATAAAAAGAAAAAATAACAACCAATATCACAAAAATGCAAAAACTCATACAACAATACTACAAAAAAAAATAAATAAATGGAAAGCCTATAGTGAATGTACAAATTTCTATTAATAGATAACCTTTCAAGTCTGAATAAGGGAGACAATCTGAATAGACCAATCACCATTAGTGAAATAGAATATGTAATAATAATAAAATAATCCCAGAAATCAAAAGTCCAGGACCAGATATCCTCACAGGAAATTCAACCAAACATATAAAGAGGCTAATACCTATTCTCAAACTATTCCAAAGAAAGAAGGAGATGGAAGACTCCCCAAGTCTTTCTACCATGTCCCCATAATGTTAATACCAAATCTGAAGACACTACAAGAAATTATCTCTAATAAATATCTTTAGATGCAAAAATCTTCAAAAAGTATTAGCAAACAAAATTTTAACAATGCTTAAAAGGGATCATAAACCATGATCAAGTGGGATTTACTTCATGAAGGCAAAGATGTTTCAGTACTTTCAAATCAATCAATGTGATACACTACATTAACAGGAAGGATAAAAGTTACATGATCATCTCAGTATATGTAGAAACAGCAATTGACAAGATTCAACATTCATTTATGATAAAAAAAAAAAGATCTCTCATCAAAGTGGGCATAGAGGGAACATATCTCAACATAGTAAAGGTTTTTAACGAGAAGGACACAGCTAACATCATAGACATCAGTGAAAACCTGAAAGTCTTTCCTCTAAGTTCAGGAACAAGACAAGGATGCCCACTCTAATTTTTCCATAATACAGCAATAAAATAAGAAGATTGAATAAAAGGCACACAAATCAGAAGGGAAGAAGTAACACTTGTAGACACAAGTGGGGAAGGAGAGGTGGGAATAGGGTAGCATGGAGACATGTACTATACAATGTAAAATAGATAGCCAGTGGTCATATGCTGTATGACTCAGGTAACTCAAACACAGGGCTCTGTAGCAACCTAAAGTGGTGTGATGAGTTGGGAAGCGGGAGGGAGGTTTTAGAAGGAGGGGACATATGTATGCCTATGGCCAATTTGTGTTAATACATGGCAGAAACTAACACAATATTGTAAGGCAATTATCCTTCAATTAAAAGAAAGGAAATAAAAAGAAAAAATAACAACCAATATCACAAAAATGCAAAAACTCATACAACAATACTACAAAAAAAAAAATAAATGGAAAGCCTATAGTGAATGTACAAATTTCTATTAATAGATAACCTTTCAAGTCTGAATAAGGGAGACAATCTGAATAGACCAATCACCATTAGTGAAATAGAATATGTAATAATAATAAAATAATCCCAGAAATCAAAAGTCCAGGACCAGATATCCTCACAGGAAATTCAACCAAACATATAAAGAGGCTAATACCTATTCTCAAACTATTCCAAAGAAAGAAGGAGATGGAAGACTCCCCAAGTCTTTCTACCATGTCCCCATAATGTTAATACCAAATCTGAAGACACTACAAGAAATTATCTCTAATAAATATCTTTAGATGCAAAAATCTTCAAAAAGTATTAGCAAACAAAATTTTAACAATGCTTAAAAGGGATCATAAACCATGATCAAGTGGGATTTACTTCATGAAGGCAAAGATGTTTCAGTACTTTCAAATCAATCAATGTGATACACTACATTAACAGGAAGGATAAAAGTTACATGATCATCTCAGTATATGTAGAAACAGCAATTGACAAGATTCAACATTCATTTATGATAAAAAAAAAAAGATCTCTCATCAAAGTGGGCATAGAGGGAACATATCTCAACATAGTAAAGGTTTTTAACGAGAAGGACACAGCTAACATCATAGACATCAGTGAAAACCTGAAAGTCTTTCCTCTAAGTTCAGGAACAAGACAAGGATGCCCACTCTAATTTTTCCATAATACAGCAATAAAATAAGAAGATTGAATAAAAGGCACACAAATCAGAAGGGAAGAAGTAACACTGTCAGTATTTGTAGCTATGACACTATACACAGAAGACTCTAAAGTCTTCATCTGGAAACAAATAGTATATGAGTTCAGCAAAGTTTCAGTCTAAAAGACTAATATGCAGAAATGCATTGCTTTTATATACACTATTAATGAAACATAAGGAAGAGAATACAATAATCCAATTTAATTGCATTAAAAAGTATAAAAGTTTAAAAAGTATAAAATACCTAGGAATAGATTACTAAGGAGACAAAAGAACTATATTCTGAAAAATATAAAACACTATGAAGGAATTTGAAAATGATATATAGAAATGGAAAGATCACCTATGTTATTGCATTAGAAAAATTAATATTACTAATATAACCATTCTATCCAAAGCAATCTGCAGATTTATTACAATTCCTATGAATATATGCATGATATTTTTCACAGAATTAGAACCCAAATTTACATGAATCCTCCAAAGATTGCAAATTGTCAAAGCAATCTTGAGAAAATGATGGAGGTTTAAGCTCCCTGACTTCAGACTTTATTATAAAGTTAGAGTAATCAAAACAGTATGGTACTGACACAAACACAGACACATAGATCAATAGAAGAGAATAAAGAGCCCAGTAATAAATCCATGGATTTATACAAAACAGACACATTATAAGGGGTCTGAAGACACTACAAGAAATTATCTCTAATAAATATCTTTAGATGCAAAATCTTCAAAAAGTATTAGCAAACAAAATTTTAACAATGCTTAAAAGGGATCATAAACCATGATCAAGTGGGATTTACTTCATGAAGGCAAAGATGTTTCAGTACTTTCAAATCAATCAATGTGATACACTACATTAACAGGAAGGATAAAAGTTACATGATCATCTCAGTATATGTAGAAACAGCAATTGACAAGATTCAACATTCATTTATGATAAAAAAAAAAAGATCTCTCATCAAAGTGGGCATAGAGGGAACATATCTCAACATAGTAAAGGTTTTTAACGAGAAGGACACAGCTAACATCATAGACATCAGTGAAAACCTGAAAGTCTTTCCTCTAAGTTCAGGAACAAGACAAGGATGCCCACTCTAATTTTTCCATAATACAGCAATAAAATAAGAAGATTGAATAAAAGGCACACAAATCAGAAGGGAAGAAGTAACACTGTCAGTATTTGTAGCTATGACACTATACACAGAAGACTCTAAAGTCTTCATCTGGAAACAAATAGTATATGAGTTCAGCAAAGTTTCAGTCTAAAAGACTAATATGCAGAAATGCATTGCTTTTATATACACTATTAATGAAACATAAGGAAGAGAATACAATAATCCAATTTAATTGCATTAAAAAGTATAAAAGTTTAAAAAGTATAAAATACCTAGGAATAGATTACTAAGGAGACAAAAGAACTATATTCTGAAAAATATAAAACACTATGAAGGAATTTGAAAATGATATATAGAAATGGAAAGATCACCTATGTTATTGCATTAGAAAAATTAATATTACTAATATAACCATTCTATCCAAAGCAATCTGCAGATTTATTACAATTCCTATGAATATATGCATGATATTTTTCACAGAATTAGAACCCAAATTTACATGAATCCTCCAAAGATTGCAAATTGTCAAAGCAATCTTGAGAAAATGATGGAGGTTTAAGCTCCCTGACTTCAGACTTTATTATAAAGTTAGAGTAATCAAAACAGTATGGTACTGACACAAACACAGACACATAGATCAATAGAAGAGAATAAAGAGCCCAGTAATAAATCCATGGATTTATACTCAAATTAATCTATGACAACAGGGCAAGACCATACAAAGGAGACAAGACTCATCTCTTCAATAAGTGGTGCTGGGAAAACTGAAGAGCTATATGTAAAACAATATGATTAGAACATTTTCTCACATCATGTTAAAAATGAATTAAAAATGGATTAGAGACCAAAATGTAAAACCTAAAGCCGTAAAAGTAGAAGAGAACACAAGAAGATCACTCTTTGACATAAATCTTAGCAGTGTTTTCTGGATTTGTCTTCTAAGGCAAAAGAAATGGAAGCAAAATTTAACAAATTTGACCTAATTAAGCTTAAAAGCTTTAGCACAACAATGGAAATCATTCACAAAATCAGAAGTCAACCTACTGAATAATAGAAAATACTTGCAAATGAAATGATCAATAAGAGGATAATATCCAAAATATATAAACAACTTATACAATTCAATATCAAAAACCCAACAAAACTTGATTCAAAAAATGGGCCAAAGACCTGAATAGACATTTTCTCAAGGAAGATATATAGATGGCCAACAAGCACATGAGAAAATGCTCAACATCAGAGAAACGTAAGTCCAAATCATAATGAGATACCACCACACACATCTCAAAATGGCTAACATCAAAAAGACCACAGTTAACAAATGCTGGTGAGCGTGGAGAGAAAAAGGATCCTCTGTACACTATTGATGGGAATATGTTAGTGTAGCCATTATGGAAAACAGTATGGAATTTCTTTACAAAACTAAAAATAGAATTATTGCATGATTCAGTCATCCCACTTCTGGGTACATATCTGGAAAAGATGAAAACCCTAATTTGAAAAGATACATGAGCCCCAATTATAACAGCAACACTATTTATAATGATCAAGACATAGAAACAACTTAAGGTCCACTGACAGATGAATGGGCAAAGAGGATGTGGTATGTAACCCAAATTTACATGAATCCTCCAAAGATTGCAAATTGTCAAAGCAATCTTGAGAAAATGATGGAGGTTTAAGCTCCCTGACTTCAGACTTTATTATAAAGTTAGAGTAATCAAAACAGTATGGTACTGACACAAACACAGACACATAGATCAATAGAAGAGAATAAAGAGCCCAGTAATAAATCCATGGATTTATACTCAAATTAATCTATGACAACAGGGCAAGACCATACAAAGGAGACAAGACTCATCTCTTCAATAAGTGGTGCTGGGAAAACTGAAGAGCTATATGTAAAACAATATGATTAGAACATTTTCTCACATCATGTTAAAAATGAATTAAAAATGGATTAGAGACCAAAATGTAAAACCTAAAGCCGTAAAAGTAGAAGAGAACACAAGAAGATCACTCTTTGACATAAATCTTAGCAGTGTTTTCTGGATTTGTCTTCTAAGGCAAAAGAAATGGAAGCAAAATTTAACAAATTTGACCTAATTAAGCTTAAAAGCTTTAGCACAACAATGGAAATCATTCACAAAATCAGAAGTCAACCTACTGAATAATAGAAAATACTTGCAAATGAAATGATCAATAAGAGGATAATATCCAAAATATATAAACAACTTATACAATTCAATATCAAAAACCCAACAAAACTTGATTCAAAAAATGGGCCAAAGACCTGAATAGACATTTTCTCAAGGAAGATATATAGATGGCCAACAAGCACATGAGAAAATGCTCAACATCAGAGAAACGTAAGTCCAAATCATAATGAGATACCACCACACACATCTCAAAATGGCTAACATCAAAAAGACCACAGTTAACAAATGCTGGTGAGCGTGGAGAGAAAAAGGATCCTCTGTACACTATTGATGGGAATATGTTAGTGTAGCCATTATGGAAAACAGTATGGAATTTCTTTACAAAACTAAAAATAGAATTATTGCATGATTCAGTCATCCCACTTCTGGGTACATATCTGGAAAAGATGAAAACCCTAATTTGAAAAGATACATGAGCCCCAATTATAACAGCAACACTATTTATAATGATCAAGACATAGAAACAACTTAAAGGTCCACTGACAGATGAATGGGCAAAGAGGATGTGGTATGTACGCAATGGGGTATCACTCCACTACAAAAAAGAATGAAATGCTGCCATTTGCTAAAATGTGAATGGAGGGTGTTGGGCTTCATTAAGTAAGTCAAACAGATAAAGAAAAATACTGTGTGATATCACTTATATATTGAATCTAAGAAATTTTTAAAAACTTGGTAAATATAGCACAAAAGAAAGACTCGGAGATACAGAAAGCAAACTAGTGGTTCTCAGTGGGGAGAGGGGCAAGGAGGGGCCAGATAGGGATACAGGATGAAGAGATACAAACTACTATGTATAAAATAATTTAGCAAAAACAATATTTAGTACTGCACAGAGAAATAGAGCCATGTTTTATAATCACTTTAAATGGAGTATAATCTATAAAAACAATTATATTCTTATGTTGCACACCTAAAATTAATATAATATCATAAATCAGTTATGCCTTAATTAAAAACATAAATGAGATGATGGGTGCTCACCAAACTTACTGTAGCAATCATTTCATATACAGTAAGTCAACCAGTGTTTTGTACATTAAAGTGTATACAGTGATGTATGTCAATTGTATCTAAATAAAACCAGGAAAGAATTAAAAATTAACACTTTGGAAAGTTTAGTGAAAAATTCGAGAGGAATTGCTAGAAAATTATTGTAAATAAAAGTGAATACAACAAGAAATAACAAGATTTTTAATTATTATGTATGTATATACAATTTTTCTATTAATTTAAAAATCCTAATGATACAGATACTCTTTGTAAAACAGAATTTCTGAAAGAATAGACTAGGAAACCCGAATGTATGAAGAATTCAAAGCCAACTATAGTTAACAAATGCTGGTGAGCGTGGAGAAAAAGGATCTTACACTATTGATGGGAATATGTTAGTGTAGCCATTATGGAAAACAGTATGGAATTTCTTTACAAAACTAAAAATAGAATTATTGCATGATTCAGTCATCCCACTTCTGGGTACATATCTGGAAAAGATGAAAACCCTAATTTGAAAAGATACATGAGCCCCAATTATAACAGCAACACTATTTATAATGATCAAGACATAGAAACAACTTAAGGTCCACTGACAGATGAATGGGCAAAGAGGATGTGGTATGTACGCAATGGGGTATCACTCCACTACAAAAAAGAATGAAATGCTGCCATTTGCTAAAATGTGAATGGAGGGTGTTGGGCTTCATTAAGTAAGTCAAACAGATAAAGAAAAATACTGTGTGATATCACTTATATATTGAATCTAAGAAATTTTTAAAAACTTGGTAAATATAGCACAAAAGAAAGACTCGGAGATACAGAAAGCAAACTAGTGGTTCTCAGTGGGGAGAGGGGCAAGGAGGGGCCAGATAGGGATACAGGATGAAGAGATACAAACTACTATGTATAAAATAATTTAGCAAAAACAATATTTAGTACTGCACAGAGAAATAGAGCCATGTTTTATAATCACTTTAAATGGAGTATAATCTATAAAAACAATTATATTCTTATGTTGCACACCTAAAATTAATATAATATCATAAATCAGTTATGCCTTAATTAAAAACATAAATGAGATGATGGGTGCTCACCAAACTTACTGTAGCAATCATTTCATATACAGTAAGTCAACCAGTGTTTTGTACATTAAAGTGTATACAGTGATGTATGTCAATTGTATCTAAATAAAACCAGGAAAGAATTAAAAATTAACACTTTGGAAAGTTTAGTGAAAAATTCGAGAGGAATTGCTAGAAAATTATTGTAAATAAAAGTGAATACAACAAGAAATAACAAGATTTTTAATTATTATGTATGTATATACAATTTTTCTATTAATTTAAAAATCCTAATGATACAGATACTCTTTGTAAAACAGAATTTCTGAAAGAATAGACTAGGAAACCCGAATGTATGAAGAATTCAAAGCCAAGTATATAAGTAACCATAAAGGAAATTGAAAAATCAATGTGATAATCATCCACAAAACTCACTGACACTAATTAATTTCACAGGAGCATTCTTTCAAGCTTTCAAGAAAAAAGTACCTGCTTTCCCTTTAAGCCATTTTAGAGAACAGTAAAAGATGGCTTAATTCTGTTATGCTGGCATAAAACGTAACAGCAAATACAGAACAAAAGAAAACTATGTCTTCTTCAGAATGGTAAACACTCAAATGTCCTGTTGGAAGTCAATAGTTATTCTATATATACATAGCCAAATGAATGCAAAATACCATGGTCACCTGATGTGAACAACCGACTCCTTGGAAAAGTCCCTGATGCTGGGAAAGATTGAGGGCAGGAGAAGAGGGCGTCAAAGGGTGAGATGGCTGGATGGTCTCACTAATGCAATGGATGTGTACTTACGCAAGCTCCAGGAGATGATGAGGACAGGGTAGCCCAGTGTGCTGCAATCCGTGGGATTGCAAAGAGTCAGACATGACTAGCTGACTGAACAGAAACAACAACCATGGCTAAGTCAAATCTTGAGGACTTCAGTACAGGACGTATTAGGATCTATACTAGACTAAAATGCATTATACACTTTTGTAATTTATTTGGCAATAAGTAAGAAACACCTCCCCCATACAACTACTAATTATTCCCAATGTTTGGCTTCCTGGTATGAAGAGTGCTCAAGTTCTCAGGTACCAGAGAGATGTCAGAGCCAAGTGTCCCTGGTTAACATACATCTTGAAATCTTAAATTATAGAGATCACTGACAGCCGTCAGGGTATTCACAGAATCATTTGTCATTATCTTGTAGATTTTATCCTAAGAATGCAAGATTGATTTACTACTATTAAACATATTAATAAACTCTTTAAAAGGTTAGACTTACAAATATAATCATTTAAACCCATCGTAAAATGGGCTCTAATAAGACAAAAATGAGGAATATATTCCTTTATGGAAATAATAAAGATGAAGAAAGACTGGTTACAAAGCGGGTGAGCCTGCTAAGAGGTGAACTAGCTAAGGTGCTGCTGGTGAGAGTGCCATTTGATGCAGTCTTTCTAGGGGACAGTTTGGTGGCATGTACTTAATCTGGAGTAAATTCTTTTAAAATTAAAACTTCCTAGAAGCCTTACATTCTAAGAAACTTGATGAGAAAGGGAAGGAAGGAGATGGAAAGAGAAAGAAATTGATAGAGACAGATGCTTGGTTCCATTTTGTACTTACTGTAGAACAAGTTATCCTTCCTCCTGTCTAGGACTTCTTCAGAATGGTAAACACTCAAATGTCCTGTTGGAAGTCAATAGTTATTCTATATATACATAGCCAAATGAATGCAAAATACCATGGTCACCTGATGTGAACAACCGACTCCTTGGAAAAGTCCCTGATGCTGGGAAAGATTGAGGGCAGGAGAAGAGGGCGTCAAAGGGTGAGATGGCTGGATGGTCTCACTAATGCAATGGATGTGTACTTACGCAAGCTCCAGGAGATGATGAGGGACAGGGTAGCCCAGTGTGCTGCAATCCGTGGGATTGCAAAGAGTCAGACATGACTAGCTGACTGAACAGAAACAACAACCATGGCTAAGTCAAATCTTGAGGACTTCAGTACAGGACGTATTAGGATCTATACTAGACTAAAATGCATTATACACTTTTGTAATTTATTTGGCAATAAGTAAGAAACACCTCCCCCATACAACTACTAATTATTCCCAATGTTTGGCTTCCTGGTATGAAGAGTGCTCAAGTTCTCAGGTACCAGAGAGATGTCAGAGCCAAGTGTCCCTGGTTAACATACATCTTGAAATCTTAAATTATAGAGATCACTGACAGCCGTCAGGGTATTCACAGAATCATTTGTCATTATCTTGTAGATTTTATCCTAAGAATGCAAGATTGATTTACTACTATTAAACATATTAATAAACTCTTTAAAAGGTTAGACTTACAAATATAATCATTTAAACCCATCGTAAAATGGGCTCTAATAAGACAAAAATGAGGAATATATTCCTTTATGGAAATAATAAAGATGAAGAAAGACTGGTTACAAAGCGGGTGAGCCTGCTAAGAGGTGAACTAGCTAAGGTGCTGCTGGTGAGAGTGCCATTTGATGCAGTCTTTCTAGGGGACAGTTTGGTGGCATGTACTTAATCTGGAGTAAATTCTTTTAAAATTAAAACTTCCTAGAAGCCTTACATTCTAAGAAACTTGATGAGAAAGGGAAGGAAGGAGATGGAAAGAGAAAGAAATTGATAGAGACAGATGCTTGGTTCATAATCTTTAATTTATGTACTTACTGTAGAACAAGTTATCCTCTCCTTCCTGCCTCTCACCCTCCGGAGCCAAGAGGCTTTAGTGTTAAGGAGAGTGAAATTAAATCTCAAAGTAAAACTCACTACTGACCTCCAAGTAAATGGCAGGTAAATGGTTCTCTGCAATGATGGGTTAAAATATTACTGAGGTTCTTAGGCTGTATCAGAAAGACCATCTCTGGCTTGGTCAGCTGGGCTGCAGTAGCCAGGGTTTCCTCGAACAGTTATAACTTGAATTGCTCTATTGCTCAGGTTCCTGAGAAGAGAAAGTGTAAAGACTAGTCAGTTTACCAGCTGCTTCCTTGAAAGTCCAGAGGGACAACTGAAAGGCACAGCTGTGATTCTTCTTCAGTCAGAACTTTCTTCCTTTGGGATCCTTAAAATGCAGATTGGAAAATTTAAAACATGCTTTGTTATCTGTTGACTCCCTCCCTTCAAGTATCAGCCAAAGCTGTAATGCAATAATATCCAAGGGCTGGGTTTTTGTTCCCCTTTAGTCCCATAGTCACAGTGCCATGGTAATGCATCTCCTGCAGGATCACAAAGAACTCATAATGCTGGCGATGGGAGGGCCTGGGTGTCTTTGACACCTATCTGTTACCTTCAAATTTAGCAAGAATACAGCTGGAAAGCACAGAGACTGTAACCTAAATCCCGCCTACTCACAAAAAGGTTATTTGAATAAAACATGATATGGAAACTCACATTAGGTACACATGCTTATTTTTATGGTAATACAAATAAAAAAGTGGGCTCTAATAAGACAAAAATGAGGAATATATTCCTTTATGGAAATAATAAAGATGAAGAAAGACTGGTTACAAAGCGGGTGAGCCTGCTAAGAGGTGAACTAGCTAAGGTGCTGCTGGTGAGAGTGCCATTTGATGCAGTCTTTCTAGGGGACAGTTTGGTGGCATGTACTTAATCTGGAGTAAATTCTTTTAAAATTAAAACTTCCTAGAAGCCTTACATTCTAAGAAACTTGATGAGAAAGGGAAGGAAGGAGATGGAAAGAGAAAGAAATTGATAGAGACAGATGCTTGGTTCATAATCTTTAATTTATGTACTTACTGTAGAACAAGTTATCCTCTCCCCTTCCTGACTCTCACCCTCCGGAGCCAAGAGGCTTTAGTGTTAAGGAGAGTGAAATTAAATCTCAAAGTAAAACTCACTACTGACCTCCAAGTAAATGGCAGGTAAATGGTTCTCTGCAATGATGGGTTAAAATATTACTGAGGTTCTTAGGCTGTATCAGAAAGACCATCTCTGGCTTGGTCAGCTGGGCTGCAGTAGCCAGGGTTTCCTCGAACAGTTATAACTTGAATTGCTCTATTGCTCAGGTTCCTGAGAAGAGAAAGTGTAAAGACTAGTCAGTTTACTAGCTGCTTCCTTGAAAGTCCAGAGGGACAACTGAAAGGCACAGCTGTGATTCTTCTTCAGTCAGAACTTTCTTCCTTTGGGATCCTTAAAATGCAGATTGGAAAATTTAAAAACATGCTTTGTTATCTGTTGACTCCCTCCCTTCAAGTATCAGCCAAAGCTGTAATGCAATAATATCCAAGGGCTGGGTTTTTGTTCCCCTTTAGTCCCATAGTCACAGTGCCATGGTAATGCATCTCCTGCAGGATCACAAAGAACTCATAATGCTGGCGATGGGAGGGCCTGGGTGTCTTTGACACCTATCTGTTACCTTCAAATTTAGCAAGAATACAGCTGGAAAGCACAGAGACTGTAACCTAAATCCCGCCTACTCACAAAAAGGTTATTTGAATAAAACATGATATGGAAACTCACATTAGGTACACATGCTTATTTTTAAAAAATCTGGGTTTGGGGGGATGTATAGATATGAAGTTTCTCTATGCTTTACCAGTTGCATGTTTTACTTCACCTTTTATAGACTTCTGAGAGCAACAGCAAATATTTTCTGAGAATATTTCATTTGTGTCGAACATAATAAGAAGGTGGATAAATGTAAAAGTAAAAAAAGGATCTTGTAAGCCTGTGAGTGTGTGTATGTGTGCGTTTTAACTATGTACGTATTTCCATGGCAACAGCTGAAGAAGACTATAGCAATTAACAAAATTTTACAAATTATTTTAACCAACCCTTTGCTATTTTGAAATTTACTATGGTATGTATTTACTTAGCTTCTTTCTCTTTTGACCACACTTTTAGGACTTGATGCTGATAGCAAAGAGTCAATTAAATATTTAAAAGCATGCCAAAGCAACTTTGTCACTGTACTAGCAATTTGATGATTAATTTTTCAATTGTCCCTTATTGAAAAGCCTAAAGCAAATTTTATTTTGTGAGGAAGAGTGAGTGACAGAAGATTTCTATTACAAAGACTTTATTAAAATAAAATATTCTGAGGTGCACACTTTGAAGAATGTAATTTTATGCTGCTGGTATGATTTAATAATGTCATTTATACTAATCTTGATCGAATGGCAGCCCTGGAATAATGGCACATGGTAGAAAGTCATTAAACTAAATATTTAAAATGTTGTTTTATACTTTTAGGCATATAAATAATTTATAGTGTAGAACTGAATATCTGGATGAGAAACAGGGAATAGATGAAAAATATCTGTGGCCACTGTAAATGTAAAATCAGACTCACTTTAATGTATAATCCCATGGTTCATTTATGGTACATTGAGATAAATAATGCTAAAGGAATAAAACCATGGAAGGTTTAGTTGAAGGGTCACCAAAAATTCATTTGGGCCAGTCACTTACCCTCTAAATTCTTCACTTTTATGATCTGCAACATGGACTTATTTGCACAATAGAATGAGAAGGGAGGTTCACAGGTATGTTGAGAGTATGGCTATAATAATAAGAAAACCAAAGGGTGTACAGTGGGCCATGGCCAAGTTAACCACATCGGTTTGTTGTTAATGCTTAAGAGGGTAAAGTTATGGTAGAGATTCCAAAACTCAAATTTATATTTATTTATTTTTAGAGGTTAAAGCCTTTTGTTGCTTTGGCATGTGGGATTCCTGATCAAAGACAGAACCCGTACCTCCTGAAATGGAAGTGCAATCTCAACCACTGGACTGCCAAGGAAGTCCCACAAAATTATAGTTTGAAAATGCTCTTAGAAGGGTCTTTCTTTGCCTCTTTCTGCATATCTGTTACATTTTTTTCTCCCTTTCAACTGACTTTTTTCCTCACTAAAACCTTTTATTCCTCCATAATTTTACTATGTATATGTCTCATCATATACTTTAATTCTTTTAGAAAATTTTGACCTCTTTTATTGTTTCTTTCTCTCTTTATTTCCCTCCATATTTACTCTTCAGCCTGTGTGGGCCTCCCATTGCAGTGGTCTCTCTCCTTCCAGTCCAGCCACTCTGCGGCACGTGGGATTCTCCAGGACCAGGCTCGAACCGGTGCCTCTTGCACTGCAAGGTGGATTCTCCACCCACCGGACCACCAGGGAAGCCCTATACTTTAATTCTTATCATATCTTGCTCATTTTCTTGGTGTTTCTTAGTTCAAATTTCAGAGAAAGGAAAGTTATTAGTCCAGTTTATTTTTCAATGCCAAGCCATAAATCATGTGTCACTGGCCAGCAGAAAGATTGACTATTATTGAGATCATGCCAGTCCTGGTCAATGGGGGTCAAAGGTCATATGATAGAAAACATTGCTGTGGCAGCAAGAGACTGGAGGTGTGGAGATTTCATAGAGAGGGTCCTGCAGAGAAGTATGCGCTGATGGAAATCTTATGTTCATCTTGACATTCTGAACTACTTCCAGCTTCCTGAAAATGACACGATCTTTCTTTGTCTGGGTCTTTGTAGATACTCATTTTCCATGGAAGGTTTAGTTGAAGGGTAACCACAAATTCATTTGGGCCAGTCACTTACCCTCTAAATTCTTCACTTTTATGATCTGCAACATGGACTTATTTGCACAATAGAATGAGAAGGGAGGTTCACAGGTATGTTGAGAGTATGGCTATAATAATAAGAAAACCAAAGGGTGTACAGTGGGCCATGGCCAAGTTAACCACATCGGTTTGTTGTTAATGCTTAAGAGGGTAAAGTTATGGTAGAGATTCCAAAACTCAAATTTATATTTATTTATTTTTAGAGGTTAAAGCCTTTTGTTGCTTTGGCATGTGGGATTCCTGATCAAAGACAGAACCCGTACCTCCTGAAATGGAAGTGCAATCTCAACCACTGGACTGCCAAGGAAGTCCCACAAAATTATAGTTTGAAAATGCTCTTAGAAGGGTCTTTCTTTGCCTCTTTCTGCATATCTGTTACATTTTTTTCTCCCTTTCAACTGACTTTTTTCCTCACTAAAACCTTTTATTCCTCCATAATTTTACTATGTATATGTCTCATCATATACTTTAATTCTTTTAGAAAATTTTGACCTCTTTTATTGTTTCTTTCTCTCTTTATTTCCCTCCATATTTACTCTTCAGCCTGTGTGGGCCTCCCATTGCAGTGGTCTCTCTCCTTCCAGTCCAGCCACTCTGCGGCACGTGGGATTCTCCAGGACCAGGCTCGAACCGGTGCCTCTTGCACTGCAAGGTGGATTCTCCACCCACCGGACCACCAGGGAAGCCCTATACTTTAATTCTTATCATATCTTGCTCATTTTCTTGGTGTTTCTTAGTTCAAATTTCAGAGAAAGGAAAGTTATTAGTCCAGTTTATTTTTCAATGCCAAGCCATAAATCATGTGTCACTGGCCAGCAGAAAGATTGACTATTATTGAGATCATGCCAGTCCTGGTCAATGGGGGTCAAAGGTCATATGATAGAAAACATTGCTGTGGCAGCAAGAGACTGGAGGTGTGGAGATTTCATAGAGAGGGTCCTGCAGAGAAGTATGCGCTGATGGAAATCTTATGTTCATCTTGACATTCTGAACTACTTCCAGCTTCCTGAAAATGACACGATCTTTCTTTGTCTGGGTCTTTGTAGATACTCATTTTTCCTATTATTTTTCTATAATGGATCTTGGATTTTGCTCCATAAGTGAGGCTGTTCTCTTGGTTTGATCCTCTAGAGCCCCTCTCAGTATGGAGCTCTCTCCTTGCATTTGCCCCATGCATGTTTTCAATGATCTGTGTTCATTGTAAGTTGGGGAAGTAGAATCTTAATGAGTAGGATCCAGAAAACTAAAGTATGAGTACTTTGGTAAAAACTGTCTCAGCAGCATCATGCTACTCTACAAATATTTCTTCTACTTTGTGATTCTGTGATGCACAAAAACAAATAAATAAGAAGCTCAAACTCTTGGAGCAAGGAAGTTGAAAAGGTAAACAGAGATTATCCATTTCATTAGGATGCAAAGTGGGGGAAAGATGAAGAGGCTGAGGAAATCAAATCTTCTAACAAACAAGCTGTGCAGGGAAACTTTGTTGGAACAAGCTTGACACTGGAGGACAAACTGCTAAGAAGTGATTTTGACTGTCTGAAGAGGTAGAACTAGTGAGGAAGCTCTTAAAATTGACCTTCAATTCTTTCCTTTCAAAATTGTATCTTACAATCAATCTGTCCTTCCATAAAGATTAATATGGTTTAAGTTGATTTTTAAATAGTATTTCTCAGTTGAATGGAGATAAAGTCTACTTGTTTTTCTATGTTAAGCAAATTAACAAGTGGTTGAAAGCCTCCCAGTTCAGGTCATGTGACTGACTCTACGGCCGCCTCTTGGAAGTTCATCTGTCTTATAGGTCCCTCTGTTTGAGTCAAAGTAAACTCAACTGATTGACTGCAAAATTAAAGATGGTAATTATAATGTGAAAAGAGATAGAGGTAGTAATGAATGTGATAATGAAAACAGGACTTCTTTTACTTCTGAAAAAAAAAAAAAGAATCATTAGCTTTCATGTGTTAGAGGGCTGAATTAAACCCCAATTTTAGGATCTACCCTTTATGTCATCTCAGAAAACTTTATCATATCATTCATTCATCAATCCTTCAGATATAGAGTGAGTGTATAAAATGAACTACTTCCAGCTTCCTGAAAATGACACGATCTTTCTTTGTCTGGGTCTTTGTAGATACTCATTTTTCCTATTATTTTTCTATAATGGATCTTGGATTTTGCTCCATAAGTGAGGCTGTTCTCTTGGTTTGATCCTCTAGAGCCCCTCTCAGTATGGAGCTCTCTCCTTGCATTTGCCCCATGCATGTTTTCAATGATCTGTGTTCATTGTAAGTTGGGGAAGTAGAATCTTAATGAGTAGGATCCAGAAAACTAAAGTATGAGTACTTTGGTAAAAACTGTCTCAGCAGCATCATGCTACTCTACAAATATTTCTTCTACTTTGTGATTCTGTGATGCACAAAAACAAATAAATAAGAAGCTCAAACTCTTGGAGCAAGGAAGTTGAAAAGGTAAACAGAGATTATCCATTTCATTAGGATGCAAAGTGGGGGAAAGATGAAGAGGCTGAGGAAATCAAATCTTCTAACAAACAAGCTGTGCAGGGAAACTTTGTTGGAACAAGCTTGACACTGGAGGACAAACTGCTAAGAAGTGATTTTGACTGTCTGAAGAGGTAGAACTAGTGAGGAAGCTCTTAAAATTGACCTTCAATTCTTTCCTTTCAAAATTGTATCTTACAATCAATCTGTCCTTCCATAAAGATTAATATGGTTTAAGTTGATTTTTAAATAGTATTTCTCAGTTGAATGGAGATAAAGTCTACTTGTTTTTCTATGTTAAGCAAATTAACAAGTGGTTGAAAGCCTCCCAGTTCAGGTCATGTGACTGACTCTACGGCCGCCTCTTGGAAGTTCATCTGTCTTATAGGTCCCTCTGTTTGAGTCAAAGTAAACTCAACTGATTGACTGCAAAATTAAAGATGGTAATTATAATGTGAAAAGAGATAGAGGTAGTAATGAATGTGATAATGAAAACAGGACTTCTTTTACTTCTGAAAAAAAAAAAAGAATCATTAGCTTTCATGTGTTAGAGGGCTGAATTAAACCCCAATTTTAGGATCTACCCTTTATGTCATCTCAGAAAACTTTATCATATCATTCATTCATCAATCCTTCAGATATAGAGTGAGTGTATAAAATGAGTGTTCATTATGTTCCCACATTTGTGCTAGATTCTATTCATAATAGTGGCAAAACAGGAGAACACCTGTCCTTCAAAAGTCTAATTAAGAGACAACTGTCAACTTGCATTTTAAATATGAATAAAGTTTTTTTTTTTTTTTTTTAGGTTGGGACATACATGGTGAAGTTTAGTTTAATTCTTTCCTCCAAATTTGAAAGGTTATTATCAAAATGAGATATTTTATAGTACCTGGTATAAGTGCTTCATGAATTGTAAATATTCACAATAAGTAACATTTATTATTTCCAGAGTCGTCAAAAACATTTAGTATGGAGTTATACTAGTAATAAATAAACTGGCAGTAAGAAAGTGTAGAAATTTTTAAATTACTTAAGTCAGAGAGAGAAGTATGGTAGGGTGAGATACAATTTGTGATGTATATGAGAATAATTTTTCTCAGTGATCATATATACTGTAAATTCTTATTTTAGAAGCCACTTGGAAATAAAGTATACAATATATAATATTGGTTGTTCAAGAAAGACATTATTTAAAAAATGGATTTTTATAAGCTATCTAAGGAAGGGGAGGAAAAAAAGTAGGTGAGTTTAGATAGGGAGCCTGTTCTGAGCTGACAGGCAGCTTGGGAGGAGGTTTGGCTGTGGGTAGAAGTGAAATACAACTAAGAAGAAGGCTGTTTGCACATGTGCTCAGAGAAGCAGGGTGAAGCTCAACAGAGGACCACAGGATGCTAAGGCGGATAAAGGATAAAGGAGTAGTGATTAACAGAGTCGTCTGAATCCAAAGTGTGATAGATGATACCATAGTGAAATGGTGTGCTTCTTGATTAAAATTCTTGGTTCAATGGAGGGAAAGTACCCTGCTGGAGTGTGAGACAGGCCTACTTCCTAGAGATTGAAAGAAAGATAAAAATTAGATATTACGAATGATAGAAGAGTGCCCGCTCTTAGGAACAGTGCCTGGAATTACAGGAATTTACTGCTTGTTTTGTTTTAATTGTGATAAAATGGATACAATATAAAAATTTTTACTGTACATTTCACCAGAGTTAAGTATATTCACCTTTGTGTGAAGCAGATCTTCAGAACCTTTTCATCTTGCCGAATGGAGACCTTGTATACCCATTAAATCACAACTGCTTCTTTAGACCTTCTCCTCTAGCCCAGGAATAAACTTTGTTTCCATGAGTTTAACTATTCTCAGTCCTTGGTATAGGACAACCATAAGTAGTTGTTTTGTGTGTGTGTGCATGACTGGCTTATTTCACTCAACATAGTGTCTTCAAGTTTACTTGCCTCTTCTTAACTCTTGGGAGAAATATCACTAATCAGAATATATTGATAATGGGGATGAGAATATAAAAGTGCTTCATGAATTGTTTCACTGAAAAAGATCAAAACATTTAGTATGGAGTTATACTAGTAATAAATAAACTGGCAGTAAGAAAGTGTAGAAATTTTTAAATTACTTAAGTCAGAGAGAGAAGTATGGTAGGGTGAGATACAATTTGTGATGTATATGAGAATAATTTTTCTCAGTGATCATATATACTGTAAATTCTTATTTTAGAAGCCACTTGGAAATAAAGTATACAATATATAATATTGGTTGTTCAAGAAAGACATTATTTAAAAAATGGATTTTTATAAGCTATCTAAGGAAGGGGAGGAAAAAAAGTAGGTGAGTTTAGATAGGAGCCTGTTCTGAGCTGACAGGCAGCTTGGGAGGAGGTTTGGCTGTGGGTAGAAGTGAAATACAACTAAGAAGAAGGCTGTTTGCACATGTGCTCAGAGAAGCAGGGTGAAGCTCAACAGAGGACCACAGGATGCTAAGGCGGATAAAGGATAAAGGAGTAGTGATTAACAGAGTCGTCTGAATCCAAAGTGTGATAGATGATACCATAGTGAAATGGTGTGCTTCTTGATTAAAATTCTTGGTTCAATGGAGGGAAAGTACCCTGCTGGAGTGTGAGACAGGCCTACTTCCTAGAGATTGAAAGAAAGATAAAAATTAGATATTACGAATGATAGAAGAGTGCCCGCTCTTAGGAACAGTGCCTGGAATTACAGGAATTTACTGCTTGTTTTGTTTTAATTGTGATAAAATGGATACAATATAAAAATTTTTACTGTACATTTCACCAGAGTTAAGTATATTCACCTTTGTGTGAAGCAGATCTTCAGAACCTTTTCATCTTGCCGAATGGAGACCTTGTATACCCATTAAATCACAACTGCTTCTTTAGACCTTCTCCTCTAGCCCAGGAATAAACTTTGTTTCCATGAGTTTAACTATTCTCAGTCCTTGGTATAGGACAACCATAAGTAGTTGTTTTGTGTGTGTGTGCATGACTGGCTTATTTCACTCAACATAGTGTCTTCAAGTTTACTTGCCTCTTCTTAACTCTTGGGAGAAATATCACTAATCAGAATATATTGATAATGGGGATGAGAATATATTTTCTTTCTGGAAACTTGAGAGAATCATATCTCAACCAGGGCCATAGGACTTGAGGGTAGAGGGAAGAATAAAGAGATGGATGGGAAATAGCTTAGACAGAAAACGGTCATATGGAGGAAGCTTGGGAAGCAAATAGAGCCTGAATATATAATCAGAAGCCACTAGGCAAAGAAAATGGGAAATGGGAACCTTTTATAGTGTGACTTAGAATGATCCCTGGGTCTATGGAGTGAATAGGAACCCCTAATGGGAAGTCTCGTTTGGGCCTTGACATTAGACAAGAAATCTGGAAATCATATCTTTAAAATGGGCCCCATAAAAAACAATCCAAGCTTTTATCCAGGCAAAGACTAATTTCTAATAAGTCCTAACAAAACTGAAAGAAGAGTGGACCAGATGATGAGGGAAATGAATCAACTGTCTGGGATTGTGTGCTTCTTGGATCCTTTCATATGTCACTGTCTATGTCCTCTTTCATTCAGATGTAGACTCTGAAGAATTGGCATAAAAATGTGGCCATATTTTCCAAGATGATCTCAGTTAGTGTGTGCTTATGGGACAGTCTAAGATTATTCTACAAAATGTGAAAGTGTAGTTGGGCAGACACTGGACAGATTTTATATCACAGAGCACTAGCTGTTATTACATGAATTGTGTGCTTTCTGAAGCAGATATAGTTCCTCAAGGTTGTTCCTGGGATTCCTAACACCTTAAGCTATGACTGAACTAGATGGTCTTTTAATTGTGATAAAATGGATACAATATAAAAATTTTTACTGTACATTTCACCAGAGTTAAGTATATTCACCTTTGTGTGAAGCAGATCTTCAGAACCTTTTCATCTTGCCGAATGGAGACCTTGTATACCCATTAAATCACAACTGCTTCTTTAGACCTTCTCCTCTAGCCCAGGAATAAACTTTGTTTCCATGAGTTTAACTATTCTCAGTCCTTGGTATAGGACAACCATAAGTAGTTGTTTTGTGTGTGTGTGCATGACTGGCTTATTTCACTCAACATAGTGTCTTCAAGTTTACTTGCCTCTTCTTAACTCTTGGGAGAAATATCACTAATCAGAATATATTGATAATGGGGATGAGAATATATTTTCTTTCTGGAAACTTGAGAGAATCATATCTCAACCAGGGCCATAGGACTTGAGGGTAGAGGGAAGAATAAAGAGATGGATGGGAAATAGCTTAGACAGAAAACGGTCATATGGAGGAAGCTTGGGAAGCAAATAGAGCCTGAATATATAATCAGAAGCCACTAGGCAAAGAAAATGGGAAATGGGAACCTTTTATAGTGTGACTTAGAATGATCCCTGGGTCTATGGAGTGAATAGGAACCCCTAATGGGAAGTCTCGTTTGGGCCTTGACATTAGACAAGAAATCTGGAAATCATATCTTTAAAATGGGCCCCATAAAAAACAATCCAAGCTTTTATCCAGGCAAAGACTAATTTCTAATAAGTCCTAACAAAACTGAAAGAAGAGTGGACCAGATGATGAGGGAAATGAATCAACTGTCTGGGATTGTGTGCTTCTTGGATCCTTTCATATGTCACTGTCTATGTCCTCTTTCATTCAGATGTAGACTCTGAAGAATTGGCATAAAAATGTGGCCATATTTTCCAAGATGATCTCAGTTAGTGTGTGCTTATGGGACAGTCTAAGATTATTCTACAAAATGTGAAAGTGTAGTTGGGCAGACACTGGACAGATTTTATATCACAGAGCACTAGCTGTTATTACATGAATTGTGTGCTTTCTGAAGCAGATATAGTTCCTCAAGGTTGTTCCTGGGATTCCTAACACCTTAAGCTATGACTGAACTAGATGGACACTTGTAATCTTCCTTTTTTTCGTGGTGGGGGGAGGGAGAGGGGTGGGCAGGCCACTTCTATTGGTATTTCATTTTATCTATTTTCATCCATCTTTGTACTTTGGCCCGTGTGGGCCTCCCATCGCAATGGCCTCTGCTGTTGCAGAGCACCTGCTCTGGGCGCACGCACTCCAGAGCTCTGGCTCAGTAATTGGACACATCGGTCCAGCTGCTCCGCGGCACATGGGATCTTCCCAGGCCAGGGATCGAACCGTTGCCCCTTGCACTGCAGGGCGGTATCCTTACCCACTGGACCACCAGGGAAACCCTGTAGTCTTCCTTAATTCATTTATGTTTATATCTATTCTACAAATCATTACTAAGTACCTACTGATTGGTAGGTCATATTCTAGGTGTTGGAAAAATAGAGAAAGGTAAATGTTTCTTCTCTCCTAGAATTCACATTCCAGTGTTAGTGGACAAGTGGTAGAAAATAAAAAGAAATAAGTTATTGAACACACAGAATACTTTTAAATCATGATATGTGTGATACAGAAAATAAAATAGGATGATGTGATAAAAAGCCATGAGATGTTGTGAGGTTTAGGTAATCATGAAAGAGACCTTTGGGCTGGTGATGTTGGAATTGGGACTCTAAAGACAAGAAAGAAGTCATCTGATAGTAGGGAGGGAGTTTTGAAGGGTGGCTGGGTGAAGGAACAAATGCTTTAGTAGAAATGAGTTTAATGAGGTATCTAATGTATGAAGAGAGTATGATGGTGGCGAAGAGTGGAAAAAGATCAGTTGGAGGGAAAGAACTGGTCTGATCATGCAGACCATGGCATGGCTTAGAACGAGAATTTTATTTTTAGTGTGGTGGGATGCTATTTGCTGAAAAGCAATTTTTTTTTTTTAATTTTGACCTCTTTTATTGGTATTCCAGTCTTCCATTCATTTATTTTTCATCCATTTTTATTATTTGGCCTGTATGGGCCTCCCATTGCAGTGGGAGTCGGACATGACTGACTAACTGAATAACAGCAACAATCAAATTTATTACTGTTAAAAATTATATTGGAGAATGTGACTGATGAATCACTTTATTATTAATAAAATTGATATTTGTTAGAATGTGTCTGAACTATCAAAATTTCTTATTAATAAAACAAATATTTGGGCTTCCCTAGTGGTCCAGTGGGTAGAGAGTCTGCCTTGCAGTGCAAGGGGCACTGGTTCGATCCCTGGCCTGGGAAGATCCCACGTGCCATGGAGCAGCTGGACTGGTGTGTCCAATTATGAGCCAGCATTCTGGAATGCATGTGCCCAGAGCCAGTGCTCAGCAACAAGAGGGGCCACTGCAATGGGAGGCCCACATAGGTCAAAAGAATAAAGATGGATGAAAATAAATAAATTAATAACCAATAAATAAGAGGCCAAAATTTTAAAAATGCACACAAATATTGGAGAATGAATGTTATATTGCAAATGTGTGGGGTATCTACCCTGTTAAGACAAATGGGAAAAGAGATTAGAAAGGGCATGTTGCAAAGGTCATCTATTCCAAAGGGCTTGGTGGAGGAGTTTTAAGCAGGAAGTGACACTCTACAGTTTCAAGAATACAGGAAAAAATTCTGTGACTTGTTCCTCTAATACACCATTAGAGATCTATTTCTCTGCTTCCTACTTTGATTTATCAAACATTTACTGAGAATCTGTCATCCATCCATCACTGTGCTGTGTACAGGTGATCCAAATAACTTCCAGCCCTCAAGGATCTTCTAGTTTCATGATAGAAATGACAGGTTAACTGGTGCTTCTGAAGATTTGAACCACTGGGGTTTCTTTGAGGGAAAAAATCCATATTTAGGAAAATTCTAGAATAGACTTTTAAATTATAAAACATAAGATCTCTTAGGGGTAATGTAATTAGAGATTTAAACAGAAAAGCAAAACTGACCTTAGTAATAAAATATGGGGAGTTTAGGCTGTTCATATTGGTCCCCAGGACACAGAATAAAACAGGGAGAGAAGTGGAAAGGATTTCAGAGGTAGAGTGGCCACTTACAGCTGCACGCAGGTGACTAGGTTACCAGGAGAGACCAGTCAGCTTCAAGGAACTGGAATGGGAAGTTATTTCCTGCCTTGGGCTACAATGATCTCCTAGTATTCATGTCGTTGTTTTGGAAAATCTATTACACACAACAGCCTTATATTCCTGGTAAAATAGAAGGACACAGAAGAAGAGAGAATTCGATGAAACTCTGGAGAGAAGAGTTAGCTTTTGACAGTAGGCCGTCAGTGGGTAGAGAGTCTGCCTTGCAGTGCAGGGGGCACTGGTTCGATCCCTGGCCTGGGAAGATCCCACGTGCCATGGAGCAGCTGGACTGGTGTGTCCAATTATGAGCCAGCATTCTGGAATGCATGTGCCCAGAGCCAGTGCTCAGCAACAAGAGGGGCCACTGCAATGGGAGGCCCACATAGGTCAAAAGAATAAAGATGGATGAAAATAAATAAATTAATAACCAATAAATAAGAGGCCAAAATTTTAAAAATGCACACAAATATTGGAGAATGAATGTTATATTGCAAATGTGTGTATCTACCCTGTTAAGACAAATGGGAAAAGAGATTAGAAAGGGCATGTTGCAAAGGTCATCTATTCCAAAGGGCTTGGTGGAGGAGTTTTAAGCAGGAAGTGACACTCTACAGTTTCAAGAATACAGGAAAAAATTCTGTGACTTGTTCCTCTAATACACCATTAGAGATCTATTTCTCTGCTTCCTACTTTGATTTATCAAACATTTACTGAGAATCTGTCATCCATCCATCACTGTGCTGTGTACAGGTGATCCAAATAACTTCCAGCCCTCAAGGATCTTCTAGTTTCATGATAGAAATGACAGGTTAACTGGTGCTTCTGAAGATTTGAACCACTGGGGTTTCTTTGAGGGAAAAAATCCATATTTAGGAAAATTCTAGAATAGACTTTTAAATTATAAAACATAAGATCTCTTAGGGGTAATGTAATTAGAGATTTAAACAGAAAAGCAAAACTGACCTTAGTAATAAAATATGGGGAGTTTAGGCTGTTCATATTGGTCCCCAGGACACAGAATAAAACAGGGAGAGAAGTGGAAAGGATTTCAGAGGTAGAGTGGCCACTTACAGCTGCACGCAGGTGACTAGGTTACCAGGAGAGACCAGTCAGCTTCAAGGAACTGGAATGGGAAGTTATTTCCTGCCTTGGGCTACAATGATCTCCTAGTATTCATGTCGTTGTTTTGGAAAATCTATTACACACAACAGCCTTATATTCCTGGTAAAATAGAAGGACACAGAAGAAGAGAGAACGTCTGTTCTGGGGAGTGAAACTCTGGAAAGAGAAGAGTTAGCTCTCAGAGGTGTGACAGTGAAAGGGAGCAGGAAATCAGTGAGCAGTGGCAGGTGCATAGCCCCTTGAAAATGTAGGCAAATAGGGGAGGCTGCTGGCCGGGCTTTCCACCTGAGCCATCATACTCAGGTATTAAAGGGAAAAAGTGATACTCTTTAGGAACGGAGGATTTTGGAACTTTTGAGTGGCAAATATTCTAGTTACACAGAAAATCATTGCATAGAATGGTACATTTGCATAGAATTGATCAACTTTGCCCAGAAGTCTGTGGATTAGGGAGAGTTCCCCAAGGAGTATAATGGGAGTTAGCTGTGAAGTTGGAGGGTAGGATGAAGTAGAAGGCTTCTCATGTTAAGGAAGGTGAATAAGCCCACAGTTGTTCAGGCAATTGCAAGTTAGTTTCCAGTACCTGAAAAATCAGACTTAAGTTGGTGAGGCTGGAAGGTTAGTGAGCAAGAGATGCCAAAGAAGTTTCTTCTCCTCTTCCTTCCTTTTTTTTTTTTTTTTTTTTGACTCTTATCCAACAAGAATCTATTTTGTCACAGTTCTGGAGGCTAGAGGTCTGAAATTAGGGTGGCATTAGGGTTGGTTTCTCTGAAGTCCTTTCTCCTTGACTTGTAGACAGACATCTTCTTTCATTGTCTTCACCTGGTCTCCTCTCCACAGCAGTGTCTTTACCGCTTGTTTTGATGACACATAATTTTATGAAGACTGCTGAGTTATTATAGTTCATACTTTAAAAAAATAAAAGGCTCCTTTCGGGAAGCAAATATATACAGATTTCCATTCCAGAGAGTCCTATGAAACATATTTGTACACTTTAAAAGTAAATTTTATAGGATGTGAATGATGTCTCAATTTAAAAAAAAACAAAGCAAATAAGAAGTAGAAGAAAAGTATGAGATATTTTTTCTTTTTTAACATACATGTGCTTATGGACTGAATTGTCTCAAAGAGGTTCTAAGCTGTGCTGTTGGCCCTATCCTGAAGGCAGTGATCAGCTGGCTGAGGGGGTTTTCTGAAGAATTTTATCAAGAAATGTCATTTAAGACTTATTTTTTGGAAGTATAGT
The DNA here is from genome assembly GCA_022376925.1 of Tragulus kanchil. Classification (NCBI taxonomy): domain Eukaryota; kingdom Metazoa; phylum Chordata; class Mammalia; order Artiodactyla; family Tragulidae; genus Tragulus; species Tragulus kanchil. The sequence goes on from JAIOJX010000025.1 coordinate 39,134,719, forward strand.
TAATTTAAAATATTACATTATCCATAGGAGTACAATATTATGATTCAAGATTTTTATAGATTATGTTCCATTTAAATTTATTACAAAATAATAGCCATGTTTTCCTGTTGTTGTTTAGAGGTGTGACAGTGAAAGGGAGCAATCAGTGAGCAGTGGCAGGTGCATAGCCCCTTGAAAATGTAGGCAAATAGGGGAGGCTGCTGGCCGGGCTTTCCACCTGAGCCATCATACTCAGGTATTAAAGGGAAAAAGTGATACTCTTTAGGAACGGAGGATTTTGGAACTTTTGAGTGGCAAATATTCTAGTTACACAGAAAATCATTGCATAGAATGGTACATTTGCATAGAATTGATCAACTTTGCCCAGAAGTCTGTGGATTAGGGAGAGTTCCCCAAGGAGTATAATGGGAGTTAGCTGTGAAGTTGGAGGGTAGGATGAAGTAGAAGGCTTCTCATGTTAAGGAAGGTGAATAAGCCCACAGTTGTTCAGGCAATTGCAAGTTAGTTTCCAGTACCTGAAAAATCAGACTTAAGTTGGTGAGGCTGGAAGGTTAGTGAGCAAGAGATGCCAAAGAAGTTTCTTCTCCTCTTCCTTCCTTTTTTTTTTTTTTTTTTTTTGACTCTTATCCAACAAGAATCTATTTTGTCACAGTTCTGGAGGCTAGAGGTCTGAAATTAGGGTGGCATTAGGGTTGGTTTCTCTGAAGTCCTTTCTCCTTGACTTGTAGACAGACATCTTCTTTCATTGTCTTCACCTGGTCTCCTCTCCACAGCAGTGTCTTTACCGCTTGTTTTGATGACACATAATTTTATGAAGACTGCTGAGTTATTATAGTTCATACTTTAAAAAAATAAAAGGCTCCTTTCGGGAAGCAAATATATACAGATTTCCATTCCAGAGAGTCCTATGAAACATATTTGTACACTTTAAAAGTAAATTTTATAGGATGTGAATGATGTCTCAATTTAAAAAAAACAAAGCAAATAAGAAGTAGAAGAAAAGTATGAGATATTTTTTCTTTTTTAACATACATGTGCTTATGGACTGAATTGTCTCAAAGAGGTTCTAAGCTGTGCTGTTGGCCCTATCCTGAAGGCAGTGATCAGCTGGCTGAGGGGGTTTTCTGAAGAATTTTATCAAGAAATGTCATTTAAGACTTATTTTTTGGAAGTATAGTTAATTTAAAATATTACATTATCCATAGGAGTACAATATTATGATTCAAGATTTTTATAGATTATGTTCCATTTAAATTTATTACAAAATAATAGCCATGTTTTCCTGTTGTTGTTTAGTTGCTAAGCCATGTCCAACTCTTTGTGACCCCACAAACTGAAGCCTGCCAGTCTCCTCTGTCCATAGGATTTCCCAAGTAAGAATATTAAAGCAGGTTGCTATTTCATTCTCTAATATTTTCTTGTGCTGCACAATATATCTCTGTAGCTTATTCATTTTATACATAGTAGTTCATATCTCTTAATTCCATACTCCTACCTTGTCCTTCTTCCTTTCCCTTTCCCCACTGGTAATCGTGGTTTCTTTTCTGTATCTGTGAATCTGTTTCTGCTCTGTTATATTTGTTAACTTTTGCTGTATTTTAGATTCCACATATCAGTGATAACATCTTTTTAAATTTTATTTTTTATTGGGTGTAATTGCTTTACAGTGTTAGCTTCTGCTGTACAATGAAGTGAATCAGCTTTATGTATATGCATGAACGGTGGAATGAGAGGGTGGGAGGGAGGTTCGAGAAGGAGGTGATAACATATTTTCAGCTGTGTTTCTGCAAGGACAGCTCCAGGCATATTTAGGGTTGATTAGGAAAGGGATGCAAGCTTCTTTGGAGGTTCTCTCCACTTTCTGCCCTCCTGCTATAACTTCTGGTCATCTCAGACTCTCAGACCACATCCTGGGACCTGGATGCCCTCCTGCCCCTCGGGGCCTCCTTTGACATGGTCTGGTTTTCCTATTCCCTCCTCTTTTTCTCATCACAGTTCCCTTATCACTGTCTGGAGGCCTTGTTCTGTGTTCTTCTGTCAAAGAAGAGCTGGTGAAGCACAGGTTCCTTTTTAACATCATTTTCTCAGCAGGGCCCAGGGGAGGTGAACTTGCACTGACTCTGCACCTTTGCCTGGACACAGTCTATACTATGTGTCCAGCAGCTGCCCTGTGACACAGTATTAGACCAACACAGAAGTCTACCTGTAACCACTCCTATCTTGCTACAACTGAGAGATGAAGAAATTAAAGTCCAGATGATTGTTATGCTTATCTGAGGTCACATCCTTGCAGAGTGGCCCATCCAGAATTGAAAGGGAGGTGGTCTGCCTTTAAAGCTCAGGCTTGTCATTCTATTACCATGTGCTGCTTACAGAGGCCTAATTTACATGAACTTCAAGAAAGAAGCCAACAGTGTGTGGCAGTTCCATATTCTGGTAAAAGATCGAGAAATATGATGTGGATGTAGGATAATTAAATGCATACATAGCTTATTCAACAGCCATATATAAAGGTGCTGATGGATGAGCTGATGTGGGCCTGGAGCAAGATGTCTCATAGCCAATGCAGTGTTCAGTCCTTATTCACGTCCTCCTGAGCAATTTTGTTTATGACTGGAATGAAGATATATGATTAATATTTAATATTTAACTTGTACTCACACAAATGCCAGGATAACAAAAGCAACAGACTCATCATTCAAAATGATCTTAACAAGCTAAAATATTGGGCTGAATTTTCTGCAACTGTTTAATAAGAAAATTCCATACTTGAAAAAAGGTTGAAAGGATACTACTAATGAACTCTCAGATACTGAGGACTTATGGTAAACCATGGTTAAAATTTTATCAGTTTTCTTTGCTTCTCTTTCTAAATATTTCTACTTTTAGCAATTTGAGAGCAAGTTGCAGACCTCTTAAAGTTTGACTTAAAATTCTTACCACTTCTTTATCTTCTAAAATTACATCCTTCTATATCAGTTCAATTCAGTTCAGTCTCTTAGTCATGTCTGACTGTTTGTGATGCTATGGACTGCAGCATGCCAGGCTTCCCTGTCCTTCATCATCTCCCAAAGCTTGCTCAAACTCCTGTCCATTGAGTCAGTGATGCCATCCAACTGTCTCATCCTCTGTCGCCATCCCCAATTCTCCGTTGTCTCTTCACATTACATGGCCAAAGTATTGGAGCTTCAGCTTCAGCATCATTCCTTCCAATGAATTTTAGGGTTGATTTCCCTTTTTCTACTCTGCACCTTTGCCTGGACACAGTCTATACTATGTGTCCAGCAGCTGCCCTGTGACACAGTATTAGACCAACACAGAAGTCTACCTGTAACCACTCCTATCTTGTTACAACTGAGAGATGAAGAAATTAAAGTCCAGATGATTGTTATGCTTATCTGAGGTCACATCCTTGCAGAGTGGCCCATCCAGAATTGAAAGGGAGGTGGTCTGCCTTTAAAGCTCAGGCTTGTCATTCTATTACCATGTGCTGCTTACAGAGGCCTAATTTACATGAACTTCAAGAAAGAAGCCAACAGTGTGTGGCAGTTCCATATTCTGGTAGAGAGATCGAGAAATATGATGTGGATGTAGGATAATTAAATGCATACATAGCTTATTCAACAGCCATATATAAAGGTGCTGATGGATGAGCTGATGTGGGCCTGGAGCAAGATGTCTCATAGCCAATGCAGTGTTCAGTCCTTATTCACGTCCTCCTGAGCAATTTTGTTTATGACTGGAATGAAGATATATGATTAATATTTAATATTTAACTTGTACTCACACAAATGCCAGGATAACAAAAGCAACAGACTCATCATTCAAAATGATCTTAACACGCTAAAATATTGGGCTGAATTTTCTGCAACTGTTTAATAAGAAAATTCCATACTTGAAAAAAGGTTGAAAGGATACTACTAATGAACTCTCAGATACTGAGGACTTATGGTAAACCATGGTTAAAATTTTATCAGTTTTCTTTGCTTCTCTTTCTAAATATTTCTACTTTTAGCAATTTGAGAGCAAGTTGCAGACCTCTTAAAGTTTGACTTAAAATTCTTACCACTTCTTTATCTTCTAAAATTACATCCTTCTATATCAGTTCAATTCAGTTCAGTCTCTTAGTCATGTCTGACTGTTTGTGATGCTATGGACTGCAGCATGCCAGGCTTCCCTGTCCTTCATCATCTCCCAAAGCTTGCTCAAACTCCTGTCCATTGAGTCAGTGATGCCATCCAACTGTCTCATCCTCTGTCGTCCCCTTCTCCTTTTATCTTCTATTTTTCCCAACATAAGGGTCTTCTCCAATGAGTTGTCTCTTCACATTACATGGCCAAAGTATTGGAGCTTCAGCTTCAGCATCATTCCTTCCAATGAATATTCAGGGTTGATTTCCTTTATGATTGACTGGTTTGATCTCCTTGCAGTCCAAGGGACTCTCAAGAGTCTTCTCCATCACCACAGTTCAAAGGCATCAGCCTTTTTTATGGTCCAGCTCTGTTGTTTTCATTATCAGTGACTGGAATGCAAAAGTAGAAAGTCAAGACATACCTGGAGTAGCAGACAGGTTTGGCCTTGGAGTACAACATGAAGCAGTATGAAGGCTAAGAGAAGGTATTGATCATATCACATAACCTTCTATAGAATTCTCATTCCGATATCTAAGAAAATTAATAGCGATTCCCTAAGATCATAATATCCAGTCCATATTAAAATTTCCTTAAGTTTTTTTTATTGTGGTAACATGTTTGTAATATAAATAGCATTACCCTTTGGATCATTCAGTGGCATTAAGTATATTCATATTGTTGTGTAGCCATTACCACTATCCATCTCTGGAACTTTTTCATCATCATCATTTTCTTCAATTTTTGACTCACTGAATTTGATATGAAATTTTATAAGAAGATTGCATATAATACTGGGCCTAAAAGCCAACTTCATAAGCACAAGACTGAAGAGGTAGGAACGTATGTGTAGCATGAGTAGAAAACAATCAGAAATTTTGTATATTTGTGAGTGTTGAAAAGTAAGTGCACAATTAGGGTGAAGTAGAGTCCTTGACTCAGGGAAAAGAGAAGTTTGCTGCACTGCTTAGGCTTTTCGGGGAATGTTGTGTCTAGTTCTGGGCTCCACACCATTAGGTAGTCAGAAAACTGCTTTCAGGAAGCTGAAGGGGTTTAAAAAGACATCTGAGCAAGAGAGGAAGATACTGGTTATCTGGGACTTGTGAAATAAACAAACATTTACACCTTAAGTAAGAGATGTCATTTGTGATGCTATGGACTGCAGCATGCCAGGCTTCCCTGTCCTTCATCATCTCCCAAAGCTTGCTCAAACTCCTGTCCATTGAGTCAGTGATGCCATCCAACTGTCTCATCCTCTGTCGTCCCCTTCTCCTTTTATCTTCTATTTTTCCCAACATAAGGGTCTTCTCCAATGAGTTGTCTCTTCACATTACATGGCCAAAGTATTGGAGCTTCAGCTTCAGCATCATTCCTTCCAATGAATATTCAGGGTTGATTTCCTTTATGATTGACTGGTTTGATCTCCTTGCAGTCCAAGGGACTCTCAAGAGTCTTCTCCATCACCACAGTTCAAAGGCATCAGCCTTTTTTATGGTCCAGCTCTGTTGTTTTCATTATCAGTGACTGGAATGCAAAAGTAGAAAGTCAAGACATACCTGGAGTAGCAGACAGGTTTGGCCTTGGAGTACAACATGAAGCAGTATGAAGGCTAAGAGAAGGTATTGATCATATCACATAACCTTCTATAGAATTCTCATTCCGATATCTAAGAAAATTAATAGCGATTCCCTAAGATCATAATATCCAGTCCATATTAAAATTTCCTTAAGTTTTTTTTATTGTGGTAACATGTTTGTAATATAAATAGCATTACCCTTTGGATCATTCAGTGGCATTAAGTATATTCATATTGTTGTGTAGCCATTACCACTATCCATCTCTGGAACTTTTTCATCATCATCATTTTCTTCAATTTTTGACTCACTGAATTTGATATGAAATTTTATAAGAAGATTGCATATAATACTGGGCCTAAAAGCCAACTTCATAAGCACAAGACTGAAGAGGTAGGAACGTATGTGTAGCATGAGTAGAAAACAATCAGAAATTTTGTATATTTGTGAGTGTTGAAAAGTAAGTGCACAATTAGGGTGAAGTAGAGTCCTTGACTCAGGGAAAAGAGAAGTTTGCTGCACTGCTTAGGCTTTTCGGGGAATGTTGTGTCTAGTTCTGGGCTCCACACCATTAGGTAGTCAGAAAACTGCTTTCAGGAAGCTGAAGGGGTTTTAAAAAGACATCATCTGAGCAAGAGAGGAAGATACTGGTTATCTGGGACTTGTGAAATAAACAAACATTTACACCTTAAGTAAGAGATGTCATGTTAATAGCCTTGGAATATTTCATGAACTCCCATTTGGAAAGTATATTTGTTTAAGGGGTAGTTCAAGGGCTAATAAGAAGAAACTGCCATGAGAAAGGCTTCAATTCAGTCTAATAATTTAATTAGAATGGCTGGAGTTGATTGAAAGTGTTGCCTTAGTAAGCCGCTCATTCCTGTCACTAGTGGTGTTCACTGTAATGCTGGCAGAGGAAATCCAAGCAGCATTTTGGCCTAGATGACTTTAAGTTCTCTTCTGGACTGTGTTTTGTTTTGGAGTCTTTTATTGGGCTAGTCAAAACGTTCTTTTGAGTTTAACATTTTGGCCAACACAATAGTTGCAAGAAACAGATCCAAATGGTACCTTCCTAGACAAAAGAAGAATTTCTTAAAAGAATGCTTGAACTGTTGCATACGAGCAGTGGCAGGAATGAGCACTGAAACTCAAGTAGGGCAGGCCACTGTTTGTCTCTGTTTTTCCCTCTCTCCCTCCTCTCCCCAACTCTTACTTGTTCTGTTTTCTTCACTCTTGTTCCACTCTCTCTCTAGCTCTGGCCTCAATCTTTCTCAATGATTTGGCAGCAGCCTGGTCAGGAAAAAAAAAAGGCTACCAACTGTTTCTGAATCTTAAGATGTTTGGTTGAAAACGCCTAGGGAAAGATTCTATGTGACCAGTCAGCTCTGGCCAGGGGGGAAAAAAAAGTGAGGATGAACAAACTGGCTTGAGCTGTCAAATTGGAATTCAAATGCTTCAGAGGACAAGGGTGAGCATTAACGTCCTGTCCTGCCTTAAATGACATAAATGGCCAGTCCTGAAGGAAAAATCACACCATCTGCAGAGTCCTTCCTTGATGGGAACCTCAAGCCACACTGGAGGAGAAGCAGTGGGGTGGTCACCTAGATGGGCAGCATGAAATGTTATAACATACTTGGGGGCTGCGAGAAAATCCCTGCCACCCACAGAGTGGCCAGGAATGCAGTGAATCAAGTAAGGCTTTCTTTGCTGAGGACGTAGCAGTGGGGCATGAGACCAGGGCAGTGGTACACACTCCGGCTCAGGCTCTGCAAACATCTGCATGGTGGCTGAAAGCCAGGGTGAGATCTGCGACCAGGGGAGCAGAGGATCCTGGCTGAGATCCTAGAGTTTTAGTAGAAACGTCCGTTCTTCCTTTATATACAGAAGAACTGAAGATTCTCGAGGTGAAACAATTTTGTGGCACAAGTAATCTTTTTAGAATCAGTGTTAAACTTAGTAAGCGCTCATTCCTGTCACTAGTGGTGTTCACTGTAATGCTGGCAGAGGAAATCCAAGCAGCATTTTGGCCTAGATGACTTTAAGTTCTCTTCTGGACTGTGTTTTGTTTTGGAGTCTTTTATTGGGCTAGTCAAAACGTTCTTTTGAGTTTAACATTTTGGCCAACACAATAGTTGCAAGAAACAGATCCAAATGGTACCTTCCTAGACAAAAGAAGAATTTCTTAAAAGAATGCTTGAACTGTTGCATACGAGCAGTGGCAGGAATGAGCACTGAAACTCAAGTAGGGCAGGCCACTGTTTGTCTCTGTTTTTCCCTCTCTCCCTCCTCTCCCCAACTCTTACTTGTTCTGTTTTCTTCACTCTTGTTCCACTCTCTCTAGCTCTGGCCTCAATCTTTCTCAATGATTTGGCAGCAGCCTGGTCAGGAAAAAAAAAAGGCTACCAACTGTTTCTGAATCTTAAGATGTTTGGTTGAAAACGCCTAGGGAAAGATTCTATGTGACCAGTCAGCTCTGGCCAGGGGGGAAAAAAAAGTGAGGATGAACAAACTGGCTTGAGCTGTCAAATTGGAATTCAAATGCTTCAGAGGACAAGGGTGAGCATTAACGTCCTGTCCTGCCTTAAATGACATAAATGGCCAGTCCTGAAGGAAAAATCATACCATCTGCAGAGTCCTTCCTTGATGGGAACCTCAAGCCACACTGGAGGAGAAGCAGTGGGGTGGTCACCTAGATGGGCAGCATGAAATGTTATAACATACTTGGGGGCTGCGAGAAAATCCCTGCCACCCACAGAGTGGCCAGGAATGCAGTGAATCAAGTAAGGCTTTCTTTGCTGAGGACGTAGCAGTGGGGCATGAGACCAGGGCAGTGGTACACACTCCGGCTCAGGCTCTGCAAACATCTGCATGGTGGCTGAAAGCCAGGGTGAGATCTGCGACCAGGGGAGCAGAGGATCCTGGCTGAGATCCTAGAGTTTTAGTAGAAACGTCCGTTCTTCCTTTATATACAGAAGAACTGAAGATTCTCGAGGTGAAACAATTTTGTGGCACAAGTAATCTTGAACCTGGGCATTGTCTGACTCCTCATATTTCTTCTCTTCTCTACACCAGCAGACCCCAACCTTTCTGACACCAGTTTTGTGAAAGACAATTTTTCCACAGACCAGTGTGGAGGGGAATGGTTTGGAGATGATTCAAACACATTATATTTATTGTGCATATTATTTCTATTATTATGATATGAGCTCCACCTCAGATCCTCGAGGTTGGGGCATTATTTCCTGGACGTTGGGGGTCCCTGCTGCACACCATCCTGCCTCTGAGGATTTACCTTATCTCTCCAGAGGAGCCATATGACTTCCTAGGCATTTACGGTTTAAGAAGGACCCAAGCTTGGCTCTCAGGGGAAGGACAAATGTCCCCAAGCTCATGAGGTTATCGGAAGGACACCAACTGAGGAATGTTTCATTTTAATTTTTGTACTAGTTGTTTTTAATTTGCTGAATATTACGTGCATGCACACAAATACTGCTATGAAATTATTCATCTCTGGGCAAATTCTATTAATATAAGTCATAGCAGGGAATTCAGAGAGAGAACATAAACACAGTACATGTTCCCAGGTGTGAAATCCCTTCCCTGGGCTACTGCGCATCTCCTGGCTTTTCACATCCTGTCTCTGTGTCTCCCTCTCCTTCTAAAACTGCCCTGGAACAGGACAGTTCCAGGAGCAGAGTCAAGCTTCAGAACAAATGACTGTTAGTGCAGCTACTATGGCTTCTGTATAATCCACCGTGGAAGTGGAAGGAGAATGATGATGATGGTGATGCTGATGATGAGAGGATGAAAATAGATTTCAGGTGAATCTGCTTTGCTGTTCCCAGAATGTTGTCCAAGCACCAGAGTAACTAATGAAATGAGAGCTAAAGGGAGCACGTGCTGCTGCTTCTCTGAAAACCCATAAGGGGCATGTCAACGGTTTGAATGTTTCATTATATTTCATATTTCATAAGATGCTGCAGGGTACAGAAAGAATCAAAAATAATGGTTAAAAAATGCAGGAGCAGGGACAATAAGTCCTGGAATTGAAAATAATCATCACCCTTGGTTACTGTGGGTAAATAATACACTATAAAAACCTTGGGAAGCAAATGGCGAGGCCTGAAAATAGCAGCCCTGACATGGATCTGAACAGGTCTAGAAAAACCAATTAGGATGAAAGAGCCGACCTTCCTTTCTCTTCCTGAAAACTAATGCCAGGAAATAGAACAAGGGTACCATTGGGAGAAATTGCTACATAATCAAACAGTGGCAGCAGTGACAACCCACTCTCTGGTCTTATGATGAGTTATGGATGGAGCCTACATCTCTGACAAATGTGCCTTGTGTGAAACCTACAGCACTTGAAAATACATGACTTTTTTTTTCCACCCTGCATCTCTTGATAAGGAACACAGTATCTATGGAAGAGGTATGCATGTTCACGCACAAAGTAAATCAAGGGTAAGCCCAGCAGGCTTGGGATGTGAAACACAGGCCCAGAAGGAGGACCCACTGCTTTTCTGCTATGGCTATCTGATAGCCTCTAAAAGGTTCATGGCCATTGGTGGGAATATCTGCTTTGGAGGGTGGGCTTCTAGAAGATGGCAGTGTATCTTTTGATCTGGTTAGCAACATAACTTTTGAAAATGACTACCTGGATGTTGGAGTTTAGGCAATATGTAGGAAGATGTTACAAGTTTCATTCATTAAGTTGTGTTTAAAGTACCAAAGGCTTCTTGTTAAACAGACTGAGCAGTATTTGTGCGAAAAATGTGGCCACAGAGAGGGAGGATTATGTGGATAGTGTGTAACTTCTTAAGGCAGAGACTTTCAGCTGTTTTGACTGTGACTGACACTTAACACGTTTTGCATGGAAATACATTATAGACACACACCCAAAAAAGAGATTTTATAAAACAGTAATTATCCTAACTCTGGGCAATGCTCCTTAATTTTCCTATTCTATTCTATTTCCTTCTTCCTCATTTTCTTTCTTTCTTCTGCATATTGAATTGGTTGTGGTTTACTGTTTGCACAACTCTGCCTTTAAGAGCATAAAGAGACAGCATTTGAAATGGGGCATGTCAACGGTTTGAATGTTTCATTATATTTCATATTTCATAAGATGCTGCAGGGTACAGAAAGAATCAAAAATAATGGTTAAAAAATGCAGGAGCAGGGACAATAAGTCCTGGAATTGAAAATAATCATCACCCTTGGTTACTGTGGGTAAATAATACACTATAAAAACCTTGGGAAGCAAATGGCGAGGCCTGAAAATAGCAGCCCTGACATGGATCTGAACAGGTCTAGAAAAACCAATTAGGATGAAAGAGAGACGACCTTCCTTTCTCTTCCTGAAAACTAATGCCAGGAAATAGAACAAGGGTACCATTGGGAGAAATTGCTACATAATCAAACAGTGGCAGCAGTGACAACCCACTCTCTGGTCTTATGATGAGTTATGGATGGAGCCTACATCTCTGACAAATGTGCCTTGTGTGAAACCTACAGCACTTGAAAATACATGACTTTTTTTTTTTCCACCCTGCATCTCTTGATAAGGAACACAAAATCTATGGAAGAGGTATGCATGTTCACGCACAAAGTAAATCAAGGGTAAGCCCAGCAGGCTTGGGATGTGAAACACAGGCCCAGAAGGAGGACCCACTGCTTTTCTGCTATGGCTATCTGATAGCCTCTAAAAGGTTCATGGCCATTGGTGGGAATATCTGCTTTGGAGGGTGGGCTTCTAGAAGATGGCAGTGTATCTTTTGATCTGGTTAGCAACATAACTTTTGAAAATGACTACCTGGATGTTGGAGTTTAGGCAATATGTAGGAAGATGTTACAAGTTTCATTCATTAAGTTGTGTTTAAAGTACCAAAGGCTTCTTGTTAAACAGACTGAGCAGTATTTGTGCGAAAAATGTGGCCACAGAGAGGGAGGATTATGTGGATAGTGTGTAACTTCTTAAGGCAGAGACTTTCAGCTGTTTTGACTGTGACTGACACTTAACACGTTTTGCATGGAAATACATTATAGACACACACCCAAAAAAGAGATTTTATAAAACAGTAATTATCCTAACTCTGGGCAATGCTCCTTAATTTTCCTATTCTATTCTATTTCCTTCTTCCTCATTTTCTTTCTTTCTTCTGCATATTGAATTGGTTGTGGTTTGCTGTTTGCACAACTCTGCCTTTAAGAGCATAAAGAGACAGCAGAGTGTCTGTGCTCTTTCCAACAGTCTGACCATAAATCCTAGGAAGGAAGAGGCATCCCTGACACCTAGCAGAGAGCATAAGCATTTTAATATCTGTAAAAAGGTGTGAAGGATGCTTACTTCTGGGCATTGCTGTGAAAATGAAAGGATCCAGACCAGTGCTTGGCACATAGTTGGCCATCGCTTTTATTGATAATATAATGACTAAAGACTCAGTGGTAGTTTCTGTTAAGCACAGCCAATTTGCTTGGCCATTCTGTCATTCATTTCTGTAATACCTTCTAAATTTCCTGAACAATGAAAATAATTTGACAGTCATTATTGGTGGCTCAGTTGGTAAACAATCTGCCTGCAATGAAGAAGACTATCCGTGATGCAGATTTAGGTTCAGTTCCTGAGTCAGGAGGATTCCCTGAAGGAGGAAATTGCAACCCATTCCAATGGCTGGAGAATCCCATGGACAGAGGAACCTGGCAGGCAATAGTCCATAGGGTCACAAAGGGTCAGACACAACTTAGTGACTAAACCAACCACTATTGCTATTTTCTCAACAACTCTATGAGGCAGGGACTATTAGTCTCAGTTTAGAGATGAGGCTAGAAAAGGCAAGCTACTTGTCTGGCACCATGTCTAGTCCTTGACACCAAATTCTGATGTATTATATTCAGGGCAGTGGAGTTGAAAAGAAGGTATTTTAGACAGATTGATTGGCAGTTGCAGAAGTTTAAGGGAGGATGCTAACATTATTTCATATCTAGTGTTTCCCCTCTCATCTTTGTGAATACTGTGACCTGGATAAATGTAAGCAAAGTAGAACAAGATAGACATCATTTGTGACATAAGAAAGGAATAAAAGAAGTATGGATTACTTCAAGTTCCCATGCAACTACTTTCTTTCAGAAGCTTCTTCTACTCAGTCCTATGCATGTGATCCTGCATATGGGCAGTCCTATGCATGTGGGCAGATTAGAATCATCCAAAAGGGACTTGAGCTCCAAATTTGAAAGAGGTGAAGGAAATGTAGCAAGAGGTAGGTTATCTGCAAAGCAGGAATGGACAAATTTGAGACAATGGAGTGCCAAGTGGAGAAGAACACTTAAATGGATAAGGTAATAACATTTATCTGGATTTGGTGTTGTCAGGGAGTGGGGGCTGAATGTGCAGTGACTGATTTCGTAGGATGAATTTTCTCTGCCCAGATGCAACTTTTGAAGGACTTTTGAAGGGGCTGTTCTGTCTTTGGCCTGTGTCTTCAAATTCAATAAGGGTGGTCATTATAGCCACCAAGTTTAAGATCTGGTGGCGCTTTATGCAGAATTTCACTCCTTATTAATTATGACTTAACCTGCTTATTGAAAATCGCATTTCCAATTTATATTCTCCGTGAACTGAGGCACATTTTTATATGTCATATGAAAACATTTCTGTCTGGTTTCCAACATGAGATTTGAAAAACAACTCACTCTTGTTTGTCTTGAAGGAAATCAAAGACTGACTATCTGTTGATCATCTAGTTTGGGATCACAGGAAAATAAGTTGCATTTAATGACACACAATCTGTTTCTGAGGAAGATATTTAAGGTGTTCATAATTAATTTGTTTGCTTATTTTTGGCTGCACTGGGTCTTAGCTGTTGCCCTCAAGCTACTCTCTGGTTGTGATGTGCAGATTTCTCATTGTGGTACCTTCTCTTGTTGAGGAGAAGTGGCTCTAGCAGAGCAGACTTCTGTAGTTTTGACTTGCAGGGTCAGTAGTTGCAGCACAGACTCTTTTGGGGCATGTGAATGGTTTGCAGAAACTTGGTCTTCTTGGTAACATTATTTCATATCTAGTGTTTCCCTCTCATCTTTGTGAATACTGTGACCTGGATAAATGTAAGCAAAGTAGAACAAGATAGACATCATTTGTGACATAAGAAAGGAATAAAGAAGTATGGATTACTTCAAGTTCCCATGCAACTACTTTCTTTCAGAAGCTTCTTCTACTCAGTCCTATGCATGTGATCCTGCATATGGGCAGTCCTATGCATGTGGGCAGATTAGAATCATCCAAAAGGGACTTGAGCTCCAAATTTGAAAGAGGTGAAGGAAATGTAGCAAGAGGTAGGTTATCTGCAAAGCAGGAATGGACAAATTTGAGACAATGGAGTGCCAAGTGGAGAAGAACACTTAAATGGATAAGGTAATAACATTTATCTGGATTTGGTGTTGTCAGGGAGTGGGGGCTGAATGTGCAGTGACTGATTTCGTAGGATGAATTTTCTCTGCCCAGATGCAACTTTTGAAGGACTTTTGAAGGGGCTGTTCTGTCTTTGGCCTGTGTCTTCAAATTCAATAAGGGTGGTCATTATAGCCACCAAGTTTAAGATCTGGTGGCGCTTTATGCAGAATTTCACTCCTTATTAATTATGACTTAACCTGCTTATTGAAAATCGCTTTTCCAATTTATATTCTCCGTGAACTGTGGCACATTTTTATATGTCATATGAAAACATTTCTGTCTGGTTTCCAACATGAGATTTGAAAAACAACTCACTCTTGTTTGTCTTGAAGGAAATCAAAGACTGACTATCTGTTGATCATCTAGTTTGGGATCACAGGAAAATAAGTTGCATTTAATGACACACAATCTGTTTCTGAGGAAGATATTTAAGGTGTTCATAATTAATTTGTTTGCTTATTTTTGGCTGCACTGGGTCTTAGCTGTTGCCCTCAAGCTACTCTCTGGTTGTGATGTGCAGATTTCTCATTGTGGTACCTTCTCTTGTTGAGGAGAAGTGGCTCTAGCAGAGCAGACTTCTGTAGTTTTGACTTGCAGGGTCAGTAGTTGCAGCACACAGACTCAGTAATTGTGGTGCATGGCATCAGTTCCTCCATACCATGTGGGATCTTCTCAGATCAGGAATTAAACTTGTGTCTCCTGCATTGGTCGACAGATTCATAGCCACTGGACCAACAGGGAACTGCCCATAATTTATTAATTGTACTATTTTCAGAGTGAGAAACCCTCTCTTATAAAAATAGGCAGGAAATTTCCTTTCTAGGAAGTTCTTGTTACAAGATTTTTCCTACTATGACTCTCCTGTCAATTTTTCTGGACATTTCTTTCTTGACCTATCTTATGTCATGCCTTCCCTACTTGGAACCCTAATATAAAATGGCCTTTGACATGGGTGATTTTTGTGATCTGGTTCCTTCTATAACACCAGAAAACTCTGCAATTGTCAACTTCCCTCTCCATTTTAGGAAGATTCTCACCATTCTTTTCAAACTACCAAATATACAAACATATGGGTGTGCACATCTTCAAATTATTTAAACTGGTACACCATGAACCATGGGCACTGGCCTTAACAAATGGCTTGGTATTGACTGAGGGAATACTCTGACTCATTAGTATTTCACATTAGTGTTTCAAATCATACATATCTAGGTAAAAGGAGACATTTCTCAGGACTCCCTGTTGGCACAAACGGTAGTTTTGCAATCAGAATCCCTAGTGTGTCCTTTGAATCACATGCTCAGCTGTGACACTTCCCTTCAGCTGGTAGTACTTCTCACATCACTGGGAACTCATGGACTATCATCTGCTTTGTAAAGCTCTTTCTCCACTGCTCATTGTTACTACCAGCAGTTTTATTCTCTTGATTTATCTAAGCTGGTGTCTCTACCTGTGAAGTGGCCTTGCTTCCTTTATTGTTCCTTTTTCTGCAGAGCTCTAATGTGTGTGTGTGTGTTAGTCACTAAGTCATGTCCAACTCTTTGTGACCCCATGTACTGCTGCCTGCGAGGCTCCTTTATTCATGGGATTTCTGATGAATAGAGACAAGAATACTGGAGTGCGTTGCCCTTCCCTTCTCCGTGGGATCCTCCTGACTCAGGAAACTGAGCCCACCTCTCCCACATTGTAGGCAGATTCTTTATCATCTGAGCCACCAGGGAAACCAGAGCTCTAATATATCACCAAACTAAGTTGTGTGGGAATATATGTTTACTGAAAAGCTAGAGAAGTGAAAGAACACGGCAGTGACTCAGGAAGTGTTTGTGCAATTCTCCTTTAATATGACATTTACCAAAACCCTAACCATTTTCCAAGGGAAAAGTATTCAGAAGTTAAACCCTTCAGAGAAAGTTCTCTCTAGTAGAGTTTCTCAATGGCATATATATATATATATATATATATATATATATATATATATTGGGCCAGTCTTTTGTTGTGGGTCTCTCCTGTGCATTGTAGAATGTGTAGCAGCATTTTCAATTCTATCCATTGGATGCTAATAGCACTTTCCTAGTTAGGATGACTAAAAATGTCTCCAGTCCTTACCAAATGTCCCTTCAGAGTCACTGTAACCTTCCCTCTCCATTTTAGGAAGATTCTCACCATTCTGTTCAAACTACCAAATATACAAACATATGGGTGTGCACATCTTCAAATTATTTAAACTGGTACACCATGAACCATGGGCACTGGCCTTAACAAATGGCTTGGTATTGACTGAGGGAATACTCTGACTCATTAGTATTTCACATTAGTGTTTCAAATCATACATATCTAGGTAAAAGGAGACATTTCTCAGGACTCCCTGTTGGCACAAACGGTAGTTTTGCAATCAGAATCCCTAGTGTGTCCTTTGAATCACATGCTCAGCTGTGACACTTCCCTTCAGCTGGTAGTACTTCTCACATCACTGGGAACTCATGGACTATCATCTGCTTTGTAAAGCTCTTTCTCCACTGCTCATTGTTACTACCAGCAGTTTTATTCTCTTGATTTATCTAAGCTGGTGTCTCTACCTGTGAAGTGGCCTTGCTTCCTTTATTGTTCCTTTTTCTGCAGAGCTCTAATGTGTGTGTGTGTGTTAGTCACTAAGTCATGTCCAACTCTTTGTGACCCCATGTACTGCTGCCTGCGAGGCTCCTTTATTCATGGGATTTCTGATGAATAGAGACAAGAATACTGGAGTGCGTTGCCCTCCCCTTCTCCGTGGGATCCTCCTGACTCAGGAAACTGAGCCCACCTCTCCCACATTGTAGGCAGATTCTTTATCATCTGAGCCACCAGGGAAACCAGAGCTCTAATATATCACCAAACTAAGTTGTGTGGGAATATATGTTTACTGAAAAGCTAGAGAAGTGAAAGAACACGGCAGTGACTCAGGAAGTGTTTGTGCAATTCTCCTTTAATATGACATTTACCAAAACCCTAACCATTTTCCAAGGGAAAAGTATTCAGAAGTTAAACCCTTCAGAGAAAGTTCTCTCTAGTAGAGTTTCTCAATGGCATATATATATATATATATATATATATATATATATATATATATATATTGGGCCAGTCTTTTGTTGTGGGTCTCTCCTGTGCATTGTAGAATGTGTAGCAGCATTTTCAATTCTATCCATTGGATGCTAATAGCACTTTCCTAGTTAGGATGACTAAAAATGTCTCCAGTCCTTACCAAATGTCCCTTCAGAGTCACTGTAACCTCTGGTTGAGAACTAGTGCTCTCCACAGACTTACTGTTCAAAATCTGGTCTATAAAGGAGTGGTAGCAACAGCAGAACCTGGGACTTGTTAGAAATACAGACTCTTCCCCAGGTATACTTCATCACAGTTTATTTTCTGACATAGTTTCCTTATCTGGACCTTCCATAGAGAATGTCTCCCATTTCTGTTCCATGACAAGATCTATCTTTTTCTCAGATCTAATCTTTCTTGGATAAATTTTCCCCTTTTGAGAAATTCTTCAAGGTGCTCAGAAGAATTTGTGTTGGCTCAAGAGCCATAGTCCACCCCTTCCCCCTTCCAGTAGTCCTTCCCATCATTTCTGAATCAGTAAAGCTAGAACAATGCTCCAGAGGCTCTAGCTCTAGAATAATATTCCAGAAGACAAGCCTTAGCTTGGGAAGAGAGGAGAATTTGGGTCATTAAACTTGTAAGGATAGATCAGATGAGTACTGACACTCCATGTCTGTCTACTTTGAAGTTTTCTTGCTTGTAGAATTTGAAATTAAGCCTAGGTTGATATTGTAGATAAGGCTGTTAGCCATCACAAACTTATAATACAGTTGGAAATACATGAAATTCAGAATGTTTGAACTGGCACTAGAAAACATTGAAAGTCCATCAGTCATTTAGCAATGACTTTCATCATTTCCAGCAGTCCTTAAGAGTACAGTACCATTGGTTAATACCCCTTCCCAGTGAATTTGTTTACATACTTGAATAATGTTCTGCAAACTTAATATGCCTTTCTTATTTTGACAGCTAATATCCAGTTTCTTATAAAACTGTTATTTTGTCATCTGTTTTAATATTAAAATTTAAAACTGGGATATACACACACTTTCAAATACTCATTTCCTTTTCATCTCAATTCATAGATCATTGTTTAGAAATTAAGACAACTAGTAAAATGTACACATACATACATACATACATATACATACAGGTATGTGTTAGTTGCTGGGAGACAATGTGAATCTCAGGAGCCATATAATTTTAGTGTTTTTTTTTTAACTTTTTTTTCTTTTTTGCCATTTCTATTGGTCTTTCATTTATCTATTTTCATCCATCTTTGTTCTTTTGGCCCGTGTGGGCTTCCCATCGCGGTGGCCTCTGTCACCGCAGAGCACTGGCTCTGGATGCATGCGCTGCAGGGCTCCAGCTCGGTAATTGGACATGTTGGTCCAGCCGCTCTGCAGCACGTGGGATCTTCCCAGGCCAGGGATCGAACCGGTGCCCCTTGCACTGCAAGGCGGTGTCCTTACCACTGGACCACCAGGGAAGCCCCTAAGTTTAGTTTTAAAAAGGCTGGGTATAATGTGAGGCAAAAAACTTATCTAGGACACAAATAATATCTCCCAAGTTTCTATTCGTGCTGACTCTACTTCTTGCCTTGAATCCTAGTGTCTCCGTTTTGTGAGTGGCCTATCTTTTCCAGAAAAATTCCTGTGTCATCAAAGTCATGGATAACAATTAGTGTCCCTCTTAGATTCTTGCTGTATTTTCCCTCCTGCACTGTTTTCCTAGTTTCAAATAGTCTTTTGATGTCATGAATTTGGGCCATCCTGATTTCCTATCTCCAATGAAGGTAACTCTATTAACTTGAAAATTAGGGGAAGATATGATTGAGAAGATCAGAATTAAAATTATTTCCAGATTCATTATTCCCATGTCAGTTATCAATTTGTTGTTTTCTCAAAGGATAGCCCACTCTTTGAAATGATTCTTTTGAATAGTTCTAGTAGGTAAGTAGTATGCTAAATTGTTACTTTTTTATAATTTTATTTATTTATTTTATGTATTTATTGTCTGGACTGGGCCTTCACTGTTGCGTAGTTGTGGTGCATGGGCTCAGTAATTGAAGCTCACAGACTCTAGAGTATAGGTTCAATAGCTGTGGCACACAGCTAATATCCAGTTTCTTATAAAACTGTTATTTTGTCATCTGTTTTAATATTAAAATTTAAAACTGGGATATACACACACTTTCAAATACTCATTTCCTTTTCATCTCAATTCATAGATCATTGTTTAGAAATTAAGACAACTAGTAAAATGTACACATACATACATACATACATATACATACAGGTATGTGTTAGTTGCTGGGAGACAATGTGAATCTCAGGAGCCATATAATTTTAGTGTTTTTTTTTTAACTTTTTTTTCTTTTTTGCCATTTCTATTGGTCTTTCATTTATCTATTTTCATCCATCTTTGTTCTTTTGGCCCGTGTGGGCTTCCCATCGCGGTGGCCTCTGTCACCGCAGAGCACTGGCTCTGGATGCATGCGCTGCAGGGCTCCAGCTCGGTAATTGGACATGTTGGTCCAGCCGCTCTGCAGCACGTGGGATCTTCCCAGGCCAGGGATCGAACCGGTGCCCCTTGCACTGCAAGGCGGTGTCCTTACCACTGGACCACCAGGGAAGCCCCTAAGTTTAGTTTTAAAAAGGCTGGGTATAATGTGAGGCAAAAAACTTATCTAGGACACAAATAATATCTCCCAAGTTTCTATTCGTGCTGACTCTACTTCTTGCCTTGAATCCTAGTGTCTCCGTTTTGTGAGTGGCCTATCTTTTCCAGAAAAATTCCTGTGTCATCAAAGTCATGGATAACAATTAGTGTCCCTCTTAGATTCTTGCTGTATTTTCCCTCCTGCACTGTTTTCCTAGTTTCAAATAGTCTTTTGATGTCATGAATTTGGGCCATCCTGATTTCCTATCTCCAATGAAGGTAACTCTATTAACTTGAAAATTAGGGGAAGATATGATTGAGAAGATCAGAATTAAAATTATTTCCAGATTCATTATTCCCATGTCAGTTATCAATTTGTTGTTTTCTCAAAGGATAGCCCACTCTTTGAAATGATTCTTTTGAATAGTTCTAGTAGGTAAGTAGTATGCTAAATTGTTACTTTTTTATAATTTTATTTATTTATTTTATGTATTTATTGTCTGGACTGGGCCTTCACTGTTGCGTAGTTGTGGTGCATGGGCTCAGTAATTGAAGCTCACAGACTCTAGAGTATAGGTTCAATAGCTGTGGCACACAGGCTTTGTTGCTTCATGGCAACAATCTTTCCTTATCAAGGATAGGACCTGTGGCTCCTGCATTGGCAAGAAGGTTCTTTACCTCTGAGCCACCAGGGAAGGCCTATACTGTTCTGTTGATACTGAATCTGGATCCTATACTGATTTCTCTTTCACCAACTTGCTTCATGTTAAGCTTTTTCAGTAGAGAATCCTAGAGGAACTCTATGTGCAATCCTGGTTTTCTTGCTATTCTTGCTTCTACAGTGCAGTGGCCAGAAGGTAACTTCATGTGACAAACCAAGTGGTACATGATTTCCAGCAAGTTTTTCTGGCACTTTCGTCAGTATCACCTCAGTGAGTTTTGCAGACAACCCAGAAAGTGGCTTTTCAGTGACTACCAGCACTACAGTGGGCAGCTTCCTTGACGGGTTGGTCAGAGACCTGCAAGTATTCACCCATGTTGGTGCCTACCCCCAGCAAGTTTCTCTGGCACTCCATAGGTTGTCTTCTGCTTGACAGTCTCAGCCTGTGGTACCTCCATTAACATCAGTGTTATCCGGTGGGTTGCAGCCACACCCTCTACAGCAAAGTCTAAATCTCAGCTTTGAGGGGAGATGGATAGGAACTTTCAATTTCTTTGTTCACTTTCTCTAGTAGACTGTACAGTCTGTTTGTATTCTACCTGCATATGTTTTATTANGCCTTAGGCTTTACTTGAAATTATTTATCTACCTCAGGGGAAAAATGTATATATATATATATATATTATAGTATATATACATTTATGTGAATATAGTGATAGATATTTCAGGGAAAGCCTAAATTTTATATATATATATATATATATATATATATATATATATGGCTAAATTATATATATAATTATGTATATATTAATAATATATGTGTATAATATATGTGCCATGCTGTACTAAGTCACTTCAGTTCTGCCCAACTCTGTGCGACCCTGTAGACTATAGCCAATAAGGCTCCTCTGTCCATGAGATTCTCTAGGCAAGAATATTGGAGTGGGTATCCATGCCCTTCTCCAGGGGATCTTCCAACCCAGGGACTGAACCCAAGTCTTTTACATCTCCTGATCTCTTACATTGGCAGGTGGATTCTTTCTATACCATCTGGAATCATATATATATATACATATATGTATGTATGTATGTATATATATATATATATATATATATATATGATTTACCTTTATGTATTGTACATATATAATTTAGCCATATATGTAATTTAGCCTTAGCTTCCCAGGTGGTGCAAAGCTGAGGCAAAATTATATATATTGCTAAATTATATATGGACACACACATACACACACACACACAACTAGGGATTCCCTAGAGGAAATCACAGAAGCTAATTTTTGTTCATTTTAGTTTGTTTTTGACAATACAGAGGCACTGGAAGTGCCTTTGTCCATGGTTTTCTGCTGTAAATGCAGTCTTTAAGTGCTTGCATATGTGAATTGTAGCCCCTTTTATGGTAAGATCCAAAGCTGAGGCCAGACGGGTTGTCAGAGACCTGCAAGTATCCCCGGGGCCTACCCCAGCAAGTTTCTCTGGCACTCCATAGGTTGTCTTCTGCTTGACAGTCTCAGCCTGTGGTACCTCCATTAACATCAGTGTTATCCGGTGGGTTGCAGCCACACCCTCTACAGCAAAGTCTAAATCTCAGCTTTGAGGGGAGATGGATAGGAACTTTCAATTTCTTTGTTCACTTTCTCTAGTAGACTGTACAGTCTGTTTGTATTCTACCTGCATATGTTTTATTAAGCCTTAGGCTTTACTTGAAATTATTTATCTACCTCAGGGAAATATGTACATATATATGTATATATTATAGTATATATACATTTATGTGAATATAGTGATAGATATTTCAGGGAAAGCCTAAATTTTATATATATATATATATATATATATATATATATGGCTAAATTATATATATAATTATGTATATATTAATAATATATGTGTATAATATATGTGCCATGCTGTACTAAGTCACTTCAGTTCTGCCCAACTCTGTGCGACCCTGTAGACTATAGCCAATAAGGCTCCTCTGTCCATGAGATTCTCTAGGCAAGAATATTGGAGTGGGTATCCATGCCCTTCTCCAGGGGATCTTCCAACCCAGGGACTGAACCCAAGTCTTTTACATCTCCTGATCTCTTACATTGGCAGGTGGATTCTTTCTATACCATCTGGAATCATATATATATATACATATATGTATGTATGTATGTATGTATATATATATATATATATATGATTCATATATATATATATATGATTTACCTTTATGTATTGTACATATATAATTTAGCCATATATGTAATTTAGCCTTAGCTTCCCAGGTGGTGCAAAGCTGAGGCAAAATTATATATATTGCTAAATTATATATGGACACACACATACACACACACACACAACTAGGGATTCCCTAGAGGAAATCACAGAAGCTAATTTTTGTTCATTTTAGTTTGTTTTTGACAATACAGAGTCACTGGAAGTGCCTTTGTCCATGGTTTTCTGCTGTAAATGCAGTCTTTAAGTGCTTGCATGTATCCAGTATGAATTTTTTTCATGAGTAAGCATTCTGAGAATTATCGACTAACCATTCTCTTATTCCTTTTCAGGCTTAGTGGGAAAATATAAGATTTTCTCTTTTTTCAATTATGATTTTCTTGCTCATTGGGTCAAGGGGCCATCTAATTTACAGAAACGATTTTTGAATATTTTCACCACATTCAGATTAAAGTGATTGACTTGAAAGATGCATTGTCTCTACCATGTCCTTATTTCTGAGTTTGGATGCAGCTATAAAAGGAGATGCTGATATATCTTAGTTTATACACTTAAAAATAGGTATTGTATTTAATAGGAATATTTCTGAAAAATAAACTATAATCAGCAGTTGGGCCAATGACCTCTTCCCAAATATATAGCAGTAAAATACTGCAACACTGACTTCTGATTGATAGCAATCATCAATGGAGTAAATGCCTTCCAATATGTTCTTGGCAAGGATAACTTATTTTATTTTCCTGTCATTTAAATTGGCGTAGAATCATATTTGGGGATGGTCATATATCAGCTTCATGTATTTTAAGTGCAAAATATTGTTACTTAGTAATATATACGCTGAGGTGGGAGGGTTGACAACTATCTAAACTCACACAGTAACCTTAACATAATTGCTCAAGTAAATATTTGCTTTTAACAAAATGACTTTCACAATCTACTGTATTTCTTATCCTAAACTTTTCCATGAGCATTTTTATTTTACATTGAGGACTCTATCTCCATATCTTAGAAAAGCCTATAGTCTCTGTCACTATTACACTATTGTACCAGAAAAAGTCAAATATTCCATATAGACATATTTGATACAGATAATAGAAGATTAACAAAAATTTTTTGATGTAGACTATTTTTAATGTCTTTATTGAATTTGTTACAATACTGCTACTTTTCTTTTTGGCCATGAATTATGTGGGATTTTAACTCCCTGACTTGGAATCGAACCTGCATGCCATGCACTGGAAGGTTGCCTTAAACTCTGGACCACCAGAGAAGTCTCTTACTGGAAAAAAGTTTTTAAAGATAGTGCATCGTTTCTAGACAATACAGAGTATGAATTTTTCTGCTGTAAATGCAGTCTTTAAGTGCTTGCATGTATCCAGTATGAATTTTTTTCATGAGTAAGCATTCTGAGAATTATCGACTAACCATTCTCTTATTCCTTTTCAGGCTTAGTGGGAAAATATAAGATTTTCTCTTTTTTCAATTATGATTTTCTTGCTCATTGGGTCAAGGGGCCATCTAATTTACAGAAACGATTTTTGAATATTTTCACCACATTCAGATTAAAGTGATTGACTTGAAAGATGCATTGTCTCTACCATGTCCTTATTTCTGAGTTTGGATGCAGCTATAAAAGGAGATGCTGATATATCTTAGTTTATACACTTAAAAATAGGTATTGTATTTAATAGGAATATTTCTGAAAAATAAACTATAATCAGCAGTTGGGCCAATGACCTCTTCCCAAATATATAGCAGTAAAATACTGCAACACTGACTTCTGATTGATAGCAATCATCAATGGAGTAAATGCCTTCCAATATGTTCTTGGCAAGGATAACTTATTTTATTTTCCTGTCATTTAAATTGGCGTAGAATCATATTTGGGGATGGTCATATATCAGCTTCATGTATTTTAAGTGCAAAATATTGTTACTTAGTAATATATACGCTGAGGTGGGAGGGTTGACAACTATCTAAACTCACACAGTAACCTTAACATAATTGCTCAAGTAAATATTTGCTTTTAACAAAATGACTTTCACAATCTACTGTATTTCTTATCCTAAACTTTTCCATGAGCATTTTTATTTTACATTGAGGACTCTATCTCCATATCTTAGAAAAGCCTATAGTCTCTGTCACTATTACACTATTGTACCAGAAAAAGTCAAATATTCCATATAGACATATTTGATACAGATAATAGAAGATTAACAAAAATTTTTTGATGTAGACTATTTTTAATGTCTTTATTGAATTTGTTACAATACTGCTTCTTTTTCTTTTTTTTTGGCCATGAATTATGTGGGATTTTAACTCCCTGACTTGGAATCGAACCTGCATGCCATGCACTGGAAGGTTGCCTTAAACTCTGGACCACCAGAGAAGTCTCTTACTGGAAAAAAAGTTTTTTAAAGATAGTGCATCGTTTCTAGACTGTAAAGATGTAAAACAGAGCCAGAATTAAGTTTTTTCCATCTTGGTGGTCAGCAGCTTCATTCATTGATTTTGCAACTTAGTTATAGTTTAGTGTGAAACAGCCGTAAAAATTTCCATGTCAAATAAAAACAGCCTGAAAAATGATGCTTTCTGCTATGGCATTAGTGCTCTTGCAGAACACAATTCCTGTGCTTTGAAAAACAATAGAATTTGCTATGAAAATGAGTTTCCCCAGAGAGTGCCACATGACTGTAGGTTATTAATTATACAGTTTTATTGTTATCTTTTATTCAGAACAGTAGTGCTCCTGAGGTCCTGTGGAACTTTTCTCCCATGCGATCATGTCGAGTTTTGATTAAGCGTCATTATATACAGTTCATTAACAATGCATCTTAAAATGAGTTTTTGATTGAACATTTTTATTGGTCATTTAGTATAATTGATGGATTCTGTTGAAATTTCACATAGAAAATTTGCCAGGATAGTTACAGTATTTTTCATTATGTATCATGCCCCTTTCCCTTAAAAGAACCTGTGTTTCTTTTGAAAAATTAACTTCCAAAAATTAGATATTGATCTATTGCCAAGACTGTTGCTCCTTCCATAGTTCAATTAAGAGAGAAACAGAAACTGCTAATGTTGAATAGGAATAAGAAAAATCAGGGAAATTAAATAATCCTATTAGTTTAACCCTCTTTTCCCTAGAGCCCAGGTCACACTCCTTTTCCATGAGCATTTTTATTTTACATTGAGGACTCTATCTCCATATCTTAGAAAAGCCTATAGTCTCTGTCACTATTACACTATTGTACCAGAAAAAGTCAAATATTCCATATAGACATATTTGATACAGATAATAGAAGATTAACAAAAATTTTTTGATGTAGACTATTTTTAATGTCTTTATTGAATTTGTTACAATACTGCTTCTTTTTCTTTTTTTTGGCCATGAATTATGTGGGATTTTAACTCCCTGACTTGGAATCGAACCTGCATGCCATGCACTGGAAGGTTGCCTTAAACTCTGGACCACCAGAGAAGTCTCTTACTGGAAAAAAAGTTTTTTAAAGATAGTGCATCGTTTCTAGACTGTAAAGATGTAAAACAGAGCCAGAATTAAGTTTTTTCCATCTTGGTGGTCAGCAGCTTCATTCATTGATTTTGCAACTTAGTTATAGTTTAGTGTGAAACAGCCGTAAAAATTTCCATGTCAAATAAAAACAGCCTGAAAAATGATGCTTTCTGCTATGGCATTAGTGCTCTTGCAGAACACAATTCCTGTGCTTTGAAAAACAATAGAATTTGCTATGAAAATGAGTTTCCCCAGAGAGTGCCACATGACTGTAGGTTATTAATTATACAGTTTTATTGTTATCTTTTATTCAGAACAGTAGTGCTCCTGAGGTCCTGTGGAACTTTTCTCCCATGCGATCATGTCGAGTTTTGATTAAGCGTCATTATATACAGTTCATTAACAATGCATCTTAAAATGAGTTTTTGATTGAACATTTTTATTGGTCATTTAGTATAATTGATGGATTCTGTTGAAATTTCACATAGAAAATTTGCCAGGATAGTTACAGTATTTTTCATTATGTATCATGCCCCTTTCCCTTAAAAGAACCTGTGTTTCTTTTGAAAAATTAACTTCCAAAAATTAGATATTGATCTATTGCCAAGACTGTTGCTCCTTCCATAGTTCAATTAAGAGAGAAACAGAAACTGCTAATGTTGAATAGGAATAAGAAAAATCAGGGAAATTAAATAATCCTATTAGTTTAACCCTCTTTTCCCTAGAGCCCAGGTCACACTCTGGGAGAGAAAATGAACTTTCTGAAGTGGTTAAGGGTCATTTTTATGTGTTACTAAATGATTAGTTTCATTGGATTCTTCAGTATTATAATGCTAATCTTAATGTTGACAACTTCTGTTCTTTTATCACAGGGTTAAAAATAATTTGGCAATTGGTCAACTAATTGCTTTTTCTAATACCTTTATGTTTAGAGAAAACTAGGAATCTCTTAGAAATCATTTAATGTGTTAGTAAAAACTGTCTTGAAAATTTTTATAGTGAATTTATTGTCACTGAAGGTGTTAAAGTAAATGCTTGACTGTTATACACTGGGAAGGAAAAAAAATGGTAAAAAAAAAAAAAAGACCATATTTTAATATTTCTTCCAGCTCTAATCTTTCATAAATTACTCACATGATAATAGCATAAGACATACTAGAGTGGAAGAAAAAACAAAAACAAGAGGAGGAGTTTGAAGACCAATATTGTTTAGCTTCAGGCAGGTTATTTAATTTCTCTAGGTTTCAGTTTACCTATCTCAGAGAACAATAAAATTGAATTAGATGATGTTAAAGGTTTCTTCCTCTCAGAGAATTCCATAGTTCCGTATTTTCCTAGTGTTTTAAAATAAATGAAGGCCCCTAAGAACCAATTTTTCATTTGGGAAACACCAGAACCTTACTGGGCAATGAAGCCCATTAACAAATGTTGGCAAATTTATCAAATTCCAATGATTTTACAGTTTTGATGTCTAATCCATTAGCTTAAATATTTCCATCTCTTCTAACATTTTTTTCTGCTGCAAATGTGAATAAGAGAAAAAAGAAAAATATTTTCTTTTTATAATTCTCTATTTTCTTCTTTGGAATAGTAATTACTGCTGCTACTGGACATTTTTGTAAATTGGAACATGCTTTGTCATTGTCATCATAGAGAAGGGGTCACATTAAAGTTTCCAGTGCCAAGCATGGGATATTTTTCAGGAAGAGAAGAGCTAGTCATTGCTTATTTTTCCAAATCTCATCAACTGATTGTCATTATAATACCCCTGAAATCTGTTTTCCTTTTTTTTTCTCCCTGGTCAGAATATAAGGAGTATTAGCTCACACATATACTTCTAACCTTGGTGAAATCGTATAGATTGAGAAGTTTGAATTTAGTCAACCAGCCAGACATGTGTGGGGCCAAAAGTGCTCAATCTTCTGAAACTTTAAAGAACGGGAACCCTGAATGTCAAGTCCATATTTGATCTGCAATAGAACTCTCTCTTTCTTGTCTTTCTATTTATCTGTCCCAACATCCTACCCTTTTAAACTGAAGTACCCCACAATATTCCAGGAATCTACATGAAAATATTTAGCAGACCATACTTCCTCATTAATTTGTATCTTAGAATTTACTGATGATTCTGAATCTGCTTTCAGTGCTTGTTAACTAGGACACTTTCCTTTTTTAAAAAACTCTTTTGAGGTCTATATCATTTATTTTTTAGTTCCTTTTTAAAAAATGTATTTATTTATTTACTTTTGGCTATTCTGGGTTTTCACTGCTGCCACAGGCTCTTCTCTAGTTGCAGGGAGTGGGGGCTACTCTCCAGTTGAGGTGAACAGGCTTCCTGTTGTGGTGACTTCTTTTGTTGTAGAACTCAGGTTTTAGGGCACACGGGCTTCAGTAGTTGTGGCACATGGGCTCAACAGTTGTGGCTCCAAGGCTCTAGAGCACAGGCTCAATAGTTGTGGCTCATGGGCTTAGTTACTCTGCAGTATGTGGGATCTTCCTGGATCGGGGATTGAATCCGTGTCTCTTGCACTGGTTGTTTCCCTGAGTTACGAGGGAAGCCTAAGACTGAATACCGAAGTGTCTTGATGCCAACAAGACACTTTCTACCAGGAAAAGCGTAGCACTTGATAGTTAATGACCCTAGACTTTAACCTTTAATCTGTCTTGAGCAAATAGGCAGGCCTAGACAAGTTAACTCATCTCTGTCAGCTTTACTCTCTGAAAAGACACAGCCTGTGGACAGAGAATGCAGACATCCTTGGAAATCTCCAGCCAGCAGCCAGCAGACACATAGTCATGGGGTTCTTATTTTTCCAAATCTCATCAACTGATTGTCATTATAATACCCTGAAATCTGTTTTCCTTTTTTTCTCCCTGGTCAGAATATAAGGAGTATTAGCTCACATATACTTCTAACCTTGGTGAAATCGTATAGATTGAGAAGTTTGAATTTAGTCAACCAGCCAGACATGTGTGGGGCCAAAAGTGCTCAATCTTCTGAAACTTTAAAGAACGGGAACCCTGAATGTCAAGTCCATATTTGATCTGCAATAGAACTCTCTCTTTCTTGTCTTTCTATTTATCTGTCCCAACATCCTACCCTTTTAAACTGAAGTACCCCACAATATTCCAGGAATCTACATGAAAATATTTAGCAGACCATACTTCCTCATTAATTTGTATCTTAGAATTTACTGATGATTCTGAATCTGCTTTCAGTGCTTGTTAACTAGGACACTTTCCTTTTTTAAAAAACTCTTTTGAGGTCTATATCATTTATTTTTTTGTTCCTTTTTAAAAAAGGTATTTATTTATTTACTTTTGGCTATTCTGGGTTTTCACTGCTGCCACAGGCTCTTCTCTAGTTGCAGGGAGTGGGGGCTACTCTCCAGTTGAGGTGAACAGGCTTCCTGTTGTGGTGACTTCTTTTGTTGTAGAACTCAGGTTTTAGGGCACACGGGCTTCAGTAGTTGTGGCACATGGGCTCAACAGTTGTGGCTCCAAGGCTCTAGAGCACAGGCTCAATAGTTGTGGCTCATGGGCTTAGTTACTCTGCAGTATGTGGGATCTTCCTGGATCGGGGATTGAATCCGTGTCTCTTGCACTGGTTGTTTCCCTGAGTTACGAGGGAAGCCTAAGACTGAATACCGAAGTGTCTTGATGCCAACAAGACACTTTCTACCAGGAAAAGCGTAGCACTTGATAGTTAATGACCCTAGACTTTAACCTTTAATCTGTCTTGAGCAAATAGGCAGGCCTAGACAAGTTAACTCATCTCTGTCAGCTTTACTCTCTGAAAAGACACAGCCTGTGGACAGAGAATGCAGACATCCTTGGAAATCTCCAGCCAGCAGCCAGCAGACACATAGTCATGGGTTCTGAATCTTTCTCAGTTTCCTCATCCATGAAGCGAGGGGTTTGGTCTATAACATAATCATTAGATTAAAAGACACTTGCTCCTTGGAAGAAAAAGCTATAACAAACCTGGACAACATTTTAAAAAGCAAAGACATCGGACTTCCCTAGTGGTCCAGTGGGTAAGGACACCGCCTTGCAGTGCAAGGGGCGCCGGTTCGATCCCTGGCCTGGGAAGATCCCACGTGCCGCGGAGCAGCTGGACTGATGTGTCCAATTACCGAGCCGGAGCTCTGGAGCGCATGTGCCCAGAGCCGGTGCTCTGTGACAACAGAGGACACCACGATGGGATGCCCACATGGGCCAAAGAACAAAGACGGATGGAAAATAGACAAATGAAAGACCAATAGAGGTGGCCCGCCCATCTCCCTCCTTCCCCTCTCCAACCCCCAAAAAGATAAAGAAATAAAATTAAAAAAAAAAAAAAAAAAGCAGAGACATCACCTTGCCAACAATGGTCCATGTAGTCAAAGTTAGGGTTTTTCCTGTGGTCATGTATGGATATGAATGTTGGACCATAAAGAAGTCTGAGTGCCAAAGAATTTATGCTTTCAAACTATGGTGACAGGAAAGACTCTTGAGAGTGTCTTGGATTGCATGAAAGATCACACCAGTTAATCCTAAAGGAAATCAACCCTGAGTATTCATTGGAAGGACTGATGCTGACATGGAAACTCCAATATTTTGTGCACATGATGTGAAGAGCCAACTGATTGGAAAAATAGACCTTGATGCTGGGAAGAGCAAAGGCAAAAGGAGAAGCAGATAACAGAGGGTGAGATGCTTGGATGGCGAATAGAGCAAAGGGGGGATGGTGAAGGCAAAAGGGGCCCTGAGTTACGAGGGAAGCCTAAGACTGAATACCGAAGTGTCTTGATGCCAACAAGACACTTTCTACCAGGAAAAGCGTAGCACTTGATAGTTAATGACCCTAGACTTTAACCTTTAATCTGTCTTGAGCAAATAGGCAGGCCTAGACAAGTTAACTCATCTCTGTCAGCTTTACTCTCTGAAAAGACACAGCCTGTGGACAGAGAATGCAGACATCCTTGGAAATCTCCAGCCAGCAGCCAGCAGACACATAGTCATGGGTTCTGAATCTTTCTCAGTTTCCTCATCCATGAAGCGAGGGGTTTGGTCTATAACATAATCATTAGATTAAAAGACACTTGCTCCTTGGAAGAAAAAGCTATAACAAACCTGGACAACATTTTAAAAAGCAAAGACATCGGACTTCCCTAGTGGTCCAGTGGGTAAGGACACCGCCTTGCAGTGCAAGGGGCGCCGGTTCGATCCCTGGCCTGGGAAGATCCCACGTGCCGCGGAGCAGCTGGACTGATGTGTCCAATTACCGAGCCGGAGCTCTGGAGCGCATGTGCCCAGAGCCGGTGCTCTGTGACAACAGAGGACACCACGATGGGATGCCCACATGGGCCAAAGAACAAAGACGGATGGAAAATAGACAAATGAAAGACCAATAGAGGTGGCCCGCCCATCTCCCTCCTTCCCCTCTCCAACCCCCAAAAAGATAAAGAAATAAAATTAAAAAAAAAAAAAAAAAGCAGAGACATCACCTTGCCAACAATGGTCCATGTAGTCAAAGTTAGGGTTTTTCCTGTGGTCATGTATGGATATGAATGTTGGACCATAAAGAAGTCTGAGTGCCAAAGAATTTATGCTTTCAAACTATGGTGACAGGAAAGACTCTTGAGAGTGTCTTGGATTGCATGAAAGATCACACCAGTTAATCCTAAAGGAAATCAACCCTGAGTATTCATTGGAAGGACTGATGCTGACATGGAAACTCCAATATTTTGTGCACATGATGTGAAGAGCCAACTGATTGGAAAAATAGACCTTGATGCTGGGAAAGAGCAAAGGCAAAAGGAGAAGCAGATAACAGAGGGTGAGATGCTTGGATGGCATCACTGACTCAATGAGTATGAGTTTGAGTGACTTTCGGAGATGGTGAAGGCAGGGAAGTCTGGCACGTTGCAGTCCATGGGTTCAAAAAGAGTCAGACACAACTGAGTGACTGAACAGAAAGGACAGTCAGTTTCAGTGTTTATAGTTTGTTTGTTTTGAAGCAGTAGAAAAGCTTTTGAATAACTCTTCAAATTTTACTTGAATACCAAAGCATTAAACAGATAAAGTTAACCTTTTTGATTGAAGTGAAAGTAGAAAGCATAAAACTAACTTTACTGGTCCTTCGTGGTTTTTGTGCCAAAGATTTGAAGTTTATCTAAGCTTTTGGTGGCCACAAGCACAGGAATGTGAGCACAAATAAGCATGCACAAGTACATAATCACTAATTTATTCAGCACTTTAAGTCATTAACTATTTCTTGGCCAATACATGTTCCATGTGGGTTACACATGACAGTGGTTCTAGAGTTCCCACCTTCTGTTTCCTCAAGGTAATTTCCCTTGAAATTACCCTTTTATGATTAAAGGGGGTTAATGCCAATGTTGTGAATGACAATGATCCTTTGAAATTGTGTTGGAGGTCATCCTTCTGTAAATAAGGAGTGTGCACTTAACTGCAAACAAGCCTGACTTAGGCAGAGTCCAATAATGTTTATGTCATTTATCTGTGCTCCTGACTGTAGGTGCTGGAATTTTTACTAAAGTTAACGTTTGGACCCACCCTCTTCAGCTATCTATTTTTAACAGTATACAAAAAGTTTCTTTTAATTCAGGGACTATATAAAGACAAAGGAAGCATTTGGTTTAGCATAAATCAGAGCATCATAATAACTGTATATATTTTACTAAATATTTAACTTTACTTAGGCAATATCTATACTTAGCAGCATGGCATGGTTGTGAGAGTCATCAGACTCAGACAAAACTAATTTCGAATCCTAGCTCTTTCACTTATTAGTTTTGTAACCTTGAGCAATTATTTTATCTTGTTAAGCCACAATTTCCTCATTAGTGAAATGGAAAGGAGAATTCATTCCTCATGTGGGCTGCTGTGAGGGTTAAAAGAGAAAAAACCTATTCTGAAGCCAAGCATTGGACTAAGCTCATCGAACATGCCCTCTCTGTTAGTTGCTCCGTCATGTCTGCCTCTTTGGGACCCCAAGGACTGTGTACCTTGCCAGGCTCCTCTATCTATGGGATTCTCCCAACAAGCTGGAGCGGGTATTTTCTGTTAATTGTTTTGAAGCAGTAGAAAAGCTTTTGAATAACTCTTCAAATTTTACTTGAATACCAAAGCATTAAACAGATAAAGTTAACCTTTTTGATTGAAGTGAAAGTAGAAAGCATAAAACTAACTTTACTGGTCCTTCGTGGTTTTTGTGCCAAAGATTTGAAGTTTATCTAAGCTTTTGGTGGCCACAAGCACAGGAATGTGAGCACAAATAAGCATGCACAAGTACATAATCACTAATTTATTCAGCACTTTAAGTCATTAACTATTTCTTGGCCAATACATGTTCCATGTGGGTTACACATGACAGTGGTTCTAGAGTTCCCACCTTCTGTTTCCTCAAGGTAATTTCCCTTGAAATTACCCTTTTATGATTAAAGGGGGTTAATGCCAATGTTGTGAATGACAATGATCCTTTGAAATTGTGTTGGAGGTCATCCTTCTGTAAATAAGGAGTGTGCACTTAACTGCAAACAAGCCTGACTTAGGCAGAGTCCAATAATGTTTATGTCATTTATCTGTGCTCCTGACTGTAGGTGCTGGAATTTTTACTAAAGTTAACGTTTGGACCCACCCTCTTCAGCTATCTATTTTTAACAGTATACAAAAAGTTTCTTTTAATTCAGGGACTATATAAAGACAAAGGAAGCATTTGGTTTAGCATAAATCAGAGCATCATAATAACTGTATATATTTTACTAAATATTTAACTTTACTTAGGCAATATCTATACTTAGCAGCATGGCATGGTTGTGAGAGTCATCAGACTCAGACAAAACTAATTTCGAATCCTAGCTCTTTCACTTATTAGTTTTGTAACCTTGAGCAATTATTTTATCTTGTTAAGCCACAATTTCCTCATTAGTGAAATGGAAAGGAGAATTCATTCCTCATGTGGGCTGCTGTGAGGGTTAAAAGAGAAAAAACCTATTCTGAAGCCAAGCATTGGACTAAGCTCATCGAACATGCCCTCTATGTTAGTTGCTCAGTCATGTCTGACTCTTTGGGACCCCAAGGACTGTGTACCTTGCCAGGCTCCTCTATCTATGGGATTCTCCCAACAAGAACACTGGAGCGGGTTGCCATTCCCTTCTCCAGGGGATCTTCCTAACCCAAGGATTGAACCCAAGTCTCTTGCATTAAAGACAGATACTTTACTATATGAGCCACCAGGGAAGCCTTACACACTTTGACTGATGAGCTGCACCAGTACAACTTAGTTCCTTATTTTGCTTTATCTTCTTTTCCTACTTCCATGTCAGTTACTGGTCATTGCCAGAGTCTTCAGCTGATTTTTTTTATTGGAGTATAGTTGCTTTAGAGTATTGTGTTGGTTTCTACCATACAACAATGTCAATCAGCTATCAGTCAGTTAGTTCAGTTGTTCAGTTGTGTCTGACGTTTTGTGAACGCATGCCAGGCTTCCCTGTCCTTCACCATTTCTCAGAGCTTGCTCAAACTCGTGTCCACATGTCCATTGACTCAGTGATGCCATCCAGCCATCTCATTATCTGTCATCCCCTTCTCCTTCTGCCTTCTATTTTCCCCCGCATCAGGGTCTATTTTTTCAGTGAATCAGCTCTTCGCATCAGATGGTTGAAGTATTGGAGCTTCAGCTTTAACATCAATTATGCATATACCCCCTCCTAACTGTGACTCCCGCCCACCCCCAATCCCACCCCTCTTGGTTGTCACGAAGCATGGATCTGAGCTCCCTGGGCTCTACAGCAGCTTCCCACTAGCTTTCTGTTTTACACATGGTAGTGTATATGTCTTCAACTGATTTTTATGCTTACAGAGATGCTCAGATTCTACATTGTTAGTTATTAAATATTTACATACCACAAAGAATAAATGTCTGCATTAACTGCATGCCTGTCATCCCCTCAGCTACTAATGCTACTACACAAATGCATGCAGTTAGAATGAGAAATCAGCTTTCTTTCAAAACGTGCTCTGTAAAGTACCTGCTATTGTCACAAGTTTGCCTAGGATTGTGCTATCTCTCTCATAGTAATTATTTTATCTTGTTAAGCCACAATTTCCTCATTAGTGAAATGGAAAGGAGAATTCATTCCTCATGTGGGCTGCTGTGAGGGTTAAAAGAGAAAAAACCTATTCTGAAGCCAAGCATTGGACTAAGCTCATCGAACATGCCCTCTATGTTAGTTGCTCAGTCATGTCTGACTCTTTGGGACCCCAAGGACTGTGTACCTTGCCAGGCTCCTCTATCTATGGGATTCTCCCAACAAGAACACTGGAGCGGGTTGCCATTCCCTTCTCCAGGGGATCTTCCTAACCCAAGGATTGAACCCAAGTCTCTTGCATTAAAGACAGATACTTTACTATATGAGCCACCAGGGAAGCCTTACACACTTTGACTGATGAGCTGCACCAGTACAACTTAGTTCCTTATTTTGCTTTATCTTCTTTTCCTACTTCCATGTCAGTTACTGGTCATTGCCAGAGTCTTCAGCTGATTTTTTTTATTGGAGTATAGTTGCTTTAGAGTATTGTGTTGGTTTCTACCATACAACAATGTCAATCAGCTATCAGTCAGTTAGTTCAGTTGTTCAGTTGTGTCTGACGTTTTGTGAACGCATGCCAGGCTTCCCTGTCCTTCACCATTTCTCAGAGCTTGCTCAAACTCGTGTCCACATGTCCATTGACTCAGTGATGCCATCCAGCCATCTCATTATCTGTCATCCCCTTCTCCTTCTGCCTTCTATTTTCCCCCGCATCAGGGTCTATTTTTTCAGTGAATCAGCTCTTCGCATCAGATGGTTGAAGTATTGGAGCTTCAGCTTTAACATCAATTATGCATATACCCCCTCCTAACTGTGACTCCCGCCCACCCCAATCCCACCCCTCTTGGTTGTCACGAAGCATGGATCTGAGCTCCCTGGGCTCTACAGCAGCTTCCCACTAGCTTTCTGTTTTACACATGGTAGTGTATATGTCTTCAACTGATTTTTATGCTTACAGAGATGCTCAGATTCTACATTGTTAGTTATTAAATATTTACATACCACAAAGAATAAATGTCTGCATTAACTGCATGCCTGTCATCCCCTCAGCTACTAATGCTACTACACAAATGCATGCAGTTAGAATGAGAAATCAGCTTTCTTTCAAAACGTGCTCTGTAAAGTACCTGCTATTGTCACAAGTTTGCCTAGGATTGTGCTATCTCTCTCTCACTTATTAGATATTTCTGAGGTAGTCATGACTCCAGTGTATATACCATGTGGAAATTTAGGCTCTGCTGTGCCAATAGTACTAACCTTTGAATTAATCTCTTGCAAGTTAAATGTGGAGACAATACACTTGGGGATCTTGTTAAAATGCAGAGTCTGATTCGGTAGGTCTGAGGTAAGACCTGAGCTTTTGTGTTTTTCACAAGTTCCTCGATGATGTTCATGCAGCTGACCTGCAGTCCTCAGTTTGGATAGCAAGACTCCAGGTCTATGCTACGTCGTGTTGTCAGTCATCCACTATGGCCCTTCCACTGTCTCTTCTGCCCATCCAGTTAGAATAAGCAGATTTGATTTTGTATTTATTTTTGTTTATTTATGTATTCCATCCTAGCCATGTTTGAACTATGAACAGATCCAAGAAATCTTTATTGCCAACTTGGAAAATTTTAGCTGTTTTTCCTCCAAAAAGATATCTTCTAAAAGAAAAAAGGCAAATAAAAACAAACCCACATCTCTGTGTCAGTTTTAAAGGCTGACCTCTTTTACATAACTGCCTTCTTTGAAAATTTAATCTTTTTCAACGATCTTGTAGGTTGATTTTCTAACTAAAAAGAAGGTAAAAATCTCTCATCTTGTGGAAAAACCCCATTCTTATGCCTTTGAAACTATTTAATATCAGCATGTGACCATGGCAAGCACCCCACAGGGCAGGCATTTATAATAACACGTACTGTTTTTTCACAACTTGAATCCAACAGTGAGCTGTCTGTAAGCCCTCTTTAATCAATGAGATGACACAGATGTGATGGATCTTCATGGACTTATTAATTAGTCAGTAGCCACATTAAAGGCCTATCAGATAACCTGTTGGGCTTTCTCCCCATTTCCTCTCCTGTCCCTAGTTCTTAACCATGAGGATATTCAGAAATGTCATAAACTTCATTATCTTAAAAACCATTCCTTAAGAAAACTCTGAGCCAAGCATTCTAGAATATATTATCACTTAAACACAGATTTCATTGATAATATTCTGTGGGCATTCATTTAATATTAATATTAAGCCAAGGAAATAATGGTCCTTGTTTCTTTCCTTTAAAATGACAGGAATAGTGGGTACTTGTTCCTTCTGAAAAACAGGAAATATCTAAGCCAGCAGCATTCACACTGGTGTCATTACTTGCATTACTTCAGTTATTGATTGAACCTTGCCAAATTCTTCACGATGCATCTGTCTACAGGAGGAGAGGCTTATTTGAGAGATTAACTTGTAAGGGTTATCTCAGGATCAAAGGATATGCAACTCCCAGACTTTTAAAAAGTCTCGAAAGGCCAGGAAGCCAGATAGTCACTGAGGCACAGAAAATGGGGCACCTGGCCATAATTTGCTGAAATTGTTAACGTAGTATGTTAATATAGTGGTACAGAATTTGGACTTAGTTCTTCAGAAGAGATGCACCAACCAAATAAGCAGTCATCAGTACTGTTTTCTGTCTCCTTGAAGCAATTGAAGTCTGAGTATTTTTGAGCATTAGAACTCAGAAGTCCCTGAGAACTTCCTGGATCCTTGAAGTTCTTGCCTAGCTAGTTATTTACAGGGTGTAAGGGGGACGCAGGAACCAGCACCAGAGATCTTGGATGAGTTTATCCACGAATCTCAGGGAGGTTTCCTATTGGTTCTTTTGCTAACATTTTACTGGGTTGTATTTTGTTTTGTCCCCTCTGTTGAATCTAAACTGACATAACCCCCCAGAATCTTGCCCAGGGGTCTACACAGTAATAAACACAAGAAAAGGAATTGTGGAGGCCTCCATTTGTTCTGTCAATTTGGAGAATATCTCTAGGAATGTCTCCCTTTATTCCTTGCCAGTTTTATTGTTCCAAATTTGCCCTTGTCCTTTTTTTCCCCTTGCTTTTGGGGATCATTGCCATATGTTTTCTCCCCATTTCCTCTCCTGTCCCTAGTTCTTAACCATGAGGATATTCAGAAATGTCATAAACTTCATTATCTTAAAAACCATTCCTTAAGAAAACTCTGAGCCAAGCATTCTAGAATATATTATCACTTAAACACAGATTTCATTGATAATATTCTGTGGGCATTCATTTAATATTAATATTAAGCCAAGGAAATAATGGTCCTTGTTTCTTTCCTTTAAAATGACAGGAATAGTGGGTACTTGTTCCTTCTGAAAAACAGGAAATATCTAAGCCAGCAGCATTCACACTGGTGTCATTACTTGCATTACTTCAGTTATTGATTGAACCTTGCCAAATTCTTCACGATGCATCTGTCTACAGGGAGGGAGAGGCTTATTTGAGAGATTAACTTGTAAGGGTTATCTCAGGATCAAAGGATATGCAACTCCCAGACTTTTAAAAAGTCTCGAAAGGCCAGGAAGCCAGATAGTCACTGAGGCACAGAAAATGGGGCACCTGGCCATAATTTGCTGAAATTGTTAACGTAGTATGTTAATATAGTGGTACAGAATTTGGACTTAGTTCTTCAGAAGAGATGCACCAACCAAATAAGCAGTCATCAGTACTGTTTTCTGTCTCCTTGAAGCAATTGAAGTCTGAGTATTTTTGAGCATTAGAACTCAGAAGTCCCTGAGAACTTCCTGGATCCTTGAAGTTCTTGCCTAGCTAGTTATTTACAGGGTGTAAGGGGGACGCAGGAACCAGCACCAGAGATCTTGGATGAGTTTATCCACGAATCTCAGGGAGGTTTCCTATTGGTTCTTTTGCTAACATTTTACTGGGTTGTATTTTGTTTTGTCCCCTCTGTTGAATCTAAACTGACATAACCCCCCAGAATCTTGCCCAGGGGTCTACACAGTAATAAACACAAGAAAAGGAATTGTGGAGGCCTCCATTTGTTCTGTCAATTTGGAGAATATCTCTAGGAATGTCTCCCTTTATTCCTTGCCAGTTTTATTGTTCCAAATTTGCCCTTGTCCTTTTTTTCCCCTTGCTTTTGGGGATCATTGCCATATGTATCTGATCTCTCTCTTCATTTCTTGGGGGAAGAAAAAAAGTGCTAAATGTTGAATGAGTACATTTTTATCAGTAATACATTTCAAGCTGGAAGAAAGACATCCCAAACTCATATGACTGCCTCCAGGTCCATCTTTCTTGTCTCTACTTTTACCTGAAACATGGTGTAAAGTGTAGAGTTAGGCTTCATTTGGACCAATTTGATTATGGTTTTTCTGATATTGACAGAGGCTTCAGTATATATTAGTCCACATAGCTATATGTCCACCTAGTATATTTGTTTCTGGGTACCTGTTCCCCTTTCTATTTGCATGTGTGTGCAAGTAAGGGCAGTATAGCCCTGTGGGTGGCTTCTGTATGAGAGAGGATATTCATTTTTAAAGGTCAAAATAGGAATTTGATAAAACTCAGATGAGGATATAATGGAAGTCCTGCCACAGGATACCACATTGATACTTTGATAATTGGAGTCTCCCCAAAGTTCCTCGTTTCTCTCTCCTCTACAACCACCTTTTGTTGTACAGCCTTTCTTTAGAGTAGCAATTAGACAACCAATAGGTGACAGGGACCCTCCCTGAGCAAAAGGATGTGCTGAAGAAACTTCCCTTCATCTCCCATGGGATGAAGATGAGTTTCATGTATTGATTCTGCTGCAAGAAAACCTTGCAGCAAGCATGAAATTACTCAAATGCAGGTCTCTGTTCCTACTTAAGACGTCCTTGGATTTCCCTGAATCTTTCTCTTCTGTTTATCCCCAAAACTAACACAGGAAAGCAAGAAAGTATACTCAAAATAAAAGGACATTTGGATAAATCACTTTCCCTAAGGAAAATGAAGAAAAACTCTTTCTTCTTCTGCCACTGCTAACTACTCTTGCCTCTCAAGAATGAATTACTGCTGTTGGAAACAGCTTTTTTCTTCCAGAATTTTCTCTTAGGACGGTAGTATCCTCCAAGGGGACCCTCTCCTCTGCAACTCTATGACTCCTTTCTGAGCTCTGATCTCACATCAAGGATGGCACTGTTGCTTTCTACTTGAGAAGGAATGCAGTTAGCCTTTGTTCCCATCCAGAGGTTACTTTTTACACTATGAACGTTATTTGCTCAATGATTGATCTATGGCTTATCCAAACTGGATAACGGCTAAAGAGACGCACAATGACCTGGGTAGTTTCAATCTGGTTGTTCATTTCCCTCTAATTTTTCAAAATGAAAATTCAGCATTCAGACTGACCTGGGAACTCCCTAAGAATGGATGGAGATGGAGTTGCTCCTGATACTGGACCCACTTGAGGCATGCTTTTCAGCCACAGTCCAGCCTCACATTCAGCTCTCTCCTCTGTGACTGGCAGTCCCTACCCTGTACTGAGACACCATCTGTCTCCACAGTTCACCCACAGGATGATAGAGTTGTCGTTGAGGCAGCAACTAGGCCTGCAACATCAGGCACTGATGGTAGATGACACAACACAGGTGGTTGGGAGCATTGAGAGCCACTGAGGAGACTCGGAGAAGACCAGCAGTTTCATTACTGAGATGGGATGCAGCTGGAGGCAACGCGGGCCTATTGTGATCTAAAAAATGTCTGAACCACGTGATTGACACTGACTGCCAAAATATGTCCATCACATTCAGAGCTGTTAATGAATGTACCATCAGTTACTATTCATCAGTCACTTTTTATTACTGTACAACTTCATCGTCAACCCCCAGACTTAACAGTGCTTCTTTTGACCCATGGAGCTAAGATAGGATACATAATGTACTTTCTGATGGTCCATGTCGCTAAACTTAGGATCCACAGTATAATTAGAGAAAGGTACAGAGAATTTCCAACTATTTACTCCCAAGAAGACCCATTGGATGACTATTCAGATGGCAAGAAACCATTTCCCAGGGGCTATGATATTATTGACTATACTTAACTACCTCAGGCAACACAATGTGTTTTGAATCTGCTTGATACTTCTTGTTTCAAAGAAGGAAGAGAAGTAACATCTTCTATTGGTCTAAGAGGTTAAGAGATATGTGAATGTAAAATGAAAGTTTTTCTTCAGAAGGAGTTATCTTCTCTGCAACTCTATGACTCCTTTCTGAGCTCTGATCTCACATCAAGGATGGCACTGTTGCTTTCTACTTGAGAAGGAATGCAGTTAGCCTTTGTTCCCATCCAGAGGTTACTTTTTACACTATGAACGTTATTTGCTCAATGATTGATCTATGGCTTATCCAAACTGGATAACGGCTAAAGAGACGACAATGACCTGGGTAGTTTCAATCTGGTTGTTCATTTCCCTCTAATTTTTCAAAATGAAAATTCAGCATTCAGACTGACCTGGGAACTCCCTAAGAATGGATGGAGATGGAGTTGCTCCTGATACTGGACCCACTTGAGGCATGCTTTTCAGCCACAGTCCAGCCTCACATTCAGCTCTCTCCTCTGTGACTGGCAGTCCCTACCCTGTACTGAGACACCATCTGTCTCCACAGTTCACCCACAGGATGATAGAGTTGTCGTTGAGGCAGCAACTAGGCCTGCAACATCAGGCACTGATGGTAGATGACACAACACAGGTGGTTGGGAGCATTGAGAGCCACTGAGGAGACTCGGAGAAGACTAGCAGTTTCATTACTGAGATGGGATGCAGCTGGAGGCAACGCGGGCCTATTGTGATCTAAAAAATGTCTGAACCACGTGATTGACACTGACTGCCAAAATATGTCCATCACATTCAGAGCTGTTAATGAATGTACCATCAGTTACTATTCATCAGTCACTTTTTATTACTGTACAACTTCATCGTCAACCCCCAGACTTAACAGTGCTTCTTTTGACCCATGGAGCTAAGATAGGATACATAATGTACTTTCTGATGGTCCATGTCTCTAAACTTAGGATCCACAGTATAATTAGAGAAAGGTACAGAGAATTTCCAACTATTTACTCCCAAGAAGACCCATTGGATGACTATTCAGATGGCAAGAAACCAGTTCCCAGGGGCTATGATATTATTGACTATACTTAACTACCTCAGGCAACACAATGTGTTTTGAATCTGCTTGATACTTCTTGTTTCAAAGAAGGAAGAGAAGTAACATCTTCTATTGGTCTAAGAGAGGTTAAGAGATATGTGAATGTAAAATGAAATTATATAGCAGTAACCTGAATCATTATTTTTGCTTTCTAATATGGATTCAAACTTTGTTAAGAATATCCAGAATGATCTTTATGCTATATTTTCTTCTTCAATCTAATATACAATTCACCCTCAATGCAATTCTCTTGATTCTTTGGGTCTATTTCTTTCTCTTTATTCCCATTGTATAATCATAGTTCCTCATCTCATCATATGTCCCATGAATGCTGTAATGGAATCTTAATTTGTATCCTTGTCTAAAGTCCCTCTCTAATCTCTTCAAATAATCCAGAAGAGTTGTTTTAAAAAACAAATCTAATCACTGCACTCTTTCCTGTTTTATTTTTCTCCCCAGTACTTATCACCTCTAAACTTATTATATACACTTGCTATATATACTTTTAAAATTTATTTTGTTTATTGTTTCCATTCCCCATTGATTACCAGCCCTTTGAAATCAGGAGTTCTTGTCTGTTTCTTTATGGCTGTAAATGATGAGGCCAGAAAAGACCTGGCATATTCTAGGAGCTCAATAAACACATTTGAATGCTTGAAATCCTCTGCTTAAAAATCTGCCTTCTCTTTCTGTTTCTTCCAGAATGTAGTACCAACATCTTAACATTGGATTTAGTAGATTTTGATGCTGGTCTCAGCCTGAGATTCCACCTTTTTTTTCATCTTCCTCTGCACCCACGTTTTGTTCAGGTAACCTGAGTATCTTGTCATTCCTTAAGCTTGCCATGTTTTGTCCTGTGTCTTCACATTAACAAATGCTGTTCC
This sequence comes from Tragulus kanchil, assembly GCA_022376925.1. Taxonomy (NCBI): domain Eukaryota; kingdom Metazoa; phylum Chordata; class Mammalia; order Artiodactyla; family Tragulidae; genus Tragulus; species Tragulus kanchil. The sequence continues at coordinate 39,178,208 of JAIOJX010000025.1, forward strand.
TCTCATCTGGAAAACCCTTCCCAAGGTTTCCTAGAACATAGCGGGTGCTGATAATTGTCTCTTCATTCATCTTGTCAAGCACTTCATTCATCCATTATTCTTTCATTACCTGACTAAACGCTATACATTCTTGAAGACCAAGCTGAAATTTTATCATTCCTATGAAGGACTCTTAAACTCCCAGGGTAGGGATTGGTCACACTGCCTCAGTGCTTTCATAGTACTTTATACATAACTCTATTTTAGTTCCTACCACGTTGAGTTGTGATTTATCTTACATGCTTCCTTTGTCCTCCTCTGGCCTATGAGATATTCCACAGTAAGGAATGAGTCATTTATCAACTTGTCCCTGGTATATTTTACAGTGCCTGGAATGTAATGGGTACTCAATAAATGCTTAATGAATAAATGAGTAACTAAGCTATTTGGAATAGATACATGTTTGGGGAAAGAGAGGTCATTGTATCAGATTGAGGATTCAGCAGATGAACTCCATAACACTCTATCTAGAAGCCTGAAAATCTCAAGGAGTTAATTTAGGCTTTTATGTGAAATATATATTTAAGTATTGCTAAAATAATATGTATCCTTGTCTAAAGGACCTATCTAATCTCTTCAAATAATCCAGAAGAGTTGTTTTAAAAAACAAATCTAATCACTGCACTCTTTCCTGTTTTATTTTTCTCCCCAGTACTTATCACCTCTAAACTTATTATATACACTTGCTATATATACTTTTAAAATTTATTTTGTTTATTGTTTCCATTCCCCATTGATTACCAGCCCTTTGAAATCAGGAGTTCTTGTCTGTTTCTTTATGGCTGTAAATGATGAGGCCAGAAAAGACCTGGCATATTCTAGGAGCTCAATAAACACATTTGAATGCTTGAAATCCTCTGCTTAAAAATCTGCCTTCTCTTTCTGTTTCTTCCAGAATGTAGTACCAACATCTTAACATTGGATTTAGTAGATTTTGATGCTGGTCTCAGCCTGAGATTCCACCTTTTTTTTCATCTTCCTCTGCACCCACGTTTTGTTCAGGTAACCTGAGTATCTTGTCATTCCTTAAGCTTGCCATGTTTTGTCCTGTGTCTTCACATTAACAAATGCTGTTCCTCTCATCTGGAAAACCCTTCCCAAGGTTTCCTAGAACATAGCGGTGCTGATAATTGTCTCTTCATTCATCTTGTCAAGCACTTCATTCATCCATTATTCTTTCATTACCTGACTAAACGCTATACATTCTTGAAGACCAAGCTGAAATTTTATCATTCCTATGAAGGACTCTTAAACTCCCAGGGTAGGGATTGGTCACACTGCCTCAGTGCTTTCATAGTACTTTATACATAACTCTATTTTAGTTCCTACCACGTTGAGTTGTGATTTATCTTACATGCTTCCTTTGTCCTCCTCTGGCCTATGAGATATTCCACAGTAAGGAATGAGTCATTTATCAACTTGTCCCTGGTATATTTTACAGTGCCTGGAATGTAATGGGTACTCAATAAATGCTTAATGAATAAATGAGTAACTAAGCTATTTGGAATAGATACATGTTTGGGGAAAGAGAGGTCATTGTATCAGATTGAGGATTCAGCAGATGAACTCCATAACACTCTATCTAGAAGCCTGAAAAATCTCAAGGAGTTAATTTAGGCTTTTTATGTGAAATATATATTTAAGTATTGCTAAAATAATAATTTACTTTGTGTGAAATTCTTAGAACTGCAAAGAAATAACAGAGAGATCTTGAAGCTATGGACCAAGTAATATAATAGTGAATTATATATACTGAATTAAAGGATGATGAAGTCTACAGAAAATGTTTAGAGCTCCTTGGGTCTCAATGATCTGTACCTAATTCTCTAGGAAGCCAATGAAAATGATGAATGATACAACAGGACAATAGCTTCTTCCTTGAGCAGAGAAGTTAACCATTTCAAAATGACAACAGCAACAAAAAAAGAAACCACTACACCAATATGATGTTTATCCTCATGTTTTTTTTAAGTGATGAATATGCCAAAAAGAAACTTACTTAAATTTAAATGTAATTTCATTTTGAAAGTAGGTACTCTTGTGTTTCCTGAATGCCAAAAAAGAATTGTCCAGCCACTTTGTTTTCCAATCTGTCATTCATGCCTCAAATCCATATTTTGTTGTTGTTTTTGTTTATTTTCCAACCTGAAGCTGCCCACAGAGAAAACTTTAAAAGATTGTTTGAAGAACTTTGTGAATAAGCAGATAACAGGACTTTCCCTAAGAAAGGCTACTTCTTAAATGAACTGACAATTTTATTTGGTGGCATAAGTGAAAAACTGGCATAAAAATCTCCCCTAAGGGTCACTTTTCATGTTTCATAAGAATGGAGACTGCTCTTGACATATTTCTGTGTGCATATTTTAATCCTCCAGCACTAAAAGGACTTGCCCAAGCATAATTAGCCATTATCCCTTCAGGGTAGGGATTGGTCACACTGCCTCAGTGCTTTCATAGTACTTTATACATAACTCTATTTTAGTTCCTACCACGTTGAGTTGTGATTTATCTTACATGCTTCCTTTGTCCTCCTCTGGCCTATGAGATATTCCACAGTAAGGAATGAGTCATTTATCAACTTGTCCCTGGTATATTTTACAGTGCCTGGAATGTAATGGGTACTCAATAAATGCTTAATGAATAAATGAGTAACTAAGCTATTTGGAATAGATACATGTTTGGGGAAAGAGAGGTCATTGTATCAGATTGAGGATTCAGCAGATGAACTCCATAACACTCTATCTAGAAGCCTGAAAAAGCTCAAGGAGTTAATTTAGGTTTTTTATGTGAAATATATATTTAAGTATTGCTAAAATAATAATTTACTTTGTGTGAAATTCTTAGAACTGCAAAGAAATAACAGAGAGATCTTGAAGCTATGGACCAAGTAATATAATAGTGAATTATATATACTGAATTAAAGGATGATGAAGTCTACAGAAAATGTTTAGAGCTCCTTGGGTCTCAATGATCTGTACCTAATTCTCTAGGAAGCCAATGAAAATGATGAATGATACAACAGGACAATAGCTTCTTCCTTGAGCAGAGAAGTTAACCATTTCAAAATGACAACAGCAACAAAAAGACACCACTACACCAATATGATGTTTATCCTCATGTTTTTTTTAAGTGATGAATATGCCAAAAAGAAACTTACTTAAATTTAAATGTAATTTCATTTTGAAAGTAGGTACTCTTGTGTTTCCTGAATGCCAAAAAAGAATTGTCCAGCCACTTTGTTTTCCAATCTGTCATTCATGCCTCAAATCCATATTTTGTTGTTGTTTTTGTTTATTTTCCAACCTGAAGCTGCCCACAGAGAAAACTTTAAAAGATTGTTTGAAGAACTTTGTGAATAAGCAGATAACAGGACTTTCCCTAAGAAAGGCTACTTCTTAAATGAACTGACAATTTTATTTGGTGGCATAAGTGAAAAACTGGCATAAAAATCTCCCCTAAGGGTCACTTTTCATGTTTCATAAGAATGGAGACTGCTCTTGACATATTTCTGTGTGCATATTTTAATCCTCCAGCACTAAGGATTCCAAGCAAATTGCCGAACTTGCCACGTTTGTCTATTTATCTGTCTTCCATCTGCACATAATGTAGAACTCACATTGTTCATTTGGGAGTCCCTGTGATTGTCCAAATATCTATTACAAAATAGGGTGTCATACTCCTCTGGGGTAACTGGCCATGGTACCAATAGATACAGATGGTAAATTAATGCAATGGTATGGTCTGATCATGGTGGAAATTGCACAGTAATAAGATATTAACTTGCAAGTCTTATTTCCAATCTTTGTTACAGTGATTTTTGGAACCATGTCTGTATGCATGAAATGAAATAGATATTTAAGATAAGTACCTGAGGATATTTGGGGGAGAATTATCATTACTTGTTAATGAAGAATGTGAGTAATTTTTATGTGAATTTGCTCAACAATGAAATTTTTCTGATGGATTTCCCCATTTATTTTTTAATTTACCATGCCATCTTTCCTATGTAGTCAAAATCATAGTGTATTTGGGTGCTTGAAATACAGAGCTATGTTTCCTGGCCCATAAGGAGAAAGAATAAAATATGGCAATGGTTTCACTATAATTCAATGGTTATTTATAGGATATTAAATAAGAGCTTAAGTTTTATTATAAAGTAGGAAGTGCAGTGTCTAGCCCCACATAAAAACAGGGCAATGATGAAAGCAGTTTGTAACTTTACAGATATAAGACAATTCCCTGGTGGTGCAGTGGTTGAGTTTCCGCTACAGATACAATGCTGTTGGCTATATTTGTAGATGGAGCTAGGATGCCAATAAGAGGTAACTAAAGAGCTCTGGATGTATATGGATTTTTCAGCTGGAAACAGATCCTTATTTCATTAACCAGATGCTGAGAGTCTGGAGGTCTTTTTCACATGTTATAAAATGCTATATATGTATATGATAAGGCAAGGATCTTTGCTCAGTGTTGATTCATGTTCAATACATAAGTGGTGGCTGATCTTGCATGAGAAGGCAGCACACATGAGAGACATTTCTGCTTCTTTTTTGTCTTTGGACTCTTTTAGTCCCACCTTTTTGCTTTCTCCTGCTTTGCTGCCTTTCTGCTGACTTCTAGTGTAATCTATTGTCTTTTTGTTTGCCTTTATTTTTTTTAGCAAATTTCCCTCAAAAATTGTAAGAGTAGCTCATGTTTCCTACAATGAATTAAACAATGTAAATCTGGGAACATGCATATCTGTTAACAACAAAACGCTGTAAAAGTTAAAAGTAAAATAAAGCTTTTTTTAAAAAAGAAGAAGAAGAAGAAGAAGCAGAAACAGAAAGTGAGAAAAAATTGAGGACATTTCAGATAAATCAAATATAATTATTTGAATTTTTTTTAAAAAAAAAATGTAAATGTACATGAAGAAAGATAATTAAGACTCTTCCCTCACCTGCTCACTCTGCACCTCTATTCTTGATAGCCATATCCCATATCAACTTCTAGTGAGTGGTGATGTTAACAGCTTTTGTGCATCTTTGAATTTTTCTCTTCATGTCACACATCTATATGCATGGAGAAATGTATTTACACATGTATATTTTTGACTGTTTTTACTCCTATGAAACTTGTATTATACTAAATACATCATGCTATAATCTACTTTTGTTACTTAAAAGCATCATTATGGATTGAGAGGACAGTCAAGATGAAGGCATGAAAAGTTCGAGTTCATGTCCTTCAGGAAATACACCAAAGATACAACTACATATGGAACAGTTACTCTTGGAAAAGACTGGCAGGGCAGATCCTCCACACAAAGAAATAAACGGGACACATGGAGACAGTTTGGTGAGACAGATACATGATCTTGCCAAAAAACCCCAACCCTGATGCTATAGGGTTGACCTGCAATAGAGAGGGATTTCACCAGTAGAGAGCTACTCCATGAGAAATGAGGGATTGCCGCCTTATATTGGGCACACCAACATTTGGGACCCATGCTGGAGAAATAAGACTCCCAAATATATGACACTGGAAACCAACAAGGTTTATATCTACAGGGCACATACAAATATAGCCTTGCCAATGTCACATACAAGCCCTTGCCCTGCCCCAATGCTCTTCCCTGTGTCTTGAAAACAACAGGCATGCCCCAACCTCAGCATGCTCTCACAGCCTATAAACCAGTTGATTAGCACAATCGACATAAGGATTTTCTGATTTTGACCCCCCCTTCTAGTGTAATCTATTGTCTTTTTGTTTGCCTTTATTTTTTTTAGCAAATTTCCCTCAAAAATTGTAAGAGTAGCTCATGTTTCCTACAATGAATTAAACAATGTAAATCTGGGAACATGCATATCTGTTAACAACAAAACGCTGTAAAAGTTAAAAGTAAAATAAAGCTTTTTTTAAAAAAGAAGAAGAAGAAGAAGAAGCAGAAACAGAAAGTGAGAAAAAATTGAGGACATTTCAGATAAATCAAATATAATTATTTGAATTTTTTTTTTAAAAAAAATGTAAATGTACATGAAGAAAGATAATTAAGACTCTTCCCTCACCTGCTCACTCTGCACCTCTATTCTTGATAGCCATATCCCATATCAACTTCTAGTGAGTGGTGATGTTAACAGCTTTTGTGCATCTTTGAATTTTTCTCTTCATGTCACACATCTATATGCATGGAGAAATGTATTTACACATGTATATTTTTGACTGTTTTTACTCCTATGAAACTTGTATTATACTAAATACATCATGCTATAATCTACTTTTGTTACTTAAAAGCATCATTATGGATTGAGAGGACAGTCAAGATGAAGGCATGAAAAGTTCGAGTTCATGTCCTTCAGGAAATACACCAAAGATACAACTACATATGGAACAGTTACTCTTGGAAAAGACTGGCAGGGCAGATCCTCCACACAAAGAAATAAACGGGACACATGGAGACAGTTTGGTGAGACAGATACATGATCTTGCCAAAAACCTCAACCCTGATGCTATAGGGTTGACCTGCAATAGAGAGGGATTTCACCAGTAGAGAGCTACTCCATGAGAAATGAGGGATTGCCGCCTTATATTGGGCACACCAACATTTGGGACCCATGCTGGAGAAATAAGACTCCCAAATATATGACACTGGAAACCAACAAGGTTTATATCTACAGGGCACATACAAATATAGCCTTGCCAATGTCACATACAAGCCCTTGCCCTGCCCCCAATGCTCTTCCCCTGTGTCTTGAAAACAACAGGCATGCCCCAACCTCAGCATGCTCTCACAGCCTCACTAAAGCCAGTTGATTAGCACAATCGACATAAGGGATGCCCCTTGATCGCCTGGCCCTGAGGCCAGAAATGCTTGTGTTCCTGGGCCCCATAGGACTTGAGAGAAGAATGTATGAACACACTGACAACTTCATCAAAGAGATATATAATATGAAAAAGTAGTAGGCAGGAACTACATAACTGACAAATACATTAACAAAACATATCTTAGAAGGATTCAACAGTAGATTAAATGAATTAGAAGAATGAATCAGCAGCCTAGAAATCAGGGTTGTGGAAAACATCCAATCAGAACAGTAAAAAGGAAAAAAAAAAAAAAGTAAAAATAGCCTAAGGGACTCATGATATAATACTAAGCAGGATAGCATTTGCATTATAGAATCCCAGAAAGAGAAGAGAGAAATGGGTAGAAAAATTATTTGAAGAAATAATGGCTGAAAATCTCCCTAACTGGGGAACCAAATAGACTTTGTTATTCAGGAAGGCCAAAAGTTTCCAATTATGAACCCAAAGAGATCTAAACCAACACACATTATAGTTAAAATGTCAAAACTTGATAAGTTAAAGAGAATCTTAAAAATTTCAGAAGAAAACCAGTTTGTTATGTACAAGGGAACCCCATAAGATGGTCAAGTGATTTTTTATCAGAAAGTCTGAAGGCCAGAGGATGTAGCATGATGTATCCAAAGTGCTGAAAGAAAAGCTTCCAACAATGTACACTCTGCCAAGCAAGTTTAATCAAAATTGAAGGACAGGGCTTCCCTGGTGGTCCAGTGGGTAAGGACACCGCCTTGCAGTGCAAGGGGCGTCAGTTCGATTCCTGGCCTGGGAAGATCCCACGTGCCGCGGAGTGGCTGGACTGATGTGTCCAATTACCCAGCTGGAGCTCTGGAGAGCATGTGCCCAGAGCCAGTGCTCTGCGACAGGAGAGGCCACTGTGATGGGAGGCCCACACGGGCCAAAGAGCAAAGATGGATGAAAATAGATAATTGAAAAAACAACAGAAGTGGCCCACCCACCCCCCTCCTGCCCCAACCACCCCCACCAAAAAAAAATTGAAGGACAGTTAAGCTAAATGAGTTCATCACAACTAAACCAGCTTTAAAAGAACTACTAAAGGAACTTTTGAGCTGAAAAAAATTACTGACTAGCAACAAGAACATATATGAAAAAAAGATCTTGATAAAAGCAAATATATAGTATAGATAATGGATTAACCACTTATAAATCTAATATAAGGTTAAGAGATGAAAGTAAAATGAACAAATTAACTCATCAAATATTGGGGGCCTAAAAAGAAAAAAATTTGAGACTTTTTCAGCAGCCTAGAAATCAGGGTTGTGGAAAACATCCAATCAGAACAGTAAAAAGGAAAAAAAAAAAAAAGTAAAAATAGCCTAAGGGACTCATGATATAATACTAAGCAGGATAGCATTTGCATTATAGAATCCCAGAAAGAGAAGAGAGAAATGGGTAGAAAAATTATTTGAAGAAATAATGGCTGAAAATCTCCCTAACTGGGGAACCAAATAGACTTTGTTATTCAGGAAGGCCAAAAGTTTCCAATTATGAACCCAAAGAGATCTAAACCAACACACATTATAGTTAAAATGTCAAAACTTGATAAGTTAAAGAGAATCTTAAAAATTTCAGAAGAAAACCAGTTTGTTATGTACAAGGGAACCCCATAAGATGGTCAAGTGATTTTTTATCAGAAAGTCTGAAGGCCAGAGGATGTAGCATGATGTATCCAAAGTGCTGAAAGAAAAGCTTCCAACAATGTACACTCTGCCAAGCAAGTTTAATCAAAATTGAAGGACAGGGCTTCCCTGGTGGTCCAGTGGGTAAGGACACCGCCTTGCAGTGCAAGGGGCGTCAGTTCGATTCCTGGCCTGGGAAGATCCCACGTGCCGCGGAGTGGCTGGACTGATGTGTCCAATTACCCAGCTGGAGCTCTGGAGAGCATGTGCCCAGAGCCAGTGCTCTGCGACAGGAGAGGCCACTGTGATGGGAGGCCCACACGGGCCAAAGAGCAAAGATGGATGAAAATAGATAATTGAAAAAACAACAGAAGTGGCCCACCCACCCCCCTCCTGCCCCAACCACCCCCACCAAAAAAAAATTGAAGGACAGTTAAGCTAAATGAGTTCATCACAACTAAACCAGCTTTAAAAGAACTACTAAAGGAACTTTTGAGCTGAAAAAAATTACTGACTAGCAACAAGAACATATATGAAAAAAAGATCTTGATAAAAGCAAATATATAGTATAGATAATGGATTAACCACTTATAAATCTAATATAAGGTTAAGAGATGAAAGTAAAATGAACTATAATAATTAACTAAGGTGCATACAAAATAAAACATATAAAATATAACATCAAAAACATGAAATATGAAGGAAAATATAAAAATATAGAGTTTTAGAGTGCATTCAAATTTAAGTTGTTATCAACTTAAAATAGACTGTTGTATATGTACGCCATTTAGTGCAAACCTCACTGTAACCACAAAACAAAAACCTATAGTTGATAGTTGATACAGAAAGATAATGAAGAATAAATTTAAATGTAACAGTAGGAAAATCATACCACAAAGGAAGAGAGTAAGAGAAAAAAGAAAGGAACAGAGAGTAACTACAAAGATAAAAAGACCAATTAACCAAATGGCAACAAGTATATAGCTATCAATAATTACATTAGATATAAAGAGACTAAATTCTCCAATCAAAAGATATAAAGTGACCACATGGTAAATAAGAACAAGACATCTCTATATTGCCTTAAAGAAACCCACTTCACATGTAAGGACATTAACAGAGACTGGAAGTGAAAGGATGCAAAAATATATTCCATGCAAATGGAAACAAAAAAAATCTGACATATGTACATTTTGTATATATGTACATTTGTACATAGGCAAAATAGGTTTTAAAAATGATTGCAATAGGGCTTCCCTTGTGTCCAGTGGGTAGAGAGTCCACCTTGCAGTACAGGCAGCATCAGTTTGATCTCTGGCCAGGGAAGATCCCATGCACCTAGGAGCAGCTGGGCTGGTGGGTCCCATTACAAGCCAGTGCTTTGGAGTGCATGAGCCCAGAGCCAGTGCTTGGCAATGAGAGAGGCCACTGCAATGGGGGGAGCTCACACAGGCCAAAGAATGAAGATGAATGAAAATAAATAAATAAATAAACATTAAAAGAGGCTAAAACTTAAAAAAAAAAAAAAAGTAAAAAAAAAAAGAACAAAGAAGAACATTGCATAATGATAAAGAAATCATTCCAAAAGGATATAGCACTTGTAAATATCTATGTGCCCAACACAAGAGCACTTACATTAATGGATAGATCACCAAGAAAGAAAATGAAGAATAAATTTAAATGTAACAGTAGGAAAATCATACCACAAAGGAAGAGAGTAAGAGAAAAAAGAAAGGAACAGAGAGTAACTACAAAGATAAAAAGACCAATTAACCAAATGGCAACAAGTATATAGCTATCAATAATTACATTAGATATAAAGAGACTAAATTCTCCAATCAAAAGATATAAAGTGACCACATGGTAAATAAGAACAAGACATCTCTATATTGCCTTAAAGAAACCCACTTCACATGTAAGGACATTAACAGAGACTGGAAGTGAAAGGATGCAAAAATATATTCCATGCAAATGGAAACAAAAAAAATCTGACATATGTACATTTTGTATATATGTACATTTGTACATAGGCAAAATAGGTTTTAAAAATGATTGCAATAGGGCTTCCCTTGTGTCCAGTGGGTAGAGAGTCCACCTTGCAGTACAGGCAGCATCAGTTTGATCTCTGGCCAGGGAAGATCCCATGCACCTAGGAGCAGCTGGGCTGGTGGGTCCCATTACAAGCCAGTGCTTTGGAGTGCATGAGCCCAGAGCCAGTGCTTGGCAATGAGAGAGGCCACTGCAATGGGGGGAGCTCACACAGGCCAAAGAATGAAGATGAATGAAAATAAATAAATAAATAAACATTAAAAGAGGCTAAAACTTAAAAAAAAAAAAAAGTAAAAAAAAAAAGAACAAAGAAGAACATTGCATAATGATAAAGAAATCATTCCAAAAGGATATAGCACTTGTAAATATCTATGTGCCCAACACAAGAGCACTTACATTAATGGATAGATCACCAAGAAAGAAAATCTGTAAAGAAAAATTGACTTTAAATTGTACATTGATCAGGTAGAATTATATATATAAAAGACTATCATATATATATATATATATATATATATATATATATATATATATATATCACCCCATCTAAAAGCAGTAGATTAAGATTAAAATCCTATCAAGCCTCTCTTTTGACCTCAATGGCAGAAAACTACAAATATATAAATATATAAATTAATAAACTAAAAAGAAATAAATCTGGGCTTCCCTGGTGATCCAGTGGGTAAGGACACTGCCTTGCAGTGCAAGGGGCGCCGGTTAGATCCCTGGCCTGGGAAGATCCCACGTGCCGCAGAGTGGCCGGACCAATGTGTCTAATTACCCAGCCGGAGTTCTGGAGCGCATGCGCCCAGAGTCGGTGCTCTGCGACAACAAGAGGCCACCACGATGGGAGGCCCACACGGGCCAAAGAACAAAGATGGATGAAAATAGACAAATGAAAGACCAATAGACGTAGCCTGCCTTCTCCCCTCCCTCCCCACCCCACCCCCCCAAAATAAATAAATAAATAAATCTTAAAAGAAATAAATCAGTGAATGAGATGCCTGGAAATGTGGAGAAATTTGTATCTATTCTCAAAACCTTGTAAAAAATTGAAGAGGAAGGAATATTTTCAAACTCATTTTATGATGTCAGATAACAAAACCAGACAAAGATATCACACCAAAAAAGACTATTACAGGCTGACATCCCTGATGAACATAGGTGCAAACATTAGCAACAAACATTAACAAACTGAATTCAGTAACACATTAAAATCATGCTCCCTGTCAAGTAGGATTTATTCTAGGGAATCAAGGGGAATTTAACACTGCAAATTAATCAAAATGGTGCACCACAATTAAAAAATAATATCAGCTTCATCTGGAGGGGTGGAGCTAAGATGGTGGCGTAGAAGGACGTGCACTCATCTCTCCTGCAAAATCGCCTGAATTGCAATGAGTTCCTGAAAAACTATCGTCAGGAGGAAGTTCCATCTGATCACAAAAATGATACCCCACATTGAAGAACAAAGGAGAAGCTGATTCAAGATGGTAGGAAGGGCCCAATCACGCTTTTTTTTTTTTTTTTTTATTATTTATTTTTGTACATGTATGTTCCCAGATCATTCATATGCATATTCCTTGACCCTCCCCCCACCCAGTTCCCCCCCTCCCATCCCTCCAGACCATCGCTCCAAGTGGTTGTAGGTACTCCTATTCCCCTAGCACAATGACAATAGCTATCTTTTCTACACATGACAGTATAGGTTTCCATGTTACTCCCTCCCACTGTTCGGTCTCCACAATGTCTTTATGTCTATTCTCTGTTTTTTCATGAGTTCACTGCGTGTGTTATCATGACCATCTTACTAGATCCCATATATATGAGTTAGTATACTATACTTGTCTTTCACTTTTTGACTTACTTCACTTTTTATGATAGGTTCTAGAGCCAGCCACCTCATTAGGACTGAGTCTTCTGCATTTCTTTTAACAGCTGAGTAGTATTCCATTGTATATATGTACCAGAGCTTCTGGATCCATTCATTTGTCGATGGACATCTAGGTTGCTTCCATGTTCTGGCTATTGTATAGAGAGCTGCAATGAACATTGGGGTATAGGTGCCTCTTTCAGTTTTGATTTCATCAGAATATAGGCCTAATAGTGGGATTGCTGGGTCATAGGGTGCTTCTATTTTTAGTTTTTTAAGGAATCTCCATATTGTCTTCCATAGAGGTTGTACTAATTTACATTCCCACCAGCAATGCAAGAGGGTTCCCTTTTCTCCACACCCTCTCCAGCATTTGTTGTCTGTCGATTTGTGGATGATGGTCATTCTGACAGGTGTGAGGTGGTATCTCATTGTGGTTTTAATTTGCATTTCTCTGATAATAAGCGAGGTTGAGCATCGTTTCATGTATTTTTGGGCCATCTGTATGTCCTCTTTAAAATTTCAAAAATTAACAAACTGAATTCAGTAACACATTAAAATCATGCTCCCTGTCAAGTAGGATTTATTCTAGGGAATCAAGGGGAATTTAACACTGCAAATTAATCAAAATGGTGCACCACAATTAAAAAATAATATCAGCTTCATCTGGAGGGGTGGAGCTAAGATGGTGGCGTAGAAGGACGTGCACTCATCTCTCCTGCAAAATCGCCTGAATTGCAATGAGTTCCTGAAAAACTATCGTCAGGAGGAAGTTCCATCTGATCACAAAAATGATACCCCACATTGAAGAACAAAGGAGAAGCTGATTCAAGATGGTAGGAAGGGCCCAATCACGCTTTTTTTTTTTTTTTTTTTATTATTTATTTTTGTACATGTATGTTCCCAGATCATTCATATGCATATTCCTTGACCCTCCTCCCACCCAGTTCCCCCCCTCCCATCCCTCCAGACCATCGCTCCAAGTGGTTGTAGGTACTCCTATTCCCCTAGCACAATGACAATAGCTATCTTTTCTACACATGACAGTATAGGTTTCCATGTTACTCCCTCCCACTGTTCGGTCTCCACAATGTCTTTATGTCTATTCTCTGTTTTTTCATGAGTTCACTGCGTGTGTTATCATGACCATCTTACTAGATCCCATATATATGAGTTAGTATACTATACTTGTCTTTCACTTTTTGACTTACTTCACTTTTTATGATAGGTTCTAGAGCCAGCCACCTCATTAGGACTGAGTCTTCTGCATTTCTTTTAACAGCTGAGTAGTATTCCATTGTATATATGTACCAGAGCTTCTGGATCCATTCATTTGTCGATGGACATCTAGGTTGCTTCCATGTTCTGGCTATTGTATAGAGAGCTGCAATGAACATTGGGGTATAGGTGCCTCTTTCAGTTTTGATTTCATCAGAATATAGGCCTAATAGTGGGATTGCTGGGTCATAGGGTGCTTCTATTTTTAGTTTTTTAAGGAATCTCCATATTGTCTTCCATAGAGGTTGTACTAATTTACATTCCCACCAGCAATGCAAGAGGGTTCCCTTTTCTCCACACCCTCTCCAGCATTTGTTGTCTGTCGATTTGTGGATGATGGTCATTCTGACAGGTGTGAGGTGGTATCTCATTGTGGTTTTAATTTGCATTTCTCTGATAATAAGCGAGGTTGAGCATCGTTTCATGTATTTTTGGGCCATCTGTATGTCCTCTTTGGAGAGGCGTCTCTTTAGATCTTTTTTCCATTTTTTGATTGGGCTGCTCATTTTCCCTGTGCTGAGTTGTCTGAGTTGCTTGTAGATTTTGGAGATTAATTCTTTGTCTGTTGTTTCATTTGCTATGATTTTCTCCCACTCTGTGGGGTGTCTGTTGAACTTTTTTGTAATTTCTTTTACTGTACAAAAGCTTTTAAGTTTCATAAGGTCCCATATGTTCATTTTTCTTTTCAGTTCTGCTATTTTAGTTGGTGGGTCAGAGAAGATCTTGCTTTGATTTATGTCCTTGAGGGTTTTGCCTATGTTCTCCTCTAAGAGTCTGATGGTTTCTGGTCTTACATTGAGGTCTTTAATCCATTTTGAGTTGATCTTAGTGTATGGTGTCAGGGAATGTTTCAACTTCATTTTTTTGCATGTAGCTGTCCAATTCTCCCAGCACCACTTGTTAAAGAGGCTGTCTTTGTCCCATTTTATAGTTTCGCCTCCTTTATCAAAAATAAGGTACCCATAGGTGCGTGGGTTGATCTCTGGGTTCTCAATCTTGTTCCATTGATCTACAGTTCTGTTTTTGTGCCAGTACCATACTGTCTTGATAACTGTTGCTTTGTAGTAGAGTCTGAAGTTAGGGAGGCTGATCCCTCCAAATCCATTCTTCTTCCTCAGGATTGCTTTGGCTATTCGAGGTCTTCTGTGTTTCCATATGAACTGTGTTATTATTTGGTCTAGTTCTGTGAAAAATGTCAGTGGTAGTTGAATAGGTATTGCATTGAATCTGTAGATGATATTTGGAAGTATGGTAATTTTCACAATATTGATTCTTCCAATCCAGGAACATGGAATATCTCTCCATCTGTTTAAGTCGTCTTTAATGTCTCTCATGAGTGTCTTGTAATTTTCTGTGTACAATTCTTTTGTTTCTTTGGGTAGGTTTATTCCTAGATATTTGATTCTTTTGGTTGCAATGGTGAAGGGGATTGCCTCTTTGATTTCATTTTCTGATTTTTCATTGTTTGTGTATAGGAATGCCAGTGACTTCTGTGTGTTGACTTTATATCCTGCAACTTTGCTGAATTCATTGATTAGCTCTAGTAGCTTTGTAACCGTGTCTTTGGGATTTTCTATGTATAATATCATGTCATCTGCAAAAAGAGAGAGCTTGACTTCTTCCTTTCCAATCTGGATTCCTTTGATTTCTTTCTCTTCTCTTATTGCTGTTGCTAGGACTTCCAGGACTATGTTGAATAGCAGTGGTGAAAGTGGGCACCCCTGTCTTGTTCCTGATCTTAAAGGGAATACTTTCAGTTTTTCACCATTAACAATAATGTTCGCTGTAGGCTTCTCATAGATGGCTTTTATTATGTTGAGATAGGTTCCTTCTATGCCCATTTTCTGAAGAGTTTTGATCATAAATGGATGTTGTAGTTTGTCAAAGGCTTTTTCTGCGTCTATTGAAATGATCATGTGATTTTTGTCTTTCAACTTGTTGATATGGTGTATCACGTTGATTGATTTGCGGATGTTGAAGAAGCCTTGCATGCCTGGGATGAACCCAACTTGATCATAATGTATGAGTTTTTTGACATGTCGTTGAATTCTGTTTGCTAGAATTTTGTTGAGGATCTTGGCATCTAAGTTCATCAGTGAAATTGGCCTATAGTTTTCCTTTTTTGTGTTGTCTTTGCCTGGTTTGGGTATCAGGGTGATGGTGGCCTCGTAGAATGTGTTTGAAAGTTTTCCTTCCTGTGCAATTTTTTGGAAGAGTTTTAGAAGGACAGGCATTAGCTCTTCTTTAAATGTTTGGTAGAATTCGGCTGTGAAGTCATCTGGCCCTGGGCTTTTATTTTTGGGTAGATTTTTAATCACAAATTCGATTTCTGAGCTTGTGATTGGGTTGTTCAAAGTTTCTGTTTCTTCCTGGCTCAGTCTTGGGAGATTAATCCTGTCCAAGAAACTGTCCATTTCTTCCAAGTTGTCCAGTTTGTTGCCATAGAGTTGCTCATAATAGTCTCTTAGAATCCTTTGGATTTCTGCATTATCTGTTGTAATCTCTCCTTTTTCGTTTTTGATTTTGTTGATCTGGTTCTTCTCTCTCTTTTTTCTTAATGAGTCTGGCCAGTGGCTTGTCAATTTTGTTTACCTTTTCAAAGAACCAGCTTTTTGTTTTATTTATCTTTACTATTGTTTCTTTTGTTTCTTTCTCATTTATTTCTGCTCTGATCTTTATGATTTCTCTTCTTCTGCTGGCTCTGGGATGTTTTTGTTCTTCTTTCTCCAACTGTTTTAAGCGGAGGGTTAGGTCATCTGCTTCATATTTTCCTAGTTTCTTGAGGTGGGATTGTATTGCTATAAATTTCCCTCTTAGAACTGCTTTTGCAGTATCCCATAGGTTTTGCACGGTCGTGTGTTCATTGTCATTTTCTTCTAGGAATTGTTTCATTTCTCCTTTGATTTCCTCAATGATCAGTTGGTTTTTTAGGTATGTATTGTTTAATCTCCATGTGTTTCTGTTTTTAGGGTTTTTTTTCTGGTAGTTGATCTCCAGTCTCATTGCATTGTGGTCCGAGAAGATGGTTGATATAATTTCGGTTTTCTTGAACTGACTGAGGTTAGATTTGTGGCCCAAGATGTGATCTATCCTGGAGAATGTTCCGTGAGCACTTGAGAAGAAAGTGTATTCTTCTGCTTTTGGATGGAATGTCCTAAAGATATCGATAGGTCCATCTTTTCCAGTGTGGCATTTAAGGCTTGTGTTTCTTTATTAATTTTCTGTTTTGTTGATCTGTCCATTGGTGTGAGAGGAGTGTTAAAGTCTCCTACTATTATTGTGTTATTGTTGATTTCTTTTTTTATGTCTGAAAGTACCTGTCTTACGTATTGAGGTGCCCCTGTGTTGGGTGCGTAGATATTCATGACTGTTATGTCTTCCTCTTGGATAGATCCCTTAATCATGATGTAGTGACCTGCCTTGTCTCTTAGAATCTTCTTTACTTTGAAGTCTATTTTGTCTGATATAAGGATTGCTACTCCAGCTTTCTTTTGATTTCCATTTGCATGAAATATCTTTTTCCAGCCTTTCACTTTCAGTCTATGAGTGTCTCTAGGTCTGAAGTGGGTCTCTTGTAAACAGCATATATATGGGTCTTGCTTCTGGATCCATTCAGCCAGCCTGTGTCGTTTGGTTGGAGCATTTAGTCCATTTACGTTCAAAGTAATTATTGATACAAATGTTCCTATTGTCATCTTCTTAGAAATTTGGGGTTTGATTTGTAAGGCTTCTCCTACTCTTGTATTTATTGGCTATATCAGGCCGTTTAACACTTGTTGTAGGGCTGGTTTTGTGGTACAGAATTCTTTTAGTTTTTGCTTGTCTGTGAAGCTTTTGACTTCACCATCAATTCTGAATGAGATTCTTGCTGGGTAGAGAATTCGTGGTTGCAGGTTATTCTCTTTTAGCCGTTTAAATGTATCTTGCCATTCTCTTCTGGCCTGTAGGGTTTCTGTTGAGAGATCCGCAGTTAAACTTATGGGGTTTCCTTTATATGTTATTTGTTGTTTGCTCCTAGCTGCTTTTAGTAATCTGTCTTTATATTTAGTCTGCGTTAGTCTGATTAGTATGTGCCTTGGTGTGTTTCTTCTGGGGTTTCTTCTGTATGGAACTCTTTGTGCTTCCTGGACTTGGTTGACTATCTCCTTTCCCATGCTGGGGAAGTTTTCAACTATAACCTCTTCAAGAATTTTTTCATAGTCTTTCTTCTCTTCTTCTTCTTCTGGAACTCCTATAATTCTAATGTTGGTGCGTTTGATATTGTCCCATAGGTCTCTGAGGCTATCCTCAGTTCTTTTAATTCTTTCAGTTTTGTTGTGTTCTTCAACACTTATTTCCACCATTCTGTCTTCCAGCTCACTTATCCGTTCTTCAGCCTCTGATACTCTACTGTTGAGACCTTCTATAGTATTTTTGAGTTCAGCAATTGAGTTGGTGGTCTCTATTTGCTTATTTTTCATTTCCTGCATGTCTTTTCTCAATGCACTAATTTCCTCTAATATTCTGTTTTCGGTGTTTTGCATCCTCATTAGTATAGTTTTTCTGAATTCTCTTTCAGATAGCTTGTCTATCTCCTCCTCTGTCATTTGAAGTGGTGTTTCTCTAGCTTGGTCCTTCATTTGTACAGTGTTTCTCTGACGTTTCATCATTAGGTTAATTTTTGTTTCTTTGTGTGTGTCTGTGTGTATGGAGTTCTTATTCCCACCAGGCTTCTTGGTTGAATTCTCCCTTCCTTTGGGTTTCTGTCCTTGTAGAAGGGTTCAGTGGTTTGTGTCTTGGGTGGTGATAGACCTTGTTTACAGGTGAATAATCTTTAGTGTTGTATGTTCTTTGATAATCAGTGTGGCGTCTTGGAATCCGGGCTTCCGCTTTGAAGATCCTTGGTTTGATGATTGGTCAGGGGGTGTGGGCTCTATGTCTGGTTTGCTGTGGTGTTCCGTGATACTAGTTCACACACTAGCATCTGAGGAACAAGAGATGCATCTCTGATGGGTGACAGTCATAAAAGCATGCAGATGTTTTCTAACATAATCGTAAGATATACATACATATACAGCAGTCCCCACAACTGACCAGTTTTACAGAAATAAGGCGCAGGAAATCTTTCTAGCAACTCATGCAATCACAGATGATACTTGCCCGTTAAGCTTTGAATTAATTAAAATAGTGCCCGAATAATAGATCTAGCACAAGGTCCTGGCTTGGATAATTACAATGAGAGCTATTTTAAATTAGGACGTGCTCGGGGTGACAAGGAGGAGAGTCTATAAGTAATAAAAAGGAAAAGATTTGTCTTGGAATTATTTTATAGGATTAGGTAGCAAAGATTAGTGTGTGTACTGTTTAGTGTATTTGGAAGCGAATAGTGGAGACAGAAAGATAGGAAATAATTTATCTAGAGGATATTGGTAGCTAGGAAGATGTTTTACATTTAGAACATAGAGAAAGAAAGCAGAGGGAAAGAGGAAAGAGAAAAGAGAATTGCAGGTTTTCAAGAAATAAAATTAAAGTTAAAAAAAATATATAATAAAAGTCAAAAGAAAGTTAAAAATTAAAAAGAGCAGAAAAGATTAATAAGAGACCGAAAAACAAAGAAAAAACACATAGAATAAATCAAACAAATGAAAACTACAAAAAAAAAAAAACAAACAAACAATCAAACATAAAAAACCCCAATAAACAAAGAAACTAATAAACCCCAAACCAATCAATTGAATAAGCAATATAGTCCACCACAAACAAGCAGAAAAAAATGAAAAAAGAAAAAAAAAATTAAAAAAAAAAAAAGTTAAATACTGTCCTTGGTTTTTATCTTCACATCTGCCTGTTGGAAACCAATCTGCTCTTGATGGTGGTGTCTTGATGGCGTGGTCTTTCCCTTACAATGCTGGTTGCTGTGGTTTCTGTTTTTGTGTTCAGCAAAATGAGGGCTTTGCTGCCATACTGGGTGCTGGCCGGGAAGGTGGGCTGATCCCAGTCAGTCGGGCGGAGGCCGCGGCGCGCGCAGTCCCGTGTTGGAGGGGGGCGCCCCGGCTCGACCGCGCGCCCGCCTGTAGTCTCCAATTCCTGCTCTTTCCCCGGCTTCCTCCGCTGCTGCTGCAGCTCTAGGGGAGCGCGGGCTCCTCCACCACTGCCGGTTATGTGTCTAAGTACCAAATGCGGACGCGAGCTTTCCCGTCCAACTCGTTCCCTGGTCCCTGGTCAGCAACCCGTGGACGACTTTCTCTCTCCGTTCAGCAAGCCCTCCAGTTGGAGTGGCTGAACTTACCCGCCTCGCGGCTCCTCGCGGCGGGCGGGTTCCGGCGACTCCTCGCGGCGGGCGGGTTCCGGCGGCTCCTCGCGGCGGGCGGGTTCCGGCGGCTCCTCGCGGCGGGCGGGTTCCCCAATCACGCTTTTAAAAGTCAAACCTCATACTGGCTAGGGAGGCTGGGCGGGCCAAAGGCGCAAAGCCTGTTGCAGATCAAGACCCGGGAAAGGAGCGGTTACGCCCACAAGGGACTGAGCCAGACCTGCTTTGGAGGGTCCAAGTGCCCCCTTGAGCTAGAAATGCCCCTGAGCAGTCCTCGGAAGGACGGTACTCAGTTTCCTTTGGAGGAGGTTACCATTAACCTGATCACAGAGCCCCCGAGGAGGACTGGAAACTATGTGCACTGTGATCTGGGAGAGGGGAATAGCGATCCTGCATGAGACTGAGCCAGACTCACCTCTGAGTAGTCTGACATCTCGGGGGTCGACGGTGGCCTGCAGCAGGGTCGGGGGCCACTGCAGAAGGGCTTCCCATAGAGCGTGTGAGAATAAATCCTTTGTGAGAGAGACTCCATTTTCCCTACTGTAGTTTGGCTGCTGGTCAAACTGCAGGGCTGCTGGTCAAGCTACAGGGAGGGAACTTAGTTCCACCCAGCAAGAAAAGAAAAGGGATTTGGATTAAGAAACTCCCAGGGCCAGTCTGGGTGGGCTTTTTAGTTCTGGAATAGGCCAAAATAAACAAGCAATCAAAGAGGTCTTCAGATCCAACCACTGCCACAGCCAAGAAAAGGACTGATAATTCCTGAATAGTCAGCAAAAGACAGAAGAACATAAACACTATTTTCACGTTTTGTCTGAAGCTGGAGTTACTGCTGGATTTTTAAAATTTCATTTTATTCCTTATTCTTTTTTACTGCTTTTTTTTTTTTTTTTGTACTGTATTTCTTTGTTTCAATTGTTGTTTTCCCTTTTTGCCAAACCCACTCAGTGCACTCCCCCCTGTTTTGTGATTTTTTTTTTGGGTGTGTGAGTGTGGATGTGTTTATTTCCTCCATTGAATTCTATTAAAACTACTAATCTTATCAGTAAGACTGAATATATTCAAGTGTACGTAATTTATTTTTCTTCTTTTTCCTTACACATTTTATTTTGGTATAAACTTCTGGTTCCACATTGGCCTTTTAAGGTTCTGTGGGGGTTTTGTTTGTTTTTATTGTTTTTGCTTTGTTTTTCTATATCTTTCTATATACTTATCTCTGTTTTAATTTAAAAAGTTTTTCATTTGTACTACTACTTCCTCTGTAATTCATTGCTTTCTCTGATTCTCCTTTACTATAGCACTAAACTCTAATACATACAAATCTTTATCTCCCTATATTTAACTTTGCAGTATTTTCTATATTTCTCTTTTTTCCTCCTTTCTCTTTTTCCGTTTTCCCACCATGTTTCTTAGTCTATTCTGTCCGCATTGCATTATCCCCAATGGGGACCCTGCTCTAGCATTATTCTCTAATTGGTGCTCTACTTAATTTGATTATTAACTGGTGGATATCATTCTTGATTTTCTCTATTTGCCATGCTAATGTATTGTACTGTATTTTTGGTTGGAATGCTTGGAATATGTTACAGCTGTATATGTTTGTGTGTATAATTCAATATGCTTGATAGTATTTGCATAATATTTTAATTGCCATTTGTCAAAGGTATACCTTCTGTTTCTCACTCGTGTATATATGTTTTAATATCAGTTAATGCCATAACAAACCAGCCATGAAATATTCATTCCCTGGTCAGGCAACAAGCCCCGAGGTTTTAGGGAGGGAGCACTGGCTCCAAAACTCTATAATACTAGAGAACACCTAACACTAGAGAGCACTATACAAGTGAGAACGCCAACAAAGGTAATCACTTGTATGCAAGTCCTGACATCACCCAACCACCAGCATCACCCAGAATAAGAAGCCCCATCCAAATAACAGACACCAACAGACATAACTCAAAGTCTGGGAAAAGGAAATCCCAAACAGAGTCAGTTAAAAAATTAATAATAACAATGAAACAGCAGAGAAATACCACACAAGTGAAGGAACAATCTACAAACACACAAGATCAGTCAATGAAGAGAACTTGGACAAACTTTCTGAAAGTGATTTCAGAAGAATGATAGTAAAGATGATCAAAGACATGGAAAACAGAATGTTAAAGAAATTATAGGACACAACTAACACACTGAGTAAAGAAATACAAGAACTTACCAAAAAAGTAACAGAGACAAACAACTCAATTGCTGAACTGAAAAACACTGTAGAAGGAATCAAGAGCAGTGTATCTGAGACAGAAGACCGTATAAGTGAGCTGGAAGATAGAATGGTGGAAGTAACTGCTGAAAAACAGAATCTAGCTCAAAGAATGAAAAGAGCAGAGGATAGCCTCAGAGACCTCTGGGATAACATCAAATGCACCAATATTCGAATTATAGGGGTTCCAGAAGAAGAAGAAAAAAAGAAAGGCTATGAGAAAATTTTTGAAGAGATTCAAGTTGAAAATTTCCCCAACATGGCAAAAGAAATAGTCAATCAAGTCCAAGAAGCGCAAAGAGTACCATACAGAATCAATCCGAGAAGAAACACACCAAGACACATATTAACTAAAGTAACACAAATGAAACACAAAGACAGAATTCTCAAAGCAGCAAGGGAAAAGCAACTAGTGACATACAAGGGAAAGCCCATACATTTAACAGCTGATCTTTCAACAGAAACTCTGCAGCCCAGAAGGCAACGGCAGGACACATTTAAATGGCTAAAAGAGAATAATCTGCAACCAAGAAGCCTCTACCCTGCGAAGATCTCATTCAAAATTAATGGAGAAATCAAAAGCTTTAGAAATAAGCAAAAATTAAAAGAATTTAGTAACACCAAACCATCCTTACAACAAGTGTTAAAGGGACTTATATAGACAACAAGTATAAGAGAAAGAGAAGATCCACAAAACAAACCCGTCATAACATCTAAGAAGATGACAATAGAATCATTTGTTTCAATAATTACTTTGAATGTAAATGGACTAAATGTCCCAACCAAAAGACACAGAGTGGCTGAATGGATTCAAAAACACGACCCATACATACGCTGCCTCCAGGAAACTCACTTCGGACCTGGAGATACTCATAGACTGAAAGTGAGAGGCTGGAAAAAGATATTCCATGCAAATGGAAATCAAAAGAAAGCTGGAGTAGCAATCCTCATATCAGACAAAATAGACCTCAAAATAAAAACGATTAGAAGAGACACGGCAGGCTTCCCATGGTGGTCCAGTGAATAAGGACACCGCCTTGCAGTGCAAGGGGCGCCGGTTCGAGCCCTGGCCTGGGAAGATACCACGTGCCGCGGAGCGGCTGGACTGATTTGTCCAATTACGGAGCCGGAGCTCTGGAGCACATGCGCCCAGAGCCAGCACTCAGCAAGCATAATATTCGAATTGAAGATCCAAAGAAGAAAAACAGAAGCTCAGAGACCTCTGGGATAACATCAAATGCACCAATATTCGAATTATAGGTTCCAGAAGAAGAAAAAAAGAAAGGCTATGAGAAAATTTTTGAAGAGATTCAAGTTGAAAATTTCCCCAACATGGCAAAAGAAATAGTCAATCAAGTCCAAGAAGCGCAAAGAGTACCATACAGAATCAATCCGAGAAGAAACACACCAAGACACATATTAACTAAAGTAACACAAATGAAACACAAAGACAGAATTCTCAAAGCAGCAAGGGAAAAGCAACTAGTGACATACAAGGGAAAGCCCATACATTTAACAGCTGATCTTTCAACAGAAACTCTGCAGCCCAGAAGGCAACGGCAGGACACATTTAAATGGCTAAAAGAGAATAATCTGCAACCAAGAAGCCTCTACCCTGCGAAGATCTCATTCAAAATTAATGGAGAAATCAAAAGCTTTAGAAATAAGCAAAAATTAAAAGAATTTAGTAACACCAAACCATCCTTACAACAAGTGTTAAAGGGACTTATATAGACAACAAGTATAAGAGAAAGAGAAGATCCACAAAACAAACCCGTCATAACATCTAAGAAGATGACAATAGAATCATTTGTTTCAATAATTACTTTGAATGTAAATGGACTAAATGTCCCAACCAAAAGACACAGAGTGGCTGAATGGATTCAAAAACACGACCCATACATACGCTGCCTCCAGGAAACTCACTTCGGACCTGGAGATACTCATAGACTGAAAGTGAGAGGCTGGAAAAAGATATTCCATGCAAATGGAAATCAAAAGAAAGCTGGAGTAGCAATCCTCATATCAGACAAAATAGACCTCAAAATAAAAACGATTAGAAGAGACACGGCAGGCTTCCCATGGTGGTCCAGTGAATAAGGACACCGCCTTGCAGTGCAAGGGGTGCCGGTTCAATCCCTGGCCTGGGAAGATACCACGTGCTGCGGAGCGGCCACACCGATGTGTCCAGTTATCGAGCCGGAGCTCTGGAGCACATGCAGCCAGAGCCAGCACTCAGCAACAACAGGTGCCACTGTGATGGGAGGCCCACAGGAGCCAAAGAAAAAAGACGGATGAAAATAGAGAAATGAACGATCCATAGAAGTGTCATGCCTGCTCCCCTGCCGCCCCAACCCTATGCCCGCCCAAGATAAATAAATAAATCTTTAAAAAAAAAAACAGAAAAAGAAGAAGAGACAAGGCAGGACACTACATAATGATCAAGGGATCGAACCAAGAAGACATAACAATGATAAATATCTATGCACCCAATGCAGGAGCACCCCAATACATAAGACAAACACTTTCAGACATAAAAGAAGACATCGACACTAACACAATCATAGTAGGAGACTTTAACACTCCTCTCACACCAATGGACAGATCATCCAAACAGAAAATGAATAATGAAACAGAACCCTTAAATGCCACACTAGAAGTAATGGACCTCATTGATATCCTTAGGGCTTTCCATCCAAAAGCAGAAGAATACAGTTTCTTCTCAAGTGCTCATGGAACATTCTCCAGGATAGATCACATCTTGGGCCACAAATCAAACCTCAGTCAATTCAAGAAAACTGAAATTATATCAACCATCTTCTTGGACCACAATGCAATGAGACTAGAGATCAACTACAGGAAAAAAAAAACAATAAAAACACAAACACATGGAGATTAAACAACACATACCTAAAAAACCAACTGATTGCCGAGCAAATCAAAGGAGAAATAAAAAATTTCCTAGAAGAAAATGACAACACACGACAGTGCAAAACCTATGAGATACTGCAAAAGCAGTTCTAAGAGGGAAGTTTATAGCAAAAATTCAAACAGACGACCTAACCTTACGCTTAAAACAAGTGAGAGGCTGGAAAAGATATTCCATGCAAATGGAAATCAAAAGAAAGCTGGAGTAGCAATCCTCATATCAGACAAAATAGACCTCAAAATAAAAACGATTAGAAGAGACACGGCAGGCTTCCCATGGTGGTCCAGTGAATAAGGACACCGCCTTGCAGTGCAAGGGGTGCCGGTTCAATCCCTGGCCTGGGAAGATACCACGTGCTGCGGAGCGGCCACACCGATGTGTCCAGTTATCGAGCCGGAGCTCTGGAGCACATGCAGCCAGAGCCAGCACTCAGCAACAACAGGTGCCACTGTGATGGGAGGCCCACAGGAGCCAAAGAAAAAAGACGGATGAAAATAGAGAAATGAACGATCCATAGAAGTGTCATGCCTGCTCCCCTGCCGCCCCAACCCTATGCCCGCCCAAGATAAATAAATAAATCTTTAAAAAAAAAAAACAGAAAAAGAAGAAGAGACAAGGCAGGACACTACATAATGATCAAGGGATCGAACCAAGAAGACATAACAATGATAAATATCTATGCACCCAATGCAGGAGCACCCCAATACATAAGACAAACACTTTCAGACATAAAAGAAGACATCGACACTAACACAATCATAGTAGGAGACTTTAACACTCCTCTCACACCAATGGACAGATCATCCAAACAGAAAATGAATAATGAAACAGAACCCTTAAATGCCACACTAGAAGTAATGGACCTCATTGATATCCTTAGGGCTTTCCATCCAAAAGCAGAAGAATACAGTTTCTTCTCAAGTGCTCATGGAACATTCTCCAGGATAGATCACATCTTGGGCCACAAATCAAACCTCAGTCAATTCAAGAAA
This sequence comes from Tragulus kanchil, assembly GCA_022376925.1. NCBI lineage: Eukaryota > Metazoa > Chordata > Mammalia > Artiodactyla > Tragulidae > Tragulus > Tragulus kanchil. Next base: position 39,204,388 of record JAIOJX010000025.1, read on the forward strand.
ACTGAAATTATATCAACCATCTTCTTGGACCACAATGCAATGAGACTAGAGATCAACTACAGGAAAAAAAAAACAATAAAAACACAAACACATGGAGATTAAACAACACATACCTAAAAAACCAACTGATTGCCGAGCAAATCAAAGGAGAAATAAAAAATTTCCTAGAAGAAAATGACAACACACGACAGTGCAAAACCTATGAGATACTGCAAAAGCAGTTCTAAGAGGGAAGTTTATAGCAATTCAATCCCACCTCAAGGAACTAGGAAAATTTCAAACAGACGACCTAACCTTACGCTTAAAACAACTGGAGAAAGAAGAACAAAAACACCAGAAAGCCAGCAGAAGAAGGGAAATCATAAATATCTGCGCAGAAATAAATGAAAAAGAAATGAAAGAAACAATAGTAAAGATAAATAAAACAAAAAGCTGGTTCTTCGAAAAGGTAAATAAAATCAACACACCACTGGCCAGATTCATCAAGAAAAAGAGAGAAGAACCAGATCAACAAAATCAAAAATGAAAAAGGAGAGATTACAACAGATAATGCAGAAATCCAAAGGATTCTAAGGGACTATTATGAACAACTCTATGGCAACAAACTGGACAACCTGAAAGAAATGGACAGTTTCTTAGAGAAGATTAATCTCCCAAAACTGAACCAAACAGAAATAGAAACTATGAACAAGTCAATCACAAGCTCAGAAATTGACTTTGTGATCAAAAATCTGCCCCAAAATAAAAGCCCATGGGCAGATGGTTTCACAAGTGAATTCTACTGAACATTTAAAGAAGAGCTAATGCCTGTCCTTCTAAAACTCTTCCAAAAAGTTGCACAGGAAGGAACACTTTCAAACACATTTCACGCAGCCTCCATCACCCTGACACCAAAGCCAGGCAAAGACAACACATAAAAAGAAAATTATAGGCCAATTTCACTGATGAATCTAGACGCCAAAGTCCTCAACATAATCCTAGCAAACAGAATTCAACTACACATCAGAAAGCTCATACATCATGACCAAGTCAGGTTCATCCCAGGCATGCAAGGATTCTTCAATGTCTGCAAATCAATCAATGTGATACACCATATCAACAAATTGAGAGACAAAAATCACATGATCATCTCAATCGATGCAGAAAAAGCCTCTGACAAAGTACAACATCCATTTAAAAATCTCAAAAAAAAGGAGATTAAACAACACATACCTAAAAAACCAACTGATTGCCGAGCAAATCAAAGGAGAAATAAAAAATTTCCTAGAAGAAAATGACAACACACGACAGTGCAAAACCTATGAGATACTGCAAAAGCAGTTCTAAGAGGGAAGTTTATAGCAATTCAATCCCACCTCAAGGAACTAGGAAAATTTCAAACAGACGACCTAAACTTACGCTTAAAACAACTGGAGAAAGAAGAACAAAAACACCAGAAAGCCAGCAGAAGAAGGGAAATCATAAATATCTGCGCAGAAATAAATGAAAAAGAAATGAAAGAAACAATAGTAAAGATAAATAAAACAAAAAGCTGGTTCTTCGAAAAGGTAAATAAAATCAACACACCACTGGCCAGATTCATCAAGAAAAAGAGAGAAGAACCAGATCAACAAAATCAAAAATGAAAAAGGAGAGATTACAACAGATAATGCAGAAATCCAAAGGATTCTAAGGGACTATTATGAACAACTCTATGGCAACAAACTGGACAACCTGAAAGAAATGGACAGTTTCTTAGAGAAGATTAATCTCCCAAAACTGAACCAAACAGAAATAGAAACTATGAACAAGTCAATCACAAGCTCAGAAATTGACTTTGTGATCAAAAATCTGCCCCAAAATAAAAGCCCATGGGCAGATGGTTTCACAAGTGAATTCTACTGAACATTTAAAGAAGAGCTAATGCCTGTCCTTCTAAAACTCTTCCAAAAAGTTGCACAGGAAGGAACACTTTCAAACACATTTCACGCAGCCTCCATCACCCTGACACCAAAGCCAGGCAAAGACAACACATAAAAAGAAAATTATAGGCCAATTTCACTGATGAATCTAGACGCCAAAGTCCTCAACATAATCCTAGCAAACAGAATTCAACTACACATCAGAAAGCTCATACATCATGACCAAGTCAGGTTCATCCCAGGCATGCAAGGATTCTTCAATGTCTGCAAATCAATCAATGTGATACACCATATCAACAAATTGAGAGACAAAAATCACATGATCATCTCAATCGATGCAGAAAAAGCCTCTGACAAAGTACAACATCCATTTATTATAAAAACTCTTCAAAAAATGGGCATAGAATGAACCTATCTCAACATAGTGAAAGCCATATATGAGAAGACCACAGCAAACATTATCCTCAATGGTGAAAACCTGAAAGCATTTCCTCTAAGATCAGGAACAACACAAAGGTGTCCACTTTCTCCACTCTTATTCAACATAGTCCTGGAAGTTCTAGCAACAACAATAAGAGGAGAGAAAGAAATAAAAGGAATCCAGATTGGAAAGGAAGAAGTCAAGCTCTCTTTTTTTGCAGATAACATGATATTATACATAGAAAATCCCAAAGACACTATTATAAAACTACTAGAGTTAATCAGCAAATTCAGCAAAGTCACAGGATACAAAATCAATTTACAGAAAACACTGGGATTCCTATACACAAACAATGAAAAATCAGAAAAAAAAATCAAAGAGGCAATCCCTTCACCATTGCAACCAAAAGATTCAAATATCTAGGAATAAACCTACCCAAAGAAACGAATTGTACACTCAAAATTACAAGACACTCATGAGAGACATTAAAGACGACTTAAACAGATGGAGAGATATTCCATGTTCCTGGATTGGAAGAATCAATATTGTGAAAATGACCATACTACCAAATGTCATCTATAGATTCAATGCGATCCCTATCCAACTTCCAATGACATTCTTCACAGAACTAGACCAAAGAATAACACAGTTCATATGGAAACACAGAAGACCTCGAATAGCCAAAGCAATCCTGAGAAAGAAAAACGGATCTGGAGGGATCAGCCTCCCCAACTTCAGACTCTACTAGAAAGCAACAGTCATCAAGTCAGTATGGTACTGGCACAAAAACAAAACTATAGACCAATGGAACAAGATCAAGAACCCAGAGATAAACCCACGCACCTATGGGTACCTTATTTTTGACAAAGGAGGCGAAACTATAAAGTGGGAGAAAGACAACCTCTTCAACAAATGATGCTGGGAAAATTGGACAGCTACATGCAAAAAATGAAGTTGGAACATTCCCTGACACCATGCACAAAGATCAACTCCAAATGGATTAAAGACCTAAATGTAAGACCAGAAACCATCAAACTCTTAGAGGAGATTATAGGCAAAACCCTCAAGGGCATCAATCAAAGCAAGATCTTCTCTGACCCACCTCCTAGAATAGTGGAACTAAAAAGACAAATCAACATGTGGGACCTCATGAAACTTAAAAGCTTTTGTACAGCAAAAGAAATCACAAAGAAAGCTGAAAAGACACCCCACAGAATGGGAGAAAATCATAGCAAATAAATCAACAGACAAAGACTTAATCTCCAAAATCTACAAGCAACTCAGACAACTCAGCACAGGAAAAACAAACAACCCAATCAAAACATGGGAAAAGGACCTAAACAGACACCTCTCCAAAGAGGACATAGAGATGGCCCAAAAACACATGAAACGATGCTCAACTTCACTTATAATTAGAGAAATGCAAATTAAAACTACAATGAGATACCACCTCACACCTGTCAGAATGGCCATCATCCACAAATCGACAGACAATAAATGCTGGAGAGGGTGCGGAGAAAAGGAAACACTCCTGCATTGCTGGTGGGAATGTAAATTGATACAGCCTCTATGGAAGACAGTCTGGAGATTTCTTTAAAAACTAAAAATAGAAGCACCCTACGACCCAGCAATCCCACTCTTAGGCTTATACCCTGATGAAATCAAATCTGAAAGAAGCACCTGTACCCCAATGTTCATTGCAGCTCTCTATACAATAGCTAGAACATGGAAGCAACCTAGATGGCCATCGACAAACGAATGGATCCAAAAGTCCTGGTACATATATAGAATGGAATACTACACAGCTGCTAAAAGAAATGCAGAAGAATCAGCCCTAATGAGGTGGCTAGCTCTAGAACGTATCATAAAAAGTGAAGTCAGTCAGAAAGAGAAGGACAAATACAATCTGTTAACACACATATATGGAATCTAGTAGGATGGTGTTGATGGCACATGCAGTGAAGCGATGGAAAGACAGACATGGACAGTGGACATATGGACATTGTGGGGAAGGAACAGAGGGTGGGAGGCGTAAAGGAAGTAGCATGAAGGCTAGAATAGCAACAAAGGGGCAAAAAAATGAAGTTGGAACATTCCCTGACACCATGCACAAAGATCAACTCCAAATGGATTAAAGACCTAAATGTAAGACCAGAAACCATCAAACTCTTAGAGGAGATTATAGGCAAAACCCTCAAGGGCATCAATCAAAGCAAGATCTTCTCTGACCCACCTCCTAGAATAGTGGAACTAAAAAGACAAATCAACATGTGGGACCTCATGAAACTTAAAAGCTTTTGTACAGCAAAAGAAATCACAAAGAAAGCTGAAAAGACACCCCACAGAATGGGAGAAAATCATAGCAAATAAATCAACAGACAAAGACTTAATCTCCAAAATCTACAAGCAACTCAGACAACTCAGCACAGGAAAAACAAACAACCCAATCAAAACATGGGAAAAGGACCTAAACAGACACCTCTCCAAAGAGGACATAGAGATGGCCCAAAAACACATGAAACGATGCTCAACTTCACTTATAATTAGAGAAATGCAAATTAAAACTACAATGAGATACCACCTCACACCTGTCAGAATGGCCATCATCCACAAATCGACAGACAATAAATGCTGGAGAGGGTGCGGAGAAAAGGAAACACTCCTGCATTGCTGGTGGGAATGTAAATTGATACAGCCTCTATGGAAGACAGTCTGGAGATTTCTTTAAAAACTAAAAATAGAAGCACCCTACGACCCAGCAATCCCACTCTTAGGCTTATACCCTGATGAAATCAAATCTGAAAGAAGCACCTGTACCCCAATGTTCATTGCAGCTCTCTATACAATAGCTAGAACATGGAAGCAACCTAGATGGCCATCGACAAACGAATGGATCCAAAAGTCCTGGTACATATATAGAATGGAATACTACACAGCTGCTAAAAGAAATGCAGAAGAATCAGCCCTAATGAGGTGGCTAGCTCTAGAACGTATCATAAAAAGTGAAGTCAGTCAGAAAGAGAAGGACAAATACAATCTGTTAACACACATATATGGAATCTAGTAGGATGGTGTTGATGGCACATGCAGTGAAGCGATGGAAAGACAGACATGGACAGTGGACATATGGACATTGTGGGGAAGGAACAGAGGGTGGGAGGCGTAAAGGAAGTAGCATGAAGGCCTGTACTATCATAAGTGAAGAAAATAGCTATAGTCATTGCTCTGTGAGAAACGGGGATCCTGCAGAGGTGTTGTATGATGGTTGGGAGGGGTGGGAACGGAGGTATATACGTATGACTAATCTGGGAACATGCATATCTGTAAACAACAGAACTCTGTAAAAGTTAAAAGTAAAATAAAAGTTTAAAAAAATAATATCATATAATCATCTCAATAAATGTAGTGAAAACATTAAGAAAATTCAATCTCTCTTTATAAGAAAAGGCTCTCCATAATGTGGTTATAGAGGGAATGCACTTTAACACAATAAATGCCATATGTTGTAAAACCATAGCTAACATACTCAGTGGACGGCATACACAAAATTTACTGAAAATGAGTTAAAAACTTGAATTCAAGACCTGAAACCATGAAATTCCCAGAAAAAAAAAATAGAAAGGAAGGTCATTTATATTGATCTTGGCACTGAATTTTTCAATCTAACTCTAAAAGCAAAGACAGCAGAAGCAAAACTATGCACATGAGACTGAATCAGACTAAATGGCTTCAGAACAATAAAGGAAATCATCACAATGAAAACACAACTTGCTGAATGGGAGAAAATATGTGCACATCATCTATCAAAACATATAAAGAACTCAAACAACTCAATAGTAAAAAAAAATTTTATTAAAAATGGCTACATAGCCTAAATAGATACTTTTTCAAAGAATATGTGCAGATGGCTTTGGAACTTGAAAATATGTTCAACATCAATAATTATCAGGGAAATTCAAACCAAAACTACAATAAGTTATCACCTATTAGAATGAGTATTGTCCAGAAGACAGAAATAATTGGTGTTGGCAAGGATATGGATGAAAGGAAATCTCCATTCACTATCAGTGGGAATGTAAATTGGAATAGCCGCTATGGAAAACAATATGGCAGTTCTTCAAAAAATAAGAAAAAAAGAACTATGATATGATCCAGTTATCCCTCTTTTGGACACTTATCCCAAGGATTTGAAATCACCAATTCAAATAGATATATGTACCATGAACCTTATTTACAAGTGCCAACATACGAAAACAACTTGAATATCCATTGATGGATAAATGCATAAAGAAGATATGGGTTGCATGCACACACACACACACACACACACACACACACACACACATAATGGCATACTACTCAGCCATGTGAAATAAGGGACTCTCAACATTTGTGACAACAAGGATGGATCTTGAAGGTATTATACTAAGTGAATGAGTCAGAAAAAGACAAAGACTGTATGGTTTCACTTATATATGGGAAAAAAATGAGGAAGAAACAAAACAAGACAAAACTATACTTATAGATACAAAGAACAGACTGATGGTTACAAGAGAAAAGGATCTGGTAAAATGGATGTAGGAGGCCAGCTGTATGGTCATGAATGGTAACTAGACTTATTGTGGTGATTGACTGCAGTGTATACAAATATCAAATGTTGTACACCTGAAACTAATGTAATATATCAATCTTACTGGAATTTTAAACATGGGAGACTAGCACTGCATAATATAGAAATGAATGATAAAGTTCATATTATTTAACATTTATAACTTTTAGTTAGAACTACATTAAATAGTAAATAACAGCCAATAACAAGCAAATAAACAAGTCAAGTAATGGTGGAAACAAAGCCATGGCTTTACATCTGTCAGATCTTTAATAACATTTTTCTCCCTGCTTTTTTTTTTTTAATTAATTAATTTATTTATTTATGGCGGGGGTGGGGTGGGGAGGGAGGGGAGTGGGCGGGGCACTTCTATTGGTCTTTCATTTGTCTATTTTCAACCATCTTTGTTCTTTGGCCCGTGTGGGCCTCCCATTGCGGTGGCTTCTGTTGTCGCAGAGCACCGGCTCTGGGTGCATGCGCTCCAGAGCTCTGGCTCGGTAATTGGACACATGGGTCCAGCCGCTCCGCAGCACGTGGGATCTTCCCAGGCCAGGGCTCGAACCGGCGCCCCTTGCACTGCAAGGTGGTGTCCTTACCCACTGGACCTTCAGGGAAGCCCTCTCCCTGCTTTTTGAACAAGGGGCCCATCTTATTGTTTTGCACTAAGCTCTGCAAATTATATAACCAACCCTGATTAGTAACATGCCTTATGAGTATTTAGAGTTGGGGATTGAGAAAGGCTCAAAAGCTGAATCATCGAGACTATTGGAAATAAGCTGGGGAAAGTGAGTTGAGGGAAATAGAAGAAAATGTTCCAGGCAGAAGGAATAAGATGTACTAAGCCCTATAATCTAGAGAAGGCATAATCATGAGTTCTACAGAAAAGCAGAGAACATTTGGTTTATCTAAATCTTGAGTTGGAACAGTAGGGTTGATGGATCTAGCAATAAATGAATCTGAACAAGACAGACCAGATAATAATGGTGCTGGTGAACATTCTTCAGGTGATGAGAAGCCAATGGAGGGTTCTAAACCAAAGTGTTACCAGAGAAGATGCATTGTGGAAGCATCTTTAATCCCATTTTAAAAAAAAATTTTTTTTGGCCTTTTATTGTTGCTGTTTTTTTTTTTCTTCTTCCATCTTTATTCTTTGACCTGTATGGGCCTCCCATTGCAGTGGCCTGTCTGTTTCAGAGCATTGACTCTGGGCACATGTGCTCCAGAGTGCTGGCTCATTACCAAAACTATCCTTTAAAATGCAGTTCAAATGCCATCTGCTCCTTGACTCTTTCAAGATAGTTCTAAAAACTATAAAGTAAATCCACTGGAAAAAGTATAGCCTCTCCAACAAATGCTGCTCAAATTATTGCCATATGCAAAGAAAATAAGCCTTGACCCATCTCTTGTAGCAATAAAATTAAATAAAATGGATCTTAAATATGAACCCTAAAACTAAAAATTCTAAAAGAATACACAGGGGAAAATCTTCATGATCTTGAGTTAGGCAAAGATGTCTTAGATATAATACTGAAGTATACTCCAAGAGACAATTAACCAATTAGATATTACTAAAGTTAAGCATTTTTAGTCTTCAAAAGCCTTAGTTAAGAGAATGAAAAGACAAGTCATAGACTGGGAGAAATGTTTAAGTATATCTCTTATAAGGAACTGAAATTCAAATATATAAAGTCTTATAAATCTAAACAGCAAGAAAGCAAATAACCCAACTTTTTAAAAATGAGCCAAAAGTCCATATAGTCAAAGCCGTAATTTTTCCAGTACTCATGGATAGTTTTGAGAGTTGCACCAAAAAAAACACTAAGCTCTGCAAATTATATAACCAACCCTGATTAGTAACATGCCTTATGAGTATTTAGAGTTGGGGATTGAGAAAGGCTCAAAAGCTGAATCATCGAGACTATTGGAAATAAGCTGGGGAAAGTGAGTTGAGGGAAATAGAAGAAAATGTTCCAGGCAGAAGGAATAAGATGTACTAAGCCCTATAATCTAGAGAAGGCATAATCATGAGTTCTACAGAAAAGCAGAGAACATTTGGTTTATCTAAATCTTGAGTTGGAACAGTAGGGTTGATGGATCTAGCAATAAATGAATCTGAACAAGACAGACCAGATAATAATGGTGCTGGTGAACATTCTTCAGGTGATGAGAAGCCAATGGAGGGTTCTAAACCAAAGTGTTACCAGAGAAGATGCATTGTGGAAGCATCTTTAATCCCATTTTAAAAAAAAATTTTTTTTGGCCTTTTATTGTTGCTGTTTTTTTTTTTCTTCTTCCATCTTTATTCTTTGACCTGTATGGGCCTCCCATTGCAGTGGCCTGTCTGTTTCAGAGCATTGACTCTGGGCACATGTGCTCCAGAGTGCTGGCTCATTACCAAAACTATCCTTTAAAATGCAGTTCAAATGCCATCTGCTCCTTGACTCTTTCAAGATAGTTCTAAAAACTATAAAGTAAATCCACTGGAAAAAGTATAGACTCTCCAACAAATGCTGCTCAAATTATTGCCATATGCAAAGAAAATAAGCCTTGACCCATCTCTTGTAGCAATAAAATTAAATAAAATGGATCTTAAATATGAACCCTAAAACTAAAAATTCTAAAAGAATACACAGGGGAAAATCTTCATGATCTTGAGTTAGGCAAAGATGTCTTAGATATAATACTGAAGTATACTCCAAGAGACAATTAACCAATTAGATATTACTAAAGTTAAGCATTTTTAGTCTTCAAAAGCCTTAGTTAAGAGAATGAAAAGACAAGTCATAGACTGGGAGAAATGTTTGCGAAGTATATCTCTTATAAGGAACTGAAATTCAAATATATAAAGTCTTATAAATCTAAACAGCAAGAAAGCAAATAACCCAACTTTTTAAAAAATGAGCAAAAGTCCTCAACATACAGTTCATCTGTTCACCTGACAAAGGTCCATATAGTCAAAGCCGTAATTTTTCCAGTACTCATGGATAGTTTTGAGAGTTGCACCATAAGGAAGGATTAGTGATGAAAAATTGATGCTTTCAATTTGTGGTGCTGGAGAAGACTCTTGAGAGTTCCTTGGACTGCAGGGAGATCAAAGCAATCAAAAATCAGCCCTGAATATTCACTGGAAGGACTGATGCTGAAACTGAAGTTCCAAAGTACTTTGGCTACTTGATGCGAGGAGCTAACTCATTGGAAAAGACCCTGATGCTTGGAAAGATGGAAGGTGAAAGGAGAAGAGAGTGACAGAGGATGAGATGTTTAGATAGCATCAATGACTCAATGGACATGAATTTAAGCAAACTGAGAGATAGTAGAAAACACAGTATCTTCAGTCCATGGGGTTGCAAAGAGTCAGACATGACTTAGTGACTGAGCAGTTCACCAAGGAACATATATGGATATCAAAGAGACATATGGAAAAATGCTCAAAATAATTATGATTATAATTTCAAGTATATTTATTAGTATTTTTATTATAGTTGATTCATAATGTGTTAATTTATGCTATACAGAAAAGTGATTCAGTTAAACATGTATATACCTTCTTTTTTATATTATTTTCCTTTATGGTTATCATACAATATTGAATATAATTTTCTATGTATAATTTTAATTATAAAATTGAAAATAAAATCTCAGTCTGATATTACTACCTATTTATTGCACTTCTCTTTTGGCTCATCCATAAAGAATCTGCCCATAATGCAGGAGTCCTGGGTTTAATCCCTGGGTGGGGAAGATCCCCTAGAGAAGGGAATGGCAACCCACTCCAATATTCTTGTTTGGAGAATTCCATGGACAGAGGAGCCTGATAAGCTACAGTCCAACGGATTGCAAAGTGTCAAACACAGCTGAGTGACTAGCAATTTTGTTTTTCACTTTTGTCTATCAGAGTGACTTAAACTTTAAAAACATATGAAACGTTGGGAAGGATTTGGAAGAACTAAAACTCATATACTGCTAATGGGAATGTAAAATGCTACAATGCTACTTTGAAAGACAGTTTGGCAGTTTCTTAACATGTTAAACATATACTTACAATATCATTCAGTTATTCCACTGCAGAATTTACTCAAGATAAAACATATCATTTGACCTCCCCAACACCTGTACACAGACTTTTTTATGTTTATTTGTAATGGTCAAAAGCTAGAATCAATGCAAATATTCGTCTTAGTGATGAAAAATTGATGCTTTCAATTTGTGGTGCTGGAGAAGACTCTTGAGAGTTCCTTGGACTGCAGGGAGATCAAAGCAATCAAAAATCAGCCCTGAATATTCACTGGAAGGACTGATGCTGAAACTGAAGTTCCAAAGTACTTTGGCTACTTGATGCGAGGAGCTAACTCATTGGAAAAGACCCTGATGCTTGGAAAGATGGAAGGTGAAAGGAGAAGAGAGTGACAGAGGATGAGATGTTTAGATAGCATCAATGACTCAATGGACATGAATTTAAGCAAACTGAGAGATAGTAGAAAACACAGTATCTTCAGTCCATGGGGTTGCAAAGAGTCAGACATGACTTAGTGACTGAGCAGTTCACCAAGGAACATATATGGATATCAAAGAGACATATGGAAAAATGCTCAAAATAATTATGATTATAATTTCAAGTATATTTATTAGTATTTTTATTATAGTTGATTCATAATGTGTTAATTTATGCTATACAGAAAAGTGATTCAGTTAAACATGTATATACCTTCTTTTTTATATTATTTTCCTTTATGGTTATCATACAATATTGAATATAATTTTCTATGTATAATTTTAATTATAAAATTGAAAATAAAATCTCAGTCTGATATTACTACCTATTTATTGCACTTCTCTTTTGGCTCATCCATAAAGAATCTGCCCATAATGCAGGAGTCCTGGGTTTAATCCCTGGGTGGGGAAGATCCCCTAGAGAAGGGAATGGCAACCCACTCCAATATTCTTGTTTGGAGAATTCCATGGACAGAGGAGCCTGATAAGCTACAGTCCAACGGATTGCAAAGTGTCAAACACAGCTGAGTGACTAGCAATTTTGTTTTTCACTTTTGTCTATCAGAGTGACTTAAACTTTAAAAACATATGAAACGTTGGGAAGGATTTGGAAGAACTAAAACTCATATACTGCTAATGGGAATGTAAAATGCTACAATGCTACTTTGAAAGACAGTTTGGCAGTTTCTTAACATGTTAAACATATACTTACAATATCATTCAGTTATTCCACTGCAGAATTTACTCAAGATAAAACATATCATTTGACCTCCCCAACACCTGTACACAGACTTTTTTATGTTTATTTGTAATGGTCAAAAGCTAGAATCAATGCAAATATTCGTCACTAGGTGAATAAATAATTTGATGTATCCACACAGTGAAATACTACTCATCAGTGAAAAGGGAATGAGCTACTCATACATGAAACAACATGGGTGAATTCTCAAAGTAATTATGCTGAGTGAAAGAAATCAGGAAGTAAAAAGTGCATAGTGATTCCATTTATATAAACCTCTAGAAAATGGAAACAAATTTACAGTGACAGAAAGCAGATGGTGGCTGCCTGCAGACAGGGAAAAGAGAGGTGGAAAAGAATTCGTGGGGAGGTGCCCAAGGAAGAGATTACAAAGAAGCATAAGAAAAGTTAGAGTATCTGAAAAATATGTTCATTGTCTTGATTTTGTTGATGAATTCACAATTGTGTGTATATATCAAACTTTCTGAATTATACACTTTAAACATATGCAAGTTAGTCTACATCAGTTACATATCAATAAAGTTTCAAAAAAAATCACTCTGAGTACTTTTCCTGGCCAATAAATGCTTTCTTTTAATAGGTCTATATTATCCCACCGTAATACATTATGTTTTGTTCAACCTAGTATGCCCTTTCAGCCCATTTATAGTGTTTTTAAACCACTAGAAGATTATGCTGTAATTAATGCACATGTTCATTATATTTATTACTTAAATAGGTATATTGTTATTTATTCATTATATATTCTTATTTTATATAAATATTTCATGTTACATTTGAAAAACTGACATAGGTCGAGAATGTGTATTTTTGCTTTTCATGTATTTTATGTGTGTTTTTACTTTTAATGCCTATCATCAGAGAAGTTTCTAAAATGGTTTACAGAAATTCACATTCCCATCAAAATGAGAGTGCCTCACATGAACTTATTTGCAAAACTGAAATAGAGTCACAGATGTAGAAAACCAACTTATGGTTATCCACGGGGAAAAGGGATCGGGAAGGACAGATTGGGAGGCTAGGATTAACTACTATATAAAAAATAGATAACTAATAAGAATCTACTGTATAACAAATATATATGGAATTTAGAGAAGACAGTATTGCTGATCCCACCTGCAGGGCAGCGAAGGAGAGAGACATGTAAGGAACAGACTTCTGGACTCAGTGGGAGGAGGCAAGGGTGGAGTGATTGAGAGAATAGCATTGAAATGTGCACATTACCACAGGTAAAGCAGCTGACCAGTGCAAGTTTGGTGCTTAAAGCAGGGCTCCCAAAGCTGGTGCTCTGGGACAAGCCAGAGGCACAGGCGGAGGAAGGAGGTGAGAGGAGGCTTCAGGACAGGGGAACACTCATACACCTGTGACCGACTCATGTTGAAAATGGCAAACAATAATCACTATGTTGTAATCATCCTCTAATGAAAATAAGTTAATTAATTTAAAAAAAGAACCTACTATATGGCACTGGGAACTCTACTCCATACTCTGTAATGGCCTATATGGGAAAAGAATCTAAAGAGTGGATACATGTACACTTTGCTTTACGGCAGAAAGTAACACAGCTTTGTAAATCAACTATACTCCAATAGTATATTCTTTTTGAAAAGTGCTGAATATAATCACTCTTACTTTGTCAATGTGTAACATCAAAAATATTATTTCATTCTACATTCAGATGGTATTTCACTGTAATTTAGAGAGGTTGAGAATCTTTTCACACATGTGTTGGCCCTTTCCCTAATTTGCTGATTACTCTTATTCCTCTAATAAAGCAAGAGTGCTTTGTACACAGGGTTTTAATAAATACTATTTGGATAAATAAATAGAAATGTCTCAAAATTAGAATTTAATTTTTCAGTTGATGGAAACTCTTCATATATGGGCTGTTATACATTTTGCTATTTGTATTATTTTCAGTTTCTTATCTGTCTCTTGGCATTGTTTATGCCTCACGTTTAAGGCCACAAGAGATCTTTCAGTACATGATGAGTACAAAACTGATGACACCTGTAAAGTGCTCCATAGATCTCAGTGTGTCCAATAACCCTGCTGCCGCCCATCTCCAATCACGTGCCAGTGTGTCTCCATAGATGAACAACTTGGGAGGCTAGGATTAACTACTATATAAAAAATAGATAACTAATAAGAATCTACTGTATAACAAATATATATGGAATTTAGAGAAGACAGTATTGCTGATCCCACCTGCAGGGCAGCGAAGGAGAGAGACATGTAAGGAACAGACTTCTGGACTCAGTGGGAGGAGGCAAGGGTGGAGTGATTGAGAGAATAGCATTGAAATGTGCACATTACCACAGGTAAAGCAGCTGACCAGTGCAAGTTTGGTGCTTAAAGCAGGGCTCCCAAAGCTGGTGCTCTGGGACAAGCCAGAGGCACAGGCGGAGGAAGGAGGTGAGAGGAGGCTTCAGAACAGGGGAACACTCATACACCTGTGACCGACTCATGTTGAAAATGGCAAACAATAATCACTATGTTGTAATCATCCTCTAATGAAAATAAGTTAATTAATTTAAAAAAAGAACCTACTATATGGCACTGGGAACTCTACTCCATACTCTGTAATGGCCTATATGGGAAAAGAATCTAAAGAGTGGATACATGTACACTTTGCTTTACGGCAGAAAGTAACACAGCTTTGTAAATCAACTATACTCCAATAGTATATTCTTTTTGAAAAGTGCTGAATATAATCACTCTTACTTTGTCAATGTGTAACATCAAAAATATTATTTCATTCTACATTCAGATGGTATTTCACTGTAATTTAGAGAGGTTGAGAATCTTTTCACACATGTGTTGGCCCTTTCCCCCTAATTTGCTGATTACTCTTATTCCTCTAATAAAGCAAGAGTGCTTTGTACACAGGGTTTTAATAAATACTATTTGGATAAATAAATAGAAATGTCTCAAAATTAGAATTTAATTTTTCAGTTGATGGAAACTCTTCATATATGGGCTGTTATACATTTTGCTATTTGTATTATTTTCAGTTTCTTATCTGTCTCTTGGCATTGTTTATGCCTCACGTTTAAGGCCACAAGAGATCTTTCAGTACATGATGAGTACAAAACTGATGACACCTGTAAAGTGCTCCATAGATCTCAGTGTGTCCAATAACCCTGCTGCCGCCCCATCTCCAATCACGTGCAGTGTGTCCGGTAGTGTGTCTCCAGGGTAGATGAACAACTAGAGAACACAGCCTCTCATGTCACCTGTGGGTTTTACTTTTACTAAATCAGGAAACAAGACAGGAGCTAAAGTGCAGTCTTTTCAGCCCTACAGTCAGACAGAAATAGGAATAAGGGTGACTGTTAGCTAAAATGAGGGGAGAGAACATCTTTTAGGATACTTAAATGAGTAGTTAAGGAACATAAATGCATATATCCTAAATATTCTTTGGGCTTCTCTATACATTGTTTGCATTTGTGCTCAGTCACTCAGTCATGTCTGACTCTTTGGGAGCCCATAAACTGTAGCCCGCCAGGCTGCTCTGTCCATGGAATTTTCCAGGCAAGAATACTGGATTGGGCTGCCATTTCCTATTCCAGGGCATCTTCCCAATCCAGTGATTGAACCTGTGTCTCTTGTGACTCCTGCACACTGGTAAGTCACCTAAGAAGGCCCTTTCTGTATAATAGAGTAGTTAGTTCATATCTTTTTTTCACTGATAATTTAACTTTACTTATGTGATATTCTGTTCTCAAAAGAACTTTAAGAAAGGTAAACTCAAATATTGGCATTTAAGATTGCTACTAACTGAATTGTCTTACGAATCCTGAATCACTTTTACTTGAGATTTATAAAGCGACAGTGCTGTCCATAGTAAGTACTGGTTGGAGGAATAACTAGAAGTATTCAAGAAATATAATTTTAGAAATGCAAGGAAACTTTATGCAGTCTGATTGCCTCAATTTCAAATGAAGAACTTGAGGTAAAGCAGAGTGGGTGACCTGCTGGTTTCAGCCAATGAGTATGGGACAGGGTCAGGAGAGAGAGATTCTGCCCAGCAACCTTAGTTAATTCAATACTTAATAAAACTTACAACCTGAATGTCCACCGACAGAGGAATGGATGAAGAAGATATGGTACTTGTATACAATATAGTATTATGTCTGTGCTTGCTCAGTGGTGTCTGATTCTTTGTGACCCCACGTTTAAGGCCACAAGAGATCTTTCAGTACATGATGAGTACAAAACTGATGACACCTGTAAAGTGCTCCATAGATCTCAGTGTGTCCAATAACCCTGCTGCCGCCCCATCTCCAATCACGTGCAGTGTGTCCGGTAGTGTGTCTCCAGGGTAGATGAACAACTAGAGAACACAGCCTCTCATGTCACCTGTGGGTTTTACTTTTACTAAATCAGGAAACAAGACAGGAGCTAAAGTGCAGTCTTTTCAGCCCTACAGTCAGACAGAAATAGGAATAAGGGTGACTGTTAGCTAAAATGAGGGGAGAGAACATCTTTTAGGATACTTAAATGAGTAGTTAAGGAACATAAATGCATATATCCTAAATATTCTTTGGGCTTCTCTATACATTGTTTGCATTTGTGCTCAGTCACTCAGTCATGTCTGACTCTTTGGGAGCCCATAAACTGTAGCCCGCCAGGCTGCTCTGTCCATGGAATTTTCCAGGCAAGAATACTGGATTGGGCTGCCATTTCCTATTCCAGGGCATCTTCCCAATCCAGTGATTGAACCTGTGTCTCTTGTGACTCCTGCACACTGGTAAGTCACCTAAGAAGGCCCTTTCTGTATAATAGAGTAGTTAGTTCATATCTTTTTTTCACTGATAATTTAACTTTACTTATGTGATATTCTGTTCTCAAAAGAACTTTAAGAAAGGTAAACTCAAATATTGGCATTTAAGATTGCTACTAACTGAATTGTCTTACGAATCCTGAATCACTTTTACTTGAGATTTATAAAGCGACAGTGCTGTCCATAGTAAGTACTGGTTGGAGGAATAACTAGAAGTATTCAAGAAATATAATTTTAGAAATGCAAGGAAACTTTATGCAGTCTGATTGCCTCAATTTCAAATGAAGAACTTGAGGTAAAGCAGAGTGGGTGACCTGCTGGTTTCAGCCAATGAGTATGGGACAGGGTCAGGAGAGAGAGATTCTGCCCAGCAACCTTAGTTAATTCAATACTTAATAAAACTTACAACCTGAATGTCCACCGACAGAGGAATGGATGAAGAAGATATGGTACTTGTATACAATATAGTATTATGTCTGTGCTTGCTCAGTGGTGTCTGATTCTTTGTGACCCCACGGACTGTAGCCCATCCGGCTCCTCTGTCCATGGAGTTTCTCATGCATGAATACTGAAGTGGGTTGTCATTTTGTCATCCAGGACTTCTTCCCAACACAGGGATTGAATTCACATCTCCTGTTGCTCCTGATTTGGCATGTGGATTCTTTACCATGTGAGCCACATCAGAAGCCTACAAATATTATTCAGCCATAAAAGAAGAACAAAATAATGCTATTTGCAAAAGCACAGATGGATCTAGAAATTGCCATACTGAATGAAAGAAGTCAGACTCTTCAGAGGAAGACAGATATCATGACAGCACTTATACATAGAATCTAAAAATGATTGTAGAAATGAACCTATTTACAAAACAACAAAAAAAGCCAAAGATGTAGGAAAAAACCTTATAGTTACCGAAAGGGAAATGGGGGGATATATTGGGGATAAAATGTGACATATACACAATTTTATGTATAAAATGCATAGCAAATAAGGACCTACTGTATAGAACAGGGATCTCTATTCAGTATGCTTCTGTCAGTTCAGTCTCTCAGTCATGTCCAACTCTTGGTGACACACCAGGCTTCCCTGAGCTTGCTCAAACTCACGTCCATTGACTCAGTGATGCCATCCAACCAACTTGTCCTCTGACATCCCCTCCTCCTTCTGCCTTCTATTCTCCCCAGAATCAGGGTCTTTTCCATTGAGTCATCCCTTCACAAAAGGTGGCCAAAGTATTGGAGGTTCAGTTCATTAGTCCTACCTTCACAAAATTGAGATTTATAAAGCGACAGTGCTGTCCATAGTAAGTACTGGTTGGAGGAATAACTAGAAGTATTCAAGAAATATAATTTTAGAAATGCAAGGAAACTTTATGCAGTCTGATTGCCTCAATTTCAAATGAAGAACTTGAGGTAAAGCAGAGTGGGTGACCTGCTGGTTTCAGCCAATGAGTATGGGACAGGGTCAGGAGAGAAAATTCTGCCCAGCAACCTTAGTTAATTCAATACTTAATAAAACTTACAACCTGAATGTCCACCGACAGAGGAATGGATGAAGAAGATATGGTACTTGTATACAATATAGTATTATGTCTGTGCTTGCTCAGTGGTGTCTGATTCTTTGTGACCCCACGGACTGTAGCCCATCCGGCTCCTCTGTCCATGGAGTTTCTCATGCATGAATACTGAAGTGGGTTGTCATTTTGTCATCCAGGACTTCTTCCCAACACAGGGATTGAATTCACATCTCCTGTTGCTCCTGATTTGGCATGTGGATTCTTTACCATGTGAGCCACATCAGAAGCCTACAAATATTATTCAGCCATAAAAGAAGAACAAAATAATGCTATTTGCAAAAGCACAGATGGATCTAGAAATTGCCATACTGAATGAAAGAAGTCAGACTCTTCAGAGGAAGACAGATATCATGACAGCACTTATACATAGAATCTAAAAATGATTGTAGAAATGAACCTATTTACAAAACAACAAAAAAAGCCAAAGATGTAGGAAAAAACCTTATAGTTACCGAAAGGGAAATGGGGGGATATATTGGGGATAAAATGTGACATATACACAATTTTATGTATAAAATGCATAGCAAATAAGGACCTACTGTATAGAACAGGGATCTCTATTCAGTATGCTTCTGTCAGTTCAGTCTCTCAGTCATGTCCAACTCTTGGTGACACACCAGGCTTCCCTGAGCTTGCTCAAACTCACGTCCATTGACTCAGTGATGCCATCCAACCAACTTGTCCTCTG
This sequence comes from Tragulus kanchil, assembly GCA_022376925.1. NCBI lineage: Eukaryota > Metazoa > Chordata > Mammalia > Artiodactyla > Tragulidae > Tragulus > Tragulus kanchil. Next base: position 39,223,620 of record JAIOJX010000025.1, read on the forward strand.
ACATCCCCTCCTCCTTCTGCCTTCTATTCTCCCCAGAATCAGGGTCTTTTCCATTGAGTCATCCCTTCACAAAAGGTGGCCAAAGTATTGGAGGTTCAGCTTTAGCATTAGTCCTACCAATGAATATTCATGGTTGATTTCCTTTAGGACTGATGGATTTGATCTCCTTGCAGTCCTAGAGACTCTGAAGAGTGTTGTCCAACACCAGAGTTCAAAGACATCAATTTTTTGATGCTCAGCTTTCTTTATGGTTCATCTCACATTCATACAAGATTACTGGGAAAGCCATAGTTTTGACATTACTTTGTCAGCAAAGTGATATCTCTGCTTGTGAATACACTGTCTAGGTTTGTCATAGCTTTTCTTCCAAGGAGCAAACACCTTTAATTTCATGGCTGCAGTCACAATCTACAGTGATTTCAGAGCCCTAGAAAATAAAGTCTGTCACTGTTTCCATTGTTTCCCCATCTATTTGCCATAAAGTGATGGGACTGGATGTCATGATCTTCGTTTTCCACATGTTGAGTTTTAGCTGGCTTTTTCACTCTTCTCTTTCACCTTCATCAAGAGGCTCTTCAGTTTCATTTCACTTTCTGCCATAAGGATGATGTCACCTGCCTGCTTAAGGTTACTAATATTTCTCCCAACAATCTTAATTGCAGCTTCTGCTTCATCCAGACCAGCATTTCCCATGATGTACTCTGCATATAAGTTAAATAAGCAGGGTGATAATATACAACCTTGATGTGCTCCTTTCCCAATTTGAAACCAGTCCATTGTTCCACTCCCTGTTCTAATTGTTGCTTCTTGTCCTGTGTACAGATTTCACAGGAGGCAGGTAAGGTGGTCTGGTATCCCCATCTATTTCAGAATTTTCCACAGTTTGTTGTGATCCACACAGTCAAAGGCATTAGCATAGTCAATGAAGCAGAAGTAGATGCTTTTCTGGAATTCCTTTGCTCTTTCTATGATCAAACAGATGTTGGCAATTGGATATCTGGTTCTTCTGCCTTTTCTAAATCCTGTTTGTACATCTGGAAGTTCTCAGTTCACACACTGTTGAAGCCTAGCTTGGAGAATTTTGAGCATTACTTTGCAAGCATGTGAAATGAATGCAATGATGCTGTAGTTTGAACATTATTTGTCATTCCTCTTTTTTTGTATTCAAAGGAAAACTAACATTTTCCAGCACTGTGGCCATTGCTGGTTTTTGCAGATTGCTGGCATATTTGTGATGCACTTTAACAGCATCATCTTTTATATTTGAAATAGCTCAGCTGGAATTCCATCACCTCCACTAGCTTTGTTTGTAGTATTGCTTCCTAGGGACCATTTTTGGGGGGATTGCTCAGCTTTCTTTATGGTTCATCTCACATTCATACAAGATTACTGGGAAAGCCATAGTTTTGACATTACTTTGTCAGCAAAGTGATATCTCTGCTTGTGAATACACTGTCTAGGTTTGTCATAGCTTTTCTTCCAAGGAGCAAACACCTTTAATTTCATGGCTGCAGTCACAATCTACAGTGATTTCAGAGCCCTAGAAAATAAAGTCTGTCACTGTTTCCATTGTTTCCCCATCTATTTGCCATAAAGTGATGGGACTGGATGTCATGATCTTCGTTTTCCACATGTTGAGTTTTAGCTGGCTTTTTCACTCTTCTCTTTCACCTTCATCAAGAGGCTCTTCAGTTTCATTTCACTTTCTGCCATAAGGATGATGTCACCTGCCTGCTTAAGGTTACTAATATTTCTCCCAACAATCTTAATTGCAGCTTCTGCTTCATCCAGACCAGCATTTCCCATGATGTACTCTGCATATAAGTTAAATAAGCAGGGTGATAATATACAACCTTGATGTGCTCCTTTCCCAATTTGAAACCAGTCCATTGTTCCACTCCCTGTTCTAATTGTTGCTTCTTGTCCTGTGTACAGATTTCACAGGAGGCAGGTAAGGTGGTCTGGTATCCCCATCTATTTCAGAATTTTCCACAGTTTGTTGTGATCCACACAGTCAAAGGCATTAGCATAGTCAATGAAGCAGAAGTAGATGCTTTTCTGGAATTCCTTTGCTCTTTCTATGATCAAACAGATGTTGGCAATTGGATATCTGGTTCTTCTGCCTTTTCTAAATCCTGTTTGTACATCTGGAAGTTCTCAGTTCACACACTGTTGAAGCCTAGCTTGGAGAATTTTGAGCATTACTTTGCAAGCATGTGAAATGAATGCAATGATGCTGTAGTTTGAACATTATTTGTCATTCCTCTTTTTTTGTATTCAAAGGAAAACTAACATTTTCCAGCACTGTGGCCATTGCTGGTTTTTGCAGATTGCTGGCATATTTGTGATGCACTTTAACAGCATCATCTTTTATATTTGAAATAGCTCAGCTGGAATTCCATCACCTCCACTAGCTTTGTTTGTAGTATTGCTTCCTAGGGACCATTGACTTCACACTCTGACTCTAGGTGAGTGATCATGTCATCATGATCACCTGGCTCATTATGATCTTTTTTGTATAGTTCCTCTATGTATTCTTTCCATCTCTTCTTAATATCTTCTGCTTCTGTTAGGTCCATACTGTTTCTGTCCTTTATTGCACATATCTTTGCATGAAATGTTCCCTCTGTATCCCTAATTTTCTTATAGAGATTTCTAGTCTTTCCCATTCTGTAATTTCCCCCCTATTTCTTTGCATTGTGCACTTAATATGCTATAATGACCTAAGTGGGAAAGGATCCAAAAAAGTGGATACTATGTATATGTATAACTGATTCACTTTGCTGTACACCTGAAACTAACACAACATTGTAAATCAACTGTAGTCATCTTGCAAAAAAGGAAAATAAAAAACAAAACAAAACAAAAAATCACCCTTATCCACTTGTCTCTGACTGAGCATTGGACAAATAGGTAGAGAGAAGCTTGGTTTCCCTGTGTGTTTAAAGGGAAGAACCCCTGTTTCTGTAATTGATTTTTTGATAATTAAGAGTGTGCTCTTTCTTGTTCCCAGAAGCTCAACTCAGCAACAGAAGAAAGCTGGGCTGAGGGAGGCTAAGACACTGGTCAATTCACATAACACCTGAGCTTGGTCTCAACTGTCCACTTGTGATTCTTACACTGTTTTAGGAGATAGTCTCAGGATGAGACGTTATCTAAGAAAAATGTGACATCTCTGCTCACATTCTGATTTTGCAGTATACTAGTCGTTACTGTGTTTATGAGTTACATAGACCTCTGACATAGATATATTATCTATGTTCACCTCAGATAACATGTTCAGCTATCTTACCTGATATGAAGCTCAGTGGTGACCTACACCCAACTTGAACATTGACCGAAACCATTTCTGAGCCAGTAAATTTTTTATCTGCCTTATAAAATATATGTGCTCCCTGTGCTGGGCACATCTCAGATACCTCATCCAGCTTTCCAACTTCATGAGCAAAGCAGTCATGAACTTCTTTGCCTTTATAACCTTTCTTTAGAACTCCCCAGAAACTTGGAATTCCATGTGAGAAGACGTGGCTGTAGGCCATTGTATTTTAATTCCTTAAAAATAAACAGTTTGAAAGAACAGTATTGAAACATATACATTACCATATGTAAAACAGATAGCCAGTGGGAGTTTGGCATATGACATAGGGAACCCAAAGTCAGTGCTCTGTGACAACCTGGAGGGCGAGTAGGGTCCATACTGTTTCTGTCCTTTATTGCACATATCTTTGCATGAAATGTTCCCTCTGTATCCCTAATTTTCTTATAGAGATTTCTAGTCTTTCCCATTCTGTAATTTCCCCCCTATTTCTTTGCATTGTGCACTTAATATGCTATAATGACCTAAGTGGGAAAGGATCCAAAAAAGTGGATACTATGTATATGTATAACTGATTCACTTTGCTGTACACCTGAAACTAACACAACATTGTAAATCAACTGTAGTCATCTTGCAAAAAAGGAAAATAAAAAACAAAACAAAACAAAAAATCACCCTTATCCACTTGTCTCTGACTGAGCATTGGACAAATAGGTAGAGAGAAGCTTGGTTTCCCTGTGTGTTTAAAGGGAAGAACCCCTGTTTCTGTAATTGATTTTTTGATAATTAAGAGTGTGCTCTTTCTTGTTCCCAGAAGCTCAACTCAGCAACAGAAGAAAGCTGGGCTGAGGGAGGCTAAGACACTGGTCAATTCACATAACACCTGAGCTTGGTCTCAACTGTCCACTTGTGATTCTTACACTGTTTTAGGAGATAGTCTCAGGATGAGACGTTATCTAAGAAAAATGTGACATCTCTGCTCACATTCTGATTTTGCAGTATACTAGTCGTTACTGTGTTTATGAGTTACATAGACCTCTGACATAGATATATTATCTATGTTCACCTCAGATAACATGTTCAGCTATCTTACCTGATATGAAGCTCAGTGGTGACCTACACCCAACTTGAACATTGACCGAAACCATTTCTGAGCCAGTAAATTTTTTATCTGCCTTATAAAATATATGTGCTCCCTGTGCTGGGCACATCTCAGATACCTCATCCAGCTTTCCAACTTCATGAGCAAAGCAGTCATGAACTTCTTTGCCTTTATAACCTTTCTTTAGAACTCCCCAGAAACTTGGAATTCCATGTGAGAAGACGTGGCTGTAGGCCATTGTATTTTAATTCCTTAAAAATAAACAGTTTGAAAGAACAGTATTGAAACATATACATTACCATATGTAAAACAGATAGCCAGTGGGAGTTTGGCATATGACATAGGGAACCCAAAGTCAGTGCTCTGTGACAACCTGGAGGGCTGGGGTGGGGAGGTAGGTGAGGAGGGCTTCAGGATGGAGGGGGTACATGTATGCCCAGGACTGATTCATGTTGAAATATGGCAAAAGCCATCACAATATTATAATTATCCTCAAATTAAAATAAGTAAGCTAATTAAAAATTAAAAAGTCACTTCCTTTTTATTTTAATTTAGTTCATCTTATTTTAACAAATATTACATTTGTATGATTAAAAGGCCTTCAAAAGTAAGTAAGAGAAAGAAGGTAGGAAAAATTTGTCTATCTTTTTCTCCTTGTCTCCTGTTTTGTCCTGTAGGCAGATTCGATTTTATATGCATTCTTCCAGAGTTGTTTTATACATATACAGGTGCATAGGTATGTTTTCATGTCCATATGTATGTACTTATGTTTATTTACCTTTTGTTAAAAAATGAGTGCCTTCTATACATGCTTTTCTGTACCTTGAGTTTTTCACTTTACAGTATAGCATAGAACTCTTTCCTTATAAGTATGTAAACTCTTTATTCTTTCCATGACTGCAGAGTATTCCATTGTGTGGATATAGTATAATTTGTTTAACCAGTCTTCTACTAATAAACATTTAGATATTCTTTTCCATACTTTTTATTGCAAAAAAGGTTGAAATAAGTAACTCTCTACATTGATTGTTTTATTGATGTGTGAAAGTACATTTGAATTGGATATCCTAGCAGCATGATTTCTGGGTGATGGCATAAAGTACACATATTTTGATGAATACTGTCAAACTTCCCTGCACATGAATGCTAGGACTATATAAAACCTTCTTTTCTTGTGACTCTGTGGATCTAAAGATATGTTCTTTGCTGTTTTGGGTTACAAAGATAACTTATCAAGTAAAGGAAAAATAATAGAGTAATGTGTGTGTGCTTAGCCACTCAATGGTGTCTGTCTCTTTGTGACCCAAGGACTGTAGCCCCACTAGGCTCTTCTGTCAATGGGATTCCCCAGGCAAGAACAATGGAGTGTGTTGCCATTTCCTCCTGCAGGGGATTTTTTTTTTTTTGCAGAGTTTTGTTGTTTACTGTTACGCATTGACCTGAATTCTCCATAGGTATACATAACATACTGATCCAGCTGAGCTACCAGGGAAGCCCAATAGAGGAATATCAGTGGCAAATACAATATTTCCATAATAATTGTGTGTGCCAGGTGTCATTTTTAAGAGCTTTATATTGACCAATGAACATGAATATTTGCCCCACTTCCTTCTTCATGCCTCCAAACAAGGATTTTCCATATTGAACCCAAAATATTTTTCAGTAATTATGTAATGAAACATAAAAATTGAGGAAAGCTGTCTTTTCAACATTTTAATCTTCAATCTTTTCTCATGTAATTGTTTGAAAGAATATGAGTTTCTTCCTTATTTATAATCTGCTTCCCACTTCCTTTTGGCCATCTTGTCCCTTTCCTTCCTCATAACCTTCCTCCCAGATGCAGGCTTCTCTGACCACCACCACAGCACAGCACTGTGTGGAAGAACAAGTCCTAATAGAATCTCATGAGTAGCCTCTTGCTTCTACGTAAAGCATCTAGTGGTGTTTTCCCTCTGTTAGAGTTGGGTGACTGCTGTTTCTATGTCCTCTTTATCCAGAATTTCATTTTTACTCACTCAAAATGAGTCATTTTCCTAGATCTTAGTTTTTAGTTTCTTTGATAATCAACACACTCAGTTGACTGTTTAGAGCTTATTTTCTCAGTGAAACACAGTTCTAATCTGTCAGTCGTTTACTCTGGGGGACAAACAACTATGAACAAGAATAGGAACCACTTCACAGAGCTTGCCACGTGCCAAAGCTTATGTGCCTTTGCACATCCCTCAATTACATCTTTCACTTGCAACAGGCAACTTGCAATGGGCACTTGTCTGTTCTGAGACCTGGCTGAGGTATGGGTATAGTTTCAAGGGTGTCTCCCAAGAGACTCAACAAGGCTATTGGTAGAATAAGGGGACTGGCTATCTGCAGATGAACCAGTGGCATTAAAGTAGTGGAAAGTGCCAGAAAGGAAAATCTTCATCCATGATCCCATTTGTGAACTGCTGTGAAGTCCCAGTGTTCAGAGAATGACTTCTGGGCCATGTCCTGTGTCTTCTCACCTATTTGTGGAGGAGCCAATATGGTAGGAGTCATGCTAGAGTATGTCAAATCTTCTCTTGTTTCATTTTCTTTTACCCTCAAGGTTGCCACCCTAGGTTGGTAGCACTCACATAAACTGTCCTCATCATAATGCTTGCCTCTGAATCTTCTTTCCAGAGAACCCCATCTCAGATGTATATATCAACTAATTCAGACCTCACCAGAACTCTACTATGTAGATACTATTCTGCCTCATTTCAAAGACTTTGAAACTGAGACACAGTGGCTTCAATGTCTTACTCAATTCACAGAGTTACTTTGGGTCAGCAGTGGATTTCAATACAGCCTTCCTCCAAAATTGGTGCTTTTAACCACTGCTCTCAGCTGCCTTGTGGAACTGAGATTTGGAGCAACCAGGAACTCACTCACCAGCTAAGTGACTTGTCCCTGAGCACCTTTGCATCATAGGATTAAAATTTGAACCTCAGCAAAATGATCATTTATTATATGTCATGGACCTTGAGAGGACCTTTGAAACTGAATTCCCAGAGATTGTTGTAAGTATGGAATGCTTCACATACATTTTTCTGAAAATTTGGCACATACATGCGACCCATATGATAGTCATATTTTCTGGTCTAAGCTTGACATATGTGGCACCTCAGTTCCTCTTCCATGCTGGATGACAAGTGACCCAGGAAATGTGAGACACATGGTTAGACCACATACACATTACACTGTTAAATTTACTAGACATAGCTTAAACAAAGCTCCACATTAAAGTGGAGCCCAGTTAGAGTAGAGTCCATAATTTGGCACTTACCTACCACTGAGCAGGGCAGAAAGACTCTGATGTGTGTTCAGGGTTTGTTGGGCGTGAGAGCAGCCTCAACCGCTGGACTCAACACATGGCTATGGGCACTTGTCTTTTAGATGCAGGTATAGTTTCAAGGGTGTCTCCCAAGAGACTCAACAAGGCTATTGGTAGAATAAGGGGACTGGCTATCTGCAGATGAACCAGTGGCATTAAAGTAGTGGAAAGTGCCAGAAAGGAAAATCTTCATCCATGATCCCATTTGTGAACTGCTGTGAAGTCCCAGTGTTCAGAGAATGACTTCTGGGCCATGTCCTGTGTCTTCTCACCTATTTGTGGAGGAGCCAATATGGTAGGAGTCATGCTAGAGTATGTCAAATCTTCTCTTGTTTCATTTTCTTTTACCCTCAAGGTTGCCACCCTAGGTTGGTAGCACTCACATAAACTGTCCTCATCATAATGCTTGCCTCTGAATCTTCTTTCCAGAGAACCCCATCTCAGATGTATATATCAACTAATTCAGACCTCACCAGAACTCTACTATGTAGATACTATTCTGCCTCATTTCAAAGACTTTGAAACTGAGACACAGTGGCTTCAATGTCTTACTCAATTCACAGAGTTACTTTGGGTCAGCAGTGGATTTCAATACAGCCTTCCTCCAAAATTGGTGCTTTTAACCACTGCTCTCAGCTGCCTTGTGGAACTGAGATTTGGAGCAACCAGGAACTCACTCACCAGCTAAGTGACTTGTCCCTGAGCACCTTTGCATCATAGGATTAAAATTTGAACCTCAGCAAAATGATCATTTATTATATGTCATGGACCTTGAGAGGACCTTTGAAACTGAATTCCCAGAGATTGTTGTAAGTATGGAATGCTTCACATACATTTTTCTGAAAATTTGGCACATACATGCGACCCATATGATAGTCATATTTTCTGGTCTAAGCTTGACATATGTGGCACCTCAGTTCCTCTTCCATGCTGGATGACAAGTGACCCAGGAAATGTGAGACACATGGTTAGACCACATACACATTACACTGTTAAATTTACTAGACATAGCTTAAACAAAGCTCCACATTAAAGTGGAGCCCAGTTAGAGTAGAGTCCATAATTTGGCACTTACCTACCACTGAGCAGGGCAGAAAGACTCTGATGTGTGTTCAGGGTTTGTTGGGTGTGAGAGCAGCCTTAACCGTTGGATCTCCAAGCATAATATTATGTGGGAATGCATGTGACTCAGTGGCCTCCTAAGAACAGGTGTTAGCTTTCCAAAGTTGTTGGCTCTCCTTAAAATCCTAATCTACCCAGGCTCTGTGGGCTTGCCAGGGCTCTTATTCGTCATTTGTTTAGTTTTCATCTTTTTTGGTTTAATATGGCAATGCATAAGACCACAGCTGTGCCTCCTCTCAAATCCTTTCCTATTTAGACTTTGTTTTGTCCGATGGAGAGAAATTTACCATAAAACACAATGTCTTCTGGGTATGGCTGGCAAAGCCAAATAGGATGGGGATGTCACCTGACTTTTAAAGAAGCTTAAATTCTGAAAGGCCAGTTTGTAAGCCTCACATATTTTGTCGCTGACACCAAGCTGGGAAAGAAGCTAAAATATTTTGATCACTGGGTATGGGCCTTTGTGGCAGATGGTCTCTTCAGCAGTATTCCATTTGGGGGGTCAGTGGGGGAGAGGGGAGGATATCCAAATAGAATATATAAAGTCAAAGATATGCAAACTTGGCCTCATTTTACAAGATTTTATGCCAAACCTTGGAACACCCGTGCATCTCCAGTCCGGTGGGGAGAAGTTCACTGTCTGAGCGATGTGACAAGCAAAGCAGTTCATTTAAACAGTCTGCTGGAAGGATTTGCTGAGGTGGGAACCCAGGAGCCAGGGTGCTTGGATAGGATAAAGGAAAATGGATGCGCATCATACAGTTTTTCCGGGGAACTTAAATTTCCCAGAGATTGTTGTAAGTATGGAATGCTTCACATACATTTCTGAAAATTTGGCACATACATGCGACCCATATGATAGTCATATTTTCTGGTCTAAGCTTGACATATGTGGCACCTCAGTTCCTCTTCCATGCTGGATGACAAGTGACCCAGGAAATGTGAGACACATGGTTAGACCACATACACATTACACTGTTAAATTTACTAGACATAGCTTAAACAAAGCTCCACATTAAAGTGGAGCCCAGTTAGAGTAGAGTCCATAATTTGGCACTTACCTACCACTGAGCAGGGCAGAAAGACTCTGATGTGTGTTCAGGGTTTGTTGGGTGTGAGAGCAGCCTTAACCGTTGGATCTCCAAGCATAATATTATGTGGGAATGCATGTGACTCAGTGGCCTCCTAAGAACAGGTGTTAGCTTTCCAAAGTTGTTGGCTCTCCTTAAAATCCTAATCTACCCAGGCTCTGTGGGCTTGCCAGGGCTCTTATTCGTCATTTGTTTAGTTTTCATCTTTTTTGGTTTAATATGGCAATGCATAAGACCACAGCTGTGCCTCCTCTCAAATCCTTTCCTATTTAGACTTTGTTTTGTCCGATGGAGAGAAATTTACCATAAAACACAATGTCTTCTGGGTATGGCTGGCAAAGCCAAATAGGATGGGGATGTCACCTGACTTTTAAAGAAGCTTAAATTCTGAAAGGCCAGTTTGTAAGCCTCACATATTTTGTCGCTGACACCAAGCTGGGAAAGAAGCTAAAATATTTTGATCACTGGGTATGGGCCTTTGTGGCAGATGGTCTCTTCAGCAGTATTCCATTTGGGGGGTCAGTGGGGGAGAGGGGAGGATATCCAAATAGAATATATAAAGTCAAAGATATGCAAACTTGGCTTCATTTTACAAGATTTTATGCCAAACCTTGGAACACCCGTGCATCTCCAGTCCGGTGGGGAGAAGTTCACTGTCTGAGCGATGTGACAAGCAAAGCAGTTCATTTAAACAGTCTGCTGGAAGGATTTGCTGAGGTGGGAACCCAGGAGCCAGGGTGCTTGGATAGGATAGGAAAATGTGCATGCCCATACCATCAGGCATGAAGAGCAGAGAGGGCTTGCAGTTTTTCCTGCACAAACCATTGATAGGAAGAGCCTTGTCAGAGGCATGTGTCTAAGGAAATAAGCTTTGAAAAATGCAGCCAGAAAAGAACTGAATCATCTGACTTCACCTTAGGTGACTTTGGATAGAATGGAAACCCCCAGCACAGCTCCTTGTCCTAGGACCTAGATGCCGTGGGCTAACCCACTGGCTGGCAGGAGTTCAGAGACTATTTGCCCAGATTTGGCCCCACCCCTCCTCTCACCAAACAACAATTATGATAATGGAAATGCACTCAGAAAAAGCATGGGACAAGCTCCCAGGCAAAACCTGGGCTTTTTGAGGTCACAGAACTCTGCTAATTCCAGGCCACTCAGTTTTCTATCTTGATATTATTTATTTATTTGCCTGGAAACTACAGCTTTCATGTGAAAACTCATAGGCAAAGGCAAGAAAATGATTTACGGGAAAACCTTTTTTTTTTTTTTTTTTTGCCACCTTTATTGGTCTTTCATTTTAGGTATTTTCATCCATCTTTGTTCTTTGGCCCATGTGGGCCTCCCATTGCAGTGGCCTCTGTTGTCGCAGATCTCAGGTTCTGGGTGCATGCGCTCCAGGACTCCGGCTCCATAATTGGACACATGGGTCCAGCCGCTCCGCGGCATGTAGGATCTTCCCAGGCCAGGGATCAAACCGGCACCCCTTGCACTGCTAGGTGGTGTCCCTACCCACTGGACCACCGGGGAAGCCCCTGGGGAAAACCATTTTTCCCAAGGACCCAATCTATACAGCAGTTGACAGAGGGAAGGCCAGAGAATATCAGTGTCAACTATAATGGCTTTCCACTGCCCACTGGGCTTCCCTGGTGACTCAGACTGTACGAATATGCCTGCAATGCAAGAGAGCTGGGTTTGATCCCTGTGTTGAAAAGATACTCTGAAGTACAGCACGACAACACATATGGATCCCCGATGTGACAAGCAAAGCAGTTCATTTAAACAGTCTGCTGGAAGGATTTGCTGAGGTGGGAACCCAGGAGCCAGGGTGCTTGGATAGGATAGGAAAATGTGCATGCCCATACCATCAGGCATGAAGAGCAGAGAGGGCTTGCAGTTTTTCCTGCACAAACCATTGATAGGAAGAGCCTTGTCAGAGGCATGTGTCTAAGGAAATAAGCTTTGAAAAATGCAGCCAGAAAAGAACTGAATCATCTGACTTCACCTTAGGTGACTTTGGATAGAATGGAAACCCCCAGCACAGCTCCTTGTCCTAGGACCTAGATGCCGTGGGCTAACCCACTGGCTGGCAGGAGTTCAGAGACTATTTGCCCAGATTTGGCCCCACCCCTCCTCTCACCAAACAACAATTATGATAATGGAAATGCACTCAGAAAAAGCATGGGACAAGCTCCCAGGCAAAACCTGGGCTTTTTGAGGTCACAGAACTCTGCTAATTCCAGGCCACTCAGTTTTCTATCTTGATATTATTTATTTATTTGCCTGGAAACTACAGCTTTCATGTGAAAACTCATAGGCAAAGGCAAGAAAATGATTTACGGGAAAACCTTTTTTTTTTTTTTTGCCACCTTTATTGGTCTTTCATTTTAGGTATTTTCATCCATCTTTGTTCTTTGGCCCATGTGGGCCTCCCATTGCAGTGGCCTCTGTTGTCGCAGATCTCAGGTTCTGGGTGCATGCGCTCCAGGACTCCGGCTCCATAATTGGACACATGGGTCCAGCCGCTCCGCGGCATGTAGGATCTTCCCAGGCCAGGGATCAAACCGGCACCCCTTGCACTGCTAGGTGGTGTCCCTACCCACTGGACCACCGGGGAAGCCCCTGGGGAAAACCATTTTTCCCAAGGACCCAATCTATACAGCAGTTGACAGAGGGAAGGCCAGAGAATATCAGTGTCAACTATAATGGCTTTCCACTGCCCACTGGGCTTCCCTGGTGACTCAGACTGTACGAATATGCCTGCAATGCAAGAGAGCTGGGTTTGATCCCTGTGTTGAAAAGATACTCTGAAGTACAGCACGACAACACATATGGATCCCCAGTTGAAAATATCTTCCTTTGTCAGTTTTGGTCCTTGGTGAACTTGAGCTTAGGTTAACTTTTGTGATCCCAGACAGCAGAGGCCATTTTGAGGACCCTCACAAAGGGGCCAGGTGAGCCATCACATGCCAGTACCTACCTGATGACCACTCAGGCAATGGAGAACTCTGGGAATCAGATTTCTGAGCAAAACCTGTGCTTAGCTAACAAGCTAAGACTTGCTCCACTCTTAGATTACGAGAGGAGAGGAAGTTGATCCCCAGGGAACAACACGCTGCTTATAACTGACATAAATCGTGATTTGCTTCTTTCGCTCTTGACATAAAAAGACAGACCAAAGCTTCAAGGTAACGATTCAAAGCTAGTAGTTTAGGACAGGTGGCCCCAACCTCCAGAATCTAATGCCTGATGATCTGCAGTGGAGATAATGTAATAATAATTGAAGTAAAGTACACAATAAATGTAATGTGCTTGAATCATCCTGAAACCACCAGTTTGTCTTCCACAAAGCTGATCCCTGCAGCCAGAAAGTTGGAACCACTTGTTAAGGACCACTGATCTGTAGTACCTTCCCTTAATTCTCCATAAGATGTGGCAGCAAGAGGGGTCAGAAAATGGGTTTTCTTTCTTTGGTGCCCTCATAGGGATACATGGTAACATATTATAGTGTGACATATTACATGATAACATTTACACTCATAGGGGTACATGATAACATACCACAGTTTATAAGGTGTTTCCCATTAACTTCTAAATATTATCTTGGCAATAACCAGCAGGGGTGCCTCTATTCTCTAGATATAGAAAATGAATTTAAAAAGGTCAAAGTTTTTGCTCAAAGTAAGACAGCTCATTAATAGAGATCTGGGAAAAAAAGGCACAAACATGAGATTTCTGACTCAAGAGCCTTTTTAAATTCTTTGGGAAAATATCACTGTCACATGAGACTTGCTTTTCACCATAGCAGTTGACAGAGGGAAGGCCAGAGAATATCAGTGTCAACTATAATGGCTTTCCACTGCCCACTGGGCTTCCTGGTGACTCAGACTGTACGAATATGCCTGCAATGCAAGAGAGCTGGGTTTGATCCCTGTGTTGAAAAGATACTCTGAAGTACAGCACGACAACACATATGGATCCCCAGTTGAAAATATCTTCCTTTGTCAGTTTTGGTCCTTGGTGAACTTGAGCTTAGGTTAACTTTTGTGATCCCAGACAGCAGAGGCCATTTTGAGGACCCTCACAAAGGGGCCAGGTGAGCCATCACATGCCAGTACCTACCTGATGACCACTCAGGCAATGGAGAACTCTGGGAATCAGATTTCTGAGCAAAACCTGTGCTTAGCTAACAAGCTAAGACTTGCTCCACTCTTAGATTACGAGAGGAGAGGAAGTTGATCCCCAGGGAACAACACGCTGCTTATAACTGACATAAATCGTGATTTGCTTCTTTCGCTCTTGACATAAAAAGACAGACCAAAGCTTCAAGGTAACGATTCAAAGCTAGTAGTTTAGGACAGGTGGCCCCAACCTCCAGAATCTAATGCCTGATGATCTGCAGTGGAGATAATGTAATAATAATTGAAGTAAAGTACACAATAAATGTAATGTGCTTGAATCATCCTGAAACCACCAGTTTGTCTTCCACAAAGCTGATCCCTGCAGCCAGAAAGTTGGAACCACTTGTTAAGGACCACTGATCTGTAGTACCTTCCCTTAATTCTCCATAAGATGTGGCAGCAAGAGGGGTCAGAAAATGGGTTTTCTTTCTTTGGTGCCCTCATAGGGATACATGGTAACATATTATAGTGTGACATATTACATGATAACATTTACACTCATAGGGGTACATGATAACATACCACAGTTTATAAGGTGTTTCCCATTAACTTCTAAATATTATCTTGGCAATAACCAGCAGGGGTGCCTCTATTCTCTAGATATAGAAAATGAATTTAAAAAGGTCAAAGTTTTTGCTCAAAGTAAGACAGCTCATTAATAGAGATCTGGGAAAAAAAGGCACAAACATGAGATTTCTGACTCAAGAGCCTATCTATTCCTTTTCCACAGCTGCCTTGCTTTTGGAGAGCAAGTGCTAAGTGAGTATATCACTGTGAAACTTGTAGATCTTCAGGGAACTTTAAAAATGGAAATAGCCTACTGTAAAATGAGGCTAATTTTCCCTCTTTGCAGGCGAGATTAGCTGTGGAAAAGCTTTAACAATGGCCAGGATGAGTTTGATCTGAACAGAAGAAATCCTTTCAGCCCCTACCCCTTCTCCCTGTTTTCCCACCAACTCACCCCATGCCCCCACCCCAGCCTTCTGGAGGGAGAGGCAATTGGATTTTTTGCAATTTTTGCATATCTCTAGCACATGTTGCCAATCAACTTTCAACCCTGGCTGTGGTTGTGCATTTGTGCAGTTTAGGTTTTGGGTATGAGGTAAGACCAAAACTTTGAGTTTCTCTGTCTTTCCTGAAGCTTCCAACAGAAGGTGCTAGAAAACTGAAAAGGGAGGTTTAAGATGTTCAATTCTCTTCTAGTTTACTGTCAACTTTTAATATAACTTCAAACATCTATAAAAGTAACCCACATAATGTATTCTAATATGTATTTCACCCAGTTACTAGCATTTTATTTCCTTCTCTTTTTTATGCACATATACCTATATCTATATATCTATCAATTCCAATGCACAATTTTTCTGAACGTTATCACAGTGGCTAATGTAGTACCTTTTATCTCTAAATATTTTATGTACCTTTTATCTCTAAATATTTTATATGCTTCCTAAAAGTCAGGACATTCTTTTACATAGTGCTAAGTCACTTCAGTCTGTTTGACTCTTTGTAATTTTATGGACCTAGCCCGCCAGGCTCCTTTGTCCATGGTATTCCCCAGGCAAGAATACTGGAGTGGATAGACATTGCCTTCTCTAAGGGATCTTCCTGACTCAGGGATCAAACTCTCCTCTGGCATGTCTTGCTTTGGCAGGTAGGTTCTTTACCACTAACACCACCTAGGCACAATAATGCTATCTATAGACATTATTAACTTTTGTTAGTTGTCCCAATATTGTCATTGGTAGCAAAATAAACTAGTGGGGGCTTCTCTGGTGATTCAGTGGGTAAAGAGTCCACCTTGCAGTGCAAGAGGCACCGGTTTGATTCCTGGCCCATGGAGCAGCCAGACCGGTGTGTCTGATTATGAGCCAGCACTCTGGAGCACATGCACCCAGAGCTGGTGCTCTACAAGAGAGGCCACTGCAATGGTAGGCCCACACAAGTCAAAGAATAAAGATGGATGAAAATAAATAAATAAATAACCATTAAAAGGGTCTAAATTAAAAAAAAAACAACCAGTGGATTGTGCTTTACACTCAAGAGTCATGACTCTCGTTTTTGATCTGGACATTTCTGTATTTCACTCTGACGGCCTTGACACTTTTGAAGATGACAGGTTAGTTATTTTGTAGACTATCTCTCAGTTAGGGCTTGCCTGATAATTCATTCTGGTTGCATTCTAGATGCGAAGAAAAAATGCCAATAATAAAAGCATAAATAAATATCCAAGAGTGTTCCTTTCCTCCTTTTTTCCCTTTTTTACTGATTTCCATTGCTTAATACCAATTTTCTTTAGAGTAAGAATAATATATATAAATACTTATTTTCTTAAACTAATAAAGCCTGCTTCACTGCTCTTTTTGTGGTAGATACTACAATTTTTCTTGTACTTTAATTTATTTACGTATACATGTACCTGTTCTCTTTTAAGTTCTTTTCGCATTTGAGTTATTACATAATATGAAGCAGAGTTCCCTGCTATGCAGTTGGTCATTGTTGGTTATCCATTTTAAATATATTAATATGTGTACATGTCAATACCAAACTCTAACTATCCCTTCCACCCTCTTCCATTTATTCTTTTGATCTGTAAGTATGTTTCTTTTGTAAATAGGCCCATTTGTGTATTTTTGAATATTCCGCATATAAGTTCTTTTAAAATTTTCTCACTACTCTCTCCTTTTTTGAAGTGTAAAGTGATTTTCCCTTTGTCTTCTTTATCATTGGTTTCTTACCTATTTCCAAGAATTGGTGTGTTTGTGTCCAGTATCCCTAAATGTATAGAGTATACACCTTTCCTTCTGAACTTCCTTAAGTCCTTTTTGTACCACACTTTACACACTCTTCTATTTGGGGTGATTGTTTCTCATTTGGTTAGTGAAGTGACACTAAGGGCCTGAATCCATATGGAATTTAGTGAAGCATTGTAGGTATTACAAGATCTCTTGGAAATGAGCTCTGAAAGTCTGAGAGTCATTAGCAGGGGCCAGGCAGGGTAGGCTGGAGAGACAGTGCAACATGGAACAAATAGGCTGTCGTCATTTGGAAGTGAAGCACTCTAATTCTTTTGGATGCTGAGCTGAAGGTGACTGGGAGAGGATTTGGGAGAAATTTCATGGGCACTTTCCTTGTTCCCCTCCTCACTTCTAACTCATCATACTCACCCCATCACACAGCAGAGTTAATACTAAGGAAGAAGAGGAATTATCATGAGCATGTACTGAAATTACTAGAGAAAGGGCAACTCCAGTCTGGAGGGTAGGAGAAAATAGAATGCAAATACGTCCATTCTACTCTTACTATATTGTCATGGGATGCTGGTTAGGGACAGTGCCAGAAGGGAGCCAAGTTGTAGAAGTTATAAATTCCTGTAGAAAGAAAAGAGTCAGGATGGTAGAAAAAATACAGTAGTTAAAAATGAAGTGTGTGTTTCCTATGCCCCCACATACTTGGAAATGCTTACAAGTAGTGTCATGCAGAGTGAATTCTGTGGGTTATCTCTGATTCATGCCAATCTTCTTGGGTATTTACTCCCAGAGATGATGTTTTAGAGGGCAGGTCAACATGACATAGATTGATTAACTGTTTCTGTAAAGCCAAGTTATATTCTTTCCTTTGTATTGTTAATTCAAAATTTAGGATCTATGATTTGAAAGGAAACACAAAATGGGTGATGGAGACCCTGTGTAAATACAGATTCTCTTCATTTATGTGCCTGAGTTCTTCATGTTAGCTGTGTTTGCCTGTACCTGAGACAAAGAGCAATGTCATAACTCAATGAAGCTAAAGGATTCAAACTTCTAAAGGCCCTAGACATGGAAACAAATTCTGATTACAAAAAGAAGAAACTAAAAAAGTTTTACATAAAAAAAGTATTTGCTGGGGACTTCCCTGGTAGTCTACTGGTTAAGACTTTGCCTTCTAATGCAGGGGGTGTGGATTCAATCCCTGATTGGGGAGCTAATATCCCACATGCCTCATGACCAAAAAACCAAAACATAAAACAATTGCAGCTCTAAAAATGTCCTCTATCAAGCATTGTAGGTATTACAAGATCTCTTGGAAATGAGCTCTGAAAGTCTGAGAGTCATTAGCAGGGGCCAGGCAGGGTAGGCTGGAGAGACAGTGCAACATGGAACAAATAGGCTGTCGTCATTTGGAAGTGAAGCACTCTAATTCTTTTGGATGCTGAGCTGAAGGTGACTGGGAGAGGATTTGGGAGAAATTTCATGGGCACTTTCCTTGTTCCCCTCCTCACTTCTAACTCATCATACTCACCCCATCACACAGCAGAGTTAATACTAAGGAAGAAGAGGAATTATCATGAGCATGTACTGAAATTACTAGAGAAAGGGCAACTCCAGTCTGGAGGGTAGGAGAAAATAGACTGCAAATACGTCCATTCTACTCTTACTATATTGTCATGGGATGCTGGTTAGGGACAGTGCCAGAAGGGAGCCAAGTTGTAGAAGTTATAAATTCCTGTAGAAAGAAAAGAGTCAGGATGGTAGAAAAAATACAGTAGTTAAAAATGAAGTGTGTGTTTCCTATGCCCCCACATACTTGGAAATGCTTACAAGTAGTGTCATGCAGAGTGAATTCTGTGGGTTATCTCTGATTCATGCCAATCTTCTTGGGTATTTACTCCCAGAGATGATGTTTTAGAGGGCAGGTCAACATGACATAGATTGATTAACTGTTTCTGTAAAGCCAAGTTATATTCTTTCCTTTGTATTGTTAATTCAAAATTTAGGATCTATGATTTGAAAGGAAACACAAAATGGGTGATGGAGACCCTGTGTAAATACAGATTCTCTTCATTTATGTGCCTGAGTTCTTCATGTTAGCTGTGTTTGCCTGTACCTGAGACAAAGAGCAATGTCATAACTCAATGAAGCTAAAGGATTCAAACTTCTAAAGGCCCTAGACATGGAAACAAATTCTGATTACAAAAAGAAGAAACTAAAAAAGTTTTACATAAAAAAAGTATTTGCTGGGGACTTCCCTGGTAGTCTACTGGTTAAGACTTTGCCTTCTAATGCAGGGGGTGTGGATTCAATCCCTGATTGGGGAGCTAATATCCCACATGCCTCATGACCAAAAAACCAAAACATAAAACAATTGCAGCTCTAAAAATGTCCTCTATCAGTATAGGGAAAGCAAGCTAGGGATCTTGGAAATGAGCAAACATAAAGTAAGAAAGCTCAAGGGAACTCAACATGGCTTCCTCGTGTTCAGAGGCAAAGTCTTAGTAGAAAATGCTCCCAGATCTTGCCAAATGCTGCTCACCTGGAGCACTGTATGCTCACAGACTGTCTTTCCATCTATAAAACAGAAGACGAAGGGTGAGGAGATTTTACTGATGAACTAGAATTTGGAGGTCAAGTCATTTGCTTGGTATTTCTAAAACCAGGAAATCCAAAGCAAATCAGGTGCCTCCAGACTGGCTCTCTCCAGCAGTACTGCCTGGTATACAGACACTTAGGCATCTGGGCCCCTCAGAATATAGAGTATGCTGGTTGCACTATTGACTGCTGCTTATTGGTCTACTCTGCTACTTTCATTTTCTTCTTTCTTGTGTTAGGTAGTCACAAACTGACCAAAGGATAATGATCTAAATGCCAATTTACCCTTCTTGTAGAAATTCCTAATCTTTTCAGGTAATTCATTTGATGCTCTGTTAGCCAGTTTGGACTGATTTAAAAAAAAAAATTGCCCCGACTGGGTGGCTTACAAAGAACAGAATTTTGCTTCTCACAATTGGTGAGGTTGAGAAGACCAAGATCAAGGTACTTGCAGTACCTTCAGAGTTCTCAAACTCTAACATGAATATGAGATAAGCCACCTGGAGAACTGAGTAAAAGAGTGATTTATAACTATATAGGTCTGGAATATGAACTGAGATTCTGTATTTCTAACAGATTTCCAGGTGAGGCTGATGCTACTGCTTTTATGAACCACATGTTGATTAACAAAGGTATAGTTATCATGATTGATTATCGTCAGACTATTTTTGCTCCATTTCAAGATGCTCTGGAAGACTTTTTAGCCCTGGTTACTGACTATACCCCTGTGGAAATGTTTCGAAGTGTTGGTCCTTGGATTGGGGCCCCATCGTCCACTTCAATTGACTCAGGAGTCTTCCTGGACATCTTCTTTCATATGTATTAATACTACTTTGGTTCATCTTCATATAAACATTAGTGTTACTGTCTCTATTTTACAAATGAAGAATCTAAAGTTATGGGAAATTAAATGGCTCATTCAGTCTTACATAGCTATATATTGGGTTGCTCAAAAAGTTCATTCATTTTTTCCAAAGACTGACATAGGGTTTCTTTGCTGTAATAAGAAGATGGAAAAGAAGAACTGAAGTTTATTAAGTGTTTCTAAGTACCAGACCCAGTGCTCAGGACTTTACTTGCAATACCTTGTTAATTTTCACATCTACCCAAAGACGTTGCTACTAATATGATTTAGACTTGAAGCAGTCAAGAAAGTAAAGAAGCTGAGATTAGAGCTGTAAGCTGCTTCAGCCCAAAGCACAAGCTGTTAACCCTATGTCATGGTATATATTGCTACAGAAATATCATTTTGGTTTTAATCCCAGAAAAAGAGAGCTGATTCCAATGGGCTGTAGAAAGAAATAGTGTTAGAGAAGTAGATGTTAGTAAAATAATTCTGTGAGTTATAATGAAGAGATTTGCCCCGATTATTTAGAATTTTCTATAAACTTCTGATGGATATTCACAGAAACACAATGATCATTTTTATATATGAATTGTACTACTGCATGGAGTTAAGTGTTTGACATTTCATGAGCTGGTGTTCCAGGTAGCACACATTTCCGGATCTCCTGCTAATTTGTGACATGAGTTTGTCATCTATAAAATTATGAGATATTCTTCTCCACTTATAAATTATACAAAATCCTCATCAGATTGAGGACTTGATGTGCCATTGACCTGGCAATTTGAGGTGCAGAGAGTTTAAGTGACTCTTTCAGGGTGATCAAGAGATAATCATGGATCTTGACTCAGAATCCAGTTCTCTTGGTCTGCATTTCTGGCTTTATTGGTGTGCACTTCTGGTTTTATTCAGCCTGTAGTATATCTCCTTTTACATGTGCCTTTGAGTAAATGTGCCGGTTCAGAACCTGGTCTCTATGACCTGTTAAATATCCCTCAAGGGGATGGGTATGGTACGTTTTTACCCTACAGTTTGTACAACTTCTGCTTTCTGAGGCCAACTCTTTGCAAATATGTGACTTCTTGGAAGACATCATGGGGACCCAGCACAGAAGCATAGACACTCCTGGAAATGTGAGCCTCTTACTGTGTACCTATAACTTGTATTCAGGCATCCTTTTGCCTTTAATGAGATTTTGCAGTGACAGGATTGGAACAGATTGCTGGCATTATGGCAGCCAGGATATTGTCAGGAGGAACTTGGCAGTGCTGGTAGGTGTTATGATGCTGGCTCTTTACTCAAGGGCAAGAATATCGAAGGGAAAATTAGAGATGAGACAGAGAGTGAGAGGTAATGTCAGAAAAGTTCAGGTAATGTACCAAAAAAACACACTGCTCAGGACTCTACTTGCCATACCTTGTTAATTTCCACATCTACCCAACGACGTTACTACTAATATGATTTAGACTTGAAGCAGTCAAGAAAGTAAAGAAGCTGAGATTAGAGCTGTAAGCTGCTTCAGCCCAAAGCACAAGCTGTTAACCCTATGTCATGGTATATATTGCTACAGAAATATCATTTTGGTTTTAATCCCAGAAAAAGAGAGCTGATTCCAATGGGCTGTAGAAAGAAATAGTGTTAGAGAAGTAGATGTTAGTAAAATAATTCTGTGAGTTATAATGAAGAGATTTGCCCCGATTATTTAGAATTTTCTATAAACTTCTGATGGATATTCACAGAAACACAATGATCATTTTTATATATGAATTGTACTACTGCATGGAGTTAAGTGTTTGACATTTCATGAGCTGGTGTTCCAGGTAGCACACATTTCCGGATCTCCTGCTAATTTGTGACATGAGTTTGTCATCTATAAAATTATGAGATATTCTTCTCCACTTATAAATTATACAAAATCCTCATCAGATTGAGGACTTGATGTGCCATTGACCTGGCAATTTGAGGTGCAGAGAGTTTAAGTGACTCTTTCAGGGTGATCAAGAGATAATCATGGATCTTGACTCAGAATCCAGTTCTCTTGGTCTGCATTTCTGGCTTTATTGGTGTGCACTTCTGGTTTTATTCAGCCTGTAGTATATCTCCTTTTACATGTGCCTTTGAGTAAATGTGCCGGTTCAGAACCTGGTCTCTATGACCTGTTAAATATCCCTCAAGGGGATGGGTATGGTACGTTTTTACCCTACAGTTTGTACAACTTCTGCTTTCTGAGGCCAACTCTTTGCAAATATGTGACTTCTTGGAAGACATCATGGGGACCCAGCACAGAAGCATAGACACTCCTGGAAATGTGAGCCTCTTACTGTGTACCTATAACTTGTATTCAGGCATCCTTTTGCCTTTAATGAGATTTTGCAGTGACAGGATTGGAACAGATTGCTGGCATTATGGCAGCCAGGATATTGTCAGGAGGAACTTGGCAGTGCTGGTAGGTGTTATGATGCTGGCTCTTTACTCAAGGGCAAGAATATCGAAGGGAAAATTAGAGATGAGACAGAGAGTGAGAGGTAATGTCAGAAAAGTTCAGAAGATGAAACTAGTAGCAGTAAATACATTGAAATTTTTTTGAGGTCTATACTTTTGAGTCCTTGGTGACTGAAGACATAGCCAAGAATTGCTTCAGTGATATTCCTTCATAAATCTGCATAATAATCTCTCAGCGGGGATTTGGTGAAATTACAAGTATTCATTTACTAAATTGGGTTCAGTGTCTGTATCGTGCATGCCATATGAATATTCAGTTCAGTGAGTGCTTCCCAAGCTATGTTGAAGTTAACACATAAGCTGAATATAACTCAAGTAGAACTCAAAATTGCATGCTTATTTTAATCTAACAGAGGCCCTAGTACCTTAAAGAATTGTACCCATCCCTACCCCTAAAATATCAATCTTTCTAATAAAACAAAATATTAAGTCTTTTCAGTATTTGTATCTGATTTTTGGCATAATGTAGCTTTATTTATAATAGAGGATTAGGATAATAATATTCAGGGCTATGAATGGTTCCTTAGAACACAGTGGCAGCTGCCAAGCAGATTCAGGAAGAATGTTTAGTTACAATGCTCAGCAATAACAACGAAGTAAAAGTTCAATGCGAAGAAATGACTCTATTATAAGGCAGAGGTCTGTGCTGAGTAGAGGAGGTACAGTGGAACCTTTTCCTAGACATTGGTTGTAGCTGAAGTTGCCCTGGCGATGGTTCATTCTACCATTTTTCTTCCTTTGAGTAAATGTGCCGGTTCAGAACCTGGTCTCTATGACCTGTTAAATATCCCTCAAGGGGATGGGTATGGTACGTTTTTACCCTACAGTTTGTACAACTTCTGCTTTCTGAGGCCAACTCTTTGCAAATATGTGACTTCTTGGAAGACATCATGGGGACCCAGCACAGAAGCATAGACACTCCTGGAAATGTGAGCCTCTTACTGTGTACCTATAACTTGTATTCAGGCATCCTTTTGCCTTTAATGAGATTTTGCAGTGACAGGATTGGAACAGATTGCTGGCATTATGGCAGCCAGGATATTGTCAGGAGGAACTTGGCAGTGCTGGTAGGTGTTATGATGCTGGCTCTTTACTCAAGGGCAAGAATATCGAAGGGAAAATTAGAGATGAGACAGAGAGTGAGAGGTAATGTCAGAAAAGTTCAGAAGATGAAACTAGTAGCAGTAAATACATTGAAATTTTTTTGAGGTCTATACTTTTGAGTCCTTGGTGACTGAAGACATAGCCAAGAATTGCTTCAGTGATATTCCTTCATAAATCTGCATAATAATCTCTCAGCGGGGATTTGGTGAAATTACAAGTATTCATTTACTAAATTGGGTTCAGTGTCTGTATCGTGCATGCCATATGAATATTCAGTTCAGTGAGTGCTTCCCAAGCTATGTTGAAGTTAACACATAAGCTGAATATAACTCAAGTAGAACTCAAAATTGCATGCTTATTTTAATCTAACAGAGGCCCTAGTACCTTAAAGAATTGTACCCATCCCTACCCCTAAAATATCAATCTTTCTAATAAAACAAAATATTAAGTCTTTTCAGTATTTGTATCTGATTTTTGGCATAATGTAGCTTTATTTATAATAGAGGATTAGGATAATAATATTCAGGGCTATGAATGGTTCCTTAGAACACAGTGGCAGCTGCCAAGCAGATTCAGGAAGAATGTTTAGTTACAATGCTCAGCAATAACAACGAAGTAAAAGTTCAATGCGAAGAAATGACTCTATTATAAGGCAGAGGTCTGTGCTGAGTAGAGGAGGTACAGTGGAACCTTTTCCTAGACATTGGTTGTAGCTGAAGTTGCCCTGGCTGCTGATTGGGTATTCTACCTTCAAACATGACCATTTTTCTTCTTAAAACAACTCAGTTGGCTTTCCAAGTTAAGCATACAGAATTGCTTATGTTTCTAAAATATGTTTTTTCCTGAAATGAGAATTATTACTAATTTTCAAAGAGTTTATCACCTCCTATTCTATATAAGAAGAGGGCAGTTAGCTGGAAGTCAGGCTCTTTTAAGTTCCTGTCCAAGCCTATAGCAAATGAACTGTGAAACCTCAAACAACTAATTCATCTCTCTGACTGTCTTTCAGCTATGAAATTTTCCATGACATCATTCTGATTATTAACATAGATATGTTAAGGATATTCCTTTGGGAGCATTCTTGGTCATAATATTTTATTTTACTCTAAAATATAATCTGATTATAAATCCATAGTGGATGCTCAAATACAGGATGTGAAATTCTATTGGTAGCTTTTATACTTATTTTATGGAAAGTATTATACAAAATGTGCTTCATTTGCAAAATATCCACATATAAGATAGATTTATTTATTTTTTTTATTTAAAAAATGCTTTTTCTCCCTTGATCTGTTCTCTGTATGTATGAACATTCTTCTTCTTCTTTTTTTTAAGATTCTACTTAGAGAGATAATACAATTTTGTTTGTCTTTGTCTGACTTATTTCATGTAATATAATACTCTTGAGGTTTATCCATGTTGTAAATGGCAGTAATGTGGCTTTATTATCACCTTCACTTTAGAGATGGAGAAATTGAAACTCAGAAAGCTTAAGTTGCATATATCATAAGTAGCAAAACAGATTTAGACTCAAATTTTTCTGATATGAACAACCACATGCTCACCATTCTGAACCTCCTTCTTTTAAGATAACTTCTGGGTATAGGGCAAGTTTTCTGTGTCCATCACTAGTGAGTTCTCAGGGAGTTGGCTTGGGTTTTAATTGAATACGTTGCTCATCTAAAGAAATCTAGAATGAGAGATGGGAGGGAAAGTGTTGTTTAGTTACAATGCTCAGCAATAACAAGAAGTAAAAGTTCAATGCGAAGAAATGACTCTATTATAAGGCAGAGGTCTGTGCTGAGTAGAGGAGGTACAGTGGAACCTTTTCCTAGACATTGGTTGTAGCTGAAGTTGCCCTGGCTGCTGATTGGGTATTCTACCTTCAAACATGACCATTTTTCTTCTTAAAACAACTCAGTTGGCTTTCCAAGTTAAGCATACAGAATTGCTTATGTTTCTAAAATATGTTTTTTCCTGAAATGAGAATTATTACTAATTTTCAAAGAGTTTATCACCTCCTATTCTATATAAGAAGAGGGCAGTTAGCTGGAAGTCAGGCTCTTTTAAGTTCCTGTCCAAGCCTATAGCAAATGAACTGTGAAACCTCAAACAACTAATTCATCTCTCTGACTGTCTTTCAGCTATGAAATTTTCCATGACATCATTCTGATTATTAACATAGATATGTTAAGGATATTCCTTTGGGAGCATTCTTGGTCATAATATTTTATTTTACTCTAAAATATAATCTGATTATAAATCCATAGTGGATGCTCAAATACAGGATGTGAAATTCTATTGGTAGCTTTTATACTTATTTTATGGAAAGTATTATACAAAATGTGCTTCATTTGCAAAATATCCACATATAAGATAGATTTATTTATTTTTTTTATTTAAAAAATGCTTTTTCTCCCTTGATCTGTTCTCTGTATGTATGAACATTCTTCTTCTTCTTTTTTTTAAGATTCTACTTAGAGAGATAATACAATTTTGTTTGTCTTTGTCTGACTTATTTCATGTAATATAATACTCTTGAGGTTTATCCATGTTGTAAATGGCAGTAATGTGGCTTTATTATCACCTTCACTTTAGAGATGGAGAAATTGAAACTCAGAAAGCTTAAGTTGCATATATCATAAGTAGCAAAACAGATTTAGACTCAAATTTTTCTGATATGAACAACCACATGCTCACCATTCTGAACCTCCTTCTTTTAAGATAACTTCTGGGTATAGGGCAAGTTTTCTGTGTCCATCACTAGTGAGTTCTCAGGGAGTTGGCTTGGGTTTTTAATTGAATACGTTGCTCATCTAAAGAAATCTAGAATGAGAGATGGGAGGGAAAGTGTTGTTTAAAGGACAGAGCCTTGAATTTTAGAAGAGCTGAAAGAAGCAGATGTGGTAGTTCAATATCATTATGCTTAGCAGTAGTACACAATTAGTGAGGTCAGTTTTCCTATCTTTAAGGTTGTTATTTTTATGTCTCTACAACTATGGGCAAATATGACAGACACAGAAACATACAACCAAATGAATGGCACTTGGGAAAGCAATAGGTGACAGTGGGTTGCAAATACAAAGCAGAATTAGCTTCACTGATGTACATCTTGCCACTTGGGGAAAGCTTTGGAAACATAATGTAAGGATTTGGAGAAGGAACTAAGTGTTAAATATGAAAGATTTATTTTAGCAGAGATAGTATGTACTGATTAGAAGATATAGAGGTTGCAGCTAGAGAACTGGGTGTGGAGAATTGTGGTGTCTTAATATAAGACAATCCAAGTCTCAGGGAAAGAATTTAGTGTTGGTTATCAAGAAACATGAATAAAATGTCTGGAAAGAGATTCATCATTCTCAAGTGATGAAGTGTCAAGAGGCAGTTCCTGTCATGAGGAATGCCTCCCAATGGGAATATTTGTACCTGGAGAGGTACCAGGTGGGAAACTGTGTGCTGAAGTTACCTTAAGGTTATAGCAACTTATGCAGAACATAAAACAAAATTCCCCAAACAGGAAATTAGAGAAAATACATTTTCAGTAAAGATGTTCAAATTTAGATCCTCTCAAATGTGATAATCAGATATGATGATATAGCTATGATTTGTCAAAGAAAACTACATAAGAAGAATAAAAAGGTCTCTATTATAACTAGTAAGAAGACCCAAGAGTATTTTGAGGGGACTTCTCTGGTGGTCCAGTGGCTGAGGCTCCACATTGCCAATGCAGGGGGCCACATTTCGATCCCTGGTCAAGGAAATAGATACCGCATGTCACAACTAAGACCAGGTGAAGCTTAGTAAATAAGCACATTAAAAAAAAAAAAAAGGTGGTATGAAGAGGTTGAAGTTGAGATTCATTATGTCTAAGAAGACATGTAGAATGTTATTATATTGGAAAGCAAGCTTTTTTTCAGGCAATCGGCCTGAAAGGGTTAGGAGAGATGAAAGTGGTCAGGGGCAAATTGAGTTGACATAAGTTTCTCCTTGAATATTTTTTACTGACATACTCCATAGGACAAGAAGTGTCATTGTTAAGCTACCATTGAGAGTAAAGTAATTTTTTTTTAATTCTTAAATTTATAAAATTCAAGTCCAGCATTAGAAGCAATGTCTTTCTGCCTTCACAGGACAAATAGAAAAACAATCAAGTGTGTATGAAGCTGCCCATCTCATGCTACTTCGAGGCAAATCTATTCTTAAATAAAAGCAATCTAAGATCTTTATTTTTGTTAAAATTGTTATTATGGTAAAGTAAGAAAATGTCAATGTAAACCAGGGAGGAAAGCATCAATGACTCATTGAGAAAGGCTGTCAGCATAGCACTAAACTGATGAAGATGCCATTGCTGAAGTCAGAGGACATAAGAAGGGATACTTCTATATCTTGGTGAGTCTCATAAGCATGAATGCAAGAGGCAATCATGAGAAATGTACATACCCAGGGTTAGATGAGACTTCACTATGCTCTGCTTAGCCAGCTAACAGAGCATGGAGCTCAGCCCCAATGAGATCAGGAAGCTATTTATGGTCCTTGGTGACTTTACTTAGATTACAAATGAAGCATCCTGATTTTAGCAAACAACATTCAATAGGAGGTCTGACCTTGTGTAGACAAGGAATGAACCTGGGAAAATGTCCCCTTAGGCCAGGAGATTTCAAACAAGTTGACTTTGTTTCAATTTTTGTTTTATTTGTAAAACAAACAATTGAAAAATACTTGGAAAAATAATAACCAACATATAAAACAAAGCAGAAGGGATTTTCTTAGATCTCCTCTCTGGTATCTTCCCCTTTGTTAACATCACTTTTTATGTGAGTTTAATTATCAGGTCAGTAAGCTGCAGCCATGAAACATTGCCAAAGCAAATGGAATTATCTGATTTAAAAGGCAAAGGTGGTTCATCTCGATTTCATACATATTGTTTATAACATATTTAACTTAGTGTTTATAAAAATTTGAAGTAACAAGGTCTAGACGAAAATATTTTACATGTTACAGTCTTTCAAATGGAAATGGCTAGGTGGCCTGCCCTTGCCAACATTCAATAATCCTTTTAATTGTTCTAAAGGGTCTACAACTTTGAGTCAGAGACCTATACAGGGTTCACACTTTTCATCAAATGCCTTTCTTAGGTTCCGGTTGACTTCCACAGAACATATTTTGGCACTGGTTTACCAGCAACTGGCCATATTCAATGACCTGAAAATTAGTTGGTGGGGAATAGGTGGAACAATTCATATGAACATTATCATTTAAAATTTAGTAAACAGAAGTTGGATACTTTATGAAGGAAACTAAATTGTTAAATAAAAGCAATCTAAGATCTTTATTTTTGTTAAAATTGTTATTATGGTAAAGTAAGAAAATGTCAAAAAAGGGGCAATGACTCATTGAGAAAGGCTGTCAGCATAGCACTAAACTGATGAAGATGCCATTGCTGAAGTCAGAGGACATAAGAAGGGATACTTCTATATCTTGGTGAGTCTCATAAGCATGAATGCAAGAGGCAATCATGAGAAATGTACATACCCAGGGTTAGATGAGACTTCACTATGCTCTGCTTAGCCAGCTAACAGAGCATGGAGCTCAGCCCCAATGAGATCAGGAAGCTATTTATGGTCCTTGGTGACTTTACTTAGATTACAAATGAAGCATCCTGATTTTAGCAAACAACATTCAATAGGAGGTCTGACCTTGTGTAGACAAGGAATGAACCTGGGAAAATGTCCCCTTAGGCCAGGAGATTTCAAACAAGTTGACTTTGTTTCAATTTTTGTTTTATTTGTAAAACAAACAATTGAAAAATACTTGGAAAAATAATAACCAACATATAAAACAAAGCAGAAGGGATTTTCTTAGATCTCCTCTCTGGTATCTTCCCCTTTGTTAACATCACTTTTTATGTGAGTTTAATTATCAGGTCAGTAAGCTGCAGCCATGAAACATTGCCAAAGCAAATGGAATTATCTGATTTAAAAGGCAAAGGTGGTTCATCTCGATTTCATACATATTGTTTATAACATATTTAACTTAGTGTTTATAAAAATTTGAAGTAACAAGGTCTAGACGAAAATATTTTACATGTTACAGTCTTTCAAATGGAAATGGCTAGGTGGCCTGCCCTTGCCAACATTCAATAATCCTTTTAATTGTTCTAAAGGGTCTACAACTTTGAGTCAGAGACCTATACAGGGTTCACACTTTTCATCAAATGCCTTTCTTAGGTTCCGGTTGACTTCCACAGAACATATTTTGGCACTGGTTTACCAGCAACTGGCCATATTCAATGACCTGAAAATTAGTTGGTGGGGAATAGGTGGAACAATTCATATGAACATTATCATTTAAAATTTAGTAAACAGAAGTTGGATACTTTATGAAGGAAACTAAATTGTAATAAAAAATTAAAATGTTAAGAAACAAGAGGTTGAATATGTTGTGATTGACTGGAAAAAGAATAATGGATTTGATCCCGAGTCTCAAATTTCCCTTGGCTCTGCAACTTACTGAATGTCATATATTTACGGGTGTTTATTTCAGTATCTGTGATATGGAACAACAATTCCATCCTGCCTATATATGCTGGAGAAAACTGTAAATGAACACTGAGATCATGAGATTAGAAATGCTATATAAATGTGAATATTCAAGTCATTTCAATTGAACCCAACTGAAATTATATTTTTTAAAAAAGTTTTTATATAGAAATTGAATAGTTAAAAACCATATAACAACATACTCTGAAATAAATACTTTGGGTAAGCTGAGATTTACTTTAACTACTGTGAAAAAAGATCAGCAGATTAATTTTCATCTAAGATATGGTTCCATTATATCTTAATCTCAAGTTAGAATCAGTATTTCTAGGAATTTTAAATGACTGTCGATATGTGGGGAGAATTCTACAGCTTAAGCACATAGTATTATATTGTTATTAGATCCCCCATTAAGAAAAAACATTTATTATGTGCCTCAACCTCCTAGATACTGGAGATACCATGGGAAGAAAAAGAAAATGGCCTAGACCCAGGTCATCATGGAGCTCTGACTTGAGTCTGCACTTTTCATGGCAGCAAGAAGACTTATCAAAATACCAATGATGGGGCTTCCCTGGTGGTCCAGTGGGTAAGGACACTACCTTGCAGTGCAAGGGGCGC
The DNA here is from genome assembly GCA_022376925.1 of Tragulus kanchil. Classification (NCBI taxonomy): domain Eukaryota; kingdom Metazoa; phylum Chordata; class Mammalia; order Artiodactyla; family Tragulidae; genus Tragulus; species Tragulus kanchil. Next base: position 39,254,742 of record JAIOJX010000025.1, read on the forward strand.
TGGTTCAATCCCTGGCATGGGAAGATCCCATGTGCCATGAAGCGGCTGGACCAATGCGTCCCCCATGGAGCTCTGGGACTTGAACATTAAAAAGGGTTTACAACTTTGAGTCAGAGACCTATACAGGGTTCACACTTTTCATCAAATGCCTTTCTTAGGTTCCGGTTGACTTCCACAGAACATATTTTGGCACTGGTTTACCAGCAACTGGCCATATTCAATGACCTGAAAATTAGTTGGTGGGGAATAGGTGGAACAATTCATATGAACATTATCATTTAAAATTTAGTAAACAGAAGTTGGATACTTTATGAAGGAAACTAAATTGTAATAAAAAATTAAAATGTTAAGAAACAAGAGGTTGAATATGTTGTGATTGACTGGAAAAAGAATAATGGATTTGATCCCGAGTCTCAAATTTCCCTTGGCTCTGCAACTTACTGAATGTCATATATTTACGGGTGTTTATTTCAGTATCTGTGATATGGAACAACAATTCCATCCTGCCTATATATGCTGGAGAAAACTGTAAATGAACACTGAGATCATGAGATTAGAAATGCTATATAAATGTGAATATTCAAGTCATTTCAATTGAACCCAACTGAAATTATATTTTTTAAAAAAGTTTTTATATAGAAATTGAATAGTTAAAAACCATATAACAACATACTCTGAAATAAATACTTTGGGTAAGCTGAGATTTACTTTAACTACTGTGAAAAAAGATCAGCAGATTAATTTTCATCTAAGATATGGTTCCATTATATCTTAATCTCAAGTTAGAATCAGTATTTCTAGGAATTTTAAATGACTGTCGATATGTGGGGAGAATTCTACAGCTTAAGCACATAGTATTATATTGTTATTAGATCCCCCATTAAGAAAAAACATTTATTATGTGCCTCAACCTCCTAGATACTGGAGATACCATGGGAAGAAAAAGAAAATGGCCTAGACCCAGGTCATCATGGAGCTCTGACTTGAGTCTGCACTTTTCATGGCAGCAAGAAGACTTATCAAAATACCAATGATGGGGCTTCCCTGGTGGTCCAGTGGGTAAGGACACTACCTTGCAGTGCAAGGGGCGCTGGTTCAATCCCTGGCATGGGAAGATCCCATGTGCCATGAAGCGGCTGGACCAATGCGTCCAACCACTGAACTGGAGCTCTGGAGCACATGTGCCCAGAGCCAGTGCTCTGTAGCAAGAGAGGCCACTGCGATGGGAGGCCCACACAGGCCAAAGAACAAAGATGGATGGAAATAGATAAATGAAAGACCAATAGAAGTGACCAAAAAAAAGAAAAAAAAACCCAATGGTGACCATTTTATGGGACAGTATCATCATATAAAAAGTTTCCTAGACTTTAATGGTGAGTTCTAGAAAGTGAACTCAAGCTAAGATGTAGAGCGTGACCACTGGACAAATTAAGGAGCATATTGCAATGTGAGTTTGTTGCTGTCTTTTTGTTGGTTAGTTACTTTGTTCTTTCCAGCTTGTCTTCACCCTTAGAATTTCAGTGGCAAGAGTAGAAATGTAAAGTCTAAGTTGCTCTGTAACCAGATCATATTCATACAAAGAATGGATTATCTTGGAGAATTTGGAAACCTTAACGATAAATTTTCAGATCATCCATCTGAAACATGAAATTAATTAGAGGGGACTGAAGACCACAGAGAGGATCTTCCACCCTCAACTGGGGAAGGCAAAAATGTCATGTCTACTTGGCTTCCAGTAAAATGAGGAAACTCATGTGTACAGTTATAATGATCTTCTCTGTGCTGAGATTAGACTGGTTGGGGTAGATGATGAATGCATAGTCCGTGACTTGTTCAGTCACTAAGTCATATCCAAGTCTTTGCAACCCCATGGACTGTAGCACATCAGGCTTCCCTGTCCTGCACTTTCTCCCAGAGTTTGCTCAAATTCATGTCCATTGAGTCAGTGACAGCATCCAACCATCTCATCCTCTGTCTGGATCACAGATAACTTGTCTTTGCTTCTTATCTTACATCAAAGGAGGCAAGAGTTAGCTTGTTTTTAGATTTGAAAATTGGAGTAGAGAAGTATGGGGGTTATTTCCTCTAATATCTTCTGGTTATCAGGAGGTTCACATTTGTTCTCATTATGGATAATCCTCAGTCCTTTTGGAGGAGACTGAGAGATTTGCAAGAGAGTAAGGAAGAGCTGTCACTTGTACATCATGTGCTTCACGACAGGCCAGTTAGAATTAGTGAAGTTGTATAATCTTGCTTAGATTTTGTTGCTGGTTAATCCTAGTACAATTTACCTCGTTAATTTGATCTTAATGAGTTCATCAGCAATGATTTAATACAACTTTGAGGAACAGCTTTCTTTAGTCTTCAATTCGCGACAGTTCCCCTTCTATTTGGCAGTACATTAATGGAAATGGAAAATTGCCTCATTCTAAATGTCAGAATAATACTGCACCAAAAACAATTCAGTCATGTCTTTCAAACCACGCACATATGGTTCATCACCAAATGTCACTGTTCTTCCCCCCTCTCTCCCATGCCCCCCTCCCGCCTGTACCTTCCCTCCGTATTTTCTTTCTGTTTGCCTGTCTCTGATCTGGTGATCATTGTTTGGATTAAGTTTCTAACATCTTTGCATAAGCCTTGGGTCTTCTGTTGTCCAGGAACCAGTGCTCATAACACTGGTTTTCCCAGATCCTTGAGTTGGCAGAGTTCACAGATCAGGTGAAAGCTATTGCTTTTAGTATAGCAAATATCTTTCATCTGCTCTCAAATTGGACAGATTAATAATGATTTCTGAAGACCACAGAGAGGATCTTCCACCCTCAACTGGGGAAGGCAAAAATGTCATGTCTACTTGGCTTCCAGTAAAATGAGGAAACTCATGTGTACAGTTATAATGATCTTCTCTGTGCTGAGATTAGACTGGTTGGGGTAGATGATGAATGCATAGTCCGTGACTTGTTCAGTCACTAAGTCATATCCAAGTCTTTGCAACCCCATGGACTGTAGCACATCAGGCTTCCCTGTCCTGCACTTTCTCCCAGAGTTTGCTCAAATTCATGTCCATTGAGTCAGTGACAGCATCCAACCATCTCATCCTCTGTCTGGATCACAGATAACTTGTCTTTGCTTCTTATCTTACATCAAAGGAGGCAAGAGTTAGCTTGTTTTTAGATTTGAAAATTGGAGTAGAGAAGTATGGGGGTTATTTCCTCTAATATCTTCTGGTTATCAGGAGGTTCACATTTGTTCTCATTATGGATAATCCTCAGTCCTTTTGGAGGAGACTGAGAGATTTGCAAGAGAGTAAGGAAGAGCTGTCACTTGTACATCATGTGCTTCACGACAGGCCAGTTAGAATTAGTGAAGTTGTATAATCTTGCTTAGATTTTGTTGCTGGTTAATCCTAGTACAATTTACCTCGTTAATTTGATCTTAATGAGTTCATCAGCAATGATTTAATACAACTTTGAGGAACAGCTTTCTTTAGTCTTCAATTCGCGACAGTTCCCCTTCTATTTGGCAGTACATTAATGGAAATGGAAAATTGCCTCATTCTAAATGTCAGAATAATACTGCACCAAAAACAATTCAGTCATGTCTTTCAAACCACGCACATATGGTTCATCACCAAATGTCACTGTTCTTCCCCCCTCTCTCCCATGCCCCCCTCCCGCCTGTACCTTCCCTCCGTATTTTCTTTCTGTTTGCCTGTCTCTGATCTGGTGATCATTGTTTGGATTAAGTTTCTAACATCTTTGCATAAGCCTTGGGTCTTCTGTTGTCCAGGAACCAGTGCTCATAACACTGGTTTTTCCCAGATCCTTGGAGTTGGCAGAGTTCACAGATCAGGTGAAAGCTATTGCTTTTAGTATAGCAAATATCTTTCATCTGCTCTCAAAATGGAAAAAAAAAAGTCTATGGGACGTATCTTCAAAATAATTTTTGTGCATAATTTTGAGCTGTTTAGTGAAGTTCTCTCAGTAAAGCTATATTCTTCACTCTGTCTACACGAGGGCCTTTTCTTCTTCTTTTTTCCCTAACACTGTGTTCAAGCAAGTTACTCTCTAGAATAAATGCTTTTCTTATGAGTATTTTAGTTGTGATTTATTGAGTAAATTCTTAATGAGAACCCAGCACAATTTCTGTTGCACTTAAAGATACAAACTTTAAATTGTAAATAGTAATTCACTAACACTTAACGGACATTTCAATGAATTTTTAAAATTAGTCTAAAGCTAGACTACCTAAAATCTCTCCCCCCCCCCAACTTTTTTTTTTGTAAAGAGTAAGCTGAAAGGTAAATCAATTTCCAAGTTATTGATCAAGCATCAACTTTCACGGGTTAACCTCTAAGGAATATTTTAAATGATAATATTTTTCTTCCTATAAAGAACCTCTTCTTCAGATAATATTTGAAGGAAAATGAAACAGTAAAGAAAAAACAATTCCCACTCTCAATGGTGTATATTTTTATATCAGTCGATTTATAGTACTGTCTGAAAATAGATTTTAGAATTTTAATTAATTTATTGCTTTTGCTTTTTCTCTCCACCAGCAAACTGACTCATCTGTGAAGTATGAATATTTTAATTAAAGTAAATGTTTTCTACAGATGGAGGTTTACTTGCTGAGGCAATCAGAAGGTCATCAGAGGGTGACCTATATTTTTGCTTTAGAGGTCAGATCAGAAAGCAAACAGGATATTACTAGATTTCTCTCTGTTTCTTTTTTCTATCTGGTGGAAAGTATTGAAGAAATTTGCCAATTTCCCCCTATAGAGACTATATCTTACTATCAAAAGAATTACATATTTGCCATGATTTATTTCATATCCACTTTGTGACCGGTGTTTTACATAGGTTATTCAATCTAATTGTCCTGAAAACAGTAATGTAGGATTGAAAACAGCTTTCACAGAGATTTTAAAGAGCTGACATTACAGAGATGGTATATATATATATATGGGATATGAGCTTTTCTGTGTCCACAATTTTTCTACTCTCTGTGCAATTTACCCTTGAGCAGAAAAGAACATCAAGAATCTGTCATCCACTCTCCTTCATTGGCAATGCTCATCCAATCTTTAGTAGAGGCTTGAGATCTGCAGGTCCTGAAACTGGCTAATCATTGCTGAGCAGCGCCATTGACAAGATATGATTCATTATATTACAACTGAAGCACGTCCTAGGCTTCTGCCCATTGTCTTTCTTCTACGTTCTATAATAATACAATTAGTCAAATCTTCCTCCATATTATACCTTCAGCTGGTTGAGGACACAACTGACACAATAAAATTGATTTCTCCTCTGGGCAAAAGCTTTCCAATTCCTTGCTTCAGGGTCTTTTGTAATGAATTTACTACCAGGCACAATAGACCATACAAAATCTGAACCAGTATAGAATAAAAGAGCACTTAATTTGGACATTATATTTTTTTCCACATAAACTCAGATGACAGTGTGTGTGTGAGCTGGGGAGGGGGGGGAGTGCCTGAATTATATAAGTTTAGGATCAATTCGAAAATAAATGGCAACAGATTTCTAGGAACTGGATCATTATTTTGACTTTTTTAACTCAACATAAAATTTTACACTCTAAAAGCAACAACCACAGAAAAAACTTTGCACTCTTTGTATAAGTTTGTACATGCCAGCTTGGACTGTCACCATAATTTTTAATTTACTTCTATCATTTGATGCGTGAATCCTCTCTTTTTCCCTACATCTTTCTGGCATTACCACAATTCATAAAATTATTTTTTCTATCTTGTCAGTAAAGGAATTTATGTAAATGTCAAAAGACAATACCTAAAGCAAATTTCTAGAACATGACCCCATGGCCTTTCCCATTCAAGTCAGCTCGTCTGATTGGTTCTCATTTAAGGTTTCCTGAGTCACCCTGAGCCTTCCAAAAATTTGTGGACTGTCCCAAAGGACTCTGCCTCTATATTTAGGTACCACTTAAGCCATCTTTCTCCTTGTGATCTTTAGAAATATTTTGTTTTATTTTGGTTTTAAATTCATATCTGGATGTTAGACTTCTTGCCACTATTCTGACATAGGTTTTGTTCTAGGCTCTCTGTGTATAATATTCATCTTTGGTTTTACAGCCCATTTATTCACATATTATTAATTCTTAGGTTAGGTAAAACACATACAAAGCATTCTCATTTACTAGGGACTTTCTATGTGTATGCAAAAGTGCAGGCGGGTATTCTGCACACTTACAAATACACTAAATCCTTATTCCCTGGGGTTTCTTTTTAAAACTGAGTTCAGTCAGTTCTACCATATGCAGGCACAAAGGAGCTTCAGATTCCTCCCTCTTTTTTTTCTCAGCGATTTTCACAGTTCTCTAAACTGTGGCTCAAGGCTCTGTCACCCATTGCTTTGCTCATAAAAAGTGCTCAATACAGGTTTGTGGATCTCAGTCTGACTGAATTCTGATCAGCCTGACTTCTGATTGTCTTCATTAGAATTTCACTTTGAAACCCTTATATCCTTATGTCTTCCTTTTCAGAATTGCTAACTTTGAGTTGGGAAGACACCTGCTTTTTCCTTTTATCTCTTGTAAAATGTTGCATTCTATGCATTGGGGTTCAGTTTGCTTGACCTGACTCTCCCTTTCATTGTGATTCTCACACCCAGTGTGACCCCATCATGTCTGTGGAGTCTCACCCCTTCCAAATCACCCGTTCCTTCTGGATGCTCCAAATCAAGGACAGTTTCAACTTCTGGATGTATAAGTTTGTACATGCCAGCTTGGACTGTCACCATAATTTTTAATTTACTTCTATCATTTGATGCGTGAATCCTCTCTTTTTCCCTACATCTTTCTGGCATTACCACAATTCATAAAATTATTTTTTCTATCTTGTCAGTAAAGGAATTTATGTAAATGTCAAAAGACAATACCTAAAGCAAATTTCTAGAACATGACCCCATGGCCTTTCCCATTCAAGTCAGCTCGTCTGATTGGTTCTCATTTAAGGTTTCCTGAGTCACCCTGAGCCTTCCAAAAATTTGTGGACTGTCCCAAAGGACTCTGCCTCTATATTTAGGTACCACTTAAGCCATCTTTCTCCTTGTGATCTTTAGAAATATTTTGTTTTATTTTGGTTTTAAATTCATATCTGGATGTTAGACTTCTTGCCACTATTCTGACATAGGTTTTGTTCTAGGCTCTCTGTGTATAATATTCATCTTTGGTTTTACAGCCCATTTATTCACATATTATTAATTCTTAGGTTAGGTAAAACACATACAAAGCATTCTCATTTACTAGGGACTTTCTATGTGTATGCAAAAGTGCAGGCGGGTATTCTGCACACTTACAAATACACTAAATCCTTATTCCCTGGGGTTTCTTTTAAAACTGAGTTCAGTCAGTTCTACCATATGCAGGCACAAAGGAGCTTCAGATTCCTCCCTCTTTTTTTTCTCAGCGATTTTCACAGTTCTCTAAACTGTGGCTCAAGGCTCTGTCACCCATTGCTTTGCTCATAAAAAGTGCTCAATACAGGTTTGTGGATCTCAGTCTGACTGAATTCTGATCAGCCTGACTTCTGATTGTCTTCATTAGAATTTCACTTTGAAACCCTTATATCCTTATGTCTTCCTTTTCAGAATTGCTAACTTTGAGTTGGGAAGACACCTGCTTTTTCCTTTTATCTCTTGTAAAATGTTGCATTCTATGCATTGGGGTTCAGTTTGCTTGACCTGACTCTCCCTTTCATTGTGATTCTCACACCCAGTGTGACCCCATCATGTCTGTGGAGTCTCACCCCTTCCAAATCACCCGTTCCTTCTGGATGCTCCAAATCAAGGACAGTTATCAATAAACTCAAGATCTTCATGGTATGATAGGTTCAACCACATCCATAGTCACTAGTATCAGCAAGCAAATGAATGATTAAATTCAAAAGGGCCATTTTGAATGCTAATTTTCTTTTTTAATCCAGAAAAAAGAAAAACAGCTCTGACACTTTCTGAAGCCTCTTCTCTGCCAGGCACAGTCATAGGTGTTCCAGTAAGTTATCTTTAAAGTATGTGCAAGACATTCTGGTCATCTATTGTTTTAAGCAAATTGTTTTATTTGTGCACACTAATTAGAGAGATAAATGGTAGATCATAAATATTTGCCAAGAGAAGAATGAAATTAAATTCTCCTTTTGAAAGTTTCAATAAATTTGATTGATTTAAAAAGTGTTATTTATAGAAATACTTGCAAATGATGAGTGCCCAGTAATATTAACTTATTCCAAAGGTGAGAAAGTACAAACGTTTTGTTTCCTGGTGTTTGCTGTGACCAGAAGAACATGTACCAAAATAAAACTCTAACGTGTCTCATGATTGTTGTTAACTGGCTGAAACCAGCATATATCAGAGTGCAGAAGTTTATCCTCACATGCAATTTTAAGAGCAGAGAGTCTCAGGTTACATCATAAATTCTTAGATACTTACCCACAGTGCGTACCTTAGACCTTCTGAGAACATTTTCTTTTCAGGTAAGTTCTCTAGCTATAAATAGTAAGATGAAGTAAACAGAAAGTTGAGCTGAGAGTGAGGAAGAATAGATTCTAGTCTTTTTAAAATTAATTTGTATGGGAGCATGGTTATTTTACCATGTTGTGTTAGTTTCTGCTGTACAACAAAGTGCATTAGCAAGACATATACCTATATCCCCTCTTTTTTGAATTTCCTTCCCACTTAGGTCACCAGAGAACACTGAGGAGAGTTCCCTGAGCTCTACAGTTCTCAGTGGTCATCTACTTTACACATAGTATCAATACTGTATACGTCAATCCCAATTTCCCACTTCATCCTACCACCCTCTTTTCCCCCTTGGTGGCCTTGGGTCTGTTCTCCTTATCTTTGTTTCTGTTTTAAAAATGAGATCATCTATACTACTTTTTCTAATAATATCACAAATAGCTTCCACTGGAATTTGCAAGGGAAGCTGAACTTGAGAAGTGAATGCCTAAGTGCTTGAAACTGGGTAGACTAGGAAATGCAAGGACTGACACCACTCCTGCCTCTGACTAACTTAATGACTTATAAGAGAAATTTAATCTCATAAACTTAATTTATCCCAGTAAAATGAAGGTTATTGTTGCTCAGTGACTAAATTGCATTTGACTGTTTGTGACCCATGATCTGCGGCACATCAAGCTCTCCTGTCCTTCACTGTCTCCTGGAGTTTGCTCAGATTCATGTGCATTGAGTTGGTGGTTCCATGTAACCATCTCACCCTCTGCCACCCTCTTCTCCTTTTGCTTTCACTCTTTACCAGCATCAGGGGCTTTTCCATTGAGTTGATTCTTCACCTCAGGTGGCCAGAGTATTACCAAAATGAGGGTAATAACTCTTAAACTATTTGAAATCAGGAATTTGGATAAGAAACGTTTTTCTGGTGTTTGCTGTGACCAGAAGAACATGTACCAAAATAAAACTCTAACGTGTCTCATGATTGTTGTTAACTGGCTGAAACCAGCATATATCAGAGTGCAGAAGTTTATCCTCACATGCAATTTTAAGAGCAGAGAGTCTCAGGTTACATCATAAATTCTTAGATACTTACCCACAGTGCGTACCTTAGACCTTCTGAGAACATTTTCTTTTCAGGTAAGTTCTCTAGCTATAAATAGTAAGATGAAGTAAACAGAAAGTTGAGCTGAGAGTGAGGAAGAATAGATTCTAGTCTTTTTAAAATTAATTTGTATGGGAGCATGGTTATTTTACCATGTTGTGTTAGTTTCTGCTGTACAACAAAGTGCATTAGCAAGACATATACCTATATCCCCTCTTTTTTGAATTTCCTTCCCACTTAGGTCACCAGAGAACACTGAGGAGAGTTCCCTGAGCTCTACAGTTCTCAGTGGTCATCTACTTTACACATAGTATCAATACTGTATACGTCAATCCCAATTTCCCACTTCATCCTACCACCCTCTTTTCCCCCTTGGTGACCTTGGGTCTGTTCTCCTTATCTTTGTTTCTGTTTTAAAAATGAGATCATCTATACTACTTTTTCTAATAATATCACAAATAGCTTCCACTGGAATTTGCAAGGGAAGCTGAACTTGAGAAGTGAATGCCTAAGTGCTTGAAACTGGGTAGACTAGGAAATGCAAGGACTGACACCACTCCTGCCTCTGACTAACTTAATGACTTATAAGAGAAATTTAATCTCATAAACTTAATTTATCCCAGTAAAATGAAGGTTATTGTTGCTCAGTGACTAAATTGCATTTGACTGTTTGTGACCCATGATCTGCGGCACATCAAGCTCTCCTGTCCTTCACTGTCTCCTGGAGTTTGCTCAGATTCATGTGCATTGAGTTGGTGGTTCCATGTAACCATCTCACCCTCTGCCACCCTCTTCTCCTTTTGCTTTCACTCTTTACCAGCATCAGGGGCTTTTCCATTGAGTTGATTCTTCACCTCAGGTGGCCAGAGTATTACCAAAATGAGGGTAATAACTCTTAAACTATTTGAAATCAGGAATTTGGATCAGGAAATCTTTTGACATCTCTTCCAGAAATAAGACAAACCTTTGTAAGATCCTAGTGTTTTTCAATAAGTTGAATGTTTGCAAGGGAAGGGACTGTTGACTTTTCTAATGAAAGTTAAAATCTCATACTCTGAGGTGAAGGAGTATTTTGGGGTAAATTTATTTATTCATGGGCTCAGGAGTGTCATGGAGAACATTAAGCTGTGGAATGTTTACCTAAAGAGGTGTGGCTGATTCCTAAGTGAATATCTTTGAAGGAACTTGACAGAACAAACAGATGTAATTGCGGCCTTCATGAATGTTGTGCTGTCTGGGAGCAATGCTGGACAGCCCTATATGTTCAGAAGGGAAGGTGATCTGTTGAGAAGAGGCAACCAGAAGTGTTTATGAAAAATAGGCATTAGAGCAATGAATACTGACTTAGTGTTTAGAAGTGCTTGATTCTCATTTCTTACCATTGAGGCTGCCGATTCCAGTATGCCTTTGAAAGTGTTTTCTGCTTATTTTTAACTATTGTGTTAACCTTTTAAAAACTATCAAAAGAAACTCAACCATAACATCATATTATTTGTGCTGCTTACCTCTAAAATTTTATTTATTTATTTATGTTTGGCTGTTCTGGGTCTTTTTGATCTGCTCAGATTTTCTCTAGTTGTGGCAAGGGGGTCAGTACTCTTTGTTGAGGTGCAGTGGCTTCTCGTTTTGGTGCCTTCTCTTGTTATAGTCCATGCAGTCGCAAAGAGTAGGGCAGGACTTAACAACTAAACAGCAGCAGCAGCAGCAGCAGCGGCAGCAGCAACTTATTGCAGAGCACAGATGCATGGGCTTCAGGAGTTGCTTCACGTGGACTAAGTACTTGCAGCTGGTGGGCTCAAGAGCACAGGCTGTGTAGTTCTGGCACATGAGCTTCATTGCTCCATGGCATGTGGAACCTTCCCAGACCAGGGATCAAGCCTGTGTCCTTCCCTGCGTTGGCAGATCTCCATACACTACACCACCAGGGGTACCTGTGTGACTTAGTTTATATATGAAGCAAAATGCCTATATCTGGTTCTACACTCATTTCAGCTATTCCCTGGACTTTCACCTTCTGTTTGTGAAATTAAGTCCCTTTCCCTCTCCATGAATGTTTTCCTTTGTTTCATGGTAAAGGAGTCAGGATGGATTTTCTCTTCATTTCCTAAGGAGACATTCTGTGATTCTGAGTTACTGCTGTGCTCTCAGAGTTACAGTAACTGCTTGCACCCCTCATCTGCCTGGCTCAATTAGACAATTACTGTTCCATTAATGCTTTCCCAATGACTCTTTACCTCTGAGAGAGGCAACTGCTCTCTTTTTTGTGTCTTCACCTGCTTCTCTGTGTTTTTGTACCATAACCTGTGAATTAATCAGGCTTCAGTGCAAGAAAGAAAATACCAGTGATTTTGAGCTGCGTTTCAATCAGGCAGCTGGGTGCTCATAGGGTAGGAAGAACAGAAGGTAGAAAATCGCTACTGAATGATTGATTTAAAGTTCACACCACCAAAGTTTCTAGAGGTCAGAAACTGGTGCTCCCTCCACACCCTCTCCCATGGCCATGAAGATCATGACTGGGGTCTGGGGCATGTAGTCCGTCACCACAAGCATGTCTGTAACCTTGCTTGCCAGTATCCTTAGGGACAGCAAGATGGTTGTCACTTCATGTTCACTTTTAAAGAAGCATTCAAGTACATTGAGTGAGTCCTTGTTCCAATGTAGAGATTTCACTTCAAGTGTTACGTGGGAAACACACAGTTTACTTTTTCAATCTCTTCACATAGGATAGAAGGGTTATGGTCAGGAAGGCTAACCCAAATGTTTACCATAATACGCAAAATGCTCGATGTGGTGATCGCATTTATTTTACATATGTGTTCCTACCAGACTGTAACCTCTCCAAGGGAAGGGGGCAAATTGTACTAATAGAATACCAATAAATTAAGGAGAAGACAGATCTTGAAAGGATTATAGTTCATTAAGAAAATGTGTATCTACAATAAACAATGGGAAAGAATTAAGCAAAGTGATCTAATGAAAGTGAAAGTAGATCAGTCATGTCTCACACTTTGTGACCCCATGGATTGTAACCTACCAGGCTCCTCTGTTCATAGAATTCTCCAGACAAGAATACTGGAGTGAGTAGCTGTTCCCTTCTCCCAGGGATCTTCCCAACTCAGAAGAATACTGGAGTGAAGCCTCTCCCAGGGATCTTCCCAACTCAGGATGATCACCCAGGCCTCCCACATTGCAGATGGAATCTGTACCGTCTGAACCACCCAGAGAAGCACACAAAAGAGCTATATAATGGACTGATAAAATCTAGTTGAGAGCCCAGTGAAGCCTAGAGAGGTTGAAGGAGCATTCTGTGAGAGTTACTGCTGTGCTCTCAGAGTTACAGTAACTGCTTGCACCCCTCATCTGCCTGGCTCAATTAGACAATTACTGTTCCATTAATGCTTTCCCAATGACTCTTTACCTCTGAGAGAGGCAACTGCTCTCTTTTTTGTGTCTTCACCTGCTTCTCTGTGTTTTTGTACCATAACCTGTGAATTAATCAGGCTTCAGTGCAAGAAAGAAAATACCAGTGATTTTGAGCTGCGTTTCAATCAGGCAGCTGGGTGCTCATAGGGTAGGAAGAACAGAAGGTAGAAAATCGCTACTGAATGATTGATTTAAAGTTCACACCACCAAAGTTTCTAGAGGTCAGAAACTGGTGCTCCCTCCACACCCTCTCCCATGGCCATGAAGATCATGACTGGGGTCTGGGGCATGTAGTCCGTCACCACAAGCATGTCTGTAACCTTGCTTGCCAGTATCCTTAGGGACAGCAAGATGGTTGTCACTTCATGTTCACTTTTAAAGAAGCATTCAAGTACATTGAGTGAGTCCTTGTTCCAATGTAGAGATTTCACTTCAAGTGTTACGTGGGAAACACACAGTTTACTTTTTCAATCTCTTCACATAGGATAGAAGGGTTATGGTCAGGAAGGCTAACCCAAATGTTTACCATAATACGCAAAATGCTCGATGTGGTGATCGCATTTATTTTACATATGTGTTCCTACCAGACTGTAACCTCTCCAAGGGAAGGGGTCAAATTGTACTAATAGAATACCAATAAATTAAGGAGAAGACAGATCTTGAAAGGATTATAGTTCATTAAGAAAATGTGTATCTACAATAAACAATGGGAAAGAATTAAGCAAAGTGATCTAATGAAAGTGAAAGTAGATCAGTCATGTCTCACACTTTGTGACCCCATGGATTGTAACCTACCAGGCTCCTCTGTTCATAGAATTCTCCAGACAAGAATACTGGAGTGAGTAGCTGTTCCCTTCTCCCAGGGATCTTCCCAACTCAGGAATCGAACCCAGGCCTCCCACATTGCAGATGGAATCTGTACCGTCTGAACCACCCAGAGAAGCACACAAAAGAGCTATATAATGGACTGATAAAATCTAGTTGAGAGCCCAGTGAAGCCTAGAGAGGTTGGAAAATTTTAAGAAAAGATACAGATCACAAAAGAATTTGAAGAATGGTAGAATTTGAATGAACCCATAGATAAGATGTTCATAAGTTGGGGTACATATATACAATGAAATATTATTTAGGGGTTAAAAAGAATGAAACAATGCCATTTGCAGCAATACAAATAAAAGTAGACATTACGTATGATACCACTTATATGTGGAATCTAAAGAAAAATGATACAAATGGACTTGTATAGAAAGCAGAAACAGACTCACAGACTTAAGAGAATGGACTTCATGGTCACCAGAGTGAAAGCGTAAGGGAAAGGTATAGTTAGGGACTTTGGAGTTGACAAAAAATTTATAAATCACTCTCCATACAGCCATAACATATAATGTTATACATCAAATATACATCAATAAAAAACAAAGTGGAAAAAAAGATAAGATGTTGTTTTTAAGAGAATCCAGTATTTGGTACCGTGGATGTTTGCAGCTACCTCTTCTCATTCAGGGGATTTCTCATATACAAATATTATTCTAATTTATTCAAATGTTTATTAAGTGGCTACTATTGATATAATGCCATCTATGTTTTTCAGGGGCTGGGGATATAATGATGAACATAGAAATAAAAATATCATCAGACAAGTATTGAACTTTAGTGTACATATGTGCTAAGTCACTTTAGTCATGTCCAACTCTTTGTGACCCTATGGATCGTAGCCTGTCAGGCTCCTCTGTCCATGGGATTCTCTAGCCAAGAATACAGGAATGGGTTGCCATTTAGTAGAGATAGCAAATATTTTCAGAATTTATCTGATACTTGCTTTTATATTTTGGAATAGTCTGTTTGAATAATTCTCCCCATTTTTTCTTACATGTGTCATTCAAATGGTTCCTAATATATTTGACAATGTAAACATTTTTGTATAGCTCTGCCAAATGGCCTCATTGTCTACATATTTAATAGTTGCTTTATACTATAATAGATTTAGCACAGTTGCACAGAGGAGGGTAATGACAGGACCTTGAGTAAGGAATATAGAGTATAGTTGGTCTGTGTATTCTATTCCGTCCCCTGTCTTTTAGAAAACATGGGTTAAACAAAGAATATAGTAAGTAGGGGCTTCCTGGTAGCTCAGTGGAAAAATGTTTGCCTTTCAATGCAGGAGACATGAGTTCGATCCCTGATCTGGGAAGATTCCACATGCTCTAGAGCAACTAAGCCCATGAGCCACAACTATTGAGCCCATGTGCCACAACTATTGAAGCTTGTGAGCCCTAGAGTCCACGTTCCACAACAAGAAAAGTCACTGCCACAAGAAGCTTGCTCACCTCAACTAGAGAGTAGCCCCCAATCCCTGGAACTAAAGAAGAGCCTGTGGCAGCAGTGAAAAACCTAGAATAGCCAAAAAAAAGAGAATACAGTAAGTACTTAATTTGGGGGCTTATGTAAAGATATTGTTCAAAGTGAAAATAAGACCTTTCTAAAGAATGCTAAATGCATTCAGACTCGTATCTGTCTTCTATAAATATAGCTTTGGATGATCTGTTAATGTATTTGTATACAAGATCAAATGCATCACCGTGACTTAATCAGTGTTACCTGTAGACTGTAAACCAGCTACCTCTTCTTATTCAGGGGATTTCTCATATACAAATATTATTCTAATTTATTCAAATGTTTATTAAGTGGCTACTATTGATATAATGCCATCTATGTTTTTCATGGGCTGGGGATATAATGATGAACATAGAAATAAAAATATCATCAGACAAGTATTGAACTTTAGTGTACATATGTGCTAAGTCACTTTAGTCATGTCCAACTCTTTGTGACCCTATGGATCGTAGCCTGTCAGGCTCCTCTGTCCATGGGATTCTCTAGCCAAGAATACAGGAATGGGTTGCCATTTAGTAGAGATAGCAAATATTTTCAGAATTTATCTGATACTTGCTTTTATATTTTGGAATAGTCTGTTTGAATAATTCTCCCATTTTTCTTACATGTGTCATTCAAATGGTTCCTAATATATTTGACAATGTAAACATTTTTGTATAGCTCTGCCAAATGGCCTCATTGTCTACATATTTAATAGTTGCTTTATACTATAATAGATTTAGCACAGTTGCACAGAGGAGGGTAATGACAGGACCTTGAGTAAGGAATATAGAGTATAGTTGGTCTGTGTATTCTATTCCGCCCCCTGTCTTTTAGAAAACATGGGTTAAACAAAGAATATAGTAAGTAGGGGCTTCCTGGTAGCTCAGTGGAAAAATGTTTGCCTTTCAATGCAGGAGACATGAGTTCGATCCCTGATCTGGGAAGATTCCACATGCTCTAGAGCAACTAAGCCCATGAGCCACAACTATTGAGCCCATGTGCCACAACTATTGAAGCTTGTGAGCCCTAGAGTCCACGTTCCACAACAAGAAAAGTCACTGCCACAAGAAGCTTGCTCACCTCAACTAGAGAGTAGCCCCCAATCCCTGGAACTAAAGAAGAGCCTGTGGCAGCAGTGAAAAACCTAGAATAGCCAAAAAAAAGAGAATACAGTAAGTACTTAATTTGGGGGCTTATGTAAAGATATTGTTCAAAGTGAAAATAAGACCTTTCTAAAGAATGCTAAATGCATTCAGACTCGTATCTGTCTTCTATAAATATAGCTTTGGATGATCTGTTAATGTATTTGTATACAAGATCAAATGCATCACCGTGACTTAATCAGTGTTCCAGGCCTGTAGACTGTAAATTTCTTCGGTGGCAGCTATTATGTAAGTCTTGTGACTGCCGTCTAAATTTGCCTATCTTGAAAGTCATTGGTTACTTTTCTTCCAGTGTCAAATTATTGTGTTATCATTCTGCAAATTCTTCCCAACACTTTGCTATTGTATTTCTATTGTGCAAACTATCCTTAGCCATCTACACAATTGAAAAATGCCCCCCTACATTCCTAAGCATTTATAAAAGAGCTCAACAAAATTTGTTTCTTAGGGAAAATTCCTGAGTGAAAGACAGTTTATCCAATCAGAAGACTGACATTTGTTTTTACTTTAGAAAGGATAATAACAGAAGGATACATATATGTATATTTTATATTCTTTTGTTACAAAGTGTTTGAAGAAGATTAATTAGGACAATATTGAATCATTCATATTTATTATCATGTTTCTAATGTATAATCTGCTTTTATTTTATAAGGAAATATTTATTACATAAAACATACAAGATAAAGAAAAAATAAATTGCCATAAAGTCCTAACTACAATGATAAACCATGTTATTGCTTAAATATATTTCCTTCTAGTCTTCTTATATAGTTATGATGTAAAAGAAATAGATACCTGTATTCTCTTTTATTGATGTATATTTTCTTTACAGTCCTGTGTTAGTTTCTGCTGTACCATGAAATGCATCAGCTATCCATATACATATATCCCCTTTTTTGAAATTCCTTCTCATTTAGATCACAGCAGTGTATTGAGTACAATTCCCTGAGGTGTGCAATAGGTTCTTATCTATTTTATACATACTGTGTATGTATGTATGTGTGTGTGTGTGTGTGTGTGTGTATTTATCTCCCAATATCCCAATTCATCCCACCCCTCATTCCCTTGGTGTCCACACACTTTTTCTCTACATCTGTACTTAGTTAATCGCTATATGTTTTCTTATAGCATTTTTAAAATCTATATTTATTTTAATTCATCTTATTCTTTGGCATGTGTGGGCCTCCCATTGCAGTGGCCTCTCTCACTGCAGAGCACTGGCTCTGGGTGCATGCACTCCAGAGCACTGGCTCTTAATTGGACACATCAGCCCAGCTGCTCCACAGCATGTGGGATCTTCCTGGGCAGGGATTAAACCAGTACCCCCGGCAATGCAAGGCAGACTCTTTAACCACTGGACCACCAGGGAAGCCCTCTTATACCATTTTTTGCATTGATTACAAATGGTGTCCTTCCTCCAGAATGTTATTTTTAAACATTCTACCTTTCTGTTGTGGTTCCCACTCAGATCTGTTTCTGGTTTATATAGTAATTGGAATCATCACTCCAGACTTTTTGCTCTGAGAAGATCCATAATTCAGTAGAGATCAAATTCCTGAAACTTCTGTGAAATAACTAGTGGAAAAGAGGAGGTATCTAAACCCAAATGGGGGTTAAAATTACCTGAGACACTCCTAAGGTGACATTCAGACTTTGGATGAGTGAGGGATCTCAGGAAAGCAGAACTTCAACTTCCTTATTTTTTCCCACATCTCAGTCCTTAAGTTTCAGGCTATTTTGGGAAAGACTAGCTTCTCTCCCTCCATGATGCCCTTGATACTGCTTTTGATCTATTTCAGTTGAATACATTTAAGGGGATGTTTGCACAGAAGAGACATGTAAAATCTTGTTTTCTATTGATCTTATTTACGTGCTGCTAAGTGCAGTCTTGATTCCATCAGTTTATGATTCCATCAGTTGATACTCATCTTCAGCACTCCCTAAAACTTCCTCTGCTGATGTTCACATGCAATGGAAATGTGATCTTTGGTTATCCACCCAGCCTCAGTCCCTGTGGCCATGCATCTCTACCAAGTTGTACGTTATGGTCGCCAACTCAACACCCAAAATTTTAATGAAAATCTGAAACTTAGTTCTTGACTTGTCACTAAGTTGACTCCACATGTGAGCATTTTCCCAACGTTAGAACTAATTATTAGTTCCTGTGGTAGGTTGTTTGCAGTTGCTGTTGTTGTTCAGTCGCTAAGTCTGGTCCAACTCTTGTGACACCATGGAATGTGGCATGCCAGACTTCCCTGTCCTGCTATCTTCAAGAGTTTGCTCAAACTCATGTCCATTGAGTCAGTGACACCATCCAAACATCTCATCCTCTGTCAACCCCTTCCCCTCCTGCCCTCTGTCTTTCCTAGCATCAGAGTCTTTTCCAAGGAGTCAGCTGTTTACATCAAATGGCCAAGGTATTGAAGCTTCTGCTTCAGCATCAGTCCTTCCAATGAGTGTTCAGGGTTGATATCCTTTAGGGTTGATTAATTTGATCTCCTTGTGGTCCATGGGACTCTCAAGAGTCTTCTCTAGCACCACAGTTCGAAAGCATCAATTCTTCAGCACTCAGCCTTCTTAATGGTCCAGCTCTCACATATTTACATGACTACTGGAAAAAACATAGATTTGACTATGCATATGCTTGTTGGCCAAGTGAGGTCTCTGCTTTTTAATACATTGCCTAGCTTTTCTTCCAAGAAGCATGCATCTTTTAATTTCATGGTTTCAGTCACCACCCAGTGATTGCAGAGCTCAAGAACATAAAATCTGCCACTGTTTCCATTTTTGCCCCATCTATTTGCCATGAAGTGATGGTACCAGATGCCATGGTCTTCATTTTTTGAATGTTGAGTTTTAACTCAGTTTTTTCACTCTCCTCTTTTACCTTCACTCAAAGTTCTTTAGTTTCTCTTTGCTTTCTACCATTAAGATTCTTCTCCTTTTAAGTATACCCCTTTACAGTTGCAATGTGGCTTGCTGACTTCTCCCATTAAGATACAGAAATTACTTCACCCTAACCATGCATGTGGACTTGGCTTGTGATTTGCGTTAACCAATAGGATATTCCAAAGTTGTGCAAACAGGTTTGGAAAATATTTGTGGCATTGTGGCATGCCTTCTTTTCCTGTGCTGGGAAAGATGTTGCTATGTGAACAAGCTGGATTTTCCTCCTTAAGGATGAGCGACAAGGTGGAGAGGCTCAGCTCTCATGTCAACTCAGCCCCAGTCATCTGAGGGAGCCCATTCTAGACCCCGTCTCAGGATCCAATTGTAAATTTTTCATGCTTTGGGGCATGCTTTTTCAGTCGCTAAGTCTGGTCCAACTCTTGTGACACCATGGAATGTGGCATGCCAGACTTCCCTGTCCTGCTATCTTCAAGAGTTTGCTCAAACTCATGTCCATTGAGTCAGTGACACCATCCAAACATCTCATCCTCTGTCAACCCTTCCCTCCTGCCCTCTGTCTTTCCTAGCATCAGAGTCTTTTCCAAGGAGTCAGCTGTTTACATCAAATGGCCAAGGTATTGAAGCTTCTGCTTCAGCATCAGTCCTTCAATGAGTGTTCAGGGTTGATATCCTTTAGGGTTGATTAATTTGATCTCCTTGTGGTCCATGGGACTCTCAAGAGTCTTCTCTAGCACCACAGTTCGAAAGCATCAATTCTTCAGCACTCAGCCTTCTTAATGGTCCAGCTCTCACATATTTACATGACTACTGGAAAAAACATAGATTTGACTATGCATATGCTTGTTGGCCAAGTGAGGTCTCTGCTTTTTAATACATTGCCTAGCTTTTCTTCCAAGAAGCATGCATCTTTTAATTTCATGGTTTCAGTCACCACCCAGTGATTGCAGAGCTCAAGAACATAAAATCTGCCACTGTTTCCATTTTTGCCCCATCTATTTGCCATGAAGTGATGGTACCAGATGCCATGGTCTTCATTTTTTGAATGTTGAGTTTTAACTCAGTTTTTTCACTCTCCTCTTTTACCTTCACTCAAAGTTCTTTAGTTTCTCTTTGCTTTCTACCATTAAGATTCTTCTCCTTTTAAGTATACCCCTTTACAGTTGCAATGTGGCTTGCTGACTTCTCCCATTAAGATACAGAAATTACTTCACCCTAACCATGCATGTGGACTTGGCTTGTGATTTGCGTTAACCAATAGGATATTCCAAAGTTGTGCAAACAGGTTTGGAAAATATTTGTGGCATTGTGGCATGCCTTCTTTTCCTGTGCTGGGAAAGATGTTGCTATGTGAACAAGCTGGATTTTCCTCCTTAAGGATGAGCGACAAGGTGGAGAGAGGCTCAGCTCTCATGTCAACTCAGCCCCAGTCATCTGAGGGAGCCCATTCTAGACTCTCCAGTCCTCAGTGATCCAATCCAAGCCAGAATTTTCCAGGCAACCCACAGAAGTATGGTCAACAAATAAATGTTTGGTTTCTCCTCACTGGTTACTTATGGAAGTGGTTTATTATGCAGTAAAATTGTACTGAGAAAGAAATGGGTGTCAGAAGTGACAGGCTGCTGTAACAAAGTTATGAATATGTAGCAATGGCTTTGGGATGAGCTAGCAAGTGGAGGCTGAAAAAGTAGTGAGGAAAAAAAATGCAAATGATCTGTTAGTAGAGGCTAGGAAAATGGTAAGGAAGCAGCAATAGCTGGTGGAAAAGATGGTAATCCAAGATTTGTAGCTGCAAAACAATTGACAAAACTGTCCCAGGAAGGAAAAAAAATGTACCCAGTAAACTTTCCATTATGCCAAAGACAATTTTATGGCCAACAATTTTTGAGCATCCATTGGCTTCTCCTGCTATAAGACTGTGAGAGAAAGATGAGCTAAAGAAAAAATGATTTGGCAAGCAGAATTTAGAGATGTACAGGGAAGCCAAATTCTTTAGGTTGTAAAATAAACCAGTTTTTCATCTCTAATCTCCACACAGCAAAAGATTCTCAAAAAAAAGAAATGACTTTTCAGTAAAGGATAAATTGAGAGTATGGTTATCAGATTCTTTTGAAAGTTCTCTGGAAGATATTGGGTTCTATCTGGTGGAACATTTCAGCTAGACTAAAACACTTTTAGTCATCATAAGGACACTTTCCCATGTCAGTTCAATATGGTGCTCAAACAGAGATGTCCGTTTCAAACACATTGTAGATATTGCTTTGGGAGCATGGGATAGATGTGATTTGGCTTCCTGGGGGGACTCATAATACTTGGAGAAAGCGCTGTAAGGTCTTGTTAAAAAGAATAGAAATAGTTCAAAACCCAAAGGGAGGCCTCTGGGCTTCAACTTCCTATGGATACGACTTCAGATTCTAGAAGGAATAGCCAAGAGCAACACAGAACAATGGTCTTGGGAACCATTCCTGGCAATTAGAACTGGGTCCCAATTAAGGAATATGTTCTGCTCCTGGATTTGTTTTTTTTCTTTTCTTTTTTTTTTTTTTTTAGAGAGTGTGTGATTTTTTCTTTGCCTCTAAGTCATCGTTTATTTTTCATTCATCTTTATTCTTTGGCATGTGTGGGCTTCCCATTGCAGCGGGCTCTCCCGTCGCAGAGCACTGGCTCTGGGTGCATGTGCTCCAGAGCACTGACACATAATTGGAAACACCGGCCCAGCCATTCCTGGGCATGCAGGACCTACCTGGGCCAGACTGGTGTCCACTGGCATACTCTTTAACCACTCGACCACCAGGAAGCCCTGTTTTGTCTTTTAATTGGATAAAATAGTGGTTTGGAGGCTAGCAAGTGGAGGCTGAAAAAGTAGTGAGGAAAAAAAATGCAAATGATCTGTTAGTAGAGGCTAGGAAAATGGTAAGGAAGCAGCAATAGCTGGTGGAAAAGATGGTAATCCAAGATTTGTAGCTGCAAAACAATTGACAAAACTGTCCCAGGAAGGAAAAAAAATGTACCCAGTAAACTTTCCATTATGCCAAAGACAATTTTATGGCCAACAATTTTTGAGCATCCATTGGCTTCTCCTGCTATAAGACTGTGAGAGAAAGATGAGCTAAAGAAAAAATGATTTGGCAAGCAGAATTTAGAGATGTACAGGGAAGCCAAATTCTTTAGGTTGTAAAATAAACCAGTTTTTCATCTCTAATCTCCACACAGCAAAAGATTCTCAAAAAGAAGAAATGACTTTTCAGTAAAGGATAAATTGAGAGTATGGTTATCAGATTCTTTTGAAAGTTCTCTGGAAGATATTGGGTTCTATCTGGTGGAACATTTCAGCTAGACTAAAACACTTTTAGTCATCATAAGGACACTTTCCCATGTCAGTTCAATATGGTGCTCAAACAGAGATGTCCGTTTCAAACACATTGTAGATATTGCTTTGGGAGCATGGGATAGATGTGATTTGGCTTCCTGGGGGGACTCATAATACTTGGAGAAAGCGCTGTAAGGTCTTGTTAAAAAGAATAGAAATAGTTCAAAACCCAAAGGGAGGCCTCTGGGCTTCAACTTCCTATGGATACGACTTCAGATTCTAGAAGGAATAGCCAAGAGCAACACAGAACAATGGTCTTGGGAACCATTCCTGGCAATTAGAACTGGGTCCCAATTAAGGAATATGTTCTGCTCCTGGATTTGTTTTTTTTCTTTTCTTTTTTTTTTTTTTTTAGAGAGTGTGTGATTTTTTCTTTGCCTCTAAGTCATCGTTTATTTTTCATTCATCTTTATTCTTTGGCATGTGTGGGCTTCCCATTGCAGCGGGCTCTCCCGTCGCAGAGCACTGGCTCTGGGTGCATGTGCTCCAGAGCACTGACACATAATTGGAAACACCGGCCCAGCCATTCCTGGGCATGCAGGACCTACCTGGGCCAGGGATTGGACTGGTGTCCCTAGGACTGCAAGGCATACTCTTTAACCACTCGACCACCAGGGAAGCCCTGTTTTGTCTTTTAATTGGATAAAAATTGCTTTACGATATGTAAGTTTCTACCATACAACAATGTTAATCAGCCATAATAACATGTGTATCCCTTCCCTCTGGAGCTTCCCTCCCCTTACCCCATCCCAGCCCTCTAGGTCATCATAGAGTGCCAGGCTGGGCTCCCTGTTTTATACAGTGACTTCTCACCAGCTACTAATATTTGCTTGTTAAAGTTTCACAACAGCTCTGAACCAGTGTGACTGCTCTGTACTTCTCATTTTGAGCAGGAATTTCTACTGCTGTTACCTATCCCTTCCCATTATTATATGTTGTGTGTATGTTGTGTGTGTGTGTGTGTGAAGTAGATGGAGAACTTTAGTGTAAAGTCTTTGAATAGGAAGAGCCACGCCTGGAAATAGCACCTGAAGACCTTCACCTCTATCTGGATTGATTTAGATGAAGATCTTGTACTTCAAGGCTGATATCATAGTGAGATATGACTTTGGGGGAAGAGAGAGACTGTATTTTACATATGGGAAGGAAGTTTATTTTGTGACCAGAGGCAAACTGTGGTGTACTTCTTGCAGAGAAGACCACAATAATTTTTGCCAGCATCATACATTTCTTAGTGTTGTGAATTTGTCATTCTTTCTAAGTGATGGAGTCTATTTCTTGCTGCTTTGAATCTGGCCATAGCCAAGTGACTTGCTTTGGCCAATGGGACATAAAGAAGAAATTCAAAAACTCACATTTGTAAATGATTGCACATTTAAGATGCACTGTCTGTGGCTGTACACATCCTCAAACAAGGCTGCAAGGACCTTGGCCAGTTGCTGGAGTGCCACAGGGAGATGAACCAGGGAGAAAAAGCTCAGATTGCCAGGCTGCTGCATGAGACTATCTTGAACATCCAGCTCCAGTTGAGCACCTACTCAATGCAGCTACTTAAGTGAGACCCAGATAAGAATAGCCCAGCTGATTGTAGCCTATTGCCTTAATCATAATCTATCCCAATTATTGTTCTAAGTAGATAATTTTTGGAGTTGTTTGTTAGGTAGCAAAAGCTAATTGATCCTCTCTAATCATTCATCTTCCAGCCATTCCTGGGCATGCAGGACCTACCTGGGCCAGGGATTGGACTGGTGTCCCTAGGACTGCAAGGCATACTCTTTAACCACTCGACCACCAGGGAAGCCCTGTTTTGTCTTTTAATTGGATAAAAATTGCTTTACGATATGTAAGTTTCTACCATACAACAATGTTAATCAGCCATAATAACATGTGTATCCCTTCCCTCTGGAGCTTCCCTCCCCTTACCCCATCCCAGCCCTCTAGGTCATCATAGAGTGCCAGGCTGGGCTCCCTGTTTTATACAGTGACTTCTCACCAGCTACTAATATTTGCTTGTTAAAGTTTCACAACAGCTCTGAACCAGTGTGACTGCTCTGTACTTCTCATTTTGAGCAGGAATTTCTACTGCTGTTACCTATCCCTTCCCATTATTATATGTTGTGTGTATGTTGTGTGTGTGTGTGTGTGAAGTAGATGGAGAACTTTAGTGTAAAGTCTTTGAATAGGAAGAGCCACGCCGGGAAATAGCACCTGAAGACCTTCACCTCTATCTGGATTGATTTAGATGAAGATCTTGTACTTCAAGGCTGATATCATAGTGAGATATGACTTTGGGGGAAGAGAGAGACTGTATTTTACATATGGGAAGGAAGTTTATTTTGTGACCAGAGGCAAACTGTGGTGTACTTCTTGCAGAGAAGACCACAATAATTTTTGCCAGCATCATACATTTCTTAGTGTTGTGAATTTGTCATTCTTTCTAAGTGATGGAGTCTATTTCTTGCTGCTTTGAATCTGGCCATAGCCAAGTGACTTGCTTTGGCCAATGGGACATAAAGAAGAAATTCAAAAACTCACATTTGTAAATGATTGCACATTTAAGATGCACTGTCTGTGGCTGTACACATCCTCAAACAAGGCTGCAAGGACCTTGGCCAGTTGCTGGAGTGCCACAGGGAGATGAACCAGGGAGAAAAAGCTCAGATTGCCAGGCTGCTGCATGAGACTATCTTGAACATCCAGCTCCAGTTGAGCACCTACTCAATGCAGCTACTTAAGTGAGACCCAGATAAGAATAGCCCAGCTGATTGTAGCCTATTGCCTTAATCATAATCTATCCCAATTATTGTTCTAAGTAGATAATTTTTGGAGTTGTTTGTTAGGTAGCAAAAGCTAATTGATCCTCTCTAATCATTCATCTTTTGATGAACATCTGGGTTACTTCCATGTCCTGGCTATTTATTTACAATAGCCAGGTCATGCTAAAGTGAACATTGGGATACATGTGCCTTTTTGCAACTGTGGCTTTCTCAGGGTATATGTCAGTATGGGGATTGCTGGATCATATTGTAGATCTATTTTTAACTTTTAAGGAACCTCCATGTTTTTCTTCATAGTGTCTGCACCAATTGACATTCCTGCCCATAGTGCAAGAGGGTTCCCTTGACATATGTGCACTGTCATGTGTCAAACAGATAGCTATTAGGAGCATGATGAGTAGCAGGGGAAGCTCAGCCTAGTGCTCTGGGGTGACCAGTGAGATGGGGGTGGAGAGCAAGAGGGAAGAAACATGTATATAGATAGATAGATAGATAGATAGATAGATAGATAGATAGATAGAACTAATTCACTTTATTGTAAAACATTGTAAAGCAACTGTACCCCGATATTTTTTTAAAGCTAATTGATCTAGATTCTCTGCTTAAAATACAACTTAAACTGTAGGATCTCCAGAAAATATAAAATCACTTTTTTAAAGTTAAACACTGTGACAAATAATTCCTTCCGTTTTTTTCTTTTGCCTTTATATCTTGATCGTACTTGAATATTCTTGAATTTCAAGTAGTTCTGCTAATAATCTACTAGCTTTCCTTTGTTTGAAGACTGTAGTGTTTGATTTTGGATTCCCTTGCAAGGTGCCCTGGAAATTAAGCAGTTTTGACCTATTTCATTTTGTTTAAATTTGACCTGTCACATTTATAGGACTCCCACTGTTCTTTTGGGAAATTCTTTTCCTCCCTAAAAAGATTCTTTGCCCTCACCTCCTCTTTTTAAAAAGTAGCCTTCTTTCCTTTGCCATTTAGGCAGTTAGTGTTTATTTTCAAATGCCTGTGCTTTTTGGGCTGAATCTAACTTTTTCCTGAGTTTCCAATAAGTTGTTCTTAAACTGTCTCCAGGCTTCTTCATGGTTATTTACTTTCAAAACTATTTCCTTCAGATTTTTTGCCCTAAGAAAAGCTCATATTTTGTCATAGTTCCTTTTTCTAAAACTAACTTTGTGAGGAATATTTTTGGTTTCCTCTCTAGCTAGGATGTTGGACTTAATCACATGGTAATTGCTGTTAACCAGGCACTCCTTGGGGGACAGTATCTCTCTTATGAACTTCCCTGTGGATGAATAATAGCCTTTTCATACTGTTCACAAGGTTCTTAAGGCAAGAATACTGCAATGGTTTGCCATTACCTCCCCCAGTGGACCATGTTTTGTCAGAACTCTTCCCTATGACCCATCCATCTTGGGTGGCCCTGCACAGCATGACTTATAGCTTCCTTATGAAAGCCCCTTTACCATGACCCTGACTTTTGGGAAAGACTGAAGACAAAAGGAGAAAAGGGTAGCCGAGAATGAAATATTTAGCATCACTGACTCAATGGACATGAATTGAGCAAGCTCTGGGAGATAGTGAAGGATAGGGAAGCCTGGAGTGCTGCAGTCCATGGGATTGCAGAGTTGGACATGACATAATGACTGAGCAACAACATGGATGAACAGGGCACCATCGCCCCTCTTCTGAGTATGACTGAAAGCCAAGGCTTGTCCTTCTCCCTAAAGCATATACTTGAGAGAAGATTCAGGTGGAAATTAGGTAGAAGGGAAAATGCTATTTTGTTATTTCCTTTTTCCCTTTTACTGACTCATTAGTCCCCTTCTCTCAGAGCATGCCTTTTTAGCAGTTCTGTTACAGTTGTTTGAAGTATCATTTTAGTTTCCAGTCTCAAGATATTTAAGAATAGGGTCCAGGTGTTAGCCATCTTTATACCTCTTTGAGTGAACCTAGCACCTCGGCAGTATATTATAATATTATAAATATTACATTACAAATATCTGAGTAAATAGACAATGAACAAAGTAACTGATGAATGAAAATAAGCTATGAACTGACTCAAGAATGCCTTTGGTGAGAAAAAGGGAAGATAAGTGGTCCTTCTGAATGAACTCCTTCTCTGCGGTTTTCTGGTCTTACCCTCTGCTCCTACTCAGAAGAGGATGTAACTGTAGATGTGATTGAAACAGCAAAAGTATTAGAACTAGAAATGGAGCCTTACTTAAAGGAAAGAGATTGGTTTGAAAACACAGAAGCTCCACAGCAACAACTATTCTTCCTCCTCACCTTAACCAGTATCTACTATGGAGCTATCGTATAATTCTTAAAAGTAATTTGGACCTTGTGTACCTAGATCTTCTGTAGATATCCTTAAAAGGTAGAAGATATCTGGACGATGCCACTGGATGGGTCATAGAATTTGGATCTTTCCATTAAAATAAACCAAGCAATGACTATAGCAAATGACTATGTACAGGCATACCATGGAGACATTGCTGGTTCAGCTGAAGCCACCAGAATAAGGAAGTAACACAAATATTCTGATTTCCTAGTATATATAAAAGTAATTTTTACCCTATTGTAGTCTATTAGGTGAGTAGCCTTGTATTAATATCTACAACAGTGTACAAATCTTAATTTAAAGTGTTACCACTAAAAAATGCTAGCCATCCTCTGAGCCTTCAGTGATTGCTTTTTGTTGTTGTTCTTTTTATTGCTGATGGGTCTTGCCTGGGTATTGACAACTGCTGACTAATCAATTATTACTGAAAGTTTGGTTGAGCTGTGGAAACTTCTTAAAATAAGACAATAATTAGGTTTATTACATCAATTGATTTTTTTTCAGAAAAATTTTCTCTATAGCAGGCAATCTTATTTGATATCATTTTATCCTAAGTAGAAATTCTTTCAAAATTGGAGTCAGTCTTCTCAAATCCTGTCATTGCTTTCTCAACTAAGTGTATGTAACATTGTAAATACTTTGTTGTCATTTCAATAGTCTTTACAACATCTTCACCAGGAGGAGTTTCCAACTTAAGAAAACACTTTCTTTGTTCATTTATAAGAAGCAACTCCTGTTCATCCAAGTATTACTATGAAAATGCAACAAGCCAGTCAAATCTTCAGGCTCCATTTCTAGTTCTAATACTTTTGCTGTTTCAATCACATCTACAGTTACATCCTCTTCTGAAGACTTGATCTTCTCAAAGTCATCCATGAGGGCTGAATTGAACTTCTTCCATACTCCTTTAATGCTGATATTTTGACCTCTTCCCGTGAATCTTGAATGTTCTTAATGGTATCTAGGTGAGCCCTTTCCAGGGTTTACAATTGACTTTGCCCAAATCCATAAGAGGAATCACTATCTATGGCTGCTATAGTTTAACAAAATGTATTTCTTAATTAATAAGACTTTAAATTGCAATTACTCCTTAATCTGTGGGATGCAGAATGAGTGTTACATTAGTAGGCATGAAAACTACATTAATCTAAATCTTGATCATAGCTCTTGAGTGACCAGATGCATAGAAAAGGTTCAACATATTTGTCATAGGAGTCCTTATATGAAAACTAAGTCAAGGAAATAAAATATACTCATATTGTCATTGGAATTTTCAACAGCAAAGCTTTATTCTGTAGATCAACAGAGAAACATTTTGTTGTTGTTGTTTAGTCTCTTGGTCATGTCCAACATTTTTGTAACTCTATGGACTATAGCCTGATATACTCCTCTGATAGACTCTGGAAAATCATGAGATTTTCCAGGCAAGTTTACTGGAGTGGGTTTCCATTTTCTCCTCCAGGGAATCTTTCTGACCAAGGTATCAAAGCCCCATCTCAAAAGAAATAAAACCTGAGCCACATTTCTTATGTAAACAAACCAACTGTTACTATAAAGACTGCAAACAGTTATAAACCTGAAGTAATTCAGGAAATATTCTTCCTATGAGCTCTGATTAATTTGCTAAAGAATGAGTTTCAGTCACCCAAAAGGTAAGAGAGACATAAGTTAGGAGAGTAATGTTTATGCTTTCTCACAATATAGATAAGGGGCAATAATCAAAACTGGGG
The DNA here is from genome assembly GCA_022376925.1 of Tragulus kanchil. Classification (NCBI taxonomy): domain Eukaryota; kingdom Metazoa; phylum Chordata; class Mammalia; order Artiodactyla; family Tragulidae; genus Tragulus; species Tragulus kanchil. Next base: position 39,284,429 of record JAIOJX010000025.1, read on the forward strand.
AGAGAATAGGTAGTATTTATGAAAAGAAGAATAGACTTGCTGATTGTTTTAAGGGTATTATCTGGGAATAGGAATATATATTTCCTTGTAAAATATTGCACAAAAGGGTTAAGGGAGAAGTAAAGATCACTAGCTAGTTTCAACATAGCTCATAGTAGGCAATCAATAAGCCCTAACTGAAATAAAATTAAAGGTAATATAAAAAGATATTTATAATAATTTATGGTATTTAATGTGTTCATGTATGTATATATATGCATATTTATTTATGTATAAAATGCAACTAAGGCAAAATATATTGACCTGTTTATCATGTCAATAAATGTAACTATGTTTGACTCACCTATTGAAATAAAAACAATGTCAGACTAATTAGCAAATTACAAATTGAACACTGATAAATACTAGATGTCAGAGGAAGTAGAATTAAGACCAAATGCACTAAGATACAAAGTGAAATTTTACAATGTTAATGACTACAAAAACATAGTGTCAACTTCCATAAAGCAGGGAGGAATGAGGGGAAGATTTCACCAGCTCCCCAACAGAATCACCAGAACTAATCAAGAAATGAAACACCAACAGCAAACCAGCCGCTAGACGACAGAAGAACTCCTTAGGTCCGTGAGGGTCGAAGAGTGAACAGTCAGAACTTTCCCGGAGATCCTGTTCTGAACACCCTCTAACCTAACTCCCACGCCTGACCGACGGAGAGCCCGCTAGCAAGTGCCCTTAAAAGGGGGCCTGAGTGGAGCGTTGGGGGAGAGAGGGCAGCACTCAGCACGAAAATTCCAAGAATCCGGCCGGATTACCGGCAGAAATTAAGACACTGCCAAGATAAGATACTGGAACTGGGATGTACGGAACACAGGAACTTTCCCGTGAAGTGCTGCTTAGAGAGCTGGATAGAGCCGAACAGGGAGTGCCCACAGCGAAAATCACGCCACTTGGCCAGGCGAAAATTGCGACTTTCCGCCTGGCACTGGGTAAGTTCAAACACTCCTGGGAGGGGGCTTGCTGAATGGAGACGGGAAGTTGCCCACGGATTGCTGACCAGGAACTGGGCGCAAGCCGGTTGGGAAAGCTCGTGCCCGCCTTTGGGACTTAGACACGTAACTGGCAGTGCGCACGTGCCAGCGGCAAAGAAGCTCGCACACCCCAATAGCCCGTGCACCCCCATAGCTGCAGCCACAGTGGAAGAAGCCGGGAGAAGAGCAGCGATTGGAGGCTACTGGCGGGTGCGTGATAGAGTCTGGGCGCACGGCTCCAGCACGGGACTGTGAGCGTTGCGACCCTCCGCCCAGCGGACTGGGATCAGCCTGTAGCCCCGGCCAGCAGCTGAGCTTGCAGCAAAGCCTTTGATTTGCTGAAAACAAAACAGAACCCATACCAACTGGTGCTGTTAGGGAAAGGCTGCATCATCAAGACAACACCATGAAGAACAGATTGGCTTCCACCAGACAGATGAGAGGATAAAAACCAGGAACAGTACTTAGCTTTTTTTGTTTGTTTATTTGTTGTGGACGGTTCTGTTTATTTGATTGATCAGGTTTAGGGTTTTTTTTTCATTTTTCTTTTTTTGTCTCTTCTGAAATTTTTCTTCCCTTTTAATTTTTAATTTCTTTTTTTTGATTTTTAATTTTTAATTTTTTTATTTTAATTCTTGGAAACTTATAATTTCTTTCCTCTTTGCCACTGCTTCCTCCCTCTAAGTTCTAAATGTAAAACATTCTCCTATATACCACTATCCTCTAGAAAAATATTTCCTATCTTCCTGTCTCCACTATTCTTCTCCAGCTGCACCTAACAATACAACACACCAATCTTGGCTATGTAACCTTATTAAATCCTTCCAAGATGAATCTATTCCTTTTCATTACTAATTCCAAGAATCCGGCCGGATTACCGGCAGAAATTAAGACACTGCCAAGATAAGATACTGGAACTGGGATGTACGGAACACAGGAACTTTCCCGTGAAGTGCTGCTTAGAGAGCTGGATAGAGCCGAACAGGAGTGCCCACAGCGAAAATCACGCCACTTGGCCAGGCGAAATTGCGACTTTCCGCCTGGCACTGGGTAGTTCAAACACTCCTGGGAGGGCTTGCTGAATGGAGACGGGAAGTTGCCCACGGATTGCTGACCAGGAACTGGGCGCAAGCCGGTTGGGAAAGTTTCGTGCCCGCCTTTGGGACTTAGACACGTAACTGGCAGTGCGCACGTGCCAGCGGCAAAGAAGCTCGCACACCCCAATAGCCCGTGCACCCCCATAGCTGCAGCCACAGTGGAAGAAGCCGGGAGAAGAGCAGCGATTGGAGGCTACTGGCGGGTGCGTGATAGAGTCTGGGCGCACGGCTCCAGCATGGGACTGTGAGCGTTGCGACCCTCCGCCCAGCGGACTGGGATCAGCCTGTAGCCCCGGCCAGCAGCTGAGCTTGCAGCAAAGCCTTTGATTTGCTGAAAACAAAACAGAACCCATACCAACTGGTGCTGTTAGGGAAAGGCTGCATCATCAAGACAACACCATGAAGAACAGATTGGCTTCCACCAGACAGATGAGAGGATAAAAACCAGGAACAGTACTTAGCTTTTTTTGTTTGTTTATTTGTTGTGGACGGTTCTGTTTATTTGATTGATCAGGTTTAGGGTTTTTTTTTCATTTTTCTTTTTTTGTCTCTTCTGAAATTTTTCTTCCCTTTTAATTTTTAATTTCTTTTTTTTGATTTTTAATTTTTAATTTTTTTATTTTAATTCTTGGAAACTTATAATTTCTTTCCTCTTTGCCACTGCTTCCTCCCTCTAAGTTCTAAATGTAAAACATTCTCCTATATACCACTATCCTCTAGAAAAATATTTCCTATCTTCCTGTCTCCACTATTCTTCTCCAGCTGCACCTAACAATACAACACACCAATCTTGGCTATGTAACCTTATTAAATCCTTCCAAGATGAATCTATTCCTTTTCATTATCCATACACTCTCTTCCTCCTCACCCCCAACACATGTCTTAGTTAAAATTGCTTTCATTGAAATACTCCAAGCCAGGACCTTGCCTCGGATCTATTTTTCCAGGCACTATTTTAATTAATTCAGAACTTAATGGGCAAGTATCATCTTTGAATGCATCATTTGCCAGAAAAATTTCCTATGCTTTATCTCTGTAGGATTGGTTAGATGTGGTTATTGCTATGTATGTATGTATATCTTACTATGTTAGAAAACACCTGCATGCTTTTATGACTGTCACCCACCAGGGACACACCTCTTGCTCCTCAGATGCGAGTAATTGAACAAATATCACTGAACACCATAGCAAACCATACACAGAGCCTACACCCCCTGACCAATCATCAAACCAAAGACCCTTGGAGTGGAAGCCCGATTCCAAGACCCCACACTATCAAAGAACATACAACACTAGAGATTATTCACCTGTAAACAAGCCCTAACACCACCCAAGACACAAACCACTGAACCCTTCTACAAGGACAGAAACCCAAAAGAAGGGAGAATTCAACCAAGAAACCTGGTGGGAAAAAGAACTCCATACACACAGACACACACAAAGAAACAAAAATTAACCTAATGATGAAACAACAGAGAAACACTTAACAAATGAAGGACCAAGCTAGAGAAACACAGCTCCAAATGACAGAGGAGGAGATAGACAAATTATCTGAAAGAGAATTCAGAAAAGCTATACTAATGAGGATGCAAAACACTGAAAAAAGAGTAATAGAGGAAATTAATGCACTGAAAAGAGACATGCAGGAAATGAAAACTAAGCAAATAGAGACCACCAACTCAATTGCTGAACTCAAAAATACTATAGAAGGTCTCAACAGTAGAGTATCAGAGGCTGAAGAATGGATAAGTGAGCTGGGAGACAGAATGGTGGAAATAAGTGCTGAAGAAAAAAAAAAACAACAAAACCTGGGAAAGAATCTTCCTGTCTCCACATTCTTCTCCAGCTGCACCTAACAATACAACACACCAATCTTGGCTATGTAACCTTATTAAATCCTTCCAAGATGAATCTATTCCTTTTCATTATCCATACACTCTCTTCCTCCTCACCCCCAACACATGTCTTAGTTAAAATTGCTTTCATTGAAATACTCCAAGCCAGGACCTTGCCTCGGATCTATTTTTCCAGGCACTATTTTAATTAATTCAGAACTTAATGGGCAAGTATCATCTTTGAATGCATCATTTGCCAGAAAAATTTCCTATGCTTTATCTCTGTAGGATTGGTTAGATGTGGTTATTGCTATGTATGTATGTATATCTTACTATGTTAGAAAACACCTGCATGCTTTTATGACTGTCACCCACCAGGGACACACCTCTTGCTCCTCAGATGCTAGTAATTGAACAAATATCACTGAACACCATAGCAAACCATACACAGAGCCTACACCCCCTGACCAATCATCAAACCAAAGACCCTTGGAGTGGAAGCCCGATTCCAAGACCCCACACTATCAAAGAACATACAACACTAGAGATTATTCACCTGTAAACAAGCCCTAACACCACCCAAGACACAAACCACTGAACCCTTCTACAAGGACAGAAACCCAAAAGAAGGGAGAATTCAACCAAGAAACCTGGTGGGAAAAAGAACTCCATACACACAGACACACACAAAGAAACAAAAATTAACCTAATGATGAAACAACAGAGAAACACTTAACAAATGAAGGACCAAGCTAGAGAAACACAGCTCCAAATGACAGAGGAGGAGATAGACAAATTATCTGAAAGAGAATTCAGAAAAGCTATACTAATGAGGATGCAAAACACTGAAAAAAGAGTAATAGAGGAAATTAATGCACTGAAAAGAGACATGCAGGAAATGAAAACTAAGCAAATAGAGACCACCAACTCAATTGCTGAACTCAAAAATACTATAGAAGGTCTCAACAGTAGAGTATCAGAGGCTGAAGAATGGATAAGTGAGCTGGGAGACAGAATGGTGGAAATAAGTGCTGAAGAACACAACAAAACTGAAAGAATTAAAGGAACTGAGGATAGCAGTAGAGACCTATGGGGCAATATCAAACGCACCAACATTAGAATTATAGGAGTTCCAGAAGAAGAAGAGCGGAAGAAAGGCTACAAAAAAATTCTTGAAGAGGTTATAGTGAAAAACTTCCCCAGCATGGGAAAGGAAATAGTCTACCAAGTCCAAGAAGCACAGAGTTCCACACAGGATAAACCCCAGAAGAAACACAGCAAGGCACATTCTGATCAAACTAACACAGACTAGATACAAAGACAGAATACTAAAAGCAGCCAGAAGCAAACAACAAATAACATATAAAGGAAACCCCATATGTCTAACTGTGGATCTTTCAACAGAAACCCTGCAGGCCAGAAGAGAATGGCAAGACACATTTAAACGGCTAAAAGAGGATAACCTCCAACCAAGAATTCTCTACCCAGCAAGAATCTCATTCAGAATGGATGGAGAAGTCAAAAGTTTCACAGACAAGCAAAACTTAAAAGAATTCTGTACCACAAAACCAGCCCTACGACAAGTGTTAAAGGGCCTGGTATAGCCAATAAATACAAGAGTAGAAGAAGTCCTACAAATCAAACCCCAAACTTCTTTTTTTTTTTTTAACTTTATTTATTTATTTATTTATTATTTATTTTTGTACATGTATGTTCCCAGATCATTCATATGCATATCCCTTGACCCTCCCCCCACCCAGTTCCCCCACTCCCATCCCTCCAGACCATCGCTCCAAGTGGTTGTAGGTACTCCTATTCCCCTAGCACAATGACAATAGCTATCTTTTCTAAACATGACAGTATAGGTTTCCATGTTACTCCCTCCCACTGTTCGGTCTCCACAATGTCTTTATGTCTATTCTCTGTTTTTTCATGAGTTCACTGCATGTGTTATCATGACCATCTTACTAGATCCCATATATATGAGTTAGTATACTATACTTGTCTTTCTCTTTTTGACTTACTTCACTTTTTATGATAGGTTCTAGAGCCAGCCACCTCATTAGGACTGAGTCTTCTGCATTTCTTTTAACAGCTGAGTAGTATTCCATTGTATATATGTACCAGAGCTTCTGGATCCATTCATTTGTCGATGGACATCTAGGTTGCTTCCATGGTTCTTAGGCCTTCTTTTCTGATATATGACATGGTGGAAATAAGTGCTGAAGAACACAACAAAACTGAAAGAATTAAAGGAACTGAGGATAGCAGTAGAGACCTATGGGGCAATATCAAACGCACCAACATTAGAATTATAGGAGTTCCAGAAGAAGAAGAGCGGAAGAAAGGCTACAAAAAAATTCTTGAAGAGGTTATAGTTGAAAACTTCCCCAGCATGGGAAAGGAAATAGTCTACCAAGTCCAAGAAGCACAGAGTTCCACACAGGATAAACCCCAGAAGAAACACAGCAAGGCACATTCTGATCAAACTAACACAGACTAGATACAAAGACAGAATACTAAAAGCAGCCAGAAGCAAACAACAAATAACATATAAAGGAAACCCCATATGTCTAACTGTGGATCTTTCAACAGAAACCCTGCAGGCCAGAAGAGAATGGCAAGACACATTTAAACGGCTAAAAGAGGATAACCTCCAACCATGAATTCTCTACCCAGCAAGAATCTCATTCAGAATGGATGGAGAAGTCAAAAGTTTCACAGACAAGCAAAACTTAAAAGAATTCTGTACCACAAAACCAGCCCTACGACAAGTGTTAAAGGGCCTGGTATAGCCAATAAATACAAGAGTAGAAGAAGTCCTACAAATCAAACCCCAAACTTCTTTTTTTTTTTTTAACTTTATTTATTTATTTATTTATTATTTATTTTTGTACATGTATGTTCCCAGATCATTCATATGCATATCCCTTGACCCTCCCCCCACCCAGTTCCCCCACTCCCATCCCTCCAGACCATCGCTCCAAGTGGTTGTAGGTACTCCTATTCCCCTAGCACAATGACAATAGCTATCTTTTCTAAACATGACAGTATAGGTTTCCATGTTACTCCCTCCCACTGTTCGGTCTCCACAATGTCTTTATGTCTATTCTCTGTTTTTTCATGAGTTCACTGCATGTGTTATCATGACCATCTTACTAGATCCCATATATATGAGTTAGTATACTATACTTGTCTTTCACTTTTTGACTTACTTCACTTTTTATGATAGGTTCTAGAGCCAGCCACCTCATTAGGACTGAGTCTTCTGCATTTCTTTTAACAGCTGAGTAGTATTCCATTGTATATATGTACCAGAGCTTCTGGATCCATTCATTTGTCGATGGACATCTAGGTTGCTTCCATGTTCTAGCTATTGTATAGAGAGCTGCAATGAACATTGGGGTACAGGTGCCTCTTTCAGTTTTGATTTCATCAGAATATAGGCCTAATAGTGGGATTGCTGGGTCATAGGGTGCTTCTATTTTTAGTTTTTTAAGGAATCTCCATATTGTCTTCCATAGAGGTTGTACTAATTTACATTCCCACCAGCAATGCAAGAGGGTTCCCTTTTCTCCACACCCTCTCCAGCATTTGTTGTCTGTCGATTTGTTGATGATGGCCATTCTGACAGGTGTGAGGTGGTATCTCATTGTGGTTTTAATTTGCATTTCTCTGATAATAAGCGAGGTTGAGCATCGTTTCATGTATTTTTGGGCCATCTGTATGTCCTCTTTGGAGAGGCGTCTCTTTAGATCTTTTACCCATTTTTTGATTGGGCTGCTCATTTTCCCTGTGCTGAGTTGTCTGAGTTGCTTGTAGATTTTGGAGATTAATTCTTTGTCTGTTGTTTCATTTGCTATGATTTTCTCCCACTCTGTGGGGTGTCTGTTGAACTTTTTTGTAATTTCTTTTGCTGTACAAAAGCTTTTAAGTTTCATAAGGTCCCATATGTTCATTTTTCTTTTCAGTTCTGCTATTTTAGTTGGTGGGTCAGAGAAGATCTTGCTTTGATTTATGTCCTTGAGTGTTTTGCCTATGTTCTCCTCTAAGAGTTTGATGGTTTCTGGCCTTACATTGAGGTCTTTAATCCATTTTGAGTTGATCTTAGTGTATGGTGTCAGGGAATGTTCCAATTTCATTTTTTTGCATGTAGCTGTCCAATTCTCCCAGCACCACTTGTTAAAGAAGCTGTCTTTGTCCCATTTTATAGTTTCTCCTCCTTTATCAAAAATAAGGTACCCATAGGTGCGTGGGTTGATCTCTGGGTTCTCAATCTTGTTCCATTGATCTACAGTTATGTTTTTGTGCCAGTACCATACTGTCTTGATAACTGTTGCTTTGTAGTAGAGTCTGAAGTTAGGGAGGCTGATCCCTCCAACTCCGTTCTTCTTCCTCAGGATTGCTTTGGCTATTCGAGGTCTTCTGTGTTTCCATATGAACTGTGTTATTATTTGGTCTAGTTCTGTGAAAATGTCAATGGTAGTTGAATAGGTATTGCATTCATTTGTCGATGGACATCTAGGTTGCTTCCATGTTCTAGCTATTGTATAGAGAGCTGCAATGAACATTGGGGTACAGGTGCCTCTTTCAGTTTTGATTTCATCAGAATATAGGCCTAATAGTGGGATTGCTGGGTCATAGGGTGCTTCTATTTTTAGTTTTTTAAGGAATCTCCATATTGTCTTCCATAGAGGTTGTACTAATTTACATTCCCACCAGCAATGCAAGAGGGTTCCCTTTTCTCCACACCCTCTCCAGCATTTGTTGTCTGTCGATTTGTTGATGATGGCCATTCTGACAGGTGTGAGGTGGTATCTCATTGTGGTTTTAATTTGCATTTCTCTGATAATAAGCGAGGTTGAGCATCGTTTCATGTATTTTTGGGCCATCTGTATGTCCTCTTTGGAGAGGCGTCTCTTTAGATCTTTTACCCATTTTTTGATTGGGCTGCTCATTTTCCCTGTGCTGAGTTGTCTGAGTTGCTTGTAGATTTTGGAGATTAATTCTTTGTCTGTTGTTTCATTTGCTATGATTTTCTCCCACTCTGTGGGGTGTCTGTTGAACTTTTTTGTAATTTCTTTTGCTGTACAAAAGCTTTTAAGTTTCATAAGGTCCCATATGTTCATTTTTCTTTTCAGTTCTGCTATTTTAGTTGGTGGGTCAGAGAAGATCTTGCTTTGATTTATGTCCTTGAGTGTTTTGCCTATGTTCTCCTCTAAGAGTTTGATGGTTTCTGGCCTTACATTGAGGTCTTTAATCCATTTTGAGTTGATCTTAGTGTATGGTGTCAGGGAATGTTCCAATTTCATTTTTTTGCATGTAGCTGTCCAATTCTCCCAGCACCACTTGTTAAAGAAGCTGTCTTTGTCCCATTTTATAGTTTCTCCTCCTTTATCAAAAATAAGGTACCCATAGGTGCGTGGGTTGATCTCTGGGTTCTCAATCTTGTTCCATTGATCTACAGTTATGTTTTTGTGCCAGTACCATACTGTCTTGATAACTGTTGCTTTGTAGTAGAGTCTGAAGTTAGGGAGGCTGATCCCTCCAACTCCGTTCTTCTTCCTCAGGATTGCTTTGGCTATTCGAGGTCTTCTGTGTTTCCATATGAACTGTGTTATTATTTGGTCTAGTTCTGTGAAAAATGTCAATGGTAGTTGAATAGGTATTGCATTGAATCTGTAGATGATATTTGAAAGTATGGTCATTTTCACAATATTGATTCTTCCAATCCAGGAACATGGAATATCTCTCCATCTGTTTAAGTCGTCTTTAATGTCTCTCATGAGTGTCTTGTAATTTTCTGTGTACAGTTCTTTTGTTTCTTTGGGTAGGTTTATTCCTAGATATTTGATTCTTTTGGTTGCAATGGTGAAGGGGATTGCCTCTTTGATTTCATTTTCTGATTTTTCATTGTTTGTGTATAGGAATGCCAGTGACTTCTGTGTGTTGACTTTATATCCTGCAACTTTGCTGAATTCATTGATTAGCTCTAGTAGCTTTGTAACCGTGTCTTTGGGATTTTCTATGTATAATATCATGTCATCTGCAAAAAGAGAGAGCTTGACTTCTTCCTTTCCAATCTGGATTCCTTTGATTTCTTTCTCTTCTCTTATTGCTGTTGCTAGGACTTCCAGGACTATGTTGAATAGCAGTGGTGAAAGTGGGCACCCCTGTCTTGTTCCTGATCTTAAAGGGAATGCTTTCAGTTTTTCACCATTGAGGATAATGTTTGCTGTGAGATTCTCATAGATGGCTTTTATTATGTTGAGATAGGTTCCTTCTATGCCCATTTTCTGAAGAGTTTTGATCATAAATGGATGTTGTAGTTTGTCAAAGGCTTTTTCTGCGTCTATTGAAATGATCATGTGATTTTTGTCTTTCAACTTGTTGATATGGTGTATCACATTGATTGATTTGCGGATGTTGAAGAAGCCTTGCATGCCTGGGATGAACCCAACTTGATCATAATGTATGAGTTTTTTGACATGTCGTTGAATTCTGTTTGCTAGGATTTTGTTGAGGATCTTGGCATCTAAGTTCATCAGTGAAATTGGCCTATAGTTTTCCTTTTTTGTGTTGTCTTTGCCTCGTTTTGGTATCAGGGTGATGGTGGCCTCATAGAATGTGTTTGAAAGTGTTCCTTCCTGTGCAACTTTTTGGAAGAGTTTTAGAAGGACAGGCATTAGCTCTTCTTTAAATGTTTGGTAGAATTCGGCTGTGAAGCCATCTGGCCCTGGGCTTTTATTTTTGGGTAGATTTTTAATCACAAATTCGATTTCTGAGGTTGTGATGGGGTTGTTCAAAGTTTCTGTTTCTTCCTGGCTCAGTCTTGGGAGATTAATCCTGTCCAAGAAACTGCCCATTTCTTCCAAGTTGTCCAGTTTCTTGCCATAGAGTTGCTCATAATAGTCTCTTAGAATCCTTTGGATTTCTGCATTATCTGTTGTAATCTCTCCTTTTTCGTTTTTGATTTTGTTGATCTGGTTCTTCTCTCTCTTTTTCTTAATGAGTCTGGCCAGTGGCTTGTCAATTTTGTTTACCTTTTCAAAGAACCAGCTTTTTGTTTTATTTATCTTTACTAATGTTTCTTTTGTTTCTTTCTCATTTATTTCTGCTCTGATCTTTATGATTTCTCTTCTTCTGCTGGCTCTGGGATGTTTTTGTTCTTCTTTCTCCAACTGTTTTAAGCGGAGGGTTAGGTCATCTGCTTCATATTTTCCTAGTTTCTTGAGGTGGGATTGTATTGCTATAAATTTCCCTCTTAGAACTGCTTTTGCAGTATCCCATAGGTTTTGCACGGTCGTGTGTTCATTGTCATTTTCTTCTAGGAATTGTTTCATTTCTCCTTTGATTTCCTCAATGATCAGTTGGTTTTTTAGGTATGTATTGTTTAATCTCCATGTGTTTCTGTTTTTAGGGTTTTTTTTCTGGTAGTTGATCTCCAGTCTCATTGCATTGTGGTCCGAGAAGATGGTTGATATAATTTCGGTTTTCTTGAACTGACTGAGGTTAGATTTGTGGCCCAAGATGTGATCTATCCTGGAGAATGTTCCGTGAGCACTTGAGAAGAAAGTGTATTCTTCTGCTTTTGGATGGAACGTCCTAAAGATATCGATGAGGTCCATCTTTTCCAGTGTGGCATTTAAGGGTTCTGTTTCTTTATTAATTTTCTGTTTTGTTGATCAGTCCATTGGTGTGAGAGGAGTGTTAAAGTCTCCTACTATTATTGTGTTATTGTTGATTTCTTTTTTTATGTCTGAAAGTACCTGTCTTACGTATTGAGGTGCCCCTGTGTTGGGTGCGTAGATATTCATGACTGTTATGTCTTCCTCTTGGATAGATCCCTTAATCATGATGTAGTGACCTGCCTTGTCTCTTAGAATCTTCTTTACTTTAAAGTCTATTTTGTCTGATATAAGGATTGCTACCCCAGCTTTCTTTTGATTTCCATTTGCATGGAATATCTTTTTCCAGCCTCTCACTTTCAGTCTGTGAGTGTCTCTAGGTCTGAAGTGGGTCTCTTGTAAACAGCATATATATGGGTCTTGCTTCTGGATCCATTCAGCCAGCCTGTGTCGTTTGGTTGGAGCATTTAGTCCATTTACATTCAAAGTAATTATTGATACGAATGTTCCTATTGTCATCTTCTTAGAAATTTGGGGTTTGATTTGTAAGGCTTCTCCTACTCTTGTATTTATTGGCTATATCAGGCCCTTTAACACTTGTCGTAGGGCTGGTTTTGTGGTACAGAATTCTTTTAGTTTTTGCTTGTCTGTGAAGCTTTTGACTTCACCATCAATTCTGAATGAGATTCTTGCTGGGTAGAGAATTCGTGGTTGCAGGTTATTCTCTTTTAGCCGTTTAAATGTATCTTGCCATTCTCTTCTGGCCTGTAGGGTTTCTGTTGAGAGATCCGCAGTTAGACATATGGGATTTCCTTTATATGTTATTTGTTGTTTGCTCCTAGCTGCTTTTAGTAATCTGTCTTTATATTTAGTCTGCATTAGTTTGATTAGAATGTGCCTTGGTCTGTTTCTTCTGGGGTTTCTTCTGTATGGAACTCTTTGTGCTTCCTGGACTTGGTTGACTATCTCCTTTCCCATGCTGGGGAAGTTTTCAACTATAACCTCTTCAAGAATTTTTTCGTAGTCTTTCTTCTCTTCTTCTTCTTCTGGAACTCCTATAATTCTAATGTTGGTGCGTTTGATATTGTCCCATAGGTCTCTGAGGCTATCCTCAGTTCTTTTAATTCTTTCAGTTTTGTTGTGTTCTTCAGCACTTATTTCCACCATTCTGTCTTCCAGCTCACTTATCCGTTCTTCAGCCTCTGATACTCTACTGTTGAGACCTTCTATAGTATTTTTGAGTTCAGCAATTGAGTTGGTGGTCTCTATTTGCTTATTTTTCATTTCCTGCATGTCTTTTCTCAATGCACTAATTTCCTCTAATATTCTGTTTTCGGTGTTTTGCATCCTCATTAGTATAGTTTTTCTGAATTCTCTTTCAGATAGCTTGTCTATCTCCTCCTCTGTCATTTGAAGTGGTGTTTCTCTAGCTTGGTCCTTCATTTGTACAGTGTTTCTCTGACGTTTCATCATTAGGTTAATTTTTGTTTCTTTGTGTGTGTCTGTGTGTATGGAGTTCTTATTCCCACCAGGCTTCTTGGTTGAATTCTCCCTTCCTTTGGGTTTCTGTCCTTGTAGAAGGGTTCAGTGGTTTGTGTCTTGGGTGGTGTTAGGGCTTGTTTACAGGTGAATAATCTGTAGTGTTGTATGTTCTTTGATAATCAGTGTGGCGTCTTGGAATCCAGGCTTCCGCTTCGAGGATCCTTGGTTTGATGATTGGTCAGGGGGTGTGGGCTCTATGTCTGGTTTGCTGTGGTGTTCCATGATACTAGTTCACACACTAGCATCTGAGGAACAAGAGGTGCATCTCTGATGGGTGAGAGTCATAAAAGCATGCAGATGTTTTCTAACATAATCGTAAGATATACATACATATACAGCAATCCCCACAACTGACCAGTTTTACAGAGATACGGCGCAGGAAATCTTTCTAGCAACTCATGCAATCACAGATGATACTTGCCCGTTAAGCTTTGAATTAATTAAAATAGTGCCTGAATAATAGATCTAGCACAAGGTCCTGGCTTGGATAATTACAATGAGAGCAATTTTAAATTAGGACATGTGCTCGGGGTGACAAGGAGGAGAGTCTATAAGTAATAAAAAGGAAAAGATTTGTCTTGGAAGTATTTTATAGGATTAGGTAGCAAAGATTAGTGTGTGTACTGTTTAGTGTATTTGGAAGTGAATAGTGGAGACAGAAAGATAGGAAATAATTTATCTAGAGGATATTGGTAGCTAGGAAGATGTTTTACGTTTAGAACATAGAGAAAGAAAGCAGTGGGAAAGAGGAAAGAGAAAAGAGAATTACAGGTTTTCAAGAATTAAAATTAAAGTTAAAAAAAATATAATAAAAGTCAAAAGAAAGTTAAAAATTAAAAAGAGTAGAAAAAATTAATGAGACCGAAAAAAAAAGAAAAAAAACAAAGAAACAATCAAACAACGGAAAACAACAAAAATGCATCCTCATTAGTCTAGTTTTCTGAATTCTCTTTCAGATAGCTTGTCTATCTCCTCCTCTGTCATTTGAAGTGGTGTTTCTCTAGCTTGGTCCTTCATTTGTACAGTGTTTCTCTGACGTTTCATCATTAGGTTAATTTTTGTTTCTTTGTGTGTGTCTGTGTGTATGGAGTTCTTATTCCCACCAGGCTTCTTGGTTGAATTCTCCCTTCCTTTGGGTTTCTGTCCTTGTAGAAGGGTTCAGTGGTTTGTGTCTTGGGTGGTGTTAGGGCTTGTTTACAGGTGAATAATCTGTAGTGTTGTATGTTCTTTGATAATCAGTGTGGCGTCTTGGAATCCAGGCTTCCGCTTCGAGGATCCTTGGTTTGATGATTGGTCAGGGGGTGTGGGCTCTATGTCTGGTTTGCTGTGGTGTTCCATGATACTAGTTCACACACTAGCATCTGAGGAACAAGAGGTGCATCTCTGATGGGTGAGAGTCATAAAAGCATGCAGATGTTTTCTAACATAATCGTAAGATATACATACATATACAGCAATCCCCACAACTGACCAGTTTTACAGAGATACGGCGCAGGAAATCTTTCTAGCAACTCATGCAATCACAGATGATACTTGCCCGTTAAGCTTTGAATTAATTAAAATAGTGCCTGAATAATAGATCTAGCACAAGGTCCTGGCTTGGATAATTACAATGAGAGCAATTTTAAATTAGGACATGTGCTCGGGGTGACAAGGAGGAGAGTCTATAAGTAATAAAAAGGAAAAGATTTGTCTTGGAAGTATTTTATAGGATTAGGTAGCAAAGATTAGTGTGTGTACTGTTTAGTGTATTTGGAAGTGAATAGTGGAGACAGAAAGATAGGAAATAATTTATCTAGAGGATATTGGTAGCTAGGAAGATGTTTTACGTTTAGAACATAGAGAAAGAAAGCAGTGGGAAAGAGGAAAGAGAAAAGAGAATTACAGGTTTTCAAGAATTAAAATTAAAGTTAAAAAAAATATAATAAAAGTCAAAAGAAAGTTAAAAATTAAAAAGAGTAGAAAAAATTAATGAGACCGAAAAACAAAGAAAAAACACATAGAATAAATCAAACAAATGAAAACTACAAAAAAAAAAAAAAAACCCATTCTTGAAGTCAGTCAGAAAGAGAAGGACAAATACAGTATATTAACACATATATATGGAATCTAGTAGGATGGTGATGATGGCACATGCAGTGAAGCGACAGAAAGACAGACATGGACAGTGGACATATGGACATTTTGGGGAAGGAACAGTGGGTGAGAGGCGTAAGCGAAGTAGCATGAAGGCCTTTACTATCATAAGTGAAGAAAATAGCTCTAATTGCTCTGTGAGAAAAGGGGATCCTTCAGGGGTGCTGTGTGATGGTCGGGAGGGGAGGGAAGGGGGGGATATACATGTGACTAATCTGAGAACATGCATGTCTGTGAACAACAAAACTCTGTAAAAGTTAAAAGTAAAATAAAGGTTTAAAAAAAAAAAAACCCAAAAAACAAACAAACATAAAAAACCCCAATAAACAAAGAAACTAATAAACCCCAAACCAATCAATTGAATAAGCAAAATAGTCCACCACAAACAAGCAGAAAAAAAATGAAAAAAGAAAAAGAAAAAAAAAAAGTTAAATACTGTCCTTGGTTTTTATCTTCACATCTACCTGTTGGAAACCAATCTGCTCTTGATGGTGGTGTCTTGATGGTGTAGTCTTTCCCTTATAGTGCCGGTTGCTGTGGTTTCTGTTTTTGTGTTCAGCAAAATGAGGGCTTTGCTGCCATACTGGCTGCTGGCCAGGACGGTGGGCTGATCCCAGTCAGTCGGGCGGAGGCCACAGCGCGCGCAGCCCCGTATTGGAGAGGGGTGCCCCGGCTCTACCGCGCACCCGCCTGTAGTCTCCAATTCCTGCTCTTTCCCCGGCTTCCTCCGCTGCTGCTGCAGCTCTAGGGGAGCGCGGGCTCCTCCACCACTGGCACACGCGCACTGCCGGTTATGTGTCTAAGTATCAAAGGCGGACGCGAGCTTTCCCATCCAACTCGTGCCCGGTCCCTGGTCAGCAACCCGTGGACGACTTCCCCTCTCCGTTCAGCAAGCCCTCCAGTTGGAGTGGCTGAACTTACCCGCCTCGCGGCGCCCGCGGCTCCTCGCGGCGCCCGCGGCTCCTCGCGGCGGGCGGGTTCCAGCGGCTCCTCGCGGCGAAACCCTAAACTTCTAAAAAGATGACGATAGGAACATTCGTATCAATAATTACTTTGAATGTAAATGGACTAAATGCTCCAACCAAATGGCACAGGCTGGCTGAATGCATCCAGAAGCATGACCCATATATATGCTGTTTACAAGAGACCCACTTCAGACCTAGAGACACTCACAGACTGAAAGTGAGAGGCTGGAAAAAGATATTCCATGCAAATGGAAATCAAAAGAAAGCTGGGGTAGCAGTCCTAATATCAGACAAAATAGACTTTAAAGTAAAGAAGATTCTAAGAGACAAGGCAGGTCACTACATCATGATTAAGGGATCTATCCAAGAGGAGGACATAACAGTCATGAATATCTACGCACCCAACACAGGGGCACCTCAATACATAAAACAGATACTTTCAGACATAAAAGAAGAAATCAACAATAACACAGTAATAGTAGGAGATTTTAAGACTCCTCTCACTCCAATGGACAGATCATCCAAACAGAAAATGAATAATGAAACAGAACCCTTAAATGCCACACTAGAAAAGATGGATCTCATCGATATCTTTAGGACGTTCCATCCAAAAGCAGAAGAATACACTTTCTTCTCAAGTGCTCATGGAACATTCTCCAGGATAGACCACATCTTGGGCCACAAATCAAACCTCAGTCAATTCAAGAAAACCGAAATTATACCAACTATCTTCTCGGACCACCAATGCAATGAGACTAGAGATCAACTACTGGAAAAAAAAAAAAAAAACCTAAAAATACAAATACATGGAGCTTAAACAATACTTACCTAAAAAATCAACTGAGCATTGTGGAAATCAAAGGAGAAATGAAACAATTCCTAGAAGAAAATGACAATGAACATATGACAGTGTAAAACCTATGGGATACTGCAAGAGCAGTTCTAAGAGGGAAATTTATAGCAATACAATCCCACCTCAAGAAAATAGGAAAATGTGAAGTAGATGACCTAACCCTATGCTTAAGACAATTGGAGAAAGAAGAACAAAAACACACCAAAGCCAGCAGAAGAAGAGAAATCATAAGGATCAGAGCAGAAATAAATGAGAAAGAAACAAAAGAAACAATAGTAAAGATAAATAAAACAAAAAGCTGGTTCTTTGAAAAGGTAAACAAAATTGACAAGCCACTGGCCAGACTTATTAAGAAAAAGAGAGAGAAGAACCAGATCAACAAAATCAAAAATGAAAAAAGAGAGATTACAACAGATAACTCAGAAATCCAAAAGATTATAAGAGACTATTATGAACAATGCTATGGCAACAAACTGGAAAACATGGGAAAAACGGACAGTTTCTTGAGGAAGATTAATCTCCCAAGACTGAGCCAGGAAGAAACAGAAACTTTGAACAACCCCATCACAACGTCAGAAATCGAATTTGTGATTAAAAATCTACCCAAAAATAAAAGCCCAGGGCCAGATGGCTTCACAGCCGAATTCTACCAAACATTTAAAGAAGAGCTAATGCCTGTCCTTCTAACACTCTTCCAAAAAATTGCACAGGAAGGAACACTTTCAAACACATTCTATGAGGCCACCATCACCCTGATACCCAAACGAGGCAAAGACAATACAAAAAAGGAAAACTATAGGCCAATTTCACTGATGAACTTAGATGCCAAGATCCTCAACAAGATCCTAGCAAACAGAATTCAACTACACATCAGAAAACTCATACATCATGACCAAGTTGGGTTCATCCCAGGCATGCAAGGATTCTTCAATATCTATAAATCAATCAATGTGATACACCATATCAACAAACTGAGAGACAAAAATCACATAATCATCTCAATCGATGCAGAAAAAGCCTTTGACAAAGTACAACATCCATTTATGATCAAAACTCTTCAGAAAATGGGCATAGAAGGAACCTATTTCAACATAATAAAAGACATCTATGAGAATCCCACAGCAAACATTATCCTCAATGGTGAAAAACTGAAAGCATTCCCTCTAAGATCAGGAACAAGACAGGGGTGTCCACTTTCACCACTCTTATTCAACATAGTCCTGGAAGTTCTAGCAACAGCAATAAGAGAAGAGAAAGAAATCAAAGGAATCCAGATTGGAAAGGAAGAAGTCAAGCTATCTCTTTTTGCAGATGACATGATATTATACATAGAAAATCCCAAAGACACTATTACAAAGCTGCTAGAGCTCATCAATGAATTCAGCAAAGTCGCAGGATACAAAGTCAACACACAGAAATCACTGGCATTCCTATACACAAACAATAAAAAATCAGAAAACAAAATCAAAGAGGCAATCCCCTTCACCATTGCAACCAAAAGAATCAAATATCTAGGAATAAACCTACCCAAAGAAACAAAAGAACTGTACACAGAAAATTACAAGACACTCATGAGAGAAATTAAAGAAGACTTAGACAGATGGAGAGATATTCCATGTTCCTGGATCGGAAGAATCAATATTGTGAAAATGACCATACTACCAAATATCATCTACAGATTCAATGCAATACCTATTCAACTACCATTGACATTTTCCACAGAAATAGACCAAAGAATAACACAGTTCATATGGGAACACAAAAGACCTCGAATAGCCAAAGCAATCCTGAGAAAGAAAAACGGAGTTGGAGGGATCAGCCTCCCTATCTTCAGCCTCTACTACAAAGCAACAGTCATCAAGACAGTATGGTCCTGGCACAAAAACATAACTATAGACCAATGGAACAAGATCGAGAACCCAGAGATAAACCCACGCATCTATGGCTACCTTATTTTTGACAAAGGAGGAGAAACTATAAAATGGGACAAAGACAGCTTCTTCAACAAGTGGTGCTGGGAAAATTGGACAGCTACATACAAACAAGTGAAGTTGGAACATTCCCTGACACCATACACAAAGATCAACTCAAAATGGATTAAAGACCTAAATGTAAGGCCAGAAACCATCAGACTCTTAGAGGAGAATATAGGCAACACCCTCAAGGACATCAATCAAAGCAAGATCTTCTCTGACCCACCTACTAGAATAGCGGAACTGAAAAAAATAATGAACATGTGGGCCCTCATGAAACTTAAAAGCTTTTGTACAGCAAAAGAAATTACAAAAAAGCTGAACAGACACCCCACAGAGTGGGAGAAAATCATAGCAAATGAAATAGCAGACAAAGAATTAATCTCCAAAATCTGCAAGCAACTCAGACAACTCAGCACAGGAAAAACAAACAACCCAATCAAAAAATGGGGAAAAGCTCTAAAGAGACACCTCTCCTAAGAGGACATACAGATGGCCCAAAAGCACATGAAACGATGCTCAACCTTGCTTATTATTAGAGAAATACAAATCAAAACTACAGAAAATTCCCTTCACCATTGCAACCAAAAGAATCAAATATCTAGGAATAAACCTACCCAAAGAAACAAAAGAACTGTACACAGAAAATTACAAGACACTCATGAGAGAAATTAAAGAAGACTTAGACAGATGGAGAGATATTCCATGTTCCTGGATCGGAAGAATCAATATTGTGAAAATGACCATACTACCAAATATCATCTACAGATTCAATGCAATACCTATTCAACTACCATTGACATTTTCCACAGAAATAGACCAAAGAATAACACAGTTCATATGGAAACACAAAAGACCTCGAATAGCCAAAGCAATCCTGAGAAAGAAAAACGGAGTTGGAGGGATCAGCCTCCCTATCTTCAGCCTCTACTACAAAGCAACAGTCATCAAGACAGTATGGTCCTGGCACAAAAACAGAACTATAGACCAATGGAACAAGATCGAGAACCCAGAGATAAACCCACGCATCTATGGCTACCTTATTTTTGACAAAGGAGGAGAAACTATAAAATGGGACAAAGACAGCTTCTTCAACAAGTGGTGCTGGGAAAATTGGACAGCTACATACAAACAAGTGAAGTTGGAACATTCCCTGACACCATACACAAAGATCAACTCAAAATGGATTAAAGACCTAAATGTAAGGCCAGAAACCATCAGACTCTTAGAGGAGAATATAGGCAACACCCTCAAGGACATCAATCAAAGCAAGATCTTCTCTGACCCACCTACTAGAATAGCGGAACTGAAAAAAATAATGAACATGTGGGCCCTCATGAAACTTAAAAGCTTTTTCATAGTAAAAGAAGTTACAAAAAAGCTGAACAGACACCCCACAGAGTGGGAGAAAATCATAGCAAATGAAATAGCAGACAAAGAATTAATCTCCAAAATCTGCAAGCAACTCAGACAACTCAGCACAGGAAAAACAAACAACCCAATCAAAAAATGGGGAAAAGCTCTAAAGAGACACCTCTCCTAAGAGGACATACAGATGGCCCAAAAGCACATGAAACGATGCTCAACCTTGCTTATTATTAGAGAAATACAAATCAAAACTACAATGAGATACCACCTCACACCCATCAGAATGGCCATCATCCACAAATCGACAGACAATAAATACTGGAGAGGGTGCGGAGAAAAGGGAACACTCCTGCATTGCTGGTGGGATTGTAAATTGATATAGCCTCTATGGAAGACAGTATGGAGATTCCCTTAAAAACTAAGAATAGAAGCACCATACGACTCAGCAATCCCACTCTTAGGCTTACACCCTGATGAAATCAAAACTGAAAGAAGCACCTGTACCCCAATGTTCATTGCAGCTCTCTATACAATAGCTAGAACATGGAAGCAACCTAGATGTCCATCTACGGTGAATGGATCCAGAAGCTCTGGTACATATATACAATGGAATACTATTCAGCTGTTAAAAGAAATGCAGGAGACTCAGTCCTAATGAGGTGGCTGGCTCTAGAACCTATCATAAAAAGTGAAGTAAGTCAAAGAGAGAAAGACAAGTACAGTATACTGACACATATATATGGAATCTAGTAGTTTGGTCTTGATAACACATGCAGTGAACTCATGGAAAAACAGACAGAGCATAGACAAATGGACATTGTGGGGAAGAAATACGGAGGGAGAGGCATGGAGGGAGTAACATGGAAACCTATACTCTCATGTTGTGGAAAAGATAGCTATTGCCATTGTGCTAAGGGAATAGGAGTGCTCACAATGGCTTGGAGTGATGGTCCGGAGGGGTGAAATGGGAGGAACGAGGGGGTGGGGACCAGGGATATGCATATGACTGATCATGTGGGCCCTCAATGGAAAAAAGCTTAAAAAGCTATTTCATAGTAAAAGAAGTTACAAAAAAGCTGAACAGACACCCCACAGAGTGGGAGAAAATCATAGCAAATGAAATAGCAGACAAAGAATTAATCTCCAAAATCTGCAAGCAACTCAGACAACTCAGCACAGGAAAAACAAACAACCCAATCAAAAAATGGGGAAAAGCTCTAAAGAGACACCTCTCCTAAGAGGACATACAGATGGCCCAAAAGCACATGAAACGATGCTCAACCTTGCTTATTATTAGAGAAATACAAATCAAAACTACAATGAGATACCACCTCACACCCATCAGAATGGCCATCATCCACAAATCGACAGACAATAAATACTGGAGAGGGTGCGGAGAAAAGGGAACACTCCTGCATTGCTGGTGGGATTGTAAATTGATATAGCCTCTATGGAAGACAGTATGGAGATTCCCTTAAAAACTAAGAATAGAAGCACCATACGACTCAGCAATCCCACTCTTAGGCTTACACCCTGATGAAATCAAAACTGAAAGAAGCACCTGTACCCCAATGTTCATTGCAGCTCTCTATACAATAGCTAGAACATGGAAGCAACCTAGATGTCCATCTACGGTGAATGGATCCAGAAGCTCTGGTACATATATACAATGGAATACTATTCAGCTGTTAAAAGAAATGCAGGAGACTCAGTCCTAATGAGGTGGCTGGCTCTAGAACCTATCATAAAAAGTGAAGTAAGTCAAAGAGAGAAAGACAAGTACAGTATACTGACACATATATATGGAATCTAGTAGTTTGGTCTTGATAACACATGCAGTGAACTCATGGAAAAACAGACAGAGCATAGACAAATGGACATTGTGGGGAAGAAATACGGAGGGAGAGGCATGGAGGGAGTAACATGGAAACCTATACTCTCATGTTGTGGAAAAGATAGCTATTGCCATTGTGCTAAGGGAATAGGAGTGCTCACAATGGCTTGGAGTGATGGTCCGGAGGGGTGAAATGGGAGGAACGAGGGGGTGGGGACCAGGGATATGCATATGACTGATCTGGGAGCATACATGTCTGTGAACAACAAAACTCTGTAAAACCTTTAAATTAAAGAATTAAAAAAAAAAAAAAAAAAACTTCCATAAAGCAGAAACTACACCAATAGGGGAACTTTTAAGACCCTTCTGTAATCCAAGTCAAACCAACTGGGCAAGATATTGGTAAAGTGATAGAAAAGCAATTGTATTCAACAAAGCAAAATTTAACGATTCATACCAAAATCAACCCCAGTAATGGAAGAGACACTTTCTCTGAAACACACATGGAACATTTATGAAAATTGACTGAAAAAAGAACTCATAAATTCCAAAGACTAGAAATGATATGAATAATATTTTCAGACCATAGTTAAGGAAAACTGAAAATTAACAGGTAATCAAAAATCCAAAAGATGCTTCTGTTTAGATTCTTTAAATACTATTAAGCAACAATGGGAAGTAAAAATTCAATTACAGAATTATTTTATGATTTAAAACATGACATATATGAATCTGTAGGAAACAAATCAATTATTAGAGGAAATTTATAGAATTAGTTATTATCTAAATAGCAATGTAAACATCCTGCTTCAAAATCTTAGACAGCATACAAACAAATAAACAAAAACAAAGTGGGAAAGAAGATAAAAACAAAATTGATGAATTGAAGTGGCTTCCGTGGTGGCTTAGACAGTAAAGAATCTGCCTGCAATACAGGAGACCAGGGTTTGATCTCTGGGCCAGGAAGGTCCCCTGGAAAAGGAAATGGCTACCCTACTCTAGTATATTTTGACACATATAATGGAATCTATAGTTTGGTCTTGATTTAACACATGTGAAGTAAGTCAAAGAGAAGACAAGTACAGTATACTGACACATATATATGGAATCTAGTAGTTTGGTCTTGATAACACATGCAGTGAACTCATGGAAAAACAGACAGAGCATAGACAAATGGACATTGTGGGGAAGAAATACGGAGGGAGAGGCATGGAGGGAGTAACATGGAAACCTATACTCTCATGTTGTGGAAAAGATAGCTATTGCCATTGTGCTAAGGGAATAGGAGTGCTCACAATGGCTTGGAGTGATGGTCCGGAGGGGTGAAATGGGAGGAACGAGGGGGTGGGGACCAGGGATATGCATATGACTGATCTGGGAGCATACATGTCTGTGAACAACAAAACTCTGTAAAACCTTTAAATTAAAGAATTAAAAAAAAAAAAAAAAAAAACTTCCATAAAGCAGAAACTACACCAATAGGGGAACTTTTAAGACCCTTCTGTAATCCAAGTCAAACCAACTGGGCAAGATATTGGTAAAGTGATAGAAAAGCAATTGTATTCAACAAAGCAAAATTTAACGATTCATACCAAAATCAACCCCAGTAATGGAAGAGACACTTTCTCTGAAACACACATGGAACATTTATGAAAATTGACTGAAAAAAGAACTCATAAATTCCAAAGACTAGAAATGATATGAATAATATTTTCAGACCATAGTTAAGGAAAACTGAAAATTAACAGGTAATCAAAAATCCAAAAGATGCTTCTGTTTAGATTCTTTAAATACTATTAAGCAACAATGGGAAGTAAAAATTCAATTACAGAATTATTTTATGATTTAAAACATGACATATATGAATCTGTAGGAAACAAATCAATTATTAGAGGAAATTTATAGAATTAGTTATTATCTAAATAGCAATGTAAACATCCTGCTTCAAAATCTTAGACAGCATACAAACAAATAAACAAAAACAAAGTGGGAAAGAAGATAAAAACAAAATTGATGAATTGAAGTGGCTTCCGTGGTGGCTTAGACAGTAAAGAATCTGCCTGCAATACAGGAGACCAGGGTTTGATCTCTGGGCCAGGAAGGTCCCCTGGAAAAGGAAATGGCTACCCTACTCTAGTATTCTTTCTTGGAAAATTACATAAACAGAGGAACCTGATGGTTTACCAGGGGATTACTAGTCTGTGCGGTCACAAGAGAAGTAGAATTATTAAATAAAAGTATATGGTAGTTCTTTAAAAAAAAATTCGACAAAATGGTCACATCTTTGTATAACATAAGAGCATTAGGGAGCAATTACAAAATTATAGTCATAACAAAAGAAATTTAAAATAAGTTATGAGAAACTTTTGTATTACTTAATCAAATAAGGTTTAAAACTTTGAGCAAGGTTCTGTAAACTGTGGGCTATAAGCTTGTTGACAAAAAGTTAATCAATAATCTAAGAAAGAAGTGGAAGGTTCTATTCAAGCCAAACTGAGGACTGTAACCTGGGAGACAGTCTCTTCATCAGCTCTGAGAACTGTTACAAATAGTTAAGGGGAAAAGTCAGTATAAATGTGGTTTTGGTAAAAGGGTTACATGCAATTAAGCACAGAATTCCACAGTAGGTTGCTGGTAGTTGCAGGGAACACACATTTTAGTTAATGACTTCAGTGGTTTTCTTAATATGAGAAGATGCAAGAATTTCATTTAAAAAATTTTCTTAGTAAAATAACTTTCTGAGAGCCAGGTTGGCCAGTTTTTCCAGAGCACAGAGTGCCTCATCCTGGCCTTCACCCTGAGTTCCTTTCTGGGTGTATTATGAGCTAGCTCCCACAGTGGCTAACAACTTGATTCTTGTTGAACTTGATGATGGGCAACATTCTTTGTTTTATGATCCCTTCCTTTTCCATCTTAATTTTACCCACGTTTGTGGACACATTTCAAGACTGATTTTTCCCACAGGGCTCAGGATACTCATTTCCCAGTGGAGATTTTGTTGATAGACCACTCAATGTTCACTTACCAGACTAGACCCTGTTAACAGGAACCAAAAGCCTCTGGGCCACCTGTTTTAGTAGTCTGTTCTTGTCCAGGAAAAAGGTTCCCTCTTGTTTCTACTTCCTATATCTAGAGTTACACTACTACAATTATCAATGTAATAGAACTATGTATTTGGTCAATCATTTCAAGTTACCTAATTATTAAATTTCATCTGAGACTCAGTCACACATTTAGTAATACAAGAAACAATGATCTTGTAAAACAGGCAACATACAAGTAATATAACTAGAGGCATCAATAAGGTCATATGAAAGTGTTAAGTAGCTTCTATGAAGTGTGGCCCAGTATCTCCTGAGGTTGTCTCACCATCTGTTCTGCACCAATTGCTGTCTTCGAGGGAAATAATATATTGACATTGTACACAAAGCTCACCAAAAATGTCTGCATGTAGAAGAGAATGGTAGGTCATGGTGGCTTTTACAGGATGGAGTAAGGACATTATCTTGTGAGGAATAACATGGCTGGTGCCAGATGGAGAAAGATTGGTCTTTATGGTTGAACAGATATTTCTGCCACTGGGGCCATCTGATTAACACATAATGTAAATATACAACACACACTACAAGGGAGGGAGGAGGCCAAAGGACAGAGAATGAGTTTTATGTGTAAATTTTTCTTCTTTTGCCTTAAAATGTGAAATTTTATTTCATCAAGCCAAATCTGGCCAATTGCTTGTTTTGTAAGTAAAATCTTATGGAAACACATCCACTTTTTACATACTATATATGGTTGCTTTTGCTAAAATGGTAGATGAGTAATTGTGACAAAGACTTTGTTGTCTACAAAACCAAAACATTTACTATCGTAACCCTTACAGAAAAAAATCTGGGAATCCTCTGAACTAAAGAAACAGTAGTTTCCATTTTGGAAAAAGTAAACGTCAAAATGATATTTTGAAACAAAATGTCATTGATTGAGAAAGTAGTTAAAATATTACTCCATATCCTTCCTTCCTCAAGGGACCAAGGGGCATCAACCAGAATGCTTCACAACTAGTTCTTAGCTCATAAAAACCTTTTCTCTGCTTTCCTGACTTGAGACTCTTGTTCACTTGCGTCAAGAGACATGGGTTGACTGGATAGCTTCATAAGATGGATTCCATCACAACAGCCAGACTGTGAAGTTTATTTATCTCTTTGGCCCCCACCGGGCTCAGGATACTCATTTCCCAGTGGAGATTTTGTTGATAGACCACTCAATGTTCACTTACCAGACTAGACCCTGTTAACAGGAACCAAAAGCCTCTGGGCCACCTGTTTTAGTAGTCTGTTCTTGTCCAGGAAAAAGGTTCCCTCTTGTTTCTACTTCCTATATCTAGAGTTACACTACTACAATTATCAATGTAATAGAACTATGTATTTGGTCAATCATTTCAAGTTACCTAATTATTAAATTTCATCTGAGACTCAGTCACACATTTAGTAATACAAGAAACAATGATCTTGTAAAACAGGCAACATACAAGTAATATAACTAGAGGCATCAATAAGGTCATATGAAAGTGTTAAGTAGCTTCTATGAAGTGTGGCCCAGTATCTCCTGAGGTTGTCTCACCATCTGTTCTGCACCAATTGCTGTCTTCGAGGGGAATAAGATACTGACATGGTAAACAAAGCTCCCCAAAAAATGTCTGCATGTAGAAGAGAATGGTAGGTCATGGTGGCTTTTACAGGATGGAGTAAGGACATTATCTTGTGAGGAATAACATGGCTGGTGCCAGATGGAGAAAGATTGGTCTTTATGGTTGAACAGATATTTCTGCCACTGGGGCCATCTGATTAACACATAATGTAAATATACAACACACACTACAAGGGAGGGAGGAGGCCAAAGGACAGAGAATGAGTTTTATGTGTAAATTTTTCTTCTTTTGCCTTAAAATGTGAAATTTTATTTCATCAAGCCAAATCTGGCCAATTGCTTGTTTTTGTAAGTAAAATCTTATGGAAACACATCCACTTTTTACATACTATATATGGTTGCTTTTGCTAAAATGGTAGATGAGTAATTATGACAAAGACTTTGTTGTCTACAAAACCAAAACATTTACTATCGTAACCCTTACAGAAAAAAATCTGGGAATCCTCTGAACTAAAGAAACAGTAGTTTCCATTTTGGAAAAAGTAAACGTCAAAATGATATTTTGAAACAAAATGTCATTGATTGAGAAAGTAGTTAAAATATTACTCCATATCCTTCCTTCCTCAAGGGACCAAGGGGCATCAACCAGAATGCTTCACAACTAGTTCTTAGCTCATAAAAACCTTTTCTCTGCTTTCCTGACTTGAGACTCTTGTTCACTTGCGTCAAGAGACATGGGTTGACTGGATAGCTTCATAAGATGGATTCCATCACAACAGCCAGACTGTGAAGTTTATTTATCTCTTTGGACCCCACCTAGTGGCATCAAGTCCCTAGCCAGCCCTCAGGAGCTCCTTCTGTCTTCTCAAGTGGCAGCATCAGAGACTAGTGGCAGCCCGATAGCACTAAATAAAGCAAGCAAATCAAAATAGCACTTCAAAGGCTCTGGAAATAATATTTTCATTGGAACCACAGACTATGAAAGTAGGTCAGGATCTTCTTGCCGAACCTAAACACCATTGCAATTTCTTACAATAAAAGATTTAAATAGGTGCCAGAGACTTCTAATGTAATAACCAAAATATCCAGCATGCAAGTGGAAATCTCCCATCAGAGTAAGAAACAAGAACTCCCAAGCTGAATGAAAAGAGATAATTGATGTCAATATGAAGGTGAATTAGATATTAGGATTATTTTTTTTTCTATTTTTATTTATTTATTTATTTATTTATTTTGGGCGGGGGTCGGGTTGGGGAGGGAGGGGAGTGGGCAGGCCACTTCTATTGGTCTTCCATTTCTCTATTTTTCATCCGTCTTTGTTCTTTGGCTCCTGCGGGCCTCCCATCGTGGTGGCGTCTGTTGTCGCAGAGCGCCAGCTCTGGGCGCATGTGCTCCAGAGCTCCGGCTCGGTGATTGGACACATCAGTCCAGCGGCACATGGGATCTTCCCAGGCCAGGGATCGAACTGGCGCCCCTTGCACTGCAAGGCGGTGTCCTTATCCACTGGACCACCAGGGGAAGCCCTAGGATTATTTTATAAAGACTTGAAAGCAGCCATCATAAAAATACTTTTTAACAAGCAATTACAAATATCCTTGAGACAAATTGATAAAATAGGAATTCTCAAAACATTTACTAGAAGAAAAATCTGGGAATCCTCTGAAAAACAGTAGTTTCCATTTTGGAAAAAGTAAACGTCAAAATGATATTTTGAAACAAAATGTCATTGATTGAGAAAGTAGTTAAAATATTACTCCATATCCTTCCTTCCTCAAGGGACCAAGGGGCATCAACCAGAATGCTTCACAACTAGTTCTTAGCTCATAAAAACCTTTTCTCTGCTTTCCTGACTTGAGACTCTTGTTCACTTGCGTCAAGAGACATGGGTTGACTGGATAGCTTCATAAGATGGATTCCATCACAACAGCCAGACTGTGAAGTTTATTTATCTCTTTGGACCCCACCTAGTGGCATCAAGTCCCTAGCCAGCCCTCAGGAGCTCCTTCTGTCTTCTCAAGTGGCAGCATCAGAGACTAGTGGCAGCCCGATAGCACTAAATAAAGCAAGCAAATCAAAATAGCACTTCAAAGGCTCTGGAAATAATATTTTCATTGGAACCACAGACTATGAAAGTAGGTCAGGATCTTCTTGCCGAACCTAAACACCATTGCAATTTCTTACAATAAAAGATTTAAATAGGTGCCAGAGACTTCTAATGTAATAACCAAAATATCCAGCATGCAAGTGGAAATCTCCCATCAGAGTAAGAAACAAGAACTCCCAAGCTGAATGAAAAGAGATAATTGATGTCAATATGAAGGTGAATTAGATATTAGGATTATTTTTTTTTCTATTTTTATTTATTTATTTATTTATTTATTTTGGGCGGGGGTCGGGTTGGGGAGGGAGGGGAGTGGGCAGGCCACTTCTATTGGTCTTCCATTTCTCTATTTTTCATCCGTCTTTGTTCTTTGGCTCCTGCGGGCCTCCCATCGTGGTGGCGTCTGTTGTCGCAGAGCGCCAGCTCTGGGCGCATGTGCTCCAGAGCTCCGGCTCGGTGATTGGACACATCAGTCCAGCGGCACATGGGATCTTCCCAGGCCAGGGATCGAACTGGCGCCCCTTGCACTGCAAGGCGGTGTCCTTATCCACTGGACCACCAGGGGAAGCCCTAGGATTATTTTATAAAGACTTGAAAGCAGCCATCATAAAAATACTTTTTAACAAGCAATTACAAATATCCTTGAGACAAATTGATAAAATAGGAATTCTCAAAAAGGAAATATAAATTATACAACAGAACAAAGTAAAAGGTAGAATTGATAAATACTAAATAAAAATTGATTAGAACAAGTGGAAAAATATACCATTACCTTGGATAGAAAGTCTCAACATCCATAAAGATGTCAGTTTTACCTAAGGTATGAATTTAATACACCTCTATTGAGGAAATGTCAGTGTTGATTGGATGTTTAATTTTACTATGAAATAATTATCTCTTTTTAAAGTATGGTCATCAGTTGGTAGTTGTAGTTATGAGAGTGAGTGTTTATCTCTTGGAAATAAATAGTGAAATACAGAGTAAACAACAGAATGTTTGAGATATGTTAATTAGTTGGATATTTGTAGATTAGAAGTTGTTTTTTGGAAGATAGATTGTGTATATTTGAATTCAGCCTCCATTGTTTATGAACTGGGAGACTCTGGGCAGATTGCTGACTCATTCTATGTCTCAGTTTCCTTATATATAAAATGGGAAAAAACTAGTACCTAAGATTGTGTTTAGGATCATACTTATTGTAGAGCTGAAAGAATGTTAGAAACTGTCTGTTCCTATATCTGTGGCCTTTAGTTAGGCTCAATTCATGGAAGATGTGAGCCATTTATTCTTTAATTAATCTAGGGCTTGAGACTGAGCAGGTGATGGTTTGGTGTTTATTGTTCTCTACTTTTCATCAGCATTCGTTTCCTGCGGCTGCTGTAACAAATTACTCAACATGGAAGATTTATACAGAAATTTATTCTCTCAGTTCTGGAGACTATAACCTCAAACCAAAGGACAGGCAGAGGCTTTAGGGACAAATCCTTCCTTACCTCTTCCAGCTTCTGTTGGCCCAGGTATCTCCTCGCTTGTAATTGACCTGCACTGCTCCACTCTATCTACAGCTGCCTTCACATGATCTTTTTCCTCTGTTTTTTTGTATCCTTTTCTGTATTTTATAATGATATTCCCATTGGATTTAGGGCTTACCCATATCCAGTATGACTGCATCTTAATTTTCACTATAGGTAGATTTCCAAAATAAAGCCACATTCTAGAACTCCAGGTAGATATGAAATTTAGGACATGGGACATTATTCAATCCTCTACAACATCTAAGGTTACGTACGAAATATTTTGGTTTGGCTTTCTTAGCTTGCATTTGCATCACTCCAATCTCTGCCTCCATTTTTACATCACATCCTCTTGTGTTTTTCTCTTCTGCTCTGTGTGTTTTTATCCCCTAAATTCTCTTCTCTCTTCCTTATAAAGATAAATACAATTGTATTTAGGCCTCAGGAAGATAATCCTCGATAGGCATCTTCTCTCAAGAACCTTAACTTCATCTTTTTTGCCATGTAAGGTAATGTTTTCAGATTCTGATGGGATACACACACACACACACACACGTATCAAGTATTCATATATTATATGTATTCATATATTCGTATGTATATATAAAGCATTCATCAAGTATTTTCAAATACCTTTATGTTAAATAATTATGTATTAGGCATTGTAATATATACATTCATATATATACATGCAATGTATATTTCTGTGTATATATATATATTCTGGGAGGAGCAGCATCCAATTCAATATACAATCTGAAGAAGATACTTCATCAGATGTAGCTAATGAGGAGCCGAGGTATACACAGGTTACAATTCAAATTCAGAGGCATTAACTTTGAAAGCGGTTAAAAAATTTCGAAATTCAAAGGGCAGGCTCAATTCATGGAAGATGTGAGCCATTTATTCTTTAATTAATCTAGGGCTTGAGACTGAGCAGGTGATGGTTTGGTGTTTATTGTTCTCTACTTTTCATCAGCATTCGTTTCCTGCGGCTGCTGTAACAAATTACTCAACATGGAAGATTTATACAGAAATTTATTCTCTCAGTTCTGGAGACTATAACCTCAAACCAAAGGACAGGCAGAGGCTTTAGGGACAAATCCTTCCTTACCTCTTCCAGCTTCTGTTGGCCCAGGTATCTCCTCGCTTGTAATTGACCTGCACTGCTCCACTCTATCTACAGCTGCCTTCACATGATCTTTTTCCTCTGTTTTTTTGTATCCTTTTCTGTATTTTATAATGATATTCCCATTGGATTTAGGGCTTACCCATATCCAGTATGACTGCATCTTAATTTTCACTATAGGTAGATTTCCAAAATAAAGCCACATTCTAGAACTCCAGGTAGATATGAAATTTAGGACATGGGACATTATTCAATCCTCTACAACATCTAAGGTTACGTACGAAATATTTTGGTTTGGCTTTCTTAGCTTGCATTTGCATCACTCCAATCTCTGCCTCCATTTTTACATCACATCCTCTTGTGTTTTTCTCTTCTGCTCTGTGTGTTTTATCCCCTAAATTCTCTTCTCTCTTCCTTATAAAGATAAATACAATTGTATTTAGGCCTCAGGAAGATAATCCTCGATAGGCATCTTCTCTCAAGAACCTTAACTTCATCTTTTTTGCCATGTAAGGTAATGTTTTCAGATTCTGATGGGATACACACACACACACACACACGTATCAAGTATTCATATATTATATGTATTCATATATTCGTATGTATATATAAAGCATTCATCAAGTATTTTCAAATACCTTTATGTTAAATAATTATGTATTAGGCATTGTAATATATACATTCATATATATACATGCAATGTATATTTCTGTGTATATATATATATTCGGGGAGGAGCAGCATCCAATTCAATATACAATCTGAAGAAGATACTTCATCAGATGTAGCTAATGAGGAGCCGAGGTATACACAGGTTACAATTCAAATTCAGAGGCATTAACTTTGAAAGCGGATTGAAGAGGCAGCTGAATTTTCCAGGAAACTTCTAGAAGTGCTTGGTACCTACCACACTAGGCTCTGACAACCACGGATTCAGAAAACATTGCTGTTTTGAATTTCCATTGCCAGGGTCAAGGTTCACTGAGAGAATGCTACAACCAAGAACAGGCTTCCCTACCTTTGTTTGGCTACCTGACTTCAAGGTGCCCCAGCCTGCAAGACCACATTCCTGACTTACTCTGAATTCCTAGAGCAGTATTTAGATGAATGGCTGTGCCATTCTTATATTATTTTACATTTAATCCCAAAGGGCATCCACACTCCTTGTTAAAACTTAAGACAGTTTGGATATATGTACGTAAAAGTGAAAAATCTTTCTTCCCTTTTTTTCTAATTACTTTTCTTACCCCATCACCACTACATTAATCTCCAATTATTTTCATCAGTTTAGAGTTAGTCCTTTAATACATTTTCATGTATTGGTGCATTGGAACCCTGGGCTGGAAAATCCACTGGAGTAGGAAATTGCAACTCCGTCCAGTCTTCTTGCCTGGGAAATCCCATGGACAGAGCAGCCTGGGGGATACAGTCCTTGGAGTCAGAAAGAGCCAAACATGGCTGAGCATGGCACACATATATAGGTAAATGCATATAACCAAAAATAAACTCATACTATACATATTGGTCTGTAACATTTTTAAGCTATAATGTCTTTAACCTTTATTAATAGTAGTGTTTGATTTTCCAGGAGATGATATTGCTCTGAAAACTAAATTACCACTTCTAAGGTTATCCACCTACTATAAACAACCAGGTAAGAAATGATAGTGGATACTGTAAGCAATAGAGTTATGAAAAAATGACCAAATAATGGAGATTAGATGCTTAGAGTAATCCAAATACCCAAAGCACAATGTCTGTTATCTTGAAAACTAAATTGTTACTTCTAATATCACCCATCTTGTTACCAATCCAGGTGAGAAATGATAGTGGATAATGTTAGCAATAGAGCTATGAGAATTGGCCAAATAATGGTGATACAGATGCTTAGTGAAATCCAAACACTCCATCAGTAATATTCTTTGAAACACTTTTATAAATTGGCAGTTTATAAGTGATTTATTGGTTTCTATTTACCACTTAGGAAACCAAGTACATTTTCTTTGCTTTTGTTTTGACAGGAAGCAACTGACTACTTTCTTTCCAATTTAAAATGATCTTTAAACCACACTAGGCTCTGACAACCACGGATTCAGAAAACATTGCTGTTTTGAATTTCCATTGCCAGGGTCAAGGTTCACTGAGAGAATGCTACAACCAAGAACAGGCTTCCCTACCTTTGTTTGGCTACCTGACTTCAAGGTGCCCCAGCCTGCAAGACCACATTCCTGACTTACTCTGAATTCCTAGAGCAGTATTTAGATGAATGGCTGTGCCATTCTTATATTATTTTACATTTAATCCCAAAGGGCATCCACACTCCTTGTTAAAACTTAAGACAGTTTGGATATATGTACGTAAAAGTGAAAAATCTTTCTTCCCTTTTTTTCTAATTACTTTTCTTACCCCATCACCACTACATTAATCTCCAATTATTTTCATCAGTTTAGAGTTAGTCCTTTAATACATTTTCATGTATTGGTGCATTGGAACCCTGGGCTGGAAAATCCACTGGAGTAGGAAATTGTAACTCCGTCCAGTCTTCTTGCCTGGGAAATCCCATGGACAGAGCAGCCTGGGGGATACAGTCCTTGGAGTCAGAAAGAGCCAAACATGGCTGAGCATGGCACACATATATAGGTAAATGCATAAAACCCAAAAAATAAACTCATACTATACATATTGGTCTGTAACATTTTTAAGCTATAATGTCTTTAACCTTTATTAATAGTAGTGTTTGATTTTCCAGGAGATGATATTGCTCTGAAAACTAAATTACCACTTCTAAGGTTATCCACCTACTATAAACAACCAGGTAAGAAATGATAGTGGATACTGTAAGCAATAGAGTTATGAAAAAATGACCAAATAATGGAGATTAGATGCTTAGAGTGATCCAAATACCCAAAGCACAATGTCTGTTATCTTGAAAACTAAATTGTTACTTCTAATATCACCCATCTTGTTACCAATCCAGGTGAGAAATGATAGTGGATAATGTTAGCAATAGAGCTATGAGAATTGGCCAAATAATGGTGATACAGATGCTTAGTGAAATCCAAACACTCCATCAGTAATATTCTTTGAAACACTTTTATAAATTGGCAGTTTATAAGTGATTTATTGGTTTCTATTTACCACTTAGGAAACCAAGTACATTTTCTTTGCTTTTGTTTTGACAGGAAGCAACTGACTACTTTCTTTCCAATTTAAAATGATCTATTATAACCACTAAGATAAACTCTAGAGCCTTCTTACTTCCAGTAAATAGCTCTAGCTCTGTTATCACGCACATATGATTTAAGTATGGAATGTTCATCAATAGCAATTTCATGTTGCTTCTTTGTCATGAAAATATTGATTCACTATTAATGTCTTTCATCATTATCTCCATTGCTATTTTCATCAACAGAGTACACCCTTAATAAGGTCTTCATAGCACTGCACTGGGAGGTATAGAAAGATGCGAAGTATCCACCCTTTTCTTGAGGAACTGGATACCTGGCTGGGGAGATAGAATATACAGTAGTTTGAGTATCACAAGTTGTTGAGTTCTTTCATTCACCAAGTACTTTTGAATAATTATACATTAAATAATTATGTATCAGGCAGTGTTCTGGATGCTAAGATAAAGCGCTGAGGCAAAGATTTTTGCACTTAAGGATTTTATGTTTTGGAAGAAGTATAAGGTAATCAATATGAAAAATATAAAGATATTAAAAGATTATCAACATGATGGAAAAAACAAGAGGGTAGTAAACATGTAGGATTGCTGCTGCTGTTGTTTAGTCACTAAGCTGTATCCGACTCTTTGTGACCTCATGACCTATACTCCACAAGGCTGCTCTGTCCACAGGATTTCCCAGGCAAGAATAAGAAGTGGGTTGTCTTTTCCTTCTCCAGACAATCTCTCCAACCCGGGGACTGAACTCATGTTTCCTACATTGGCAGGCGTTTGCTTTAATGCTGAGCCACCAGGGAACCCCCAAGTTACCAGAGGCTATACATGTGCAACTTTAAATTAGAAGGGGAGGATGGACCTCACTAAAAATATGATAATTGGGCAAATTTGAAGGAATTATGGGAGTCAGCCTTACTAGTGTCTGGGGTAAGAATATTTCATGCAGAGAAGATAGCACAAAGTTCATGAAGCAGGGCTGTATCTGATGGTTTCAAAGAACAAGAAGGTGATCAATATGGCAGAGTAAAGTGAACAAAGGGGTGGTAGGAGAAGTGACAAGAGTGGTCCACGGGGGTCAGTACCTTGGCTTTTACTCCATTAGAAATAGAGGTTTCAAGCAGATAAGTAACATACTGGGTTAAGAACTGACTCAAGTATGAACTTTGTGAAATTGAGTGGTCAGTTAGGATGCTGGCAATAATCCATGTGAATTATTAGTGACTTGGACTCTGATGGTAGCAGTATAAAAGTCATCAGGAGATATACTTTGAAGATAGAGACAGCAAGATTTTCTAATGAATTGGTGATAAATTGTCAGACAAATAGATTACTTCACTGCTCTGGGGATCTGAAATAATGGAGTTTCTATCAACTGAATGGCATCAATGGTAGGCATTGAGTTTGACAAATGATAAGCTTAAGGTATCTATCACACAGACAAGTGAAGATGTCCATAGGCAACTACGTATGGTAACTAGAGTTCAGTAAAAGGATTGGCTAGAGATGGAACTTTTGTAATCTTCAGGATACAGACAGCTTTCCCAGTGGTGATACTGGAGGATAGCAAGAAGAAATAAAACATCAAAGAAGAGAGTTGGTCTGAGGACTGTACCCTGGCATACTCCTAAGTAAAACTGAAGAGAAACCTGTAAAGGAACTAGAAGTGGTCAATGAGGTAGGAAATCTCAAGAAGCCATGAAAAATTGTTTGGGTAGTAAACGGGCTGTGTTTAGTCACTAAGCTGTATCCGACTCTTTGTGACCTCATGACCTATACTCCACAAGGCTGCTCTGTCCACAGGATTTCCCAGGCAAGAATAAGAAGTGGGTTGTCTTTTCCTTCTCCAGACAATCTCTCCAACCCGGGGACTGAACTCATGTTTCCTACATTGGCAGGCGTTTGCTTTAATGCTGAGCCACCAGGGAACCCCCAAGTTACCAGAGGCTATACATGTGCAACTTTAAATTAGAAGGGGAGGATGGACCTCACTAAAAATATGATAATTGGGCAAATTTGAAGGAATTATGGGAGTCAGCCTTACTAGTGTCTGGGGTAAGAATATTTCATGCAGAGAAGATAGCACAAAGTTCATGAAGCAGGGCTGTATCTGATGGTTTCAAAGAACAAGAAGGTGATCAATATGGCAGAGTAAAGTGAACAAAGGGGTGGTAGGAGAAGTGACAAGAGTGGTCCACGGGGGTCAGTACCTTGGCTTTTACTCCATTAGAAATAGAGGTTTCAAGCAGATAAGTAACATACTGGGTTAAGAACTGACTCAAGTATGAACTTTGTGAAATTGAGTGGTCAGTTAGGATGCTGGCAATAATCCATGTGAATTATTAGTGACTTGGACTCTGATGGTAGCAGTATAAAAGTCATCAGGAGATATACTTTGAAGATAGAGACAGCAAGATTTTCTAATGAATTGGTGATAAATTGTCAGACAAATAGATTACTTCACTGCTCTGGGGATCTGAAATAATGGAGTTTCTATCAACTGAATGGCATCAATGGTAGGCATTGAGTTTGACAAATGATAAGCTTAAGGTATCTATCACACAGACAAGTGAAGATGTCCATAGGCAACTACGTATGGTAACTAGAGTTCAGTAAAAGGATTGGCTAGAGATGGAACTTTTGTAATCTTCAGGATACAGACAGCTTTCCCAGTGGTGATACTGGAGGATAGCAAGAAGAAATAAAACATCAAAGAAGAGAGTTGGTCTGAGGACTGTACCCTGGCATACTCCTAAGTAAAACTGAAGAGAAACCTGTAAAGGAACTAGAAGTGGTCAATGAGGTAGGAAATCTCAAGAAGCCATGAAAAATTGTTTCAAGGAAGACTGATTAGTTTTGTTGTATGTTATTAGAACAGGAAAGATTAGAAACAAATATATGTAACTATGGAAATTTTATAGGAAAGAAAATGGAGCAAAGGGGCTTCCCAGGTGGTGCTAGTGGTAAAGAACCCACCTGCCAGTGCAGGAGATGCAAGGAATGTGGGTTCAATTGCTGGATCAAGAAGATCCCCTGGAGGAGGGCATGGCAAACCATGCCATATTCTTTTTTTTTTTTGCAATTTTTAAAGTTTTGCTTTTTTGCTTTTACAGAGTTTTGTTGTTTACAGATACGTATAACCCCAGATTAGCCATATGAGAATCCCAGGGACAGAGGAGTCTGGTGGACTATAGTCCATGGGATCACAAAGAGTTTGATACAACTGAAACAACTTACCATGCACACATGCACAAGGAGCACAAATATGGGAACGCAACTGGAGGGGGAAGGAGGTCCAAGGACTTATTTTAATAGATGGGAGAATTAGCACTGTAATTCTTGAGACCTCTTTTTTCATCTATGCTGTTGAAATATGAACGTTTAGGGGAGGAAAACTTGTTTTTCCAGTACTTATCTTGCATCCATTGGCTGGGGTACTGTAAATTAGACTGACAAAAGACAGATTAATAAGAGAAAAACAGAGGTTTATTAACACATGCCTCTCATATATACATGGGAATACTCAGTGATGAGGAACTCAAAGAGGTGGTTAAAACTTAGACTTATCTTAATGAAAAAAAAAAAAAAAACAATAAACTCTTAGAGAAGTAACAAAACAAAAGAAAAAAAGCTTTTGTTTCTATGGTGGCAAATTGTGGTAAGGTAAATATTAATCTATGAAATAATGGAGTTTCTATCAACTGAATGGCATCAATGGTAGGCATTGAGTTTGACAAATGATAAGCTTAAGGTATCTATCACACAGACAAGTGAAGATGTCCATAGGCAACTACGTATGGTAACTAGAGTTCAGTAAAAGGATTGGCTAGAGATGGAACTTTTGTAATCTTCAGGATACAGACAGCTTTCCCAGTGGTGATACTGGAGGATAGCAAGAAGAAATAAAACATCAAAGAAGAGAGTTGGTCTGAGGACTGTACCCTGGCATACTCCTAAGTAAAACTGAAGAGAAACCTGTAAAGGAACTAGAAGTGGTCAATGAGGTAGGAAATCTCAAGAAGCCATGAAAAATTGTTTCAAGGAAGACTGATTAGTTTTGTTGTATGTTATTAGAACAGGAAAGATTAGAAACAAATATATGTAACTATGGAAATTTTATAGGAAAGAAAATGGAGCAAAGGGGCTTCCCAGGTGGTGCTAGTGGTAAAGAACCCACCTGCCAGTGCAGGAGATGCAAGGAATGTGGGTTCAATTGCTGGATCAAGAAGATCCCCTGGAGGAGGGCATGGCAAACCATGCCATATTCTTTTTTTTTTTTGCAATTTTTAAAGTTTTGCTTTTTTGCTTTTACAGAGTTTTGTTGTTTACAGATACGTATAACCCCAGATTAGCCATATGAGAATCCCAGGGACAGAGGAGTCTGGTGGACTATAGTCCATGGGATC
The DNA here is from genome assembly GCA_022376925.1 of Tragulus kanchil. NCBI lineage: Eukaryota > Metazoa > Chordata > Mammalia > Artiodactyla > Tragulidae > Tragulus > Tragulus kanchil. The sequence continues at coordinate 39,323,660 of JAIOJX010000025.1, forward strand.
ACAAAGAGTTTGATACAACTGAAACAACTTACCATGCACACATGCACAAGGAGCACAAATATGGGAACGCAACTGGAGGGGGAAGGAGGTCCAAGGACTTATTTTAATAGATGGGAGAATTAGCACTGTAATTCTTGAGACCTCTTTTTTCATCTATGCTGTTGAAATATGAACGTTTAGGGGAGGAAAACTTGTTTTTCCAGTACTTATCTTGCATCCATTGGCTGGGGTACTGTAAATTAGACTGACAAAAGACAGATTAATAAGAGAAAAACAGAGGTTTATTAACACATGCCTCTCATATATACATGGGAATACTCAGTGATGAGGAACTCAAAGAGGTGGTTAAAACTTAGACTTATCTTAATGAAAAAAAAAAAAAAACAATAAACTCTTAGAGAAGTAACAAAACAAAAGAAAAAAAGCTTTTGTTTCTATGGTGGCAAATTGTGGTAAGGTAAATATTAATCTATGAGGGAACAAAGGAAAGACCAGGGTAAGTTGTCAAGGTTGTTATGTAAATTCCTCTGGTGTTGTCTCTTGACTGATAAGGGTCTAGAGTTATCTCTGGTGAATAGCTTCTTTCTTCTTAGAGGAGCAGGGAGGGGAAACAGCCTTCAAATTTTATGTACTGCATTTAGGTAAATATAGGATGAGCAGAGAACTTTCTTTGTATCTAATTCTCAACTGCTTTCAGCTCAAAATAATCCTTATGTCCAAAGGGCATATTTTGAGGTAAGGTAGCGTATTCTACTATTCTTCAAATGCCTTGGAAAGGGCACATTCTCTTCAATTTTCCCTCACTCATCATTTACTGTCTTGCCAAACCCTGATAGGTATTCATGTTTGCAACTCCTGTAGGAAACTGTGCTGTTGTGGATTTAATATTTTTGTTGTGGGTATTTTTAAATAATCCTGAAAGATGGGTAGTCATTTGTACCTACACTGACTTTTTTTGATTTTTTAAAATATAAAATTAAAAAAATATCCTTTGGAAAGTTATAAAATAGAAACTTGTTTATGGTATACAATTTTTAAAATATATAGAAGCAGAAAAGTGAAATAAGTATTAATCACATTCTACCGTCAGAGATAATCTGTTGACATGGGTATATGTGCTTATATACTTTCTATATATAAGTGCATAGAAACTATTTAAGAAAAATGGAGTCAAATAATTTAAATAATGTTGTATAACTTACTTTCTACATTCAACACAGCATAAAGTCTTTAGAAATCACTAGGTGTTCTGTTTCTTTTTTAGTGATCTATAATATCCTTTTTAGAAAGACATAGAATTTGATTGTATCAAATTATCCTTGTTTTTCCAATTAGAGGCTGGGGTACTGTAAATTAGACTGACAAAAGACAGATTAATAAGAGAAAAACAGAGGTTTATTAACACATGCCTCTCATATATACATGGGAATACTCAGTGATGAGGAACTCAAAGAGGTGGTTAAAACTTAGACTTATCTTAATGAAAAAAAAAAAAAAACAATAAACTCTTAGAGAAGTAACAAAACAAAAGAAAAAAAGCTTTTGTTTCTATGGTGGCAAATTGTGGTAAGGTAAATATTAATCTATGAGGGAACAAAGGAAAGACCAGGGTAAGTTGTCAAGGTTGTTATGTAAATTCCTCTGGTGTTGTCTCTTGACTGATAAGGGTCTAGAGTTATCTCTGGTGAATAGCTTCTTTCTTCTTAGAGGAGCAGGGAGGGGAAACAGCCTTCAAATTTTATGTACTGCATTTAGGTAAATATAGGATGAGCAGAGAACTTTCTTTGTATCTAATTCTCAACTGCTTTCAGCTCAAAATAATCCTTATGTCCAAAGGGCATATTTTGAGGTAAGGTAGCGTATTCTACTATTCTTCAAATGCCTTGGAAAGGGCACATTCTCTTCAATTTTCCCTCACTCATCATTTACTGTCTTGCCAAACCCTGATAGGTATTCATGTTTGCAACTCCTGTAGGAAACTGTGCTGTTGTGGATTTAATATTTTTGTTGTGGGTATTTTTAAATAATCCTGAAAGATGGGTAGTCATTTGTACCTACACTGACTTTTTTTGATTTTTTAAAATATAAAATTAAAAAAATATCCTTTGGAAAGTTATAAAATAGAAACTTGTTTATGGTATACAATTTTTAAAATATATAGAAGCAGAAAAGTGAAATAAGTATTAATCACATTCTACCGTCAGAGATAATCTGTTGACATGGGTATATGTGCTTATATACTTTCTATATATAAGTGCATAGAAACTATTTAAGAAAAATGGAGTCAAATAATTTAAATAATGTTGTATAACTTACTTTCTACATTCAACACAGCATAAAGTCTTTAGAAATCACTAGGTGTTCTGTTTCTTTTTTAGTGATCTATAATATCCTTTTTAGAAAGACATAGAATTTGATTGTATCAAAATTTAATCGATGACTTGTTTAGATATTTAATATTCTCTTTACTTACTGTGAATACAATAATGTGACAATAAGAATCCTTATAGAAAATCTCTGCGTGCATTTATTCATAAAATAGAATCCTAAGTGCCTCAAATCCAGCATGGAAAGTGAATCACTTGTCTGGAGAGTGAGCTAGCTGACTTCCTCATGCAAGATAAAGATCTATTGTCTTATTAAAATAAACTGTCTCATTCAATCTTCACCAAATCAGGCATAATAAATATTATACTTTTTCTTTTAAAAAGTGAGGAATGTTTGGAAAAGCCACATGTATACTAAGATAAAAACGTCAGATATAGGAAAAACTTAGTGATCTAAATAAGAAGTATGCTTTCCATGTAACTTTTCTGAGTCTTTAGAGTTTGTAAATGAATAGCATCATGTTTAACTGGATCCTTTCATGTAAGAAGTCTTAGTGAGGATTTATTTCAAGGTTTTTTTTTGTTTTTGCTGCCTAGCATTGAAACTGATTCTTTTTTCTTTTCTTTGTTTCTTTTATTATTATTATTATTTAAGCAATTAGCACTAATATAATATCTAGTGCACAGTTTGGCTTGGCTTTATAATACAAGTTCTCACACTTACCATCTGTTAAATTAGGTGAGTTGATTACTTTGTCAGCTCAACTCTTTTCAACGATGGCATCAATTTCCTTTTGACCATCCAAGAAGTCTTTTAATTGAAATATTAGGTTCTTCCACATGAAACTCCATCAGACTCTCGAACATTGTAACTCCCTTATATAATTTTCATGTAGACAATACCCATCTTTTATTTGTAACTTTCACTTGAATCTCCTTGTTTAAAGACAGCAAAAAATGCCATTAAAGATTCTAAAACATAAGGCTTTTTCCTTTTTGCAATAGAATCCCTCTCAAATTGCCATGTCACCTTTTATTTGCTATGCAATAGCATTCTAGATAAAGAAAAATTAGCATGTAAATAATTAGTGTAAACATTACTGTTCATCTTTATACTGTGCCATGCCAGTTTTAAAGGCAAAAACAGTAAATTCATATGTGTAATCACTGAAATTGCACAATTCTTACTTTGTGGCTCGTGTGTAAATATATGTACTTAACACAGCAGCAGAAAAGCCACACAAATCTAACTCAGCTTATCTTTTTGTTTCTCACTTTGTGATACATTCACATTCTCCCTACTTTAGGGTTACTGAAGGGCTATAAAGGAAAAATAATTATGCTGTTGTTGTTTTATCTTTTCCTCTCCAACTCTGCCATCAATTTCAGCCTAAATGGGTAGCTAATGCAAGGAAGCAAGGTAGCAGGAAAAGATACAATGAACTTCCTTGGACTTTTATGTTTCCTGGAACACCACTGGCTTCTTCCACATTTGAAGCAAATTCTGGTTGCACCAGAAAGCCTGGCCTATCTGGACTGTGAGCTTATTCAGTGATGACAGGACATGCTTACCTTGTAGCTGCTTTCAGTTTCCCTGAACATCTACCTATTGTGAGTCCAACAGCATCATGGGTTCGTGGCCATCACACACTGTACGTGAGCAATGTGGCAAAGAGTAGCTAATCCACATAGGGTACCTGTCTACTCTGCTCACAGTAATGCTACCTTGTACTCTCATCCTTCACTTTCCAAACACACGTCCAAAGACAAAACTAACAAGAATTTCAAGGCCATTATCACAGAGCATACAACCAAGCCTGAGGTCACTCAGACCATTAGACTCCAAGTGAGTGCCAGATCATAGGTATATGAAGCTGCTTTGTGTTCCATTCTTAACACATGACTTCTGGATCTTCACAGTGCAAAAATATTAGGAAAGCAGGTGGTCTTCACCCCTCAGAATGAACTCTTTTGCCCGAAAACTTCATCTCTCATCAAAGCTGCAATTACACCTCTCTGTTAATGACTGATGCCCATTCTCTGTAGCTTCAGTCTCTACTGCCCTTCTGAATTCCAGAACCACATATCAAACTGTTCACCTGACATCTCTACCTGTGTGTCTCAAAGGAACCTCAGACCTGAAGAGGCTAAAACAAAAGGCATATATTTTCATTGCTCCCCTTCCTTCCATCTTACCCGTAACAAGTCTTGATTTTACCCTCTTCAAGTGCCATGGGTCTCAATGAAAGAAACTACCATCAAATCTGTTACTCAAGTCAGATTTCAGGAGGTCTTAATTGTACTTCCTTCTTAAGTTTAGTGCAGACTCATCACAATTTCTGGTCAGCTTTATCTCTACTCTTTTTAGGGTTACTGAAGGGCTATAAAGGAAAAATAATTATGCTGTTGTTGTTTTATCTTTTCCTCTCAACTCTGCCATCAATTTCAGCCTAAATGGGTAGCTAATGCAAGGAAGCAAGGTAGCAGGAAAAGATACAATGAACTTCCTTGGACTTTTATGTTTCCTGGAACACCACTGGCTTCTTCCACATTTGAAGCAAATTCTGGTTGCACCAGAAAGCCTGGCCTATCTGGACTGTGAGCTTATTCAGTGATGACAGGACATGCTTACCTTGTAGCTGCTTTCAGTTTCCTGAACATCTACCTATTGTGAGTCCAACAGCATCATGGGTTCGTGGCCATCACACACTGTACGTGAGCAATGTGGCAAAGAGTAGCTAATCCACATAGGGTACCTGTCTACTCTGCTCACAGTAATGCTACCTTGTACTCTCATCCTTCACTTTCCAAACACACGTCCAAAGACAAAACTAACAAGAATTTCAAGGCCATTATCACAGAGCATACAACCAAGCCTGAGGTCACTCAGACCATTAGACTCCAAGTGAGTGCCAGATCATAGGTATATGAAGCTGCTTTGTGTTCCATTCTTAACACATGACTTCTGGATCTTCACAGTGCAAAAATATTAGGAAAGCAGGTGGTCTTCACCCCTCAGAATGAACTCTTTTGCCCGAAAACTTCATCTCTCATCAAAGCTGCAATTACACCTCTCTGTTAATGACTGATGCCCATTCTCTGTAGCTTCAGTCTCTACTGCCCTTCTGAATTCCAGAACCACATATCAAACTGTTCACCTGACATCTCTACCTGTGTGTCTCAAAGGAACCTCAGACCTGAAGAGGCTAAAACAAAAGGCATATATTTTCATTGCTCCCCTTCCTTCCATCTTACCCGTAACAAGTCTTGATTTTACCCTCTTCAAGTGCCATGGGTCTCAATGAAAGAAACTACCATCAAATCTGTTACTCAAGTCAGATTTCAGGAGGTCTTAATTGTACTTCCTTCTTAAGTTTAGTGCAGACTCATCACAATTTCTGGTCAGCTTTATCTCCCGAATATCTTATTTGTTTGCTTTTCTCTCTCTCTGTTGCCACCACCTGTTATTACATACGTGCTCAGTTGCTTCAGTCATCCCTAACTTTTGAGACCCTATGGATTTTAGCCTGCCAGGCTCCTTTGTCCTTGGGATTCTCCAAGCAAGGATACTGGAATAGGTGGCCATCTCCTTCTCCAGGGGATCTTCCTGATGCAGGATCAAACCTGCATCTCTTATATTTCCTGCATTGGCTCATGAGTTCTTTATCACTAGTGCCACCTGGGAAGCCCTACATGTTATTATGATAGCCTAATTGCACTTGTGGGATTCACTCTTGCCACATCTAGTCTGTTTTTCATGCTGCATCAAGAATATTTGTTTATTTAAGCACAGATATAATTTTCCCATATGCTTTATTTCTTAGTACAAAAGGAAAATTCTTTATTGTGACACAAGCCCATTTGTTGACTGACCCCAATCTCACCTTTGTTATAATGCATCTCCATCTTCCTTGCATTCTTATTACAGGAACACTAGCCATTTGAAGATTCTTAAATGCACCTTGTTTACCAGCACAAATTTTAGGATTTTTAAACATGATTCTCTCTTGTCTTGGAATCTTTTTCCCTCCAGTTTATGTATTTAAATCCTACTCTTCCTTTAAATCTCCACTCAATTTTACATTTCATAATATACAATTCCATGATTCCCAATTGAGTCAGTTATTTCTGATATATAATACTGTAGATGTTGAACTATGATACTTTTAAATATGTACATTTATGTGCAATAATTTATAATACATCTTTTGTAATGTGTTTTTTTTATTGGGGTATATTTGCTTTACAGTGTTACACAACAAACTGAATTAGCCATATGTATACATATATTCCTACCTTTTGCCAGAACATGGAAGCAACCTAAATGTCCAATGAATGGATAAAGGAGATGGTACACATATACAACAGAATATGTCTTAGCTATAAAAATGGATAAACCTGGGTCATTTGTAGAGATGTGGATGGACCTTCCTCCATGTGGATGGAACCTTTACCATTAGTGCTTCCCAGGTGGTGTTACTGGTAAAGAAGCCGCCTGCCAGTGCAGGAGACATTAGAGACACGGGTTCAATCCTTGGGTCAGGAAGAGCCCCTGGAGAAGGGAGTGACTACCCACTCCAGTATTCTTGCCTAGAGAATCCCATGGCAAGAGGAGCCTGGCAGGCTCCTTTGTCCTTGGGATTCTCCAAGCAAGGATACTGGAATAGGTGGCCATCTCCTTCTCCAGGGGATCTTCCTGATGCAGGATCAAACCTGCATCTCTTATATTTCCTGCATTGGCTCATGAGTTCTTTATCACTAGTGCCACCTGGGAAGCCCTACATGTTATTATGATAGCCTAATTGCACTTGTGGGATTCACTCTTGCCACATCTAGTCTGTTTTTCATGCTGCATCAAGAATATTTGTTTATTTAAGCACAGATATAATTTTCCCATATGCTTTATTTCTTAGTACAAAAGGAAAATTCTTTATTGTGACACAAGCCCATTTGTTGACTGACCCCAATCTCACCTTTGTTATAATGCATCTCCATCTTCCTTGCATTCTTATTACAGGAACACTAGCCATTTGAAGATTCTTAAATGCACCTTGTTTACCAGCACAAATTTTAGGATTTTTAAACATGATTCTCTCTTGTCTTGGAATCTTTTTCCCTCCAGTTTATGTATTTAAATCCTACTCTTCCTTTAAATCTCCACTCAATTTTACATTTCATAATATACAATTCCATGATTCCCAATTGAGTCAGTTATTTCTGATATATAATACTGTAGATGTTGAACTATGATACTTTTAAATATGTACATTTATGTGCAATAATTTATAATACATCTTTTGTAATGTGTTTTTTTTATTGGGGTATATTTGCTTTACAGTGTTACACAACAAACTGAATTAGCCATATGTATACATATATTCCTACCTTTTGCCAGAACATGGAAGCAACCTAAATGTCCAATGAATGGATAAAGGAGATGGTACACATATACAACAGAATATGTCTTAGCTATAAAAATGGATAAACCTGGGTCATTTGTAGAGATGTGGATGGACCTTCCTCCATGTGGATGGAACCTTTACCATTAGTGCTTCCCAGGTGGTGTTACTGGTAAAGAAGCCGCCTGCCAGTGCAGGAGACATTAGAGACACGGGTTCAATCCTTGGGTCAGGAAGAGCCCCTGGAGAAGGGAGTGACTACCCACTCCAGTATTCTTGCCTAGAGAATCCCATGGCAGAGGAGCCTGGCAGGCTACCGTCCACAGGGTCATAAAGGGTCAGACATGACTGAAACAACTTAGCACACTGCGTAGATAGACGTAGAGTCTGTTATAGAGCGAAGCAGTCAGAAGGAGAAAAGCAAACTTCATATATTAATGCATTTATGTGGAATCTAGAAAAGTATAATGTGTTTTTTGATAAAACTCTATCTCCTTCCCTAGTGAGTAGGCTCTGTCAAGTCAGAGAGTATGTCTGGCTCATTAAGCTTAGTCCCTTGCTTAGCACCTGTCTTGTACAAAAGACTCTGAATATTTGTCACAGCAATGAATGAACACTTACTTTGTTCCAGGCATGACACTTGGCACTTTACATGTTTTATGCCATTTAATCCTCTAACAACCATATGAGCCAGATTCTATTATCTCAGTTTTATAGAATTTGAGACTTAAAAGCTTATGTTATTTGTATGAGGTCACACAGACTGCAAGTAGCAGAGTCAGAATTTGAATGCAGGCAGTTCACACTCTCTTGAATTGTAGTGAAGGAGATAATTCAAAGCCACATTTAAGGGGGATGAGGAAAACCAGGAGTTGAGGTCTGAGTCAGCATTATGGAATGAGCCATATAGGGTTAATTTTTAAAAATCTATTGCCACTTCAAATAATAAAGAAATGAATCTATGATTCCACTGTTAATGGCCCACCTTTGACCAAGATACTGTGACTCATATAGGCAGGACTGATAGAAGAAGGTGTATCTGCAGGTCTCTGAAACAGACTTTTTCTTTCTGTCTTTCCATTTAATCCTCTTTCTCTGAGCCTTTGATAAAGTGTGCCCCTGCCAGATCTCTCTTACCCTTTTCATATTTCCTGCTTCATAGATCTACTGCTTGGAGGTCTAAGTATCCGTCAACAATTACTTGAGAATCAGACTTTAAAGTTTTCATCAGCCACAGTCCTGCAGCTGTAGCTGTTTCTTCTAGTGCACAAATGCTGAGCCTGGAAGAGTTCAGCTTTCCTTTAGAGCTTGCCCTTCCAAATATGTCTGGCAAAGCTGCCTGGGAATATCCTCTTGGTCTGCACACTAAAGTAATAGGAGTGATTTCCAATATCCTCCTAACTTTTTACAAGAAGAATGAACTTATATGTTGAATGACACCTTAACAGGGCTTCCAAGACCACTATTTTTCAGGCACCTCCCAGGTTCCGGCCTTCAATAGTTTCTTTCTTAGTATCATGGGAGTTAAAACTGTCATTAGCAGCCTAGCTCAGCATCTGTGCTTTAACCATTTCATGATATTTTTGGTGTATGTTTGTGAGGGGGTCTGTGAATTTAGCAATTGTCCAAAATATTATGTTCTTTGGCTCTATAAAATATTGATTACTGAACAGCCTCCTTTTCTCCTTTCCTAAATAATTATGGTTATCTATATTGCCTGCTTTGCCCAAAGTAGAAATTTCATGACAAAACTCATAGTGATAAATAGAAGCTTTCTTTTGAGAATAGGTATAGAAAAGAATGATGGAAAAGAGGAGGTTCAGAAATAAGTGAGGAAATAAGGTTGACTTCAATAGATACACATACAGCTACTCACCAAATATTGTTTTAGGGACTTCCTTGGCAGTCCAGTGGTTAAAACACTGTGCTTTCAATGCAAAGGGTGCAATTTCAGTCTGTGGCTAGGGAACTAAGATCCCACATGCTGTGCAGTGTGACCAAAAAAATAAAAATGTAAAGTTCTAAAAAGAGCTGGTTGTTTTATTATCTACGTGTGTATATATGTACACACACACGCACACAGACATATATATATATATATATATATATATATATATATATATATAGTTGATATCAAAGGCAGTAGGATCCTCATGAATGGACTGGGGAGAGGGTGGTGATGCAGAAGTCAAATATTTTGTTAGCAAACTGAACTGGCTAAAATAATTAATAGGTTGGAAAGCTAGAAACAGAACAAAACAAACAAAACCACAATAAACAGGTGACAGGAGCTAATATGAAAAAGAGATGGGTATACTATTCTTTTAAATAAAAGACACGTAAATATTCCTTTTTTGAAATTTGAGATGCAGTGAGGCATATATTGCTTTGATCCTGACACCGTCCAGCATCGGTAATGCCATTTGTAGTCTATAACACTAATAAATATACAAAAAACTAATAAAAATATAAAAGGTTTCTGATCCGCCCTTTGAATGCTGGCATTAACATATAGGGAAATAGTCAAGGCAAAACAAAAACGCAAAGGAACTACTGTAAAAATATTGTATTATTTGGATTCGATCACCACCAATCTTGCCAAATGCCCACAGATTCCCATTGTCCTGCATAGCAAGAATAAAGGAAAATACAGAGGTAGGTGCCAAATTGTTTTAAGTTGAAAGTTTTCCAATATTTCTTTTTTTTTTTTCTCAAGATATCCATAGTTCTTTAAAACCCAGTTAAAGGTTTGATAATATTATTTTTCCCAGGTGTACTTTAAAAATATATACATTTTAGACTCTGCCTTAGTTTTTAGTAATTATTCTCAAGGAACTGATTTCATTTGGGAATCTACTAAAACCCCAAAGAATGGAAAAGAATAAACATTGGTGTGAAAATGATGCTTGAAATGCATGATTGCCAGACAGGAAAAGCTTTTGGTTTTTTATGTGAGTAATCAATTCTCCTGTCTAATCCATTTGACTGTGGAAGGTTGGCCTGACATGACTTCAGATTAATTTAATAGGGATTAAGGTGGCATGAAGTGTATAATGCTGTGCATTTGCAAGTACAGACATGCTTAGAAATGCATTTGTCTTTGGTGGGAAGCTGGTTCAAATGTCAACTATATTTACAAACAGATTCTAGCCACAGTCGAGCAGTTTGGAGCTGGGGAAAGTTAACTAGGCCTGCTTCTCCTTAAACCCACAGGGCCTTTGATTCCTGCCCAAGTCAAGCTGGCCTTTGGCATTCAGCTCTCTTAGCTGGCAGGATGTCTGCATAATGTCTGCAGAATTTAGAATGGCCAGGAGGGGCAGGTCAAAGACAGCCAAATTATGATATCACACCCATAAAACCTCATCAATGGTGACATACAGAAAGCACTCAGTGAATTGCTTTCATTAACTTACCCTTATTAAGAAATTCTAGTCTTCATTCTTTGGCAGGTTTCAGACTCTGCCCTTTTCTTTTCCTTCATTCATTGCATTTCCTTTAAAAGAACAGGCTACCATGGCACTGATTGACGGTAGCTGAAGAAATGTAGCTTGAGGGGGCAGTCAAGGAAACTCAGACAGCCCAGGAGGAATGTATTATACATGCTTTGTTTTCCTCTGGGAAAGCCAAAAAACTTTCCAGAATCTTCTGAGATAGGTTAGAATGAAGCTGTTTTTGCGATGAAGTAAAAGGAAGTCTGACTATAGAGAAAATTCTGTGTCTCTTCTCTGGGGACCCAGTTGGGAGTCCTGCCATCCCACCCAACCAGCCCCTAGCCTCTTCTGTTCCATGCTCCGGGTAAGGATGCATCCACCAGGGCCCTCTACAAGGGCTGGGTCTATAGTGTCTCCTACCCAGTCTTCCCTCACGCAGAGCTCCATTCTCTGGGAACTCACATCATGAAGATCAGGGAGGGCCCTGTTAGGGCCGCTCTTGACCCTAGTCTCGGACCTTCCCAAGGGACATGGAGTAGAGTGACTAAGTCCACTCAGCTTATAGGTCCACTGATGACCTTCCCTCTGCCCTGAGCAGACTCTTCTGGAAAGAGGAAGTAGGGATAATTGTTAAGCTGTCAGGATGAATGTGGAGGAGGGGGAGGTGGGGATATGCAATTGCAAGTGAGCCTAGTTTTTCTTCAGGTCAATCATGTTTATAAAGCTGAAAATCTGACTAGACTACAAAAATGACATACATCAGGAGAAACTGAGGGATGTGAGAAGAACCCATGGGAACAAATTCCTAGTAATAAGCTGACCCTATCAGGAGTTGAGAGGGTCATCCAATGGGGGGCAGATATTCAGAAGACTCAGATGTGCTATCTGCCTGTCTCAATAGGGCCTGGAAATCATGACCTTAAAGCCTTACTCATGGAGCAGAATTTATAAGCCATCACTGCCACATGGCAGAGAGCTTTCACATATAGATATGTAGTAAGAGAAGGACAGTGTAAGAATGCCAAGACCAAGGGAGACAGAAATGAAGAAAGAAGATGTATCAAGGGGTATTTAACATTGGAATGAATGGAGAAGATCTTCTGAATATAAAAGAGGGGAGCAAAGATATTACACTGTTTCATAGGCAAATTCTAAAACAGGAAAGATATACTGTGTGTTCTGAAAATGAATCCCTGTTCTTTTGTGATTTTTTCCCTTATTGTGCTATATTTTATTTCTCAGATTATATACTTTGAAAATTTTTCTTGAATATATTTTAATTCCTTATGTTATGATAAGAAAAATTTGGGGTGTTGGAAAAATTGGAGAGTCCGGGGCACTATAGCGAAAATTCTGTGTCTCTTCTCTGGGGACCCAGTTGGGAGTCCTGCCATCCCACCCAACCAGCCCCTAGCCTCTTCTGTTCCATGCTCCGGGTAAGGATGCATCCACCAGGGCCCTCTACAAGGGCTGGGTCTATAGTGTCTCCTACCCAGTCTTCCCTCACGCAGAGCTCCATTCTCTGGGAACTCACATCATGAAGATCAGGGAGGGCCCTGTTAGGGCCGCTCTTGACCCTAGTCTCGGACCTTCCCAAGGGACATGGAGTAGAGTGACTAAGTCCACTCAGCTTATAGGTCCACTGATGACCTTCCCTCTGCCCTGAGCAGACTCTTCTGGAAAGAGGAAGTAGGGATAATTGTTAAGCTGTCAGGATGAATGTGGAGGAGGGGGAGGTGGGGATATGCAATTGCAAGTGAGCCTAGTTTTTCTTCAGGTCAATCATGTTTATAAAGCTGAAAATCTGACTAGACTACAAAAATGACATACATCAGGAGAAACTGAGGGATGTGAGAAGAACCCATGGGAACAAATTCCTAGTAATAAGCTGACCCTATCAGGAGTTGAGAGGGTCATCCAATGGGGGGCAGATATTCAGAAGACTCAGATGTGCTATCTGCCTGTCTCAATAGGGCCTGGAAATCATGACCTTAAAGCCTTACTCATGGAGCAGAATTTATAAGCCATCACTGCCACATGGCAGAGAGCTTTCACATATAGATATGTAGTAAGAGAAGGACAGTGTAAGAATGCCAAGACCAAGGGAGACAGAAATGAAGAAAGAAGATGTATCAAGGGGTATTTAACATTGGAATGAATGGAGAAGATCTTCTGAATATAAAAGAGGGGAGCAAAGATATTACACTGTTTCATAGGCAAATTCTAAAACAGGAAAGATATACTGTGTGTTCTGAAAATGAATCCCTGTTCTTTTGTGATTTTTTCCCTTATTGTGCTATATTTTATTTCTCAGATTATATACTTTGAAAATTTTTCTTGAATATATTTTAATTCCTTATGTTATGATAAGAACTTACTTAACTATGGTGGATTTGGGGTGGTTGGAAAGTATTCTTTTATCATAATCTTGCTAGTCACTGGCTAGCCAGTGAGGATTTCCATGTTGAAATAAGCATGTCCAATAGACCCTGGTCAATGATGGACACTGATGTATACTATACAGCTCCATATCCTGATGGTCATCTGTGAACCTTGATGAGAGAAGCGCCCAAGCATGTATGTTATCCACTCCAACATGAGATAAGAAAACCAAAGACCCCAAAGCATGACTCAAAGAAGGAAATCAAATTGAACACAGCAGGTCTTCCTCACCCTCATCATCCAAATCTATTGATTGGACCAAATTGTTGCCTGGAGGAATCAGTCCTGTACCAAGCTAATGAAGAGATAGTCACAACTCTTATCCTGACTCAATATGAATGAGCCAAGTTAGAACTATGCTCTGACCTCTAAGGATGTCAGAGATTGCTTTAGACATAACCATATGAAGACGTATACACAACCATGCTAATTCTGTCCAGGTAAAGAGTCATGATATTCAGTAACGTGAGGTAAGACCAAGAGATGAAGACTGGACCCAGATATTCAAAATAAAACAAAGCTAGCAAATATAAGTAACGGAGAGAAAGGCACCCTGGTGACTATAAGTCTGGGAATTGAAGTCTACTAGTGCAAACTCCACTGCTGAACAACTGAAGAGGAAGGGAATAGTTAACCTATAGATTCCCTTTCAACTCTGCATTTTTATGATCCTGATTCAGCTTCGTAAGAAATATAGTTAAGTCTCAAGAGCACTAAGCAGCAGAGATGAGTGAGTGAATCTGATATTTTGTAGTGATGGAAAAGATGGGCAATTCTGTATAAAGAATTACTTGGTTTTTATTATGTGCCTGCAACTATTATTTTATTATCTTGAAAACTAAACTTGTTGATTAATTATATTTGGAAAGTTTAAACTGTAAAATGATTATACTATTTAGGTGTTTTTTTTCAAGTATGAATAATGAATCTACTTCCTGGTGCCAGCGCATATTATTTCTTCCCTTATTGTGCTATATTTTATTTCTCAGATTATATACTTTGAAAATTTTTCTTGAATATATTTTAATTCCTTATGTTATGATAAGAACTTACTTAACTATGGTGGATTTGGGGTGGTTGGAAAGTATTCTTTTATCATAATCTTGCTAGTCACTGGCTAGCCAGTGAGGATTTCCATGTTGAAATAAGCATGTCCAATAGACCCTGGTCAATGATGGACACTGATGTATACTATACAGCTCCATATCCTGATGGTCATCTGTGAACCTTGATGAGAGAAGCGCCCAAGCATGTATGTTATCCACTCCAACATGAGATAAGAAAACCAAAGACCCCAAAGCATGACTCAAAGAAGGAAATCAAGTTGAACACAGCAGGTCTTCCTCACCCTCATCATCCAAATCTATTGATTGGACCAAATTGTTGCCTGGAGGAATCAGTCCTGTACCAAGCTAATGAAGAGATAGTCACAACTCTTATCCTGACTCAATATGAATGAGCCAAGTTAGAACTATGCTCTGACCTCTAAGGATGTCAGAGATTGCTTTAGACATAACCATATGAAGACGTATACACAACCATGCTAATTCTGTCCAGGTAAAGAGTCATGATATTCAGTAACGTGAGGTAAGACCAAGAGATGAAGACTGGACCCAGATATTCAAAATAAAACAAAGCTAGCAAATATAAGTAACGGAGAGAAAGGCACCCTGGTGACTATAAGTCTGGGAATTGAAGTCTACTAGTGCAAACTCCACTGCTGAACAACTGAAGAGGAAGGGAATAGTTAACCTATAGATTCCCTTTCAACTCTGCATTTTTATGATCCTGATTCAGCTTCGTAAGAAATATAGTTAAGTCTCAAGAGCACTAAGCAGCAGAGATGAGTGAGTGAATCTGATATTTTGTAGTGATGGAAAAGATGGGCAATTCTGTATAAAGAATTACTTGGTTTTTATTATGTGCCTGCAACTATTATTTTATTATCTTGAAAACTAAACTTGTTGATTAATTATATTTGGAAAGTTTAAACTGTAAAATGATTATACTATTTAGGTGTTTTTTTTCAAGTATGAATAATGAATCTACTTTCTGGTGCCAGCGCATATTATTTCTTCACTCTGGTCAGTTAGAGCTGGTGTTGGGTCAGTTGAAGAGATGTGATCTAATTTAGTTAGTATGTTGATATTTTCTGTTTGTGATCTCTTCCTTTGACAAAAAATGAATGCTAGTTTCATTTTCATTTCAAAAAAATGCTAGTTTGTGAGAGCCTGTATAAAAATACTTTTGGTTTTAGTATTTCTATTTTTCTCCCTGGTGGTGGGGAAAAATAGAGAACTTTGAGTCAAAGGTCCTCAGATTTTTACAAGTAATAGTTTATTCAGTTCAACTCTTTAAGCACATTTAAGTAAAATGAAAAGAAATGAAAGTGAATTATAGGCTAAAAGCCAGCTCTCAGCTTTCAGGAGTCTCTAGGCTGCTGATTCCAGGCAGCACTGAAATAGAAACACTGGGAGAGATAATAAACATGAACCAGTGTCTACTGCAGTTCCTGCCTCCCAAGAATAATTATTAATAAAATGGTCTTGTTTTTGTTGATGTAAATCTGTGTAAAATAGCAACCATGTAGCATCTTGCCTTTCAGTATCCTTGGACAATTGTATATGTTGACAGGAAAGAGAATTTGATTTAAAAAAAATAACAGTCTCTCACCACTGAAGACAGAGAAGTATAAAAATAAAGACAGTGTGCTTGTATACACGTGTGTGCATGTGTGCTTCTATGTATCCACACACGTGCAGGAGAGATAAGATATTCTCATGTAGGTTCTCTTGGTGTGAGTCAGGAGACTAACACTGGCCCTTCTGAAGTTTAGAAATGCTTCCATCTCCAGAAGAAACAGAAGCAATATCCAACACTATTTTGTCCCTTTTTATCACTCTACTGTTGCTCCAGTCAGAGTGATCTGTCCACTAAGGCTTCTCTCCTCTCCAGAGGAATTGTTCTTGGAAGTCTTTTTCTATGTACTTCCCCAAAGCTCTGTATTTGTTTAGTTAACACTCCTGGGATTCTGATTGGTTGTACTGTTTGAAGGTGGTACAACCTGTTCTTTGTCCTCATCTGCATTGGCTTTAAAATTTAAGATTTCTCCCATTCTTTCAATTTGGATACAGAAGATGAGAAGGAGATGGCTGTGCTCTGTAAACCACTGTGTCAGATCCCAGACTCCCAGATGGATACACCCAGGTTTGGAGAAAAACTCACTGAAGACCTAATCAAACAGGCTTCATTGACTCAGAGGCTGTTCAACCCTTGCTGGTGTTGGTTATTTTCCCCCTCTCACTCTTTTATGATTTCCTTGGCACCTCTGGCATGGTGTAGAAGATCATCTGAGACTGAGACGGGATGATGCGTGATGTGAGGAAATTGGAACAGAATGTATTTACTGTACTGGCACGGGGTATCATGCATTTCTAAAGCTGAACAATCTTTCTGAATAGCCTATCTTTCTAAATCAGAGCATATTCCTTTAACCCCTGCATGCCTTCTCTTCCATCCTCCCAAATCACGAATGTCAGAGGAACTTAAGAGGCTTACCTTAGCAGTTGTGCTCATTCTGACCAGATTGAATATGAATGGTGGTTTTCAGCAGGAGCAGCCACACCAGAGGTGAGACACTGAATTATTTAGAGCAGACTATGTAAATGAGAGAATAAGATATTGTCTGTTTGAGGTATTCTGGAAAGAACAGAGCAACTCAAAACAAAGTTAAGCATGCACCATGCCTACATGAGTGCCTGCTCAGTTGTGTCCAACACTTTGGAACCCCATGGACTATAACCTGCCAGGCTCTTCTGTTCAACCAGAAGGCTATAATTCCACTTTTGCTCTCCTGCACAACTTTTCTGGTTTGGAGAGTGTGGGTGCCATCTGAATCTTTTCCAGAAATACATCTTAAATCTGAGTTGAGAGGAAATGATGTGAAATTGGATGTGATGGCTGTAAGAAAATTCAACAATCAACTCTGATGGGCTAGAGGGTTAAATTTCATGAGAGTGTCAACCATTATAAGAAGGTAGAAACAGAAAACATTTCTATGTAGACAAGCTTCGGGCATGTGTTTGACACTTCAAAAGTCAGAAAGAGAAAGATGAATACTGTATATTAACACATATATATGGAATTTAGAAAGATCTTACATGGGGGGAATTGGTTTTACTGTTTATTTGTTTAGTTAACACTCCTGGGATTCTGATTGGTTGTACTGTTTGAAGGTGGTACAACCTGTTCTTTGTCCTCATCTGCATTGGCTTTAAAATTTAAGATTTCTCCCATTCTTTCAATTTGGATACAGAAGATGAGAAGGAGATGGCTGTGCTCTGTAAACCACTGTGTCAGATCCCAGACTCCCAGATGGATACACCCAGGTTTGGAGAAAAACTCACTGAAGACCTAATCAAACAGGCTTCATTGACTCAGAGGCTGTTCAACCCTTGCTGGTGTTGGTTATTTTCCCCCTCTCACTCTTTTATGATTTCCTTGGCACCTCTGGCATGGTGTAGAAGATCATCTGAGACTGAGACGGGATGATGCGTGATGTGAGGAAATTGGAACAGAATGTATTTACTGTACTGGCACGGGGTATCATGCATTTCTAAAGCTGAACAATCTTTCTGAATAGCCTATCTTTCTAAATCAGAGCATATTCCTTTAACCCCTGCATGCCTTCTCTTCCATCCTCCCAAATCACGAATGTCAGAGGAACTTAAGAGGCTTACCTTAGCAGTTGTGCTCATTCTGACCAGATTGAATATGAATGGTGGTTTTCAGCAGGAGCAGCCACACCAGAGGTGAGACACTGAATTATTTAGAGCAGACTATGTAAATGAGAGAATAAGATATTGTCTGTTTGAGGTATTCTGGAAAGAACAGAGCAACTCAAAACAAAGTTAAGCATGCACCATGCCTACATGAGTGCCTGCTCAGTTGTGTCCAACACTTTGGAACCCCATGGACTATAACCTGCCAGGCTCTTCTGTTCAACCAGAAGGCTATAATTCCACTTTTGCTCTCCTGCACAACTTTTCTGGTTTGGAGAGTGTGGGTGCCATCTGAATCTTTTCCAGAAATACATCTTAAATCTGAGTTGAGAGGAAATGATGTGAAATTGGATGTGATGGCTGTAAGAAAATTCAACAATCAACTCTGATGGGCTAGAGGGTTAAATTTCATGAGAGTGTCAACCATTATAAGAAGGTAGAAACAGAAAACATTTCTATGTAGACAAGCTTCGGGCATGTGTTTGACACTTCAAAAGTCAGAAAGAGAAAGATGAATACTGTATATTAACACATATATATGGAATTTAGAAAGATCTTACATGCAGGACAGCAGAGGAGACACAGATATAAAGAACAGACTTTTGGACTCTGGAAAAAGACAAGGGTGGGAGGATTTAAGAGAATAGCATTGAAATATGTACATACCATATGTAAAATAGATGACCAGTGCAAGTTCAGTGCATGAAGTAGGACACTCAAAGTCAGTGCTCTGGGACAACCCAGAGGGAAAAGGTGGGAAGGACGGTGGGAGGGGCTTCAGGATGAGAGGGACACATGTATACCTGTGGCCAATTCATGAGGATGTATGGCAAAACTCATCACAATATTGTAAAATAATTATTCTCCAGTCAAACTAAATTAATTAATTGAAAAAAAAAAATAAAGTGAAGAGAACATGGTAGTTGTAAGACTGAATAACCTATAATCCCTTTCAGTTCCTGACTTTGAACAGATGAATAAGAACATTCATTTTTGCTATATTTGTTTATTTAGGGCGGGGTGGGCTGGGGAGGGGGGTGGGCGGGCCACCTCTATTGGCCTTTCATTTATCTATTTTCATCCATCTTTGTTCTTTGGCAAGTGTGGGCTTCCCATCGCAGTGGCCTCTCTTGTTGCAGAGCACTGGCTCTGGGTGCATGCGCTCCAGAGCTCCGGCTCAGTAATTGGACACATCGTTCCAGCTGCTCCACTGCATGTGAGATCTTCCCAAGCCAGGGATCGAACTGGCACCCCTTTCACTGCAAGGTGGTGTCCTTATCCACTGGACCACCAGGGAAGTCCAAGAACATTCATTTTTAAATGAAGAAGGCAAGCATTGCTGTGGTAAATGACATTTGAGGGGTCTGAATAGCAGAGAAACCAAGGAGTTGAAGCATGGCTAGAAGTAATGAGTGGAAGTGGAAAAGTACACACACACACACACACACACACACACACACACACACACACCAAAAGGGACTTGGTAAATAAAACAAGGTGACCTTTCTTTCATAGGGTAACCTCAGTTTCTGTATATGTAAAGGGGGTCAGTTGGCATCCTAGAAAACACCATCACTGGGTTGGCTGGATTGACATCCTGGGAACTGGTCCATCCTGTGCCAGACAATTTGTTAAATCCCATTCATGTGTCCAAATGCATGATTAAGGACTTGTAGTAACCACCCATGTTCACACATCTATCATTCAGACACAAAACAAAATACAAAACACCAAATGTCTCTAGAGTTGCGCCAGATATTTCTTATCTTTGAACAATCAAAACTTCTAAAAGCCTGGGGGAACTGAAATGATTTATGAATGTTCAAAGTCGCTAAACTTTTGACAATTGTTCTTACAAAAACAAAACTATCTGCATTATCTTGTATTACCATATTGATTTGGACCAAAAAAAAATTATTTCTAAAAAAGGGATGTTGTTTTCTTGTTATCTTTTCTCCTTCTATGTAAACATTATATTAAGGAAAACAACAAAAACAACTCTCTTTGATTCTTTTTTCTGAAACTGTTCTTAGTAAGAGTGTCTGGGGAAACAGAACCTAACTTTCTCGATCCTTTAATAGGAACATTTCTGTCCTGGTCTGGGCTGCAAAATGCACCCTGTCACTAGGCTGACGAAACAGACATTTATAACCTCTTCAACTACCAGGGAGAATTGTAGCCTCTAGAAAATGGGGATTTACACCTGGCAACTCTTACTCTATTATGGAAGCTCCAGGGCCCTGCTATCCTTTCTTTTTCTTCTGTGGATGCGTTCATATGGTAATTAGCAGAATATCACTGATATTTATGCCCATGGAGAAAATAGCAAGCTAATCCAGTATTTCCTAAAGCATTCATTAATGGGTAAATCTGTGACTCATAAAGTGTTTTATTTGCCGCTTTGAATCGTGATTTCTGAAGAATGTTTAGCTGTCAGGTTTTTGCCCCTGGTGTAGAGCCTGGGAGAGAAGTATACAGCAGTGAATTGCAATGAGAAAGCATCATGATTTATATTCTCTTTACTCATATCTAAGGTAACTTTAAAAAGTATGAAATATGGTAAACTAAAAACAGAACTGATCTATAGGGTAATATAGATCAGTGGTTAAAGACGATTTTTTTTTCCCCCTTCTCTGCATTCATTGTATGGTATGGTTTCATTCTTTGTGAGATATTGAGGATTAAGAAATAATTATGTTTCATTAACATCTGATGAGCATCTTGTCAGCCTCAGATGACAGAATGTAAACACCTGGAATATCTCTAGACCAATGTTGATATAATTACTGACAGCACCATTCTTTCATATTTCAGTTACAATAGTCAATGTCTTCAGGCATTCTCGTCCAGGGATGGTGAAATTATAAATTGGCTCAATTGTTTTGAAAATAATTTGGCCATATTCTGTAAAAATCTTAAAACCATATCCCTTGAGCTAGCTATTCATCTTCTTAGAGTATAACATAAGGAAAAAGTGCAAGATATAGAATTAATGGATCAATTGGTTGATTTGGATGTAGGCTGAGGGTCTCCAGGTCCTCCAATTATTTGGGATGATTTTTTTCTTTTGCTTTTAATAGCCAGGTAAATAAGTCACCCATATTAACTTTAGAAGGTACAATGTCTTTCTAAAATGTCTAAGAATAAGGGATTAGGGTAGGATCAAGAGGGACTTCTATTACCTCGGTTTTCCTTATGCCTTTTCCAAGCTCCTACACCAGGCCTTTGCTGAATCCCTGGGGAATCTCACTTCTGCCTTCTCTTGTCACTAGGTTGTACTTTCACAGCATTTGCATCATTCTTCTCAGCATACGTAAGATGCTTAACTTCAAGAACGGTATTTACACCTACTCTTACTTTTTGGAAGCTCCAGGGCCCTGCTATCCTTTCTTTTTCTTCTGTGGATGCGTTCATATGGTAATTAGCAGAATATCACTGATATTTATGCCCATGGAGAAAATAGCAAGCTAATCCAGTATTTCCTAAAGCATTCATTAATGGGTAAATCTGTGACTCATAAAGTGTTTTATTTGCCGCTTTGAATCGTGATTTCTGAAGAATGTTTAGCTGTCAGGTTTTTGCCCCTGGTGTAGAGCCTGGGAGAGAAGTATACAGCAGTGAATTGCAATGAGAAAGCATCATGATTTATATTCTCTTTACTCATATCTAAGGTAACTTTAAAAAGTATGAAATATGGTAAACTAAAAACAGAACTGATCTATAGGGTAATATAGATCAGTGGTTAAAGACGATTTTTTTTTCCCCCTTCTCTGCATTCATTGTATGGTATGGTTTCATTCTTTGTGAGATATTGAGGATTAAGAAATAATTATGTTTCATTAACATCTGATGAGCATCTTGTCAGCCTCAGATGACAGAATGTAAACACCTGGAATATCTCTAGACCAATGTTGATATAATTACTGACAGCACCATTCTTTCATATTTCAGTTACAATAGTCAATGTCTTCAGGCATTCTCGTCCAGGGATGGTGAAATTATAAATTGGCTCAATTGTTTTGAAAATAATTTGGCCATATTCTGTAAAAATCTTAAAACCATATCCCTTGAGCTAGCTATTCATCTTCTTAGAGTATAACATAAGGAAAAAGTGCAAGATATAGAATTAATGGATCAATTGGTTGATTTGGATGTAGGCTGAGGGTCTCCAGGTCCTCCAATTATTTGGGATGATTTTTTTCTTTTGCTTTTAATAGCCAGGTAAATAAGTCACCCATATTAACTTTAGAAGGTACAATGTCTTTCTAAAATGTCTAAGAATAAGGGATTAGGGTAGGATCAAGAGGGACTTCTATTACCTCGGTTTTCCTTATGCCTTTTCCAAGCTCCTACACCAGGCCTTTGCTGAATCCCTGGGGAATCTCACTTCTGCCTTCTCTTGTCACTAGGTTGTACTTTCACAGCATTTGCATCATTCTTCTCAGCATACGTAAGATGCTTAACTTCAAGAACGGTAGAAAGGACTTACAGCACAGGATAGGAAATACCTTAAAAATGGATCCAGGGCTTCCCTTGTAGCTTAATGCTGAAGAGTCTGCCTGTCAACGCAGGATACATAGGTTCGATCCCTGATCTGGGAAGATCCCATGTGCTGCGGAGCAACTAAGCCTGTGAGCCACAATTGTTAAGCCTGCGCTCTAGAGCCTAGAGCCTCAGAGTGGCAACTGTTGAGCCCATATGCCACAGCTACTGAAGTGCAAGTGCCCTAGAGCCCGAGTTGCACAACGAGAGGGGACACTGCAATGGGAAGTCTGCTCACCTCTGCTGGAGAGTGGTCCCCACTCCCTGCAACTAGAAAAGAGCCTGTGGCAGCAGTGAAAACCCAGAATAGCCAAAAATAAGTAATAATTTTAAAGAATGGTTCCAGGTGATGCTGTGTGGTTAAAGCTAGTGGGCCACCCTGGAAAGTCCCTTCCTGTGTGTCTCTCTGACTCTAGACTGTTACCCTGTTGATGGCACTAGTCACCTTCAGTCAAAGCAGCCTTCTTCCCATTTCCTGGTGTCTCTGAGTCCTGCCAACCCAGGCTCCTGTTGCCCTTCCTCACTTCCCTCAGCCTCAGCTCCTTTCTCTGAGCATCGTACAGAGGTGCTTCAAACCAATTTTTAGTCTTAAAACCATTTTCCTTATTTACCTTATCTTAAGAATAAAATTTTCTTATTTAAAATTTATCCAGGCATGAAATTTTTTCAATTGGTTGATTTGGATGTAGGCTGAGGGTCTCCAGGTCCTCCAATTATTTGGGATGATTTTTTTCTTTTGCTTTTAATAGCCAGGTAAATAAGTCACCCATATTAACTTTAGAAGGTACAATGTCTTTCTAAAATGTCTAAGAATAAGGGATTAGGGTAGGATCAAGAGGGACTTCTATTACCTCGGTTTTCCTTATGCCTTTTCCAAGCTCCTACACCAGGCCTTTGCTGAATCCCTGGGGAATCTCACTTCTGCCTTCTCTTGTCACTAGGTTGTACTTTCACAGCATTTGCATCATTCTTCTCAGCATACGTAAGATGCTTAACTTCAAGAACGGTAGAAAGGACTTACAGCACAGGATAGGAAATACCTTAAAAATGGATCCAGGGCTTCCCTTGTAGCTTAATGCTGAAGAGTCTGCCTGTCAACGCAGGATACATAGGTTCGATCCCTGATCTGGGAAGATCCCATGTGCTGCGGAGCAACTAAGCCTGTGAGCCACAATTGTTAAGCCTGCGCTCTAGAGCCTAGAGCCTCAGAGTGGCAACTGTTGAGCCCATATGCCACAGCTACTGAAGTGCAAGTGCCCTAGAGCCCGAGTTGCACAACGAGAGGGGACACTGCAATGGGAAGTCTGCTCACCTCTGCTGGAGAGTGGTCCCCACTCCCTGCAACTAGAAAAGAGCCTGTGGCAGCAGTGAAAACCCAGAATAGCCAAAAATAAGTAATAATTTTAAAGAATGGTTCCAGGTGATGCTGTGTGGTTAAAGCTAGTGGGCCACCCTGGAAAGTCCCTTCCTGTGTGTCTCTCTGACTCTAGACTGTTACCCTGTTGATGGCACTAGTCACCTTCAGTCAAAGCAGCCTTCTTCCCATTTCCTGGTGTCTCTGAGTCCTGCCAACCCAGGCTCCTGTTGCCCTTCCTCACTTCCCTCAGCCTCAGCTCCTTTCTCTGAGCATCGTACAGAGGTGCTTCAAACCAATTTTTAGTCTTAAAACCATTTTCCTTCAGAGGAAATACAATTTTACTTTATTTTGCAGAGAAGTTTAGTTTCCTTAATCTTAACATCCTCATTTAAAACTTTGCCCGTGGCCTATCTTAACTTTTTTTTTTTTAATAAATTTTTTTGGCCTCTATGTCATCATTTTTATTTTTCATCTATCTTTATTCTTTGGCCTCCCATCGCAGTGGCCTCTCTTGTTGCAGAGCACTGGCTCTGGGCACATGTACTCCAGAGTGATGGCTCATAAGTGAACACACCAGCCCAGCCGTTCCTGGGTGCGTGGGGTCTTCCTGGGCCAAGGATCGAACCAGTGTCCCTTGCACTGCAAGGCAGACTCTTTACCCACTGGACCAAAAGGGAAGCCCCATAACTTTTAAACCAAAGTGTCTATTAAATGTTTTCATCAAATACCAGAGCAATTTTCTGAAGTTGGATTCTGTTCTCATTTTCCCCTGAAAATTTATAAAAATGAACTTCCTTTTCTGATGAATTGGTAAATTGATGATACAGTAATTAATGTGCCTCAAAAGAGACACACATAAACAAATTGTAGTAAACCCACAGAATAAATCTGATGGTTAAAAATCTGCCTGCAGTGTAGGTGACCCAGATTTGATCCCTGGTTTGGGAAGATCTCCTGGAGAAAAGAATGGCAACCCACTCCAGTGCTCTTGCCTGAAGAATTCCACCAACAGAGGAGCTTGGGCTTCCACAAACCATGGGTTCGCAAATAGTCAAACATGACTGGGTGACTGACACTTTCATAGATTAAATAGTAGTATCATATAATTATAAATTGTATTTACAAAGAATTTTTAGTTGTATGTCACTATTTTAAATGTCACAAAGGACACAGTATTGAATAAACTATATCATTTTGAGCATGTAAAAATCCTTAAATAAGCAGAAGGGAATATACTAAAATATAAAGAGCATCTATTCTGACTGGTAGAGTTATATGTAATTATTATTTTTCTTTAAACATTTTTAATAGTTTCTAGTTTGTCTACAATAAACATATATGACCTTTATGACTTTAAAAAATACGTTTATATAAAATTCTCAAGAATTTGAACTTTTAAATGTATATCTTCTTTTTTTCTCTCGCCTTATACTACTGTTCACTGACTGTTCAGAGTGATGGAGTTGGTCATGAGCAATAAACTCAATTACAGTTTATCTTGGGTGAATGTGGAGGCAATAATCAAAGAACTCAGGTTAATAACTGTTCAGCTTAATAGGAAAAAAAGATGGAAGCCATGTTTTCTAGGGACATCTATTTTGAAAAATCTCCAGAAAGAATATTAGCCAATTAAATACTAAGAAGTATCCTCAATATATAATTTTCTAAATTTCTAACCTGGCCCTAAATTACAAACCAATTACAATAATTTTACAGACTGGTCACATTTGGTTCATGAGAATACAGGCAAACATTCAACTCTTCCATGGCTACTCATATATAAACTAGGACCCCTGAATTTTGTATGATTCAAGCCATCTTTTATGACTAAGTTGTCCCTGACCTGACCTTTCAGGCTACTGTGCAATTGTATGCTACATGTTCCGCCAAATTTATGTTGAAAAGTCCCACTGAGAACTGAGGAGGAGTCTGCTGAGTCTTGTGTAGCCTCTTCAGTCTTGTGAAATGCTTGGAAACTGTTCTCACAGCCTCCATTAGATGCAGCTACAAAAACATTATTCTCACAGTTCAGTGTCTTTCTTCCTAAGATCAGGCACTGCATCTGGGGTTGAGTAATATCCAAATCAGTGATACAGGTGACCTGTTCATTGAACAAGGGGCAAGTGAGTACTTGGACATACCACAGAACCAGAACACCTTACAAGAGTCGGTTCCCTTACAGGCAATTGCATCCTCCTTAGATGGATCTTTCTTTGTGATATATTCAAATTGATCTGTTATTAGATAATAGATGTATACTATTTCTCCCCTTATTTAAATGTCCTTAGCAATAAATAATGTAAAACATGAAGTCCTTTTTTCTTTTTACAGTGAGAAAAAGCCTTCCATCAAACATAGAATATCTGATTTGAAATAATGTGTCTCTTATCTCTCTACCTTGGATTCACAGGTCTGAAGAACATGACAGTAAAGAGATTTTCTAATAACACATATTTGATGGCTCACTTCAGCTCACAGTTTGAGACAGCATTCTCCTTGCCTTCTGCACTTCAAGTTATACCTTATGTCCGACAGTCATAAAGAAAAATGGTCTTTAGCTCAAGATAAGCCATGATAAAGCTAACTTTATGGAAATTTCTATCATGAAGGTACCAGGATTGTTTTAGAGAGGAAGTAAGCTTTAGAAGTGAACACAGGAAAAGTGTATGTCAGAATTTATTTTGCACACATTTTTTAAGTTTTTTAACAGAAAAAGTAACATAACTGAAGTAGGGACATCTTTGAAAATCTCCAGAAAGAATATTAGCCAATTAAATACTAATATATAATTTTCTAAATTTCTAACCTGGCCCTAAATTACAAACCAATTACAATAATTTTACAGACTGGTCACATTTGGTTCATGAGAATACAGGCAAACATTCAACTCTTCCATGGCTACTCATATATAAACTAGGACCCCTGAATTTTGTATGATTCAAGCCATCTTTTATGACTAAGTTGTCCCTGACCTGACCTTTCAGGCTACTGTGCAATTGTATGCTACATGTTCCGCCAAATTTATGTTGAAAAGTCCCACTGAGAACTGAGGAGGAGTCTGCTGAGTCTTGTGTAGCCTCTTCAGTCTTGTGAAATGCTTGGAAACTGTTCTCACAGCCTCCATTAGATGCAGCTACAAAAACATTATTCTCACAGTTCAGTGTCTTTCTTCCTAAGATCAGGCACTGCATCTGGGGTTGAGTAATATCCAAATCAGTGATACAGGTGACCTGTTCATTGAACAAGGGGCAAGTGAGTACTTGGACATACCACAGAACCAGAACACCTTACAAGAGTCGGTTCCCTTACAGGCAATTGCATCCTCCTTAGATGGATCTTTCTTTGTGATATATTCAAATTGATCTGTTATTAGATAATAGATGTATACTATTTCTCCCCTTATTTAAATGTCCTTAGCAATAAATAATGTAAAACATGAAGTCCTTTTTTTTCTTTTTACAGTGAGAAAAAAGCCTTCCATCAAACATAGAATATCTGATTTGAAATAATGTGTCTCTTATCTCTCTACCTTGGATTCACAGGTCTGAAGAACATGACAGTAAAGAGATTTTCTAATAACACATATTTGATGGCTCACTTCAGCTCACAGTTTGAGACAGCATTCTCCTTGCCTTCTGCACTTCAAGTTATACCTTATGTCCGACAGTCATAAAGAAAAATGGTCTTTAGCTCAAGATAAGCCATGATAAAGCTAACTTTATGGAAATTTCTATCATGAAGGTACCAGGATTGTTTTAGAGAGGAAGTAAGCTTTAGAAGTGAACACAGGAAAAGTGTATGTCAGAATTTATTTTGCACACATTTTTTAAGTTTTTTAACAGAAAAAGTAACATAACTGAAGTATACCTGAGTAACTGAGTTCAGTTTTCAGTAAGAAGAGGGAAATGTTTCTACAAGATCAAATACATGAAACAAATCTTTTAAACCCTACTTAACAAAACTAAAAATAATGGCATGATTGCACAGTGGGTTTAGTTTTAGTATGTGTGACTGCTGGATAGCTGCAGGGCAACGATATGAGGTCCTTTTGGATAATGGTTAAGAGTACAACTCTGGAATTAGATGGCCTGAATTCACATTCAGATTCTACCACCAAGTAAGTGAGTGATTTGGGTTTATTATTTAAACTCTTTAAGCATCAATTTCTTCAGGAATGAAATAGGTGTTGTGATACTATTTATTTCATGTTGTTGTGAGAACTGAAGGACAGATAATATGCACAGACTACTTAGAACAGTGCTCAAGTGTTAGTTGCTCAATTGTGCCCAATTCTTTGTGTCCCCATGGACTGTAGCCTGCCAGGCTCCTCTATCCATGGGATTTCCCATGCAAGAATACTGGAGTGGGTAGTCTTTCCTTCACCAACTGTGCTTGGCTGATAGTAAATATTCATTAGAATAAAAGTTCAATAACTGGTGGTTCTTAACCACTATGATTTCCAAGTATATGTGTGTGAGGGTGGATCTAAAGCTACATATGCCATAAAAGCTGACTCCTACTCCCCACAGCCATATGACCTTTTTCTTTCATTTCTAAATATTCCCCTGAGCATCTAACTCTAAATACTTAGATGTTATCTCTGTGGTTAATAAACTAAATTCTTTTCTTATTCAAAATTACAAGAAAGAGAAATTGATGGTGAAGTCCAGAATGAAATGCAAATGTGTTTTCCTCAAGAAAATACCATCTGTTGTCACCTACAGACTATCAATTGTCCACTACTATACCTTATGTCCGACAGTAATAAAGAAAAATGGTCTTTAGCTCAAGATAAGCCATGATAAAGCTAACTTTATGGAAATTTCTATCATGAAGGTACCAGGATTGTTTTAGAGAGGAAGTAAGCTTTAGAAGTGAACACAGGAAAAGTGTATGTCAGAATTTATTTTGCACACATTTTTTAAGTTTTTTAACAGAAAAAGTAACATAACTGAAGTATACCTGAGTAACTGAGTTCAGTTTTCAGTAAGAAGAGGGAAATGTTTCTACAAGATCAAATACATGTACCAAATCTTTTAAACCCTACTTAACAAAACTAAAAATAATGGCATGATTGCACAGTGGGTTTAGTTTTAGTATGTGTGACTGCTGGATAGCTGCAGGGCAACGATATGAGGTCCTTTTGGATAATGGTTAAGAGTACAACTCTGGAATTAGATGGCCTGAATTCACATTCAGATTCTACCACCAAGTAAGTGAGTGATTTGGGTTTATTATTTAAACTCTTTAAGCATCAATTTCTTCAGGAATGAAATAGGTGTTGTGATACTATTTATTTCATGTTGTTGTGAGAACTGAAGGACAGATAATATGCACAGACTACTTAGAACAGTGCTCAAGTGTTAGTTGCTCAATTGTGCCCAATTCTTTGTGTCCCCATGGACTGTAGCCTGCCAGGCTCCTCTATCCATGGGATTTCCCATGCAAGAATACTGGAGTGGGTAGTCTTTCCTTCACCAACTGTGCTTGGCTGATAGTAAATATTCATTAGAATAAAAGTTCAATAACTGGTGGTTCTTAACCACTATGATTTCCAAGTATATGTGTGTGAGGGTGGATCTAAAGCTACATATGCCATAAAAGCTGACTCCTACTCCCCACAGCCATATGACCTTTTTCTTTCATTTCTAAATATTCCCCTGAGCATCTAACTCTAAATACTTAGATGTTATCTCTGTGGTTAATAAACTAAATTCTTTTCTTATTCAAAATTACAAGAAAGAGAAATTGATGGTGAAGTCCAGAATGAAATGCAAATGTGTTTTTCCTCAAGAAAATACCATCTCTTGTCACCTACAGACTATCAATTGTCCACTACTATATCCATGCATCCAAGAAAACAATGATAAAATATATTCTCTGTTAGGCCCTCAGGGAAACAAAATATATAATGCAAGGGTCCTATCCTCAAGAAGTTTTACTTCTGTAGGGGAAATGAAACAAATATCAAGTTAAGGTAGAAAGGAATTGGTGCCTAAAACACAGGGATAATGTGTATCATCCCTTGAATCTGTTGATCCCCCCAAAAAAATTATGACAGAGGGAGCTTTTGCAATGGGCTTTGAGAAATATCAAGATTTGCATGCTATTATGAAGAAAATGCATCTTAGCAGTCTCAGTGGTAAATAATCCACCTGTAATGCAGGAGACACAGGTTTGATTCCTGGTTTGGAATGATCCTCTATAGAAGGAAATGGCAACCCACTCCAGTATTCCCACATGGGAAATCCCACAGAGAGAGGAACCTGACAGGCTACCATCTACATGGGGTCGCAAAGAGTCAGAAATGACTGAGCAACTAAACAACAACAACATGAAGAAAATACAGCACTGACAATAGTTAAGTTAGTGTATTTTTAGTTTTAATTTATCTAGAGAGAGATTTGTGCAGAAAGTTATTTTCTGCATGTGATTTACCTCTGAGATGACTCAACAATTAAAATAACTAAGTTTGCCATAGTAAAAAATTGTGGAGATATTGGTGGACAAATTGTTTCTTATTGCAACTACCTCACCTCAAAATTCACTCAAAATGGGTCACAGAGGGGCTTCTCTGGTGGTTCACTGGGTAAGGACACCACCTTGCAGTGCAAGGGGTGCTGGTTCGATCCCTCGCCTGGGAAGATCCCACGTCCCGTGGAGCGGTTGAATCGATGTGTCCAGTTACCGAGCCAGAGCTCTGGAGCGCATGCGCCCAGAGCCGGTGCTCTGTGACAACAGAGGCCACTGCGATGGGAGGCCCACACGGGCCAAAGAACAAAGATGGATGAGAATGGATAAATGAAAGACCAATAGAGGTGCCCCACCCCCCCCCCCTTTTCCCCAACCCACCCCCCCTCCCAAAAAAAAAAAAAATGAGTCACAGATAGACATACAAAAGTTTTTTTTTTTTTTTAAACCTTTATTTTACTTTTAACTTTTACAGAGTTTTGTTGTTTACAGATATGTATGTTCTCAGATTAGTCATATTACTATAAAAGTTCTAGAAGAAAATCTCAGATAATACTTGGGAAGCTACAGGTAGATTTATCAGTATTTATGCATTATACTTTATACAAATTAAAAAATCTCTGCCATCAGAAGAAACCATTAAGAATATCAGACAGAGAGAAAAGTATATGTATTCTGAATATATAAATAAAAAAAACTCTTGCAATCTGATACAGACAATCCAATTTAAGAAGAAACCAAAGACTTAAGCATATGGTATACCAAAGATATACAAGTGGCCAATAAGCATATGAATAGATGTTTGCCATCATTAGTCAAGACAATTAAAACAAAACCTCCATGAACTACAACTGTCTAAGATTATAAGGAAGGACCATTAAGTGGTGCTATTGATGATGTGGAATAATTGAAAATCTCACACATTGCTATTAGGAATGAAAAATGGTACAGCCAAATTGGAGAATCCGTATGGCAGTTTGTTATAAAGCTAAGCACATGTTATATATGACCCAGCAATTCCATTCTTAGGTATTTATCCAAAGGAAATAAAAACACAAGTCTAAAAAAAATTTGAACAGGAATGTACAATTAATAGGATTGATATAACAGATATATTAAAAGTGACTTACAAGAATGGAGAGTGTAGGTCTTTTCAAGTACAAATAGAGCATTTGTAAAACTGATTATGTTTTATGTAAACATGACAATCATAAAAATATTTCAAGAATTAATTATTATATAGATTACATCGTGTGATCAATAGAAAACAATAGTAAAAGTACCTCTTAAAAGAAAACTCAAATGGTTGGGGGATCCCTCGCCTGGGAAGATCCCACGTCCCGTGGAGCGGTTGAATCGATGTGTCCAGTTACCGAGCCAGAGCTCTGGAGCGCATGCGCCCAGAGCCGGTGCTCTGTGACAACAGAGGCCACTGCGATGGGAGGCCCACACGGGCCAAAGAACAAAGATGGATGAGAATGGATAAATGAAAGACCAATAGAGGTGCCCCACCCACCCCCCTTTCTCCCCAACCCACCCCCCCCCCCAAAAAAAAAAAAAATGAGTCACAGATAGACATACAAAAGTTTTTTTTTTTTTTAAACCTTTATTTTACTTTTAACTTTTACAGAGTTTTGTTGTTTACAGATATGTATGTTCTCAGATTAGTCATATTACTATAAAAGTTCTAGAAGAAAATCTCAGATAATACTTGGGAAGCTACAGGTAGATTTATCAGTATTTATGCATTATACTTTATACAAATTAAAAAATCTCTGCCATCAGAAGAAACCATTAAGAATATCAGACAGAGAGAAAAGTATATGTATTCTGAATATATAAATAAAAAAAACTCTTGCAATCTGATACAGACAATCCAATTTAAGAAGAAACCAAAGACTTAAGCATATGGTATACCAAAGATATACAAGTGGCCAATAAGCATATGAATAGATGTTTGCCATCATTAGTCAAGACAATTAAAACAAAACCTCCATGAACTACAACTGTCTAAGATTATAAGGAAGGACCATTAAGTGGTGCTATTGATGATGTGGAATAATTGAAAATCTCACACATTGCTATTAGGAATGAAAAATGGTACAGCCAAATTGGAGAATCCGTATGGCAGTTTGTTATAAAGCTAAGCACATGTTATATATGACCCAGCAATTCCATTCTTAGGTATTTATCCAAAGGAAATAAAAACACAAGTCTAAAAAAAATTTGAACAGGAATGTACAATTAATAGGATTGATATAACAGATATATTAAAAGTGACTTACAAGAATGGAGAGTGTAGGTCTTTTCAAGTACAAATAGAGCATTTGTAAAAACTGATTATGTTTTATGTAAACATGCCAATCATAAAAATATTTCAAGAATTAATTATTATATAGATTACATCGTGTGATCAATAGAAAACAATAGTAAAAAGTACCTCCCTTAACCCACACATATTTAAGAATTTAAACACTCACTTATGGGTTAAACAGTGAAGTATGATGAAAATTAGGAAATGTTTTGAGTAAACAATTATTACCTTCTAAAACTGTCAGGATGTACTTCAAGTCATACTTATAGATTAATGTATAGCTTTTAAGTCTATACATTAAAAAAAGAAAATTAAATAAGAAAAGTTAAACTTTCAATTTAAGAACATAAAAACAGAAAAGCAGAATAAGCCAAAAGAAGCTGAAGGAAGAAAATAACAAACATAAGATTGGATTTTAAGAAAGTAGAAAACAAAGAAATAACAGCAAGCAGCAGCAACACTGAAACCTGATTGCTTGAAGAGATGACTAAATAGACAAACTTGAAACAAGCCTAATTTAAAACACGCAAAAATAAGGTTAGGGATGGAAAAGAGTCTCCAAGTGCAAATGAACTGAACCTTAAAATTCTAAGAAAATATCATGGACAATTTATTTCAAATGTATTGAAAACTTAGAAGAAATGAGAATTTCTCTAGAAAAAACTGTGTGTGTGTGTTTTAAAGAAGTAATATCATTGTTCAGTTGTGTCCAGATCTGTGTGACCCCATGAACTATAGCCCCTGCCCAGGCTCCTCTGTTCATGCAATTTCTCAGGCCAGAATACTGGAGTGAGCTGCCCTTACCTTCTGCAGGAGATCTTCCTGACCCAGGGATTGAACCCAGGTCTCATTCATTGCAGGCAGTCTCCATAGTATAATGATTGAGAGTGTAGCATTCGAGTCATACTGACTGAGTCCGAGTCCCAGTCTACCACTTGCTCC
The DNA here is from genome assembly GCA_022376925.1 of Tragulus kanchil. Taxonomy (NCBI): domain Eukaryota; kingdom Metazoa; phylum Chordata; class Mammalia; order Artiodactyla; family Tragulidae; genus Tragulus; species Tragulus kanchil. The sequence continues at coordinate 39,357,666 of JAIOJX010000025.1, forward strand.
AGGTATAATCTTGAGCAAATTGATTAAACTCAGTTTTTCCATCTGGAAAACATGAATAATCATAGTAATTTGCAGCATTGATATAAAGGTTGAAATAATGTTTGCAACATGCATGGAATACTACCAGGTAAATATTAAGTGCCTGATTAATAACAATAGTAATAGTTGTTAATTTTGTTAATTTTGTTAACATTATCAATTCTAACTCAAAAGAATAGAAATAATGAATAAACAAATAGTAACTAAAAATTGAAGTGTAAAAGTATACTGCTTCTACAGTCAGCATGTACTTCAAGTCATACTTATAGATTAATGTATAGCTTTTAAGTCTATACATTAAAAAAAGAAAATTAAATAAGAAAAGTTAAACTTTCAATTTAAGAACAGAAACCAGAAAAGCAGAATAAGCCAAAAGAAGCTGAAGGAAGAAAATAACAAACATAAGATTGGATTTTAAGAAAGTAGAAAACAAAGAAATAACAGCAAGCAGCAGCAACACTGAAACCTGATTGCTTGAAGAGATGACTAAATAGACAAACTTGAAACAAGCCTAATTTAAAACACGCAAAAATAAGGTTAGGGATGGAAAAGAGTCTCCAAGTGCAAATGAACTGAACCTTAAAATTCTAAGAAAATATCATGGACAATTTATTTCAAATGTATTGAAAACTTAGAAGAAATGAGAATTTCTCTAGAAAAAACTGTGTGTGTGTGTTTTAAAGAAGTAATATCATTGTTCAGTTGTGTCCAGATCTGTGTGACCCCATGAACTATAGCCCCTGCCCAGGCTCCTCTGTTCATGCAATTTCTCAGGCCAGAATACTGGAGTGAGCTGCCCTTACCTTCTGCAGGAGATCTTCCTGACCCAGGGATTGAACCCAGGTCTCATTCATTGCAGGCAGTCTCCATAGTATAATGATTGAGAGTGTAGCATTCGAGTCATACTGACTGAGTCCGAGTCCCAGTCTACCACTTGCTCCAGGTATAATCTTGAGCAAATTGATTAAACTCAGTTTTTCCATCTGGAAAACATGAATAATCATAGTAATTTGCAGCATTGATATAAAGGTTGAAATAATGTTTGCAACATGCATGGAATACTACCAGGTAAATATTAAGTGCCTGATTAATAACAATAGTAATAGTTGTTAATTTTGTTAATTTTGTTAACATTATCAATTCTAACTCAAAAAGAATAGAAATAATGAATAAACAAATAGTAACTAAAAATTGAAGTGTAAAAGTATACTGCTTCTACAGTCAGCATTTGCACTGTCTTATATATGAGTTTTATCAGACTTTTATCTAGTGGTAGTTCCCAATTTTAATAAACTGCTTCTAAGAAATTACAAAACAGGGTAAACTGTGAAAAAAGTGAAAGTGACTGAGTCGTGTCCCACTCTTTGCAGCCCCATGGGATTTTCAAAGCCAGAATACTGGAATGGGGTACCGTTTCCTGCTCCAGGGGATCTTCCAAACTTAGGGATCAAACCCACTTCTCTTCCATCTCCTGAATTGGCTTGTGGATTCTTTATCACAAGTGCCACCTGATAGCCTGTGGTGCTACTGGTAAATAATTGAGTCTTTTAAATGATTAGTATTAAAATATAGAAAGATCTGTGAAATAAGTAAGAAAAAGACTATCTAATAGACAGGTGGACAAACCAGTTCAGTCGCTCAATTATGTCACACCCTTTGGGACCCCATGAACAGCAGCATGCCAGGCTTCCCTGTCCTCCACCATCTCCCAAAGCTTGCTCGAATTCATGTCCATTGAGTCAGTGGTGCCATCCAACCATCTTGTCCTCTGTCTTCCTCTTTGCCTTCTGGTTCTATTTTTCCAAGCAACAGGAGCTTTTCCAATGAACCATCTCTTCACATCTGGTGGCCAAGGTATTGGAGCTTCAGCATCAGTTCTTCCAAAGAATAGTCAGAGTTGACTGGTTTGATCTCCTTACTGTCCAAGGGACTCTTAAGAGTCTTCTCCACCACTACAGTTCAAAGACATCAATTCTTGGCACTCAGTCTTTTTTATTGTCCAGGTCTCACACCCATGCATGACTACTGGGTAAACTATAGCTTTGACTCATGGACCATTTAGACTATGTCTGTGGCAAATTGATTAAACTCAGTTTTTCCATCTGGAAAACATGAATAATCATAGTAATTTGCAGCATTGATATAAAGGTTGAAATAATGTTTGCAACATGCATGGAATACTACCAGGTAAATATTAAGTGCCTGATTAATAACAATAGTAATAGTTGTTAATTTTGTTAATTTTGTTAACATTATCAATTCTAACTCAAAAGAATAGAAATAATGAATAAACAAATAGTAACTAAAAATTGAAGTGTAAACGTATACTGCTTCTACAGTCAGCATTTGCACTGTCTTATATATGAGTTTTATCAGACTTTTATCTAGTGGTAGTTCCCAATTTTAATAAACTGCTTCTAAGAAATTACAAAACAGGGTAAACTGTGAAAAAAGTGAAAGTGACTGAGTCGTGTCCCACTCTTTGCAGCCCCATGGGATTTTCAAAGCCAGAATACTGGAATGGGGTACCGTTTCCTGCTCCAGGGGATCTTCCAAACTTAGGGATCAAACCCACTTCTCTTCCATCTCCTGAATTGGCTTGTGGATTCTTTATCACAAGTGCCACCTGATAGCCTGTGGTGCTACTGGTAAATAATTGAGTCTTTTAAATGATTAGTATTAAAATATAGAAAGATCTGTGAAATAAGTAAGAAAAAGACTATCTAATAGACAGGTGGACAAACCAGTTCAGTCGCTCAATTATGTCACACCCTTTGGGACCCCATGAACAGCAGCATGCCAGGCTTCCCTGTCCTCCACCATCTCCCAAAGCTTGCTCGAATTCATGTCCATTGAGTCAGTGGTGCCATCCAACCATCTTGTCCTCTGTCTTCCTCTTTGCCTTCTGGTTCTATTTTTCCAAGCAACAGGAGCTTTTCCAATGAACCATCTCTTCACATCTGGTGGCCAAGGTATTGGAGCTTCAGCATCAGTTCTTCCAAAGAATAGTCAGAGTTGACTGGTTTGATCTCCTTACTGTCCAAGGGACTCTTAAGAGTCTTCTCCACCACTACAGTTCAAAGACATCAATTCTTGGCACTCAGTCTTTTTTATTGTCCAGGTCTCACACCCATGCATGACTACTGGGTAAACTATAGCTTTGACTTCATGGACCATTGTAGACAAAGTAATGTCTGTGCTTTATAATACATGGTCTAAATTTGTTATAGCCTTTCTTCCAAGGAGCAGGTGTCTTTTAATTTCATGCATTCACTGTCTGCAGTGATTTTGTAGCTATTTTTCTAGACTATACTCCATACAAAGTTATAAACTATTGACTATATTCTCTGAGCTATGTATTAAAACTTTATTACTATTAAATTTTATACCAGCAGTTTGTCATACATTAATTAATAAATACACATGGATTTATTTTTGGACTATTTTGTTCCATTGATCTGTTCATCTGTTTCTATGGCAGTGCCATACTGTTTTGATTACTACAGCTTGGTAGTATCATCAGAGGATGTGATGCCTCCAGCTTCGGAGTTCTTTTGTGGTTCCATACGAACTTTTGTATTACTTGTTTCAATTCTATGAAAAATGGCATGGGTGTTTTGATAGGGATTATGTTGAATCTGTAATTTGCTTTGAACATTTTAACAATATTGATCCTTCCAGTTCATTAACATAGGATATGTTTCCTTTTTATTTGTATCATCTTAAATTTCCTTTCTCAGTATCTTATAGATTTCAGAGTTCTTTGGCCTCCTTGGTTAAATTTATTCTTATGTATTTTATATTTTTTGATTATTTTCTTGACTGCTCCCTCTGATATTTCATTATTAGTGTATAGAAATGAAATTGGTTTATTTACATTAATATTGCATCTAGCAACTATACTAAATTCATTCATGAGTTATAATAGTTTTTTGGTAGTGTTATCAGGATTTTCTGTATATCGTATTGTGTGCTTTACAATTAGTGACAGTTTTGCTTCTTCCCTTTTTATTTGGATGTTGTTTTTTCTTTTTCTTCTCTGGTTGCTGTAATTAGGCCTACCAATACTATGATAAACACAAGTGGTGAGGATAGGCATCTTATCTTGTTGATGATCTTAGAGGAAAGGTTTTTCAGCTTCTCATCATTGAGTATGATGTTAGTTGTGTTTTTTTTCATAAATGTCTTTTATTAGATTGAGCTATGTTCCCTCTATACCATCTTTGTTGAGAGTTTTATGATGGATGGAAGTTACATTTTATCAAATGCTTTTCTGCATCTATTAAAATAGTCGTGATTTTTTTATCCTTCCTTCATTAATATTGTATATCACATTGATTTGTAGATGTTGACCCATTCTTGGATCTGTGGAATAAGTACCATTTGATGATGGTATATGATCTTTTATTAGTTATTTACTTCAGTTTAAATTTAGTTTTCATTGATAATTTTTACATCTATATTCATTGAATGCATGGCCTGTAATTACTTTCTGTTTTGCTGTTAGTGTTTTCATCTGCTTTTGCTGACAGGGTAAGGCTGACTTCACAGAGTGCAGAAGTATTCCCTGCCTTTTTCAGTTCTTTTGAATAGTTTGAGAAGGATAGGTATTAACTCTTCTTCATATGTTCTCTAGAATTCTTATGTGAAGCTGTCTGGTTCTATTTTCATTTGCTGGGATTTTAAAAAATTACTTATAGAATTTCACTGCTATAATTGATCTATTTAGATTTTATATTTATTTGTGATTCATTTTGGGAAAATTTTATGTTTCTAGGAATTTATTCATTTCTTCTAGGTTGTCCAATTAGTTGGCATATAACTGTTTATAGTATTCTCTTATGGTTATTTCAGTGATACTGATATAACATTTCCTGTCATTTCTAATTTGTTTGGGTTGCTTTTAAAAATGAATATAACTAAAGGTATGAGAGTTTCTCGAACAGCAAGGATATCAAACCAGTCAATCCTAAAGGAAATCAGCCCTGAATATTCATTGGAAGGACTGATGCTGAAACTGAAACTCCAATACTCTGGTCACTTGATGTGTAGGGAAAGACCTTGATGCTGGGAAAGATTAAGGGCCGGAGGAGATGGGGGTGACAGAGGATGAGATGGTTGCATGGCATCACCACTTAATGAACATGAGTTTGAGCAAACTCCAGGAGATGGTGAAGGGCAGGGAAGCCTCATGTGCTGCAATCCATGGGGTTGCAAAAAATTGGATACAACTTAGAAACTGAATAATAACAACAAAGCCTGTAGGTTTATCAGTTTTGTTTACCTTTGCACAAAAACAACTCTTGGTTTCATTTATTTTTTCCTGTTGTTTTTTGGTCTCTATCTTACTTATTTTAGCTCTGACATTTACTGCTCCCTTTCTTCTAATGACTTCTGGATTGTTTTACTTTCTCTATATATTTCCTTTAAATAGAAAATTAACATGATTCTTTTAGATTTTTCTTATCACCTGAGATGGGCTTGTACCACGTTTGTGTTTGAAACATATGCTTGATGTATCTTGTCAATTTTATCTATTGGTTAGAAGAACTGGCATCAGTTTAGGGTTATATGTGAATCTTTCTATAAGGGTTTTTCTAGTGTTTTTATTGACTCATTTAAATATTTAAATCTTTGAATCCCATAAAACGTATCATTACAGTATGGTATAAGTATAAATCAATTTTTTTCAGACAGCAACAATGTTCCATTTATTTAATATTCTACATTTTAAAATACCAACTTTAGACTATTTCTAAATTTCTTTATTCTTATATAGTGGTCTGTTTGTCTATCTATGTATGAGTTTTACATTATTTTAATTGCAGCTTTGAGGCTTTAAATACAAAGCTTTAGTATATAGCCAAGTCAATCATGGCATCATTGTTTTGTTTTTCAGAATTCCTTTCCTATTTTTGTTTATTTTTTTACGTGATCATAGCATCTACTTTTCTAGTGTTTCAAAATCCCATTGATATTTTTATTGGGAAATTTATAAATTAACTTATAAATTGACTTTAACAGAATTGACATATTTTTAGCATTGAGATTCTAATCCAGGCTCTTAGTATGTTATTCATTTGAGCAGTATTTCTTTTATATGGTTTTACATGTTCTTCTGGCATGTTTCTTTGTATAATCTTGCAAATTTATTTTGATTCCTAGATATTTTCTTCTGTATTGCTTATTAAAAATGAATCTTCTTAATTATAGCTCTAAATTGTTTATTGTTAGTTTACATGAAATCTAGATTTTATACATTAATTTATATCATCTGTTGACATGATCCTTTTTGTATTAGTTTTCAGTGATTTTCTTATTTTTTTTTAGATAGATATACAATTAAAGCATCTGCAAATTGATAATTTGATGTCTTGGTATCCAAATTTTATGACTCCATGTGATTCCTCTCTTGTCATTATGTTGGTGATGATGGTTAACAATTGTTTTGCATAAATTTTGTGGAAATGTCTCTAGGCTTTCCTCATCAAGTATGATATTGGCATATGGACTAACATAGTTGCATAGTATTAAGGAACTCTCTATTCATTTTCATTACTTCATGTTTGACTTATCTTCTAAAGTTTTCCTCAAGATAGCTTCATGGAAACACACAGTGTTTGTTGATTCCTTGCAAATCAGAACTGTTTTTCCCTGGCCTTCACATTTGAAAATAATTTTTTCTGAATAGAATCTTGTAGATAATTCTTTACTTGCTACTGTAGGGAGACAAAATTCCAATTTGATTTTTTTCACTCCTTATCAGTATGACTGTCATAAAATGTGTTGTTAAAATAGGCAATTCTGAGTATGAAAGTGTTTTATTAGTATCAATACTGGAACAAACACCACAAACTGGGAATGCCCTCTTACCAAACCAAGGAAAGCCTGAAATATGTGGTGACACTAACAATAAGTGCTTTTTCCCCCTTCTTGATTACTCCATATTTGTTTCTTTATGATTAAAGTTTAACAACTTTAAAAATAAATATATCTCAGTGCTGAATGTTCTGTGTTAAGTGTCCGAGTTTCTAGGGTGCATGGGAAATTCAATGAATACATTCAAGTGTTCTTATGTCTTTTGAAGGTTTTCTTGAGTTATATTTTTTTAGTGTTTATTTTATTCCATCATTTTACATTTATCTCTTTAACCCTTAATTTCAGTTTCAATTTGATTGCTTTTCTTCTTTCTGCTATTTGGCCCTTGCTGTGCTCCTCTATGTATGATAAATTTTTTGGTATTTTCAATTGAGCTTTATTTCTGTACTTAAGATATATATATATATATGTGTGTGTGTGTGTGTGTGTGTGTGTGTGTGTATGTGTGTGTGTGTGTATGTATATATATAAGATATACACACATAAGATATATACATATATATACATATATATATATGTTTCTGAGTTCTATCACACTACCAGATCACATTTTATCTTCTATTTTACATCATCTGTTCCCTTATATTTTATATTTCTGTTTTATAATATTCCCTCAGAGATATAATGGCCTCATCAAGTTTGAAAATTTCCATGGGGAAATCCTTAGAGATAATTTGAATCAGCCCATGCCACCATATTTTTTTTTAATGTTCTTGACCTGCTGATACCATTTGTTGCCTTAATCAATTTTATTTATTGTTACTGTCGCTCTTTTATATTTGGCATATGGACTAACATAGTTGCATAGTATTAAGGAACTCTCTATTCATTTTCATTACTTCATGTTTGACTTATCTTCTAAAGTTTTCCTCAAGATAGCTTCATGGAAACACACAGTGTTTGTTGATTCCTTGCAAATCAGAACTGTTTTTCCCTGGCCTTCACATTTGAAAATAATTTTTTCTGAATAGAATCTTGTAGATAATTCTTTACTTGCTACTGTAGGGAGACAAAATTCCAATTTGATTTTTTTCACTCCTTATCAGTATGACTGTCATAAAATGTGTTGTTAAAATAGGCAATTCTGAGTATGAAAGTGTTTTATTAGTATCAATACTGGAACAAACACCACAAACTGGGAATGCCCTCTTACCAAACCAAGGAAAGCCTGAAATATGTGGTGACACTAACAATAAGTGCTTTTTTCCCTCTTCTTGATTACTCCATATTTGTTTCTTTATGATTAAAGTTTAACAACTTTAAAAATAAATATATCTCAGTGCTGAATGTTCTGTGTTAAGTGTCCGAGTTTCTAGGGTGCATGGGAAATTCAATGAATACATTCAAGTGTTCTTATGTCTTTTGAAGGTTTTCTTGAGTTATATTTTTTTAGTGTTTATTTTATTCCATCATTTTACATTTATCTCTTTAACCCTTAATTTCAGTTTCAATTTGATTGCTTTTCTTCTTTCTGCTATTTGGCCCTTGCTGTGCTCCTCTATGTATGATAAATTTTTTGGTATTTTCAATTGAGCTTTATTTCTGTACTTAAGATATATATATATATGTGTGTGTGTGTGTGTGTGTGTGTGTATGTGTGTGTGTGTGTATGTATATATATAAGATATACACACATAAGATATATACATATATATACATATATATATATGTTTCTGAGTTCTATCACACTACCAGATCACATTTTATCTTCTATTTTACATCATCTGTTCCCTTATATTTTATATTTCTGTTTTATAATATTCCCTCAGAGATATAATGGCCTCATCAAGTTTGAAAATTTCCATGGGGAAATCCTTAGAGATAATTTGAATCAGCCCATGCCACCATATTTTTTTTTAATGTTCTTGACCTGCTGATACCATTTGTTGCCTTAATCAAATATTTTATCCTCCTTGTATTGTTACTGTCCCATGTAATTTTTAAATTACTTCTCATTGAATGAATTGTTTTTCCTGGACTAATGACTAGTAGAAATTTCCTGTGAAGAGTCCAATAAGGCAAAGCTAATCTAGGAAATAGTACCCAAAGTTCTCTTTTTTGGTCTTATTTCTACATAGGCAGGCTATTTATGATAAATAACACCCATTTTTTTTCTACCTTTGCCTCAACCAATTTGTGAGTTAAGTACATCCAAGAGAGCACTGCCACCAGTCTTTTTCATTTCAGTTATCATTTGTTGAAAGCATATGATATGGGTCTTATAATTCAAGATGAGATTTTCAGAAAATATATTTTATCCAAGACCAGTAGGGAAATGCTAAGTTGCACAGGTGCGAGTCTACCAGAAATTCTCCTTTCTCTTTTGAATCCATTCTCATCAACTTTTTTCTCACTACCCTTAAAGATTTCTTATCAAGAAATATAAACCTCTACATTACTTATTCCAGTGGTCAAATTATACATTCTACTTTATGTGGCATGCCATCAGTATGTATCATTGGTTGTTCATTCCTCCTTTTTGAAACCATTTTCTTTGATTGCATCCTAGCATATCTTTCTGTTTTCCTATTCCTCTCAATCTCCTTTGCCGATTCTTCCTTTTTTCCCAAAACTCTAAGGACACTAGAACTGCATTCTCAGGCCTTTTCTGCTCTCTCTCTCACCTCCTTCTTAGATGGTATATTATGATACCACTGCATTCTCCCACCTTGCACAATAGACATATCAAACTTAGTTGAGTCCTAATACAAAGTCCAAGTCTTTATCCCAAAATCTGACTCGTTTCTTTCCATAGCCTTCCCATCTCAGTTAAAGAAAGAACCCTCCTTATAGTTGTATAAGTCCCAAACTTGGAATATTTCTTGACTTTACTGTTTCTTCAACTTCATATCCGACTATCATGAAACTTTTTCAGCTTTTCCTTAAAACCATATCCGGACTCTGAACACTTCTGACCAGCCACCAATATCATCGCATGCATTGCTGAACTGGCCTTCTAAACTGATCTCCCTGCTTCTGTCATTGCTCTTCTCCATGTGCAGCCAAACTGATAATGTGCTGTCACATTATTTCTCTCCAAAATTCTTCAGAGTTTGTCTGCCTCACTTAGAGCAAAAGATATGTTTTTAAATAATTAAAGATCCCTTCATGATATGCCTTTGTGCTCCAAATACAGTATCTCTTTGTGGTTTGTCAACCATTCCAGGAAATTTTCTACTTAAGGGCCTTTTCACCTAATGTCTTCATTGTCTAGAATTTTATTCACCTTTTGGCTTCTGGGCTTATGCTCTCATATCCTTCAGGATTTGCTCTAATATCTCCTTATTAAAGTTTTTTGGTAAATTTCTACATAAAATAACAACTGATGGATCAACCTATAACCTGGGTACTATATAGTTCCCTTTTTAAAATTTTTTTTTCCTTATAGTATCTATTATTACTAGTACTTGACATAATAATTTTTTGTATATTTATTTGCTCATTTTCTGTTTTTCTCTTTTTTAAGTATAATTTTTATTGGAGGTATAGTTGATTTACAATTGATAGATGACAGTAGATAGCTTGCCATGAATGGTGTCAGATTCTTATCTCCAAAGGAGAAGATTTCACAATGGGATCAAAAAGACTTGGCTTTAGTCACTGAGAACTTCGTGTAGGAAAAGTTTATTAAAGAAAAAAGGGATAGAGAAAGCTTCCAGCTAAAGGAACTGGAAGGGGGATAGAAGAATGCCCCCAGAAGCTAGTTTAGACAAAGCATTTTATACTTTCCAGTTGATTACTAACAATAGATCAAAAGACTCTCTTAAGGCTGTAAAGGTCTTCCTAGGCCCACACCCACAACATTAACATAAGATTCGCAAGAGGATGGTCTCCAGCCAACAGGACTACATAAAACATTCCAATGCTAGTTCTAGACATAAGCATTTTATACCATAACTCTATCTGACTTTACTGTTTCTTCAACTTCATATCCGACTATCATGAAACTTTTCAGCTTTTCCTTAAAACCATATCCGGACTCTGAACACTTCTGACCAGCCACCAATATCATCGCATGCATTGCTGAACTGGCCTTCTAAACTGATCTCCCTGCTTCTGTCATTGCTCTTCTCCATGTGCAGCCAAACTGATAATGTGCTGTCACATTATTTCTCTCCAAAATTCTTCAGAGTTTGTCTGCCTCACTTAGAGCAAAAGATATGTTTTTAAATAATTAAAGATCCCTTCATGATATGCCTTTGTGCTCCAAATACAGTATCTCTTTGTGGTTTGTCAACCATTCCAGGAAATTTTCTACTTAAGGGCCTTTTCACCTAATGTCTTCATTGTCTAGAATTTTATTCACCTTTTGGCTTCTGGGCTTATGCTCTCATATCCTTCAGGATTTGCTCTAATATCTCCTTATTAAAGTTTTTTGGTAAATTTCTACATAAAATAACAACTGATGGATCAACCTATAACCTGGGTACTATATAGTTCCCTTTTTAAAATTTTTTTTTCCTTATAGTATCTATTATTACTAGTACTTGACATAATAATTTTTTGTATATTTATTTGCTCATTTTCTGTTTTTCTCTTTTTTAAGTATAATTTTTATTGGAGGTATAGTTGATTTACAATTGATAGATGACAGTAGATAGCTTGCCATGAATGGTGTCAGATTCTTATCTCCAAAGGAGAAGATTTCACAATGGGATCAAAAAGACTTGGCTTTAGTCACTGAGAACTTCGTGTAGGAAAAGTTTATTAAAGAAAAAAGGGATAGAGAAAGCTTCCAGCTAAAGGAACTGGAAGGGGGATAGAAGAATGCCCCCAGAAGCTAGTTTAGACAAAGCATTTTATACTTTCCAGTTGATTACTAACAATAGATCAAAAGACTCTCTTAAGGCTGTAAAGGTCTTCCTAGGCCCACACCCACATTAACATAAGATTCGCAAGAGGATGGTCTCCAGCCAACAGGACTACATAAAACATTCCAATGCAAAATAGTTTGTATCCATAAGACAATATAGTTTCAAAGTAGATCTTTATTACGGCAAACATTTTCCTCTAAGAAAATATTTGTTCCTCCTCCTTGGAAACTGCTGGTGTCCTTACCAAGTCTGCCTATTGACCCCTTTCATAATGCTGTGTTGGTTTTTTATGTACAGCAAATTGAACCAGCTATACAAATATATATATATATATACCCTCTTTTTAAGATTCCTTTCCCATATAAGTCATTACAGAGCACTGAGTAGAGTTCCCTGTGCTGTACAGAAGGTCCTTGTGAGTTACCTATGTTATAAATAGTCATGCAGATACGTCAATCATCTCTACATTTATCACTAGCCTTCTTCTCCCACCTTCAGTAACAATATTTTTTTTCTAATTCTTCACCCTATTTCTATTTTATAAATAATTTAATTTGTACCAAGTTTAAAATATGCATAGTAATATAATTTGATGCTGGTCTTTCTCTAATGTACTTCACTCAGTACAATCTCTAGGTTTTCTGAAGGGTAGGAGTCTATTGGTGTTGTTACATCAATGTTTTCAGCACTCTGTTTAATCCATATGTCAACAGATGTTGACTAAATAAATAAGTTAAATAACTACGCAATGGATATAAATTAAATGTATACATGTACTGTATATGTGTGTATCATGTTAGATTATTTATATGAAATTTTAGATCTGCAAAATTGAAGACAGAGAAGTTGTTGGGTGAGGTACATAGAAACCATCATTTATATGTATGATGTTTAACTTCTAAAAATTTGTGAAAAATAAATGGCACATATTGTTAAGACTTGGTAAGACTGGGTAGTGGGTACCACTAATGTTTTACTTATTTTCTACTTTTGTTGATACATTTGAAATATTTTATTTTATGTTTTGAGGAGGAAAACAGATTAATTTCTTAAGGGACTATGTAGCGAATATATAGAAAAGAAAGAATGTATGGACTTGTCATAGGGAAGAACAAATCGGACTCCATATTGGATCTGATTTTACATTAACCTGTTATTGCTTTTGCTGACAAAAAACACCCACATTAACATAAGATTCGCAAGAGGATGGTCTCCAGCCAACAGGACTACATAAAACATTCCAATGCAAAATAGTTTGTATCCATAAGACAATATAGTTTCAAAGTAGATCTTTATTACGGCAAACATTTTCCTCTAAGAAAATATTTGTTCCTCCTCCTTGGAAACTGCTGGTGTCCTTACCAAGTCTGCCTATTGACCCCTTTCATAATGCTGTGTTGGTTTTTTATGTACAGCAAATTGAACCAGCTATACAAATATATATATATATATACCCTCTTTTTAAGATTCCTTTCCCATATAAGTCATTACAGAGCACTGAGTAGAGTTCCCTGTGCTGTACAGAAGGTCCTTGTGAGTTACCTATGTTATAAATAGTCATGCAGATACGTCAATCATCTCTACATTTATCACTAGCCTTCTTCTCCCACCTTCAGTAACAATATTTTTTTTCTAATTCTTCACCCTATTTCTATTTTATAAATAATTTAATTTGTACCAAGTTTAAAATATGCATAGTAATATAATTTGATGCTGGTCTTTCTCTAATGTACTTCACTCAGTACAATCTCTAGGTTTTCTGAAGGGTAGGAGTCTATTGGTGTTGTTACATCAATGTTTTCAGCACTCTGTTTAATCCATATGTCAACAGATGTTGGCTAAATAAATAAGTTAAATAACTACGCAATGGATATAAATTAAATGTATACATGTACTGTATATGTGTGTATCATGTTAGATTATTTATATGAAATTTTAGATCTGCAAAATTGAAGACAGAGAAGTTGTTGGGTGAGGTACATAGAAACCATCATTTATATGTATGATGTTTAACTTCTAAAAATTTGTGAAAAATAAATGGCACATATTGTTAAGACTTGGTAAGACTGGGTAGTGGGTACCACTAATGTTTTACTTATTTTCTACTTTTGTTGATACATTTGAAATATTTTATTTTATGTTTTGAGGAGGGAAAACAGATTAATTTCTTAAGGGACTATGTAGCGAATATATAGAAAAGAAAGAATGTATGGACTTGTCATAGGGAAGAACAAATCGGACTCCATATTGGATCTGATTTTACATTAACCTTTGTATTCTATTGCTTTTGCTGCAAGTTGCCTATAGCCTGAAATATACAGGTTAGCCCATTCTCCAGGCTCTGACTTTTAAAAGTATACACTTTTCCATTCATATAGAGATAGAAATTTTCAGAACAGAGAATAATATTTCTCTTTTTGAAGGTTTATAAGAACATTGTGGATAGCTTTAAGAATGAAGGATTCTGGTACCAAGAATTCTGCAGCAACCAATCACTCCTTTTAGTATGAAAGAAGCCTGATTCCTAGCTGGGATGAGATGGTTTTCTAGGTCTCTAGTCCATCATCTTCCAGGTCTGTTGGTCTTCCAAATGAAGTCGCTATTTCTTGCCTCCACAACTCTCTTGATTTATTAGCCAGTCATGCAGTAAGCAATATGGTACAGGATGAAACAGAGCTACTGTGCCTGAGAAACTGATTGAAGTGATTGGCGAGGATTAAAATCTGCCTAAGTTTAAACAAATCTGAGAGCAAAAGAATTTTACCTGAATCCTTATTTCATCAGATGCCTAGTAGCCTAAGTAATGGCTCAAGATGTTGATGTCACTACAAAAGGCAATTTAGTCTATTATTTTATTGATCATTGTACCTGGTTATTTTAAAAAACCCATACCTGCAATAAATATATAACAGTTTTTCTACCAGTAAGACTTATACAGTAGGACTGCAGAGATAAATAAGATGAAAATGAGAAAATGAAATCTAGCTTCAAAGTGTTCACAGTCTAGTGGGGAAGATGGACAGATAAAGAGTTATAAAACAATGTGCTATAATAGTGCTATAACAGCGACGTGTGGGGTGCCACGGGGGCAGAGAGCTGTGAGAATGAGCCTCCCATATGTCAATAGAGATCTGTGCTCACAGAGAAACTACCCAGAAACATGCTGTCAGCAGCTATGTTCCAAAAACGACCACAATTATTAGTCCCAACTGCCAAATCCAGGGCCTCCCAATGGAGTACATTTACAGATAATATTTTATTTTATGTTTTGAGGAGGAAAACAGATTAATTTCTTAAGGGACTATGTAGCGAATATATAGAAAAGAAAGAATGTATGGACTTGTCATAGGGAAGAACAAATCGGACTCCATATTGGATCTGATTTTACATTAACCTTTGTATTCTATTGCTTTTGCTGCAAGTTGCCTATAGCCTGAAATATACAGGTTAGCCCATTCTCCAGGCTCTGACTTTTAAAAGTATACACTTTTCCATTCATATAGAGATAGAAATTTTCAGAACAGAGAATAATATTTCTCTTTTTGAAGGTTTATAAGAACATTGTGGATAGCTTTAAGAATGAAGGATTCTGGTACCAAGAATTCTGCAGCAACCAATCACTCCTTTTAGTATGAAAGAAGCCTGATTCCTAGCTGGGATGAGATGGTTTTCTAGGTCTCTAGTCCATCATCTTCCAGGTCTGTTGGTTTTCCCAAATGAAGTCGCTATTTCTTGCCTCCACAACTCTCTTGATTTATTAGCCAGTCATGCAGTAAGCAATATGGTACAGGATGAAACAGAGCTACTGTGCCTGAGAAACTGATTGAAGTGATTGGCGAGGATTAAAATCTGCCTAAGTTTAAACAAATCTGAGAGCAAAAGAATTTTACCTGAATCCTTATTTCATCAGATGCCTAGTAGCCTAAGTAATGGCTCAAGATGTTGATGTCACTACAAAAGGCAATTTAGTCTATTATTTTATTGATCATTGTACCTGGTTATTTTAAAAAACCCATACCTGCAATAAATATATAACAGTTTTTCTACCAGTAAGACTTATACAGTAGGACTGCAGAGATAAATAAGATGAAAATGAGAAAATGAAATCTAGCTTCAAAGTGTTCACAGTCTAGTGGGGAAGATGGACAGATAAAGAGTTATAAAACAATGTGCTATAATAGTGCTATAACAGCGACGTGTGGGGTGCCACGGGGGCAGAGAGCTGTGAGAATGAGCCTCCCATATGTCAATAGAGATCTGTGCTCACAGAGAAACTACCCAGAAACATGCTGTCAGCAGCTATGTTCCAAAAACGACCACAATTATTAGTCCCAACTGCCAAATCCAGGGCCTCCCACTAGAATTTATTATACTCCAGGTTTTGTCATTTTCTTTTAAAGTAATAAGGCATTTGTTAAACTCAACACATTCTTGGGAAGTTTTTATACTCCAATTTTAAGTGTCATGTGGCTAACTTAATCAGGTTTTCCTCCCTGCTTCGAAAATATCCTTATCAAAACAACAGCCAGCAAGTGAGGGCTTTGTTGATCAGAAAGTAGGGCATTCAGAAACAAATTATTCCTCTCAATAAGCTAGTGGGTAAAAGTACTTTCTCTCAGGAGAAAGTACTGAAAGGATTTTCTCCACCAAAGCCCAATTTGTTAGATATTAACTGGCTCCATCTGATGATGCTATGAGTTTAGTTTTGGGTAAAAAGAAGTATACTAGCAGCTATTCTGAGGATCAAGGGGAAGACAAATCTAAAAATGTCCATCCAGAAGGTGACTTTGAACAGAAAGAGTCTAAATATTCGCAGGTCAACAACAGGGGTTTGTCTCTGGATTGCTGTTCACTAGTGTAATACTATACCTGCATTTAAGTAGCTTTCTTCTGCTTGGATTTTTATGTGTCCCCAAAACAAAGCACTGTGGGGCAAAATCATCTTGGTTGAGATGATTTATATCTTTGGCATTGACATTATTACTCTAAGCCTCCTGGTCTCCCACTTTGAGGCAAACAGATTTTATAAAGGTAAGATGGCTTTTATATTGGAAACTGCAATAGAGAAACCTTTTGGTAAGGACTGCCATCTGCATTTCTTAGGGTAGCTTAATCAAAATGAGAAGAAACTGCTCTTCTGTGAGCTTGGAAGCTCACAGAGGAAAGGTTTCTATATTTAGAGATTATTTCCCTTCAATTAAATAATTAATAATGGCAGCATCTCCCTTTTAACCACAATGTTTTTTTCCCCAAGTTAGGTCCTTAAACTTTCAAGTTGAGAGCAGAAATTTCTGAAATCATTGTTTCATTTAAGTAAATCATGCTATGGCTAAGAGGAAAAGTGACCAACCACATTTATATGGAGAACCCAACCATATGAATGTTATGAAAGAAGAATTTTAGTAGTTAGGTGTAAATTCCAGAGAAGATAAGGTTCTACCTGAGAACATCTCTTACCTCTCTGCTTGTAAGAAGTAGAAATAGCATCACAGTTCTAGTTTGTAGGGTAGAATAGTTGTCTCAGTTTTCTGAATTGGGTTTTAGCTAATAGTTCTGTAGGATAACTTAGGCCTTTGGCAGATAACATATCTAAGGGGAAAATGTATGTAAAATTTAATCAGTTTCATTCCTCTACAGTGTGTGCTCTTGCTAAAACAGTCTTTTGATACAATTCACTTCTTATCTCAATCTCTGCTGAAAATGATTAAATAGGGTATTATTGTTTGTAGGCTATTGTCAGAATCTCTAAATGCCCCACTGAATCTATAAATTCACCCTTTGGCCCTCACTAGTCCTTCACTCTTTCCTCCACTAACTTCTTAAGCATTGTAGTTTCTGACTACTCTTGCCTCTTGGAATTCCTCTCCCTACTCTGCTTTACCCACTGGAGTGACTCCCTCCTTCCCCTTCATCTTTCTCCTTTTGCCACACACTTGCTTCAAGACACAACTCAAATTTGCTTTCATGAAACTTTCTCTGATCCTTCTGGTTGAATATAGCCCATTGCATTTTGAACTTGATAAACCTTCTTTAGAGATTTCACAAAATAGATTCTTCTATAATTTTTATAAAATATATGTATTGGGTTTTTTTTCCCTCAAAGATATTCCTTGGGCATCTACTATAGGTCAGGCACTGTCCTGGTATTAGAATATGATAGAGGACATACAATCTTCCTCCTGGCTCCTTGCTCTTTCTTGTTCATGCACTCCCTCTATGGGAAACCAGTCACCATACTGTGAGGAAGCCCAAATTACCTTCTGTAGAGAGACCACATGCAAAGACCCAGATGAGGAACTGAGACATCCAGCCCCTAGCCAGTATCAAACACCCAACATGCAAGGGGATCAGACAGCTTTACCTTCCAGCCTGTCCCTGTTATGCCCTGTCTGAATCTCTGATCCACAGAATCTGTGGGCATTAAAAACAAATAATTGTTCTATGCAACTAAAGTTCATTAGTACTTTGTCTTTAGCAATAGATTCAGCAGGTGGAAATATGGAAAATGACAAGAAGGCAGTTTCATAATACATTTTGGAAACAGAATCTATAAGATTTACTGGCGAAATGGATGCATGGGTTAAGAGGAACTAAAGGATGACTCCTAAATACTTGACTTTAGTAACACGATAGCTAGTAGCTCCATTTACTGAGGTCAAGAAGACAGGGGGATTCTGATGATACATTTAGAGTGGGCAAAGCTGATCTTTTGTACTAGATTTTAAACTCTTTGAGAGCAGAGAGGATTTTTACCTATTTTCTCCATGGCACAAAGCACAGTGTCTTTTAAATATAAGAGCAATAAATTTCTCCTAAATTGAACCATGAAGAAGCTCCTGCCCATGACTGCCCCAATGAGATCATCCCTGCTGAAAGCATTTATCTTTAATATATATGGATATACATGAAGATGCATTTTTAACATTTGCATAAAAGGAATTGACATATTACATCAATTAATCACACTTGGCAAGGGAAGAATACATAAATTTACTTGCTGTCTTTCAAACTTTGGCTGCACACAGCCAAGTAATATAAGAAGTTGGAAAATGTATGGTTAATTTGGCTCATGGAGACGTGCAGGTATTAAAATGGGTCACATCAGTCCCCCAAATGAGGAATTGTTCCACATTGTTCTCTGTAAACAAAACCTCCATGATTCTTGCTTATAATTTTTATAAAAGCCCTTTATTTGAACTTGATATTTTGGGTTTTTTTTTTTTTCACTCAAAGATATTCCTTGGGCATCTACTATAGGTCAGGCACTGTCCTGGTATTAGAATATGATAGAGGACATACAATCTTCCTCCTGGCTCCTTGCTCTTTCTTGTTCATGCACTCCCTCTATGGGAAACCAGTCACCATACTGTGAGGAAGCCCAAATTACCTTCTGTAGAGAGACCACATGCAAAGACCCAGATGAGGAACTGAGACATCCAGCCCCTAGCCAGTATCAAACACCCAACATGCAAGGGGATCAGACAGCTTTACCTTCCAGCCTGTCCCTGTTATGCCCTGTCTGAATCTCTGATCCACAGAATCTGTGGGCATTAAAAACAAATAATTGTTCTATGCAACTAAAGTTCATTAGTACTTTGTCTTTAGCAATAGATTCAGCAGGTGGAAATATGGAAAATGACAAGAAGGCAGTTTCATAATACATTTTGGAAACAGAATCTATAAGATTTACTGGCGAAATGGATGCATGGGTTAAGAGGAACTAAAGGATGACTCCTAAATACTTGACTTTAGTAACACGATAGCTAGTAGCTCCATTTACTGAGGTCAAGAAGACAGGGGGATTCTGATGATACATTTAGAGTGGGCAAAGCTGATCTTTTGTACTAGATTTTAAACTCTTTGAGAGCAGAGAGGATTTTTACCTATTTTCTCCATGGCACAAAGCACAGTGTCTTTTAAATATAAGAGCAATAAATTTCTCCTAAATTGAACCATGAAGAAGCTCCTGCCCATGACTGCCCCAATGAGATCATCCCTGCTGAAAGCATTTATCTTTAATATATATGGATATACATGAAGATGCATTTTTAACATTTGCATAAAAGGAATTGACATATTACATCAATTAATCACACTTGGCAAGGGAAGAATACATAAATTTACTTGCTGTCTTTCAAACTTTGGCTGCACACAGCCAAGTAATATAAGAAGTTGGAAAATGTATGGTTAATTTGGCTCATGGAGACGTGCAGGTATTAAAATGGGTCACATCAGTCCCCCAAATGAGGAATTGTTCCACATTGTGCTCTGTAAACAAAACCTCCATGATTCTTGCTTATGGCTGATTCTAGCTTGTGCTTGCATGATCTTGGCCTTTTCTTTTCAGCCTGGTTGCTTAAACAGGTATGAGCCAAGGCTTCTTTATAAAGTGCCTCCTTGAATGTAGTCACTCCAGAATTTCTGGGAACTTTCCTGATGGGTCCAGGATTCTAAGTAGATCTGATATCAGAGGTAAGCCTCAGAACTGCAGTGGCAGAAGGGCTTCTAGGCAGGGAATCCACCAGAGCCCCTCCTGCTTCTGTGGTGTCTAAGGGGGGAAAGCCATTCCACCTGCATTCTTGGTGTTTAACACTGGGCTTTATGCAAACTTGCCCACTTTGTAAATACCTTCACAGGATCTGGTTGGCCTTTTTATTTCTGGCACCTAAGTTAAGAATTTCTCCCTCTTAAAATATTTGCCAATCTCATTTATATTCAAAGGGCAAATATGAACTCTGGAGACAGCTCTTCTGACCACATTATTTGCCTCTGAATTTCTGGGAGGTGAGGAGAACTGTGTATGGGGACAGGCAGAAGTCTGGAGAAGATGCCCCACAGGCCTGTCCACTGGGCTCACAGACACTTGTAAACCGCCCCTAGCTATCTCAGGGCAACAGTTTAGCTCTTCCAGAATACAGATGCTTAATAACAAAGATGGCCCTCTGTTGATTTTCTCCATGGCACAAAGCACAGTGTCTTTTAAATATAAGAGCAATAAATTTCTCCTAAATTGAACCATGAAGAAGCTCCTGCCCATGACTGCCCCAATGAGATCATCCCTGCTGAAAGCATTTATCTTTAATATATATGGATATACATGAAGATGCATTTTTAACATTTGCATAAAAGGAATTGACATATTACATCAATTAATCACACTTGGCAAGGGAAGAATACATAAATTTACTTGCTGTCTTTCAAACTTTGGCTGCACACAGCCAAGTAATATAAGAAGTTGGAAAATGTATGGTTAATTTGGCTCATGGAGACGTGCAGGTATTAAAATGGGTCACATCAGTCCCCCAAATGAGGAATTGTTCCACATTGTGCTCTGTAAACAAAACCTCCATGATTCTTGCTTATGGCTGATTCTAGCTTGTGCTTGCATGATCTTGGCCTTTTCTTTTCAGCCTGGTTGCTTAAACAGGTATGAGCCAAGGCTTCTTTATAAAGTGCCTCCTTGAATGTAGTCACTCCAGAATTTCTGGGAACTTTCCTGATGGGTCCAGGATTCTAAGTAGATCTGATATCAGAGGTAAGCCTCAGAACTGCAGTGGCAGAAGGGCTTCTAGGCAGGGAATCCACCAGAGCCCCTCCTGCTTCTGTGGTGTCTAAGGGGGGAAAGCCATTCCACCTGCATTCTTGGTGTTTAACACTGGGCTTTATGCAAACTTGCCCACTTTGTAAATACCTTCACAGGATCTGGTTGGCCTTTTTATTTCTGGCACCTAAGTTAAGAATTTCTCCCTCTTAAAATATTTGCCAATCTCATTTATATTCAAAGGGCAAATATGAACTCTGGAGACAGCTCTTCTGACCACATTATTTGCCTCTGAATTTCTGGGGAGGGTGAGGAGAACTGTGTATGGGGACAGGCAGAAGTCTGGAGAAGATGCCCCACAGGCCTGTCCACTGGGCTCACAGACACTTGTAAACCGCCCCTAGCTATCTCAGGGCAACAGTTTAGCTCTTCCAGAATACAGATGCTTAATAACAAAGATGGCCCTCTGTTGATTTTCCCTTAAAAAGAAAGTTCACATAATGAACTCATTTGGCTTGGCTTTTAAAAAAGGATGGTCCTGTGTAAGTCGCTAATGTTCATCCCTTATTAAATGCTTATTCTAATTAAGCAAACTCTTCAACTTGAACAAGAAAATTGATTTTCTGTTGAAGATTTATATCGATAAACTCGTGGTGATTAGTGAGGTTGCACTTAGTTATTAAGTCTTAATATATAGTGATCACTTAAAGGCCAACATTTTTCAAATAATGTTCAATGACCCATCAGGTTTCCTGAGGACTTTTGAGTTTTCACTGTTTGGAATCCTCTACTGTGTTTAGAGAATTATGAGGTACTCCAGGGAGCAAGTGAGAGTGGCCAAACAAGTTTTTATTTCCAGCATTTGGAGGAGGTTTCATAAAGGATTGAATAATCCTGCCTCTTTTGGGCTTCAGGGTATGTCGTGCTCAGTGAGTATGACATTCCCAGGATATTTTTCTATTTTTTCCTTCCTTTCTTTCTTCTTTCCTTCTTTTCTTCTCTTAACATTTTTAAAGATAGAAGATGGACCCATTTTTTTTTAAGTCTTCTCAGTATAAAATGGAGAAAACTTGATATCAGGTAGAGCAGAGGAGAGAGGCAGTTATGTGTGGTCATACCCTCTTTTACTCATCAGTGCCACTTGTCTGCATGTGGAGGTTTCAGAAATTAGGGAAATTTATTTTTTAAATTTATTTTAAACTTACAAAACCACTTTCGTTCATGCAGGCATTTGAAACAACACCAAAGTATATACCATGTCTTCAACACAATGGAGCCTCTGTTCTTCCTGTCCTATTAGAGACAGTCACTGTTATTGGGTAAATGTGTATCTTTTAAGTCCTTTTTTCTATGCACACTATAGGCACACATGTACATGCTCATGTGCAGATATACTACAAAGATGCCCATATAGCTGTGGCATAAGTGTTGTTACTGTTGTGGTCCTAATGGAATAATGCAATTCAGTATCCCAACAAAGTTTTTCACCAATGTATCATGAGCACACTGCATGTCAATATATTTAGTAGGCATTACAAAACTACTTAAAGAAAATGGGTTTATTTTTTTAAACAAACTAATCAGCATCCAAAATTTTTGTTCCCCTTATGCTAATTCCACTGGTAGTCTAGCTAAATTCTTTCTACAATGCGACCATATTTTGAAATCATTTTCTCTTTCTGATTTACTTTTAGAGCCAGTTTAGACAATCCATTTCTTTGCTTTGGGATCTCAGAACAAATGAGGTATGCATTTTTTGTTCCCCATTTACTATGTTTTTGAAACATAGAGCCCATTTCAGCAGGCAGAATTCAGCTCTTCAGAGGACCTGTGTATGCCAGCCATGTCATGTAAGCTTGTTGGCAAAGAAAGCAGGAAGTTAAATACTTGTGAGTTCTCTTAGGAGAGTGTCGAAAGGTTCTTGCCTCTAGACATAGGCAAAATACATCAGTGTTTGCTGTGTCATCCAGAAGAGTTACATGAGAATCCCTTTCCTTTTTTCAACTTACTTAAAATTTTTTATTCATTCTGCTTAATCACTTGAAAAAGACAGGTATTTCTTTTGGAAAATCTTGGAAGGACATTCTACATTTTTCAACTGAAAATTTTATTGGCTTAGTTGTGGACTAAGGGCAAGTCTAAGCACTCTCTTGTCACAATTCCACTGCATGTCCCTATTTTCTACTTTATCTTTTCAGTCTTATTTAGTCGTTGCTCAAAAGTAAAAGCAAACCAATTCAGTGAATAAGGAACCATTTTCTTTTGTGGGTGTTTCATTTTGGCTTCTTAGAACACTGCCAGGGCCAGTACTAATTAGTTGCCATTGTTTGTTTTAGTTCTTTGCTGCTGTGGGTGGATAGAAGACCAGCTTTTCCATTGCTGTTTTTATTTATTATTTTCTTACTTTTCTTTAGGTTGAAAAACCTGGCCTCTGCTGGTTTACTTGTTGAAACAAAAACAGGATTAATTAAACATAAGATTTTGTAAATGCTTCAGCGAGTGTTATTTTAATAGTACAGAAGCACCTATCTGGCTAAAAGAAGGGAAACATTCTCTTCCAACTCCTTCTGCATTTAAAGCAAACAAAAACAATTGGTGATAGTTCTTGAGTCCAAATGTGTACGTAACTAGTGGCATCAATGTTGGTACAATAAAAAGTTAAGTTCTCCTGTGTGTTTTGAAATCTCTTGCATGCTTGAAGAAATGCTAACCCAAGAAGGTATTATACAAAGATATTATTTCATTATATATGTTAATAGCTATTGATATCAAGAATAATGATATTGAGCCCAGTGGAAACGTACTTATATTGTTTAGAAAGTAGTGTATAACAGCAAACGCTGACAATATTAAATGTTAGAGAGAGGAAAATGTTGAAAATTATTTAGTGGAGATAATAAGGTTTTATGGTTTGTTTATAGCATTTTCTTTCAATATTTGAATTTTGAATGCAAAGTTGAGTAATTTATTGCCATGGTTTCTGGTCCCTGGTCCCAGCCTCCTGCTTCCCTTTCCAGCCCAGTCTTCCT
Source organism: Tragulus kanchil (assembly GCA_022376925.1). Taxonomy (NCBI): domain Eukaryota; kingdom Metazoa; phylum Chordata; class Mammalia; order Artiodactyla; family Tragulidae; genus Tragulus; species Tragulus kanchil. The sequence goes on from JAIOJX010000025.1 coordinate 39,381,968, forward strand.
TCAGGGCATCACATCTACTATCCTTTACCCCAGGCTACAAGATGCAAATTGCTGTTCTGTCTGTCTACACTGTTGTTTCTGTTTTCTCTCATTGTCTCAAATTGTCTCTATTTGTTCCATTCTTTCCTGCTTTAAGACACTTCTCTTTGAATATAACCTCATAGCTTTATGATTGACAGATAAAGATAGATAATTTTTCATTGATTTATATTGCCTATAAAGTGTCGTTTTCCCTGGAACTGAGAAATTGGAGTTTGTGACTAATTCATTAGAACATTTCATTTGGTTTGGAAGAATTCCTATAGGAGAGACTTTTAGTCGTTTTGCTTCTAAAAGTAAAAGCAAACCAATTCAGTGAATAAGGAACCATTTTCTTTTGTGGGTGTTTCATTTTGGCTTCTTAGAACACTGCCAGGGCCAGTACTAATTAGTTGCCATTGTTTGTTTTAGTTCTTTGCTGCTGTGGGTGGATAGAAGACCAGCTTTTCCATTGCTGTTTTTATTTATTATTTTCTTACTTTTCTTTAGGTTGAAAAACCTGGCCTCTGCTGGTTTACTTGTTGAAACAAAAACAGGATTAATTAAACATAAGATTTTGTAAATGCTTCAGCGAGTGTTATTTTAATAGTACAGAAGCACCTATCTGGCTAAAAGAAGGGAAACATTCTCTTCCAACTCCTTCTGCATTTAAAGCAAACAAAAACAATTGGTGATAGTTCTTGAGTCCAAATGTGTACGTAACTAGTGGCATCAATGTTGGTACAATAAAAAGTTAAGTTCTCCTGTGTGTTTTGAAATCTCTTGCATGCTTGAAGAAATGCTAACCCAAGAAGGTATTATACAAAGATATTATTTCATTATATATGTTAATAGCTATTGATATCAAGAATAATGATATTGAGCCCAGTGGAAACGTACTTATATTGTTTAGAAAGTAGTGTATAACAGCAAACGCTGACAATATTAAATGTTAGAGAGAGGAAAATGTTGAAAATTATTTAGTGGAGATAATAAGGTTTTATGGTTTGTTTATAGCATTTTCTTTCAATATTTGAATTTTGAATGCAAAGTTGAGTAATTTATTGCCATGGTTTCTGGTCCCTGGTCCCAGCCTCCTGCTTCCCTTTCCAGCCCAGTCTTCCTTCAGGGCATCACATCTACTATCCTTTACCCCAGGCTACAAGATGCAAATTGCTGTTCTGTCTGTCTACACTGTTGTTTCTGTTTTCTCTCATTGTCTCAAATTGTCTCTATTTGTTCCATTCTTTCCTGCTTTAAGACACTTCTCTTTGAATATAACCTCATAGCTTTATGATTGACAGATAAAGATAGATAATTTTTCATTGATTTATATTGCCTATAAAGTGTCGTTTTCCCTGGAACTGAGAAATTGGAGTTTGTGACTAATTCATTAGAACATTTCATTTGGTTTGGAAGAATTCCTATAGGGAGAGACTGGCCTAATATTCTGTCAGAGAAGCTCACTCTTAAGTGTATAGTTAGTGACTTGCAGTAGAATTACTTTTATGGAAGTTTATTTGCTCTGTATAAATACCTGACAATGACCAATTTGACAGATGATACAAATAAAACACCCCAGACATAAAACTCATCTCAAAACTAAAACGAGAAGACAACATATTCTTTCCTTGATTGCTTACATAAATGTTATTCAAAACAAACAAAGGCAGGAATGTATCTTAAGGGATTCCTACATGGGCCCTATACAATGATTACTGAACACGGGTAAAGTCTGTACACACCAGGCGTATGAGGTTATCTTCTTGCTTCCATATGAGCTGATCTTTTTCCAATCATAGGGAACAGTATTCAAATTGCATGAGAATGTTTGCAGTCACTCTGCCTTCAACACACAGTGCCTTCTGCCTAAAGTGTCTTTTTCCATTTCTTCATCTTATTCTTCATCATAAATTCAGCTCAGCTTTTAAGACATTTGTCCGTATCACCTCCTTAAGAAAGTATTCTCTGTCCTACTCCACCCTCAATCATTATTGTGCCCCACTCTGAGCTCAGGTAGCACCCTGCATGAGGATTTATCATAGGAATGGTACGCTGTTATCAATTTGATTTATTGTTTCTCTTTTGGACCACAGGCTATTCTTAGGAGAAAAGCATATATTTTTCAGCTTTGTAAGCCTAATATTTAACAGAGAGCCTTTCATAGCAGGGTTGCTAATGCTAATTTGTTGAATGAATGGACCTGCTAATGCATTTGACTTATACCATTTCAGACACTTGTTGGCCAAAGAAGTCAATCAATATAATGAGATGGAGTTCATGGCATTTTATCTGAAAATAAATCTGATCTCAGAAGTCCACTTATATTATACTTTTCAAATGAAAATAAATTTTGATCAGAATACCTCTGTTTTTCTCTCATTGTCTCAAATTGTCTCTATTTGTTCCATTCTTTCCTGCTTTAAGACACTTCTCTTTGAATATAACCTCATAGCTTTATGATTGACAGATAAAGATAGATAATTTTTCATTGATTTATATTGCCTATAAAGTGTCGTTTTCCCTGGAACTGAGAAATTGGAGTTTGTGACTAATTCATTAGAACATTTCATTTGGTTTGGAAGAATTCCTATAGGGAGAGACTGGCCTAATATTCTGTCAGAGAAGCTCACTCTTAAGTGTATAGTTAGTGACTTGCAGTAGAATTACTTTTATGGAAGTTTATTTGCTCTATATAAATACCTGACAATGACCAATTTGACAGATGATACAAATAAAACACCCCAGACATAAAACTCATCTCAAAAACAAAAAACGAGAAGACAACATATTCTTTCCTTGATTGCTTACATAAATGTTATTCAAAACAAACAAAGGCAGGAATGTATCTTAAGGGATTCCTACATGGGCCCTATACAATGATTACTGAACACGGGTAAAGTCTGTACACACCAGGCGTATGAGGTTATCTTCTTGCTTCCATATGAGCTGATCTTTTTCCAATCATAGGGAACAGTATTCAAATTGCATGAGAATGTTTGCAGTCACTCTGCCTTCAACACACAGTGCCTTCTGCCTAAAGTGTCTTTTTCATTTCTTCATCTTATTCTTCATCATAAATTCAGCTCAGCTTTTAAGACATTTGTCCGTATCACCTCCTTAAGAAAGTATTCTCTGTCCTACTCCACCCTCAATCATTATTGTGCCCCACTCTGAGCTCAGGTAGCACCCTGCATGAGGATTTATCATAGGAATGGTACGCTGTTATCAATTTGATTTATTGTTTCTCTTTTGGACCACAGGCTATTCTTAGGAGAAAAGCATATATTTTTCAGCTTTGTAAGCCTAATATTTAACAGAGAGCCTTTCATAGCAGGGTTGCTAATGCTAATTTGTTGAATGAATGGACCTGCTAATGCATTTGACTTATACCATTTCAGACACTTGTTGGCCAAAGAAGTCAATCAATATAATGAGATGGAGTTCATGGCATTTTATCTGAAAATAAATCTGATCTCAGAAGTCCACTTATATTATACTTTTCAAATGAAAATCATGAAATTAATTTCTCTGGTTTTCATTTAAAACATCTATATTGAATAATCATATTATACTGTCTACTTAAGGGAAACTTTACTTCCTAGGCTTATACCTTAATAAAATTGTTTCTATAGTTAGTTTTAATATTTTAAAACCCCATATTCTGGCAAGTTAGTCAGCAAATATTTGTTGATAACAAACCCTCCCAGTTTCAGGCACTAACGATTGAGCAGAAAACGAAGTCCCTGCTGTCATGGAATTTAACATTCTAGAGGGGGGTAGACAGATATTAAACCAAATAAACAGAGAGAGAGAGAGAGAGAGAGACTCTCTTTTAAAAAAATGCATTTTGTGAACTTTGGGTTTAAGCGAAACTAGCTATTAGGAAGAAGCTATCATTTAAGAGAAGAAGCTGCTAAAATACTGCAACACCTAATTCGGACTACAGACTCCTTTTGCTTCTCTTGGGGATGCTTAACTTAACTGCAAAATTTGGGAGAGGATCATGACCAGAAATACTGAGACTTCTGTTTCTATGAGAAAGCAAACATGGATATTTTAAATTCTTTACTGTAAAATAGACAGTGTGGTTCTGAATATGGGTCACCAAATTTTTGGCTGTGTGAATCCACACCACTATAAAATTAAGCTTTCTGGTGAAAGTACTGTTTTTAACCTTAAAAATTGGAAAAAGGGTATTTCTTATTTCTCTTTTAGGCCACACTCTTAAGAAAAGCCATATATTTTTCCCACTCTGAGATCAGGTAGCACCCTGCATGAGGATTTATCATAGGAATGGTACGCTGTTATCAATTTGATTTATTGTTTCTCTTTTGGACCACAGGCTATTCTTAGGAGAAAAGCATATATTTTTCAGCTTTGTAAGCCTAATATTTAACAGAGAGCCTTTCATAGCAGGGTTGCTAATGCTAATTTGTTGAATGAATGGACCTGCTAATGCATTTGACTTATACCATTTCAGACACTTGTTGGCCAAAGAAGTCAATCAATATAATGAGATGGAGTTCATGGCATTTTATCTGAAAATAAATCTGATCTCAGAAGTCCACTTATATTATACTTTTCAAATGAAAATCATGAAATTAATTTCTCTGGTTTTCATTTAAAACATCTATATTGAATAATCATATTATACTGTCTACTTAAGGGAAACTTTACTTCCTAGGCTTATACCTTAATAAAATTGTTTCTATAGTTAGTTTTAATATTTTAAAACCCCATATTCTGGCAAGTTAGTCAGCAAATATTTGTTGATAACAAACCCTCCCAGTTTCAGGCACTAACGATTGAGCAGAAAACGAAGTCCCTGCTGTCATGGAATTTAACATTCTAGAGGGGGGTAGACAGATATTAAACCAAATAAACAGAGAGAGAGAGAGAGAGAGAGAGAGACTCTCTTTTAAAAAAATGCATTTTGTGAACTTTGGGTTTAACGCGAAACTAGCTATTAGGAAGAAGCTATCATTTAAGAGAAGAAGCTGCTAAAATACTGCAACACCTAATTCGGACTACAGACTCCTTTTTGCTTCTCTTGGGGATGCTTAACTTAACTGCAAAATTTGGGAGAGGATCATGACCAGAAATACTGAGACTTCTTTTTCTATGAGAAAGCAAACATGGATATTTTAAATTCTTTACTGTAAAATAGACAGTGTGGTTCTGAATATGGGTCACCAAATTTTTGGCTGTGTGAATCCACACCACTATAAAATTAAGCTTTCTGGTAAAAGTACTGTTTTTTTAACCTTAAAAATTGGAAAAAGGGTATTTTCCTTTTTTCCATTATTATAGCCCCACTTTCTTTCTACCCTTTTCTTTGATGCTCTTGGCAAAAAGCCCAATTACTATGCAGGTTTTCCAGCTGGTTATGCCTATTATTTTTAGCATTGGTAATGGATTTCTTACAAACCAGTTAGTTTAAATCATAAAAAAATTAATAGGAATGACTCACATTCATTAAAGTGTATTCTGATAAAATTGGCTCCTCATATAAAACAGAGGTACATAATGAGGCGATCAGAGGACACAGAACTCATTAATCCATGAGGTGGCAGTGATCCCAAGCAGAGACAGAAAGACATGAGTCTTAGGTCTCTTATGGGCAAAATAATTCTGTCTTTAAAAGACCTGCAGTTTTTGAATGTTTGTTACTCTTGGGGAAATCCCCCTCAGAGCTTTAGAGAAAGAAATTCTCTGAGAAGCTAATCCAAACTCATGAGTTATTATGGTTTGTACATCCATTCTATTCCCCTACCCCGTTAGATGTGACTCCTGTGGATTTAGCAGTTCCTTCCCTACCTTTGGGTTCAGGCAGGAGAGCTGCCCAGGAACAAGAAGAAAAATCCAAGACAACCCTCACTGGCCCCAGTAGGGCTTAGTTATGTCTTAGGTCTTGAATCTGTGCACAGATTTGGACTTTTGGATAGTCTTTCTCATTTGCTTCAGAGAATGGAAACAATAACAAGTCAGAACTCTGTTTGTTTAGCAAAAGGATGTTTATTATATGGAACAGCTCATGGTGGAACCCGTGTTATTACTCATCAGGCCATTTTTTCCAAAATATGTTCTCTGTGCAATTTAATCTCAAATCAAAATATAATACAATAAAATTGGTGATTTAAGTAAGACTTTTTGCTTCTCTTGGGGATGCTTAACTTAACTGCAAAATTTGGGAGAGGATCATGACCAGAAATACTGAGACTTCTTTTTCTATGAGAAAGCAAACATGGATATTTTAAATTCTTTACTGTAAAATAGACAGTGTGGTTCTGAATATGGGTCACCAAATTTTTGGCTGTGTGAATCCACACCACTATAAAATTAAGCTTTCTGGTAAAAGTACTGTTTTTTTAACCTTAAAAATTGGAAAAAGGGTATTTTCCTTTTTTCCATTATTATAGCCCCACTTTCTTTCTACCCTTTTCTTTGATGCTCTTGGCAAAAAGCCCAATTACTATGCAGGTTTTCCAGCTGGTTATGCCTATTATTTTTAGCATTGGTAATGGATTTCTTACAAACCAGTTAGTTTAAATCATAAAAAAATTAATAGGAATGACTCACATTCATTAAAGTGTATTCTGATAAAATTGGCTCCTCATATAAAACAGAGGTACATAATGAGGCGATCAGAGGACACAGAACTCATTAATCCATGAGGTGGCAGTGATCCCAAGCAGAGACAGAAAGACATGAGTCTTAGGTCTCTTATGGGCAAAATAATTCTGTCTTTAAAAGACCTGCAGTTTTTGAATGTTTGTTACTCTTGGGGAAATCCCCCTCAGAGCTTTAGAGAAAGAAATTCTCTGAGAAGCTAATCCAAACTCATGAGTTATTATGGTTTGTACATCCATTCTATTCCCCTACCCCGTTAGATGTGACTCCTGTGGATTTAGCAGTTCCTTCCCTACCTTTGGGTTCAGGCAGGAGAGCTGCCCAGGAACAAGAAGAAAAATCCAAGACAACCCTCACTGGCCCCAGTAGGGCTTAGTTATGTCTTAGGTCTTGAATCTGTGCACAGATTTGGACTTTTGGATAGTCTTTCTCATTTGCTTCAGAGAATGGAAACAATAACAAGTCAGAACTCTGTTTGTTTAGCAAAAGGATGTTTATTATATGGAACAGCTCATGGTGGAACCCGTGTTATTACTCATCAGGCCATTTTTTCCAAAATATGTTCTCTGTGCAATTTAATCTCAAAGCAAAATATAATACAATAAAATTGGTGATTTAAGTAAGACTATTGGTTTAGCTATTTTTTTTTTCAGTCTGAATTGGTTTATCATCTAAAGTAATTTAAGGGTCAGAGTTGATCTGGTCACATGGATAGGGAAACTTACAGGCAGGGAGCCAGATATCATTTCTTCCCCCAGAGAACCTCTTTTGGAAGAATGTAGATTAGCTCAGGTGACTGAGCCACAAAGAGATAAGTAAGCTCTCATTTTACTATATCCAGAATTTCAGTTATATTTTGACTTCCAGTAAGCATCTAAATAATTCAAACAATCCTTGATTCAAGATAAACTTAGTTATCCTCTAAAGCTTAAATATTCTTAAATTCATAACACAAAGAACAATATATATGAGGGGAATCAGCGATGACCTTATAAGTAATTCCTGCAAATGGTTTCTATCTGCTATTTTTCTGGGCCATCTAAATTCATACATCTGTGATAACTGACATGGGATCCTTAATGATTTGGATAATTCATTTGAAAAAAATACTTATACAATGTAACCTTTAATCATGTACATTTTCATTTGTGTGCAAAATTTGAAAGAATCATGACATTTTTGAAGACTTTCACTGAAGGAGTCAATTAGACTACATGTAGACATAAAAATATGTAACAATTAACATTAATCCATATTTAGAAAGTATATAAGTACAAAAGATAGTACTTAATCTATTGAAAAAATACAGTTGTCAAGGATCAGTGACTTGTTTTCATCAATAACTATGTCTAGAAAAACTTCCATATGTAAACGGACTGATTGGGAAGTGAGAAGGGAACTAGTTAGCTCCTCCCTCAACAAGCCACTTCTTGTCCGCTTGATCCTTCACCCTCACCATCTTGCTGAAACAGAGTTAATGTAATCATATGTATTTTCCCTCTATCAAATGTACTGAAGATTTGGACTTTTGGATAGTCTTTCTCATTTGCTTCAGAGAATGGAAACAATAACAAGTCAGAACTCTGTTTGTTTAGCAAAAGGATGTTTATTATATGGAACAGCTCATGGTGGAACCCGTGTTATTACTCATCAGGCCATTTTTTCCAAAATATGTTCTCTGTGCAATTTAATCTCAAAGCAAAATATAATACAATAAAATTGGTGATTTAAGTAAGACTATTGGTTTAGCTATTTTTTTTTTCAGTCTGAATTGGTTTATCATCTAAAGTAATTTAAGGGTCAGAGTTGATCTGGTCACATGGATAGGGAAACTTACAGGCAGGGAGCCAGATATCATTTCTTCCCCCAGAGAACCTCTTTTGGAAGAATGTAGATTAGCTCAGGTGACTGAGCCACAAAGAGATAAGTAAGCTCTCATTTTACTATATCCAGAATTTCAGTTATATTTTGACTTCCAGTAAGCATCTAAATAATTCAAACAATCCTTGATTCAAGATAAACTTAGTTATCCTCTAAAGCTTAAATATTCTTAAATTCATAACACAAAGAACAATATATATGAGGGGAATCAGCGATGACCTTATAAGTAATTCCTGCAAATGGTTTCTATCTGCTATTTTTCTGGGCCATCTAAATTCATACATCTGTGATAACTGACATGGGATCCTTAATGATTTGGATAATTCATTTGAAAAAAATACTTATACAATGTAACCTTTAATCATGTACATTTTCATTTGTGTGCAAAATTTGAAAGAATCATGACATTTTTGAAGACTTTCACTGAAGGAGTCAATTAGACTACATGTAGACATAAAAATATGTAACAATTAACATTAATCCATATTTAGAAAGTATATAAGTACAAAAGATAGTACTTAATCTATTGAAAAAATACAGTTGTCAAGGATCAGTGACTTGTTTTCATCAATAACTATGTCTAGAAAAACTTCCATATGTAAACGGACTGATTGGGAAGTGAGAAGGGAACTAGTTAGCTCCTCCCTCAACAAGCCACTTCTTGTCCGCTTGATCCTTCACCCTCACCATCTTGCTGAAACAGAGTTAATGTAATCATATGTATTTTCCCTCTATCAAATGTACTGAAGATTCAAACAAGAAACTACAAGAATGTGAAATCCTAAAAATAAATCATCCCCTTTCGGACATTAGCAAATCACCTTCATGTTTTCAATTAGACAATATTTTACTAGCTTGGTGGAAAACCTTATAAGAAGCATAGAATCAAAAATATTGAAAAATCACAAGTCTGATAAAGCATTATGACCATAGACCATCCCTTCCTTATACTGCTTTTTTCTTCCTTCCCTCTTGCCAGCTCTGCTGAAGAAACCCAAGTGAAGAGATTTAGATACAGATTGTCTTGCTTCTTACTGCTAGCCCATCAGGGGCAAATTACTAAGTGGAATATTTCAAAGGATATTGGCATAGATAACAGTGAGCCAAGGATAAAGATAATGGCAAAACCCAGAGTGGCTCTGTTACCAATTCCAAGCTTAGTCTTCTGGGCACACGACAGGCCAATAATCAGGAGATGATGTGTTGAGGCAAGGAGTAGTGACTTTATTTAGAAAGCCTGGCATCTGATAAGATGGCAAACCAGAATCTTAGACTACCATCTTATTGAGGTCTGAGTGCCAGTTTTATCGAACTGAGAGGGGAAGAAAGTAAAGCAAAAAGGCCATAGGTCTTTCAAAATATTTCCTGGTTTGGCGAGTCTCAAGAAGGGAATGTGATAGTTTCTTTTCTGCAGACATTCACATGTGGGCAGGGTTAGTGTTTGCCTGGAGCTGAACAAATGCACTTTAGTTTTAACATTCAGGCAGAGGGGCAGGGTTCCCTGAAGCAAGTACATTATACATTTGTGTTCAAGGACTTTCACTGAAGGAGTCAATTAGACTACATGTAGACATAAAAATATGTAACAATTAACATTAATCCATATTTAGAAAGTATATAAGTACAAAAGATAGTACTTAATCTATTGAAAAAATACAGTTGTCAAGGATCAGTGACTTGTTTTCATCAATAACTATGTCTAGAAAAACTTCCATATGTAAACGGACTGATTGGGAAGTGAGAAGGGAACTAGTTAGCTCCTCCCTCAACAAGCCACTTCTTGTCCGCTTGATCCTTCACCCTCACCATCTTGCTGAAACAGAGTTAATGTAATCATATGTATTTTCCCTCTATCAAATGTACTGAAGATTCAAACAAGAAACTACAAGAATGTGAAATCCTAAAAATAAATCATCCCCTTTCGGACATTAGCAAATCACCTTCATGTTTTCAATTAGACAATATTTTACTAGCTTGGTGGAAAACCTTATAAGAAGCATAGAATCAAAAATATTGAAAAATCACAAGTCTGATAAAGCATTATGACCATAGACCATCCCTTCCTTATACTGCTTTTTTCTTCCTTCCCTCTTGCCAGCTCTGCTGAAGAAACCCAAGTGAAGAGATTTAGATACAGATTGTCTTGCTTCTTACTGCTAGCCCATCAGGGCAAATTACTAAGTGGAATATTTCAAAGGATATTGGCATAGATAACAGTGAGCCAAGGATAAAGATAATGGCAAAACCCAGAGTGGCTCTGTTACCAATTCCAAGCTTAGTCTTCTGGGCACACGACAGGCCAATAATCAGGAGATGATGTGTTGAGGCAAGGAGTAGTGACTTTATTTAGAAAGCCTGGCATCTGATAAGATGGCAAACCAGAATCTTAGACTACCATCTTATTGAGGTCTGAGTGCCAGTTTTATCGAACTGAGAGGGGAAGAAAGTAAAGCAAAAAGGCCATAGGTCTTTCAAAATATTTCCTGGTTTGGCGAGTCTCAAGAAGGGAATGTGATAGTTTCTTTTCTGCAGACATTCACATGTGGGCAGGGTTAGTGTTTGCCTGGAGCTGAACAAATGCACTTTAGTTTTAACATTCAGGCAGAGGGGCAGGGTTCCCTGAAGCAAGCCGTTATGTATGTTTATAGTGATAGGCAACATCCTTTTAGTGATTATAGTAACAAAAAGCAATGGAAAGCAAAGGGTGAAAAAAAAAAAAAAAAAAAAAACAGATCCAACATGGAGTCAGACCTCATTTTTTCCTATCACTTACTTACTCTATCACTTGATGGCAGATTTAGGGTCACCCATCACCTCAATAATTCCTTCACCCTTGATCTTTTTCTGTCAGTATTATATGACACCTTATTTCAAGAAGCTCCAGATTCCCTCTTCCAATCAACTTTCTCCTGCTCAGAAGTATTGGACCTAGGAATTTATCAACTTCTGAGTTTTGAGAGAAGATGTTAGGGACCAGTGGGATTTTGTTTGAATTGAATAAATAAGATATTCAATCATTCATCAACCATGCCTGAGGATGCAACAAAGGATCTCATTGATAGTGTCAAAATATACACTGTATATCTGAAAATTTTTTTTCTTCAGCAGACTATCAGCACAGCAATGTGCTTTCAAAATCCAATGCAAAAACGTGATCCATGGTGTAGATTGATGAGAATTCTGAAGACTGAGACCATGTATTAATCTGGGAAGCATTGTCCACAGTCAAAGCTTTTCATTAACAATCCAAATCTGAGACTTTGTGTTATTCTTCTAAAATGATAGAAGTGCAGTATCCAATAATCAAGCAAGAAAATAATTCAATCAGAATTAAATGTGACTGAGGACATAGTTGTCAAAATTTGATACATCACGTGAATTAGGTTCAAACCAAATAGAAAAAAAAAAAAAATCTAATATCACTGTGTATGTGTGAATGTTGTTTTTTAGTCAGTAAGTCATGTCTCTTTGCAACCCCATGGGCATCTGATAAGATGGCAAACCAGAATCTTAGACTACCATCTTATTGAGGTCTGAGTGCCAGTTTTATCGAACTGAGAGGGGAAGAAAGTAAAGCAAAAAGGCCATAGGTCTTTCAAAATATTTCCTGGTTTGGCGAGTCTCAAGAAGGGAATGTGATAGTTTCTTTTCTGCAGACATTCACATGTGGGCAGGGTTAGTGTTTGCCTGGAGCTGAACAAATGCACTTTAGTTTTAACATTCAGGCAGAGGGGCAGGGTTCCCTGAAGCAAGCCATTATGTATGTTTATAGTGATAGGCAACATCCTTTTAGTGATTATAGTAACAAAAAGCAATGGAAAGCAAAGGGTGAAATAAAAAAAAAAAAAAACAGATCCAACATGGAGTCAGACCTCATTTTTTCCTATCACTTACTTACTCTATCACTTGATGGCAGATTTAGGGTCACCCATCACCTCAATAATTCCTTCACCCTTGATCTTTTTTTCTGTCAGTATTATATGACACCTTATTTCAAGAAGCTCCAGATTCCCTCTTCCAATCAACTTTCTCCTGCTCAGAAGTATTGGACCTAGGAATTTATCAACTTCTGAGTTTTGAGAGAAGATGTTAGGGACCAGTGGGATTTTGTTTGAATTGAATAAATAAGATATTCAATCATTCATCAACCATGCCTGAGGATGCAACAAAGGATCTCATTGATAGTGTCAAAATATACACTGTATATCTGAAAATTTTTTTTCTTCAGCAGACTGTCAGCACAGAAATGTGCTTTCAAAATCCAATGCAAAAACGTGATCCATGGTGTAGATTGATGAGAATTCTGAAGACTGAGACCATGTATTAATCTGGGAAGCATTGTCCACAGTCAAAGCTTTTCATTAACAATCCAAATCTGAGACTTTGTGTTATTCTTCTAAAATGATAGAAGTGCAGTATCCAATAATCAAGCAAGAAAATAATTCAATCAGAATTAAATGTGACTGAGGACATAGTTGTCAAAATTTGATACATCACGTGAATTAGGTTCAAACCAAATAGAAAAAAAAAAAAAATCTAATATCACTGTGTATGTGTGAATGTTGTTTTTTAGTCAGTAAGTCATGTCTCTTTTGCAACCCCATGGGCTATAGGCCATCAGGATGCTCTGTGCATGGAATTTTTCAGGTAAGAATACTGGAGTGGGTTGTCACACCCTCCTCCAGGAGATCTTCCCCACCCAGGGATCAAACCCATGACTCTTACATTGCAGGCGGGTTCTTTACCATCTGAGCTACTGGAGAAGCCCATACATGGGAATAAACATATATTAATATGGATATGAGGGCTTCCCTGGTGGTCCAGTGGGTAAGGACACTGCCTTGCAGTGCAAGGGGCGCCGGTTTGATTCCTGGCCTGAGAAGATCCCACATGCCGCGGAGTGGCTGGACCAATGTGTCCAATTACCAAGTCGGAGCTCTGGAGCGCATGCGCCCAGAGCCGGTGCTTTGCAACAACAGAGGCCACCACGATGGGAGGCCCACATGGGCCAAAGAACAAAGATGGATGAAAATAGACAAATGAAAGACCAATAGAAGTGGCCCACCTGCTCCTGTCCCTCCCCACCCCACCCCATCCCCCAAAATAAAAATAAATAAATCTTTAAAAAAAATTGATAGCCAACAAGGACCTACTACTGTATAGCACAGGAAACATTCTCCATATTCTGTAATAACCTTAATAAGAAATGATTTTTTTAAAGAATAGATACGTGTATATGTATAACTAAATCACTTTGCTGTACACCTAAAATCAGCACAACATGTCTGACTCTTTGTGACCCTATGGATTGTAGCCCACCAGGCTCCTTTGTCCATAGAATTTCCCAAGCAAGAATACTGGAGTGAGTGGCCATTTCCTTCTCCAGTGGATCTTCCTGACTCAGGGATTGAACCTGGGTCTCCTGAATCATAGGCAGATTCTTTACCATCTGAGCCACAGGGAAATCCTACCAACTATACTCCAGTATAAAATAAATTTTAAAGACACTCTAGATTCAGCGTTTTACTGGCTGAGACACTCATTTTAATTAGATTATTAGATTTTCTATGTATCCTGGAGATATGGTACTTCCCAAAGTTGGAATGCTGGAGAGGAACCTCTCTCTGTTCAACACCCACTCACTGTGTTTGGCGGTCATCTTCCTTGTTAGGGCTTTGCAGCATACACTTGTGAGGGAACTTTAGGATGGCTGTCTTCTGAGGCCCAGAAATAGTCTTGGGAACTGCTGTCATCAAGCTAGACTCCTGAATTCAATGGGCACAATGAACTGGAGTGGGTTGTCACACCCTCCTCCAGGAGATCTTCCCCACCCAGGGATCAAACCCATGACTCTTACATTGCAGGCGGGTTCTTTACCATCTGAGCTACTGGAGAAGCCCATACATGGGAATAAACATATATTAATATGGATATGAGGGCTTCCCTGGTGGTCCAGTGGGTAAGGACACTGCCTTGCAGTGCAAGGGGCGCCGGTTTGATTCCTGGCCTGAGAAGATCCCACATGCCGCGGAGTGGCTGGACCAATGTGTCCAATTACCAAGTCGGAGCTCTGGAGCGCATGCGCCCAGAGCCGGTGCTTTGCAACAACAGAGGCCACCACGATGGGAGGCCCACATGGGCCAAAGAACAAAGATGGATGAAAATAGACAAATGAAAGACCAATAGAAGTGGCCCACCTGCTCCTGTCCCTCCCCACCCCACCCCATCCCCCAAAATAAAAATAAATAAATCTTTAAAAAAAATTGATAGCCAACAAGGACCTACTACTGTATAGCACAGGAAACATTCTCCATATTCTGTAATAACCTTAATAAGAAATGATTTTTTTAAAGAATAGATACGTGTATATGTATAACTAAATCACTTTGCTGTACACCTAAAATCAGCACAACATGTCTGACTCTTTGTGACCCTATGGATTGTAGCCCACCAGGCTCCTTTGTCCATAGAATTTCCCAAGCAAGAATACTGGAGTGAGTGGCCATTTCCTTCTCCAGTGGATCTTCCTGACTCAGGGATTGAACCTGGGTCTCCTGAATCATAGGCAGATTCTTTACCATCTGAGCCACAGGGAAATCCTACCAACTATACTCCAGTATAAAATAAATTTTAAAGACACTCTAGATTCAGCGTTTTACTGGCTGAGACACTCATTTTAATTAGATTATTAGATTTTCTATGTATCCTGGAGATATGGTACTTCCCAAAGTTGGAATGCTGGAGAGGAACCTCTCTCTGTTCAACACCCACTCACTGTGTTTGGCGGTCATCTTCCTTGTTAGGGCTTTGCAGCATACACTTGTGAGGGAACTTTAGGATGGCTGTCTTCTGAGGCCCAGAAATAGTCTTGGGAACTGCTGTCATCAAGCTAGACTCCTGAATTCAATGGGCACAATGAACTCTTACAGTGGCAGGGACCATGTGGTGACACTTAATGGACAAAAAGAAGGTGGTTTGGTTCACAAAGAGTTGTGAACCAAATGGGGTTGGCCATTGTGCCTCTGGAAAAATAATAGGTCAAATAAGTTTATAGTATTGCTTGATATGTGTAAGTGTGAAAGATCTCTTCTGCTGAATGGAAGTCTAGCTTTCTATAATGGTCATGCCTCTCACGTGCTTCCCAGCACTGATATTTATTGATACAAAGCTGAATTCCCTTGAATGAAGCATTGGTCAGGTCATTCATGAGGAAAGATCCTGCCTCATGACTGAAAATACACTGTAAAAGTTTTATCCAGCTTTTCCCCAAAAGGATTTATAGCCATTTGTCAAGGCATCTCTGCATTCCAGAAAGAGAAATAAACCAAACATTTTGGGAATTGCTGGTTACTGGTTCTGAACTAACCTTAATTCCTGGAGGTACAGAATGTTGCTATGGTCTACCAGTCAGAGTGAAGGACTGTGAATGTCAGGTGAGCAGTTGTAGTTTATGTTCATTTCAGTGGGTCCGTTGTGTGCCAAAACTCATGCTGTGGTTATTTTACTAGTTACGAAAGCAGAGATGGAGTAGTATACTTAACAACAGGTAGACTCCCTAGTGATAGTGATTCCCTAACTTGTGTAGTTACAGCTATAATGATGGGACAAGTCAAGAGAAAGCCATTGAAAGTGAATCTATCTACCAAAAGAGCAAACCAAAACCAGTATAGCTTTCTAGAGACATTGGAAGAATCATTACCAATATCAAATTCTTGAAAGACAGTGTTAGTAGTTCCTACCACACCCCTATTCAAGTTGCCTATTTGGCCAGTACAGAAGACAGACAGATCTTTCAGTATGTAGGGAGTACCCATAAAATGAGGTCTCAACTCCTGTTTCAGCTGCTATTCCAATGTTTTCCTTCTGGAGAACATCAGCATCAGATATGTGGCGGTCATCTTCCTTGCAGCATACACTTGTGAGGGAACTTTAGGATGGCTGTCTTCTGAGGCCCAGAAATAGTCTTGGGAACTGCTGTCATCAAGCTAGACTCCTGAATTCAATGGGCACAATGAACTCTTACAGTGGCAGGGACCATGTGGTGACACTTAATGGACAAAAAGAAGGTGGTTTGGTTCACAAAGAGTTGTGAACCAAATGGGGTTGGCCATTGTGCCTCTGGAAAAATAATAGGTCAAATAAGTTTATAGTATTGCTTGATATGTGTAAGTGTGAAAGATCTCTTCTGCTGAATGGAAGTCTAGCTTTCTATAATGGTCATGCCTCTCACGTGCTTCCCAGCACTGATATTTATTGATACAAAGCTGAATTCCCTTGAATGAAGCATTGGTCAGGTCATTCATGAGGAAAGATCCTGCCTCATGACTGAAAATACACTGTAAAAGTTTTATCCAGCTTTTCCCCAAAAGGATTTATAGCCATTTGTCAAGGCATCTCTGCATTCCAGAAAGAGAAATAAACCAAACATTTTGGGAATTGCTGGTTACTGGTTCTGAACTAACCTTAATTCCTGGAGGTACAGAATGTTGCTATGGTCTACCAGTCAGAGTGAAGGACTGTGAATGTCAGGTGAGCAGTTGTAGTTTATGTTCATTTCAGTGGGTCCGTTGTGTGCCAAAACTCATGCTGTGGTTATTTTACTAGTTACGAAAGCAGAGATGGAGTAGTATACTTAACAACAGGTAGACTCCCTAGTGATAGTGATTCCCTAACTTGTGTAGTTACAGCTATAATGATGGGACAAGTCAAGAGAAAGCCATTGAAAGTGAATCTATCTACCAAAAGAGCAAACCAAAACCAGTATAGCTTTCTAGAGACATTGGAAGAATCATTACCAATATCAAATTCTTGAAAGACAGTGTTAGTAGTTCCTACCACACCCCTATTCAAGTTGCCTATTTGGCCAGTACAGAAGACAGACAGATCTTTCAGTATGTAGGGAGTACCCATAAAATGAGGTCTCAACTCCTGTTTCAGCTGCTATTCCAATGTTTTCCTTCTGGAGAAAATCAGCATCAGATATGTGGCTATTGTTCTAACAAGTAGCTATTTCCTCTATACCTTTTAGCAAAGATCTCAGAAGCAGTTTGCTTTCCCTTCTGAAAAATCAAGCAGTTAATTCTAACAAGTACTGCTCCCAAATAGACCATATGACAAGTGTTCAGAATTAGTCAATCAAAACCCCATAATCTTTCATCAGGATAATCCCAAACTGTATGTTTCTTTGATGATCAAGCAAAAACTGTTACAGCTTGGTTGGGAAGTTCTGATTCATTCACCATTTCCACCAGACATTGTACCTTCAGATTTCCATTTGTTTTGGTCCTTACAAAATTCTCTTAATGGAAAACATTTCAATTCCCTTGAAGACTATAAAAGGCTCCCAAGAGGGATTTCCCTGGTGGTCCAGTGGTAAAGAATCTGCCTTGTAATGCAGGAGACGGAGGTTTGATCCTGATCCAGGACCTATGATCTCACAGGCAGTGGAGTAACTAAGATCTAACACAACTAAAGAAATAAATATTGTGAAAAAAAGGCCCTCAGAACCATTCTTTGCTGAAAAAGATTTAAACAAATTTGGAAAGATGGAATTAAGAAGTAACCTGAAAAATGGCAGAAAGTAGCGGAACAAAATGAGTGCATTGTTCAATAAAGTTTGGTTAAAATGAAATATGAGTCTTTTTGCCTAAAAATTGAAGGAACATTTTGGCCAATCCAATATCTTTACTGACTGATGTGAAGACTATGTCAACTCTTCAGTGCTACAACATAATCTAGTCCAGAGGGGTGTTATTTGCCTCACCATTCCAAGAACTTCCTAGTAGACCATTGTCTTGTTGATGTAGCACTGATTGAATCTAATAGCAGAAGGAGACATCTGGATTAGAAAAGATGTGTGCCATAAATCCCACAAAAATTAGGACCTGCCACCCTTACAAATACCTAAGGAAATAGTGGTCTGAAGCACAGTGGGGTGGATATTCCTTCCAAATTTTGGAAAGAGTCACTGCATCTTATATTTCCTACACCAAAAAAGATACACTGTACCAACTTTGAAGACATCAGATGTCTAATTTGGGTGTGCTTCTTATATTCATTTATCAAATAGGTTCAAAAGGATACCATTTGTGTGTGGGTCTTAGAAGAAGAGACATATCTGAAAGAGGTCTAGGCTGACATGCAACCTGCTTGTGCACTCGAGCCTTGCCACCCAGGTGATCTTTTTGAAGTGTCTTTGAGGGACAATCTAATGTCAAGAGCCATTAGCAGGCACTTGCAGATAAATAACTGGGCAAATCTTCAATATTTTGGAATAAAACTATATCATAGTCATAAACATTATTTCTCCTTTTTTTTTTTTTACATTTGGCATCTTTTGTTGTTTTTTATTTATTTATTTTCATCCATCTTTATTCTTTGGCCTGTATGGGCCTCCAATTGCAATGGCCTCTCTCATTGCAGAGCACCTGCTCTGGGCACATGCACTCCAGAGTTCTGGCTTGTAATTGGTCACACTAGTCCAGTTGCTCCACGGCACATGGGATCTTCCCAGGCCAGGGATTGAACCAGTGCCCCTTGCACTGCAAGGTGAACTGTTTATCCACTGGTCCACCAGGGAAGCCCCTCATTTCTTCTTTTTAAGAATCAATTACTGATTTGCTTCTGGGTTCCAGTAGAGATTGAATTTTAGACCATGGGTCATTCCCTTCCATGTTGCCTGAGGTATATAACATGAACTGGGTGTTGTCTGACCACAAAGCCATGAACTTGGATATGCACAGAAATGCTCCCTCATCGAGGGGAAGTGATATATATATATATATATATATATATATATATATATGAGGTCTAACTTGAGTAGGTCATGGAGGCACAAATAAGTTTCAGGAGCTAGTTGTCAAGATGCCCATGTATTGATGGGACATCCCCTCATTACATGTACTCCTCCTTGTCAACCATAGTTATGGCCTCTTGGAGAGCTCCCTGTAATCATAACAGAAGAAGCACATATTTGAATCTGTCTCATCAAAGAGCCTACGATGTATGCTGGCACCACCATTCCCCAGAGGTGTCAGCCAACTGTGTGCTGTAAAATCGATTACACTGGACTATTTCCACCATGGAAAGAGGAGTGTGTTGTCCTTACTTGAACAGACACCTTCTTGGGACATGGATTTTCCTTCACTGCACACATTTGTTCTGTTAAAAGTATTATCTGTATATGGTTTATTCACATCCTGATACTCAACATTACTTCTGAGTAAGGAGGTTGTTTAAAAGCTAATAAAATGTGGATAAGGAAGATTTGGAAGACTTTGTTTTGACCTGAGCTGGGTGACCACTTGTAGTAGGACTAAGATCCTGTTCTCTGAGATGTCATATTAACCCCAAGTGAAAGAAACTGAAAGTGTTAATCATTCTGTGGTGTCTGACTCTTTTTGACACCATGTACTATAACCCACCAGGCTTCTCTTTCCATGGCAACAATGCTGGAGTGGCTAGTCATTCACCATGCCCTTCTCCAGGGGATCTTCCCAACCCAGGATTGAACCCGAGCCTCTTACATTGCAGGCAGATTCTTTACCATCTGAGCCACCAGGGAAGCTCAATCAATGCCAAACGAGAAACCAAATCATGGTACTCTTTCTCCCACAGTATGGTTAAAAACAGGAAAAGGACTGGCTCCTCTACTATCCCAAAGAATCTACCAGCAGAATTTTGTTTCCATGCCTGCAAGTTTGGTCTCTGCTGGCTCTTCTGAATTTTAGACCATGGGTCATTCCCTTCCATGTTGCCTGAGGTATATAACATGAACTGGGTGTTGTCTGACCACAAAGCCATGAACTTGGATATGCACAGAAATGCTCCCTCATCGAGGGGAAGTGATATATATATATATATATATATATATATATATATATATGAGGTCTAACTTGAGTAGGTCATGGAGGCACAAATAAGTTTCAGGAGCTAGTTGTCAAGATGCCCATGTATTGATGGGACATCCCCTCATTACATGTACTCCTCCTTGTCAACCATAGTTATGGCCTCTTGGAGAGCTCCCTGTAATCATAACAGAAGAAGCACATATTTGAATCTGTCTCATCAAAGAGCCTACGATGTATGCTGGCACCACCATTCCCCAGAGGTGTCAGCCAACTGTGTGCTGTAAAATCGATTACACTGGACTATTTCCACCATGGAAAGAGGAGTGTGTTGTCCTTACTTGAACAGACACCTTCTTGGGACATGGATTTTCCTTCACTGCACACATTTGTTCTGTTAAAAGTATTATCTGTATATGGTTTATTCACATCCTGATACTCAACATTACTTCTGAGTAAGGAGGTTGTTTAAAAGCTAATAAAATGTGGATAAGGAAGATTTGGAAGACTTTGTTTTGACCTGAGCTGGGTGACCACTTGTAGTAGGACTAAGATCCTGTTCTCTGAGATGTCATATTAACCCCAAGTGAAAGAAACTGAAAGTGTTAATCATTCTGTGGTGTCTGACTCTTTTTGACACCATGTACTATAACCCACCAGGCTTCTCTTTCCATGGGATTTTCCATGGCAACAATGCTGGAGTGGCTAGTCATTCACCATGCCCTTCTCCAGGGGATCTTCCCAACCCAGGATTGAACCCGAGCCTCTTACATTGCAGGCAGATTCTTTACCATCTGAGCCACCAGGGAAGCTCAATCAATGCCAAACGAGAAACCAAATCATGGTACTCTTTCTCCCACAGTATGGTTAAAAACAGGAAAAGGACTGGCTCCTCTACTATCCCAAAGAATCTACCAGCAGAATTTTGTTTCCATGCCTGCAAGTTTGGTCTCTGCTGCTCTAGAGGTCTTCTTTTCCAAGAGAAGCAGGCTTCTGCCAAGGCAGCCAGTGATGGTCCCATTAAAGTGGAAATAGAGACTGCCACCTGGAAATGGATGCCAATGAACCAATGGGTAAATAAGAAGTGAGTCTGCTGGCTGGGCATTTAATCCTAGCTCCAAGGAAGAAATTAAATTTCCAGCATAGAGTGGGCATATGAAGTGGGCATTTCTGCAATGTAGGTCACCTATATTGTTCTAAAAAGTTAATGGAGAAGTGTAGTAACCCAATAAAGGCAGGACCTCTGATGGCTCAGATACTCCATGAGGCATGGAACCACAGAGAGTTGAGGTGCTACTCAGGGAAAGGTGAAATGGTAGCAGAGAAAAGAAGTTGCAAATACAAGCCTTGACTATGTTGCCAGTAAGTGGAATGAGGACTGTATTAGTAATGAGCTTTTCACCCTTACTATATACATATTGTGTGTGTGCATTAACCAATTTATCTGTCCCCTCTCCTGTTCTCCTGCCATCCAAAAAAGGCACACTGATTTGGTTAAACTCAAATTGTTTTTTTAAATCTATTTGTTTTTAATTGGAGAATAATTGCTTTACGATAGTTGTTGGTTTCTGCTGTACATCAACATGAATCAGCCATAGGCATGCATATGTCCCCTCCCTCTTGAGCATCCCTCCCACCTCACCCCACCACTGACCGAGCTGGACGTGACTAAGACTGAGATGTCTTTTGAAAGTGTTAATCATTCTGTGGTGTCTGACTCTTTTGACACCATGTACNATAACCCACCAGGCTTCTCTTTCCATGGGATTTTCCATGGCAACAATGCTGGAGTGGCTAGTCATTCACCATGCCCTTCTCCAGGGGATCTTCCCAACCCAGGATTGAACCCGAGCCTCTTACATTGCAGGCAGATTCTTTACCATCTGAGCCACCAGGGAAGCTCAATCAATGCCAAACGAGAAACCAAATCATGGTACTCTTTCTCCCACAGTATGGTTAAAAACAGGAAAAGGACTGGCTCCTCTACTATCCCAAAGAATCTACCAGCAGAATTTTGTTTCCATGCCTGCAAGTTTGGTCTCTGCTGCTCTAGAGGTCTTCTTTTCCAAGAGAAGCAGGCTTCTGCCAAGGCAGCCAGTGATGGTCCCATTAAAGTGGAAATAGAGACTGCCACCTGGAAATGGATGCCAATGAACCAATGGGTAAATAAGAAGTGAGTCTGCTGGCTGGGCATTTAATCCTAGCTCCAAGGAAGAAATTAAATTTCCAGCATAGAGTGGGCATATGAAGTGGGCATTTCTGCAATGTAGGTCACCTATATTGTTCTAAAAAGTTAATGGAGAAGTGTAGTAACCCAATAAAGGCAGGACCTCTGATGGCTCAGATACTCCATGAGGCATGGAACCACAGAGAGTTGAGGTGCTACTCAGGGAAAGGTGAAATGGTAGCAGAGAAAAGAAGTTGCAAATACAAGCCTTGACTATGTTGCCAGTAAGTGGAATGAGGACTGTATTAGTAATGAGCTTTTCACCCTTACTATATACATATTGTGTGTGTGCATTAACCAATTTATCTGTCCCCTCTCCTGTTCTCCTGCCATCCAAAAAAGGCACACTGATTTGGTTAAACTCAAATTGTTTTTTTAAATCTATTTGTTTTTAATTGGAGAATAATTGCTTTACGATAGTTGTTGGTTTCTGCTGTACATCAACATGAATCAGCCATAGGCATGCATATGTCCCCTCCCTCTTGAGCATCCCTCCCACCTCACCCCACCACTGTAGGTTGTCACAGAGCACCATGGTTGAGGTCCCTGTTATACGGATAATCCCCACTGGCTCTCTATTGTGCGTATGGTAGTGTATATGTTTCAATGCTGCTCTCCCTATTCATCCCACCCTCTCCTGCCCCCACTGTGTCCACGGCTCTGTTATGTATGTATCCACTGCTGCTGAAGTTAGGTTAATCAGTACGATCTTTATAGATTCCATATATATAAGTTAATATACAATATAGTTTTTTATTAATTATTTTGATTTTACAGAGTTTTGTTCACAGCTGTACATGAACCCAAATCAGTCATAGGTATATCCTTTGTTTTCCTCTTTCTGACTTACTTCACTCTATATAATAGTCTCTAGGTTCATTCACTTCATGAGAAATGACTCAAGTGTGTTCATTTTTATGGCTGAGTAAGAGTCCATTGTATATGTGTACTGCAGCTTCTTTATCCATTTATATGTCAATGAACATCTAGGTTGCTTCCCATGATTCACTGTTTAAGTCAAAGAATATCAAAAGAGAGTGTGACACAACTGGAAGAAGGTGGATGAGGTAA
Organism: Tragulus kanchil; assembly: GCA_022376925.1. Taxonomy (NCBI): domain Eukaryota; kingdom Metazoa; phylum Chordata; class Mammalia; order Artiodactyla; family Tragulidae; genus Tragulus; species Tragulus kanchil. The sequence goes on from JAIOJX010000025.1 coordinate 39,405,644, forward strand.
TACATGGGACTGTTATGTAGAGGCAGTTAGTGTGTCTTTGAGTGTACAATGGATAGTTGCATTATGTTCTATTATGTTTATCTGGAAGTGGAACATGCTTAAAATACAAATGTAGGGATACCAAGCTGGATACTCAGGAGGGGACTCATGTTCAATAACAGCTTAACTGAGTTGGAAAGACATTTTTGGGAAGGTCTTGTTTCCATGGCCCTTGGTTAGGATTGGCCACAAGATAAGTCCATACAAGATTTTGGAAGGTGTAAATGAAGCAACAGTCATTACCCTCTGAAGAGAAGAATGATGTTGGGTTCACGCATCCAGCAGTTCATGTACATGGTCACTGATCTGCTGGCTCCTCTTAACAGAGGACAGCAGCTCAGCTTACGGACCTTCCAGCTTCACCTTCAGCTTCTCCAAGTCCTGATTTAGACATATGCATGGGTGTGTGGGAACAGGTATCTGCTTCTTCTGTCATTGGTCACCCATATCATTGGAGGTTATCGTGGTGAGAGACAGCTATGAGTTTAAGTTCTTTCTTGTGGGTTCCCATTGGTTCTTGCTGTCCTCTGCTTCATGTGACGTGTTTCATCCCAATTGACTGCCAGTCCTCATGGCCTACAACAACTTCAGGACCACAAACCAATACAACTGCAACAATGTTCCATAGAGTTTTTCCATCAGTTCCAACAATTATGTATCTAGCCCCTTTAATAAATTCATACTCCTATATCACTCGTAATGGCATTGCTTTCTGAATTAAATCCCAATTGATAGACATCACTAACAGTGTGATTCAGTATAGTCACTTTTTAGGAATAAAATTAGTGTACACACCATTAGGAAGTGTCATGCTTAATTTATTCTAAACATTGTTTTAAACAAGATCTCCTAAATTTATGTGATCCTCATGGACCTCAGCAGGAGATAATTTTTGATGTTTTGTTTCATAGTTTTATAGTTCATATTAAGTTCCTTTTAAAAATATTTTAATAGAATTCCAGTTCTCAGAATACTATGTGCTGTGCTGTGCTAAGTCACTTCAGTTTTGTTCAACTCATTGTGACTCTATGGACTATAGCCCTCCAGGCTCCTCTGTCCTTGGGATTCTCTAGACAAGAATACTGGAATGGCTTGTCATTTCCTCCTCCAGGGGATCTTCCTGACTCAGGGATCAAACTTGCGACTCATTATGTTTTTTTTCTGGAAGTGGAACATGCTTAAAATACAAATGTAGGGATACCAAGCTGGATACTCAGGAGGGGACTCATGTTCAATAACAGCTTAACTGAGTTGGAAAGACATTTTTGGGAAGGTCTTGTTTCCATGGCCCTTGGTTAGGATTGGCCACAAGATAAGTCCATACAAGATTTTGGAAGGTGTAAATGAAGCAACAGTCATTACCCTCTGAAGAGAAGAATGATGTTGGGTTCACGCATCCAGCAGTTCATGTACATGGTCACTGATCTGCTGGCTCCTCTTAACAGAGGACAGCAGCTCAGCTTACGGACCTTCCAGCTTCACCTTCAGCTTCTCCAAGTCCTGATTTAGACATATGCATGGGTGTGTGGGAACAGGTATCTGCTTCTTCTGTCATTGGTCACCCATATCATTGGAGGTTATCGTGGTGAGAGACAGCTATGAGTTTAAGTTCTTTCTTGTGGGTTCCCATTGGTTCTTGCTGTCCTCTGCTTCATGTGACGTGTTTCATCCCAATTGACTGCCAGTCCTCATGGCCTACAACAACTTCAGGACCACAAACCAATACAACTGCAACAATGTTCCATAGAGTTTTTCCATCAGTTCCAACAATTATGTATCTAGCCCCTTTAATAAATTCATACTCCTATATCACTCGTAATGGCATTGCTTTCTGAATTAAATCCCAATTGATAGACATCACTAACAGTGTGATTCAGTATAGTCACTTTTTAGGAATAAAATTAGTGTACACACCATTAGGAAGTGTCATGCTTAATTTATTCTAAACATTGTTTTAAACAAGATCTCCTAAATTTATGTGATCCTCATGGACCTCAGCAGGAGATAATTTTTGATGTTTTGTTTCATAGTTTTATAGTTCATATTAAGTTCCTTTTAAAAATATTTTAATAGAATTCCAGTTCTCAGAATACTATGTGCTGTGCTGTGCTAAGTCACTTCAGTTTTGTTCAACTCATTGTGACTCTATGGACTATAGCCCTCCAGGCTCCTCTGTCCTTGGGATTCTCTAGACAAGAATACTGGAATGGCTTGTCATTTCCTCCTCCAGGGGATCTTCCTGACTCAGGGATCAAACTTGCGACTCTTATGTTTTGAGCATTGGCAGGTGGGCTTTTACAACCAGTTACACCTGGGAAACCAACAGAATATTATAATATCTTCCTTATATTTTGAAAATACTGAGTTGGCCAAAAAGCTCACTTGGGTTTTTCCATACAATGTTACAGGGTTTCAAATATTTTTGGTCAACCACTATCTATATAGCAAAAAATTTAAAGAGACAAGGTATAAATAATAATTGTGCTCATAGATGTACTATATGTTTACAAAGTGGTCCAAGTTCTAACTTGAATGTGTGTATGTGAAGTAGAGAGAGAGAGAGAGAGAGAGAGAGAGAGAGAGAGAGAATAGTCTCTTCCTCTAATAACGTAGAAAAGGAAAAAAGAGCAGGAATTCCTTTCTTTATAATGCTTAAGGATAGAGCTTCAAGATTGTAGCCAGACACAAATATTTATTCCAGAAATAATCCTGCTCTCCTAGGTCTAACCTTCAAATTTGAAGATCATGAATGAGCCAGAGATGGAATACATATGTTTTCAAAAGAGACCCATCTTAGATGAATAGAACTTATTCTATGACTCGCCCACACTGTGTTGGAAATACATCTGTTTTCCCCACTTACGTTGATCACATACTCAGCAGTTGGGCTACCCTCTCACCAGCAACTAGAATCATAGAGAGTCAGTGTTGCCTCTCCTACCCCAACAGTGAGGGACTGGAACCATTTATGGAGTCAGCAAATGGAGAGTTGAAATATCAGCTTTTTCTTTTTTTAACTGATTAAGGCAGGCTGAATAAGATGAATTTTTTAAAGCACATTGGAGGGTAAGTGTCAGGACGAGCTTGCTAATACTTTACCTATAAAATGGACAGACTCACCCACATGGTCACAGATAGCTGGGGATGACAGCTGGCCCCATTAAGGTAACTAACTACATTGCAGTCCATTATTTTCAGACAAAAGGGTTAGTAATTTTTGTTCTTGCTGTTTTACTTGTGACTCTATGGACTATAGCCCTCCAGGCTCCTCTGTCCTTGGGATTCTCTAGACAAGAATACTGGAATGGCTTGTCATTTCCTCCTCCAGGGGATCTTCCTGACTCAGGGATCAAACCTGCGACTCTTATGTTTTGAGCATTGGCAGGTGGGCTTTTACAACCAGTTACACCTGGGAAACCAACAGAATATTATAATATCTTCCTTATATTTTGAAAATACTGAGTTGGCCAAAAAGCTCACTTGGGTTTTTCCATACAATGTTACAGGGTTTCAAATATTTTTGGTCAACCACTATCTATATAGCAAAAATTAAACAGACAAGGTATAAATAATAATTGTGCTCATAGATGTACTATATGTTTACAAAGTGGTCCAAGTTCTAACTTGAATGTGTGTATGTGAAGTAGAGAGAGAGAGAGAGAGAGAGAGAGAGAGAGAATAGTCTCTTCCTCTAATAACGTAGAAAAGGAAAAAAGAGCAGGAATTCCTTTCTTTATAATGCTTAAGGATAGAGCTTCAAGATTGTAGCCAGACACAAATATTTATTCCAGAAATAATCCTGCTCTCCTAGGTCTAACCTTCAAATTTGAAGATCATGAATGAGCCAGAGATGGAATACATATGTTTTCAAAAGAGACCCATCTTAGATGAATAGAACTTATTCTATGACTCGCCCACACTGTGTTGGAAATACATCTGTTTTCCCCACTTACGTTGATCACATACTCAGCAGTTGGGCTACCCTCTCACCAGCAACTAGAATCATAGAGAGTCAGTGTTGCCTCTCCTACCCCAACAGTGAGGGACTGGAACCATTTATGGAGTCAGCAAATGGAGAGTTGAAATATCAGCTTTTTCTTTTTTTAACTGATTAAGGCAGGCTGAATAAGATGAATTTTTTAAAGCACATTGGAGGGTAAGTGTCAGGACGAGCTTGCTAATACTTTACCTATAAAATGGACAGACTCACCCACATGGTCACAGATAGCTGGGGATGACAGCTGGCCCCATTAAGGTAACTAACTACATTGCAGTCCATTATTTTCAGACAAAAGGGTTAGTAATTTTTGTTCTTGCTGTTTTACTTTGTGATTAACCGGTTAGTGAATACATTCTGACTCTCTGCTCACCTTTATCAAGAGGATCCCACAGGATTTTGGTAGATTTACCTGATGATGTGAATCAAATCCTCTTTTTTGGTAGGTCTGAGCCCTAGTCACCATGACCTTCTCATTACTGCTAGTATTTGGTGATATTTTATATAACATTGCTTTCATTTTCTATGCATATATGGTATTTCCCTGAATTGATTGTGTTGTGGTTGTTGTTACTCAGTTGCTAAGTCATGTGCAACTCTTTGCAACCTCATGTACTGCAGTATGCCAGGTTTCCTTGTCCTTCACTATATCCCAGAGTTTGCTGGAACTCATGTGCATTGTGACTCAAGTCCACTGAGTCATAACTTTACTATAAATCCTTTATAAGTATGGTCCATATTTTATGCTTTTGTTCTGCCTCACTGCCTTTACCATTTTGCCAAGCACATAGTATTAATAGTTCTTCAAATTAAAAAGATATATATTCAAGTGAGAAGGGACAAATTAGGAGTTTGGGATTCATAGATTTGCATTCCTTTTCTTTTTTTCTTTTTTTTTTTTTTAATGGTTTCTCTTGGGGGCAGTTGGGTTGAGGAGGGAGGAGCGGTGGGTGGACCGCTTCTATTGGTCTTTCACTTATTTATTTTTCATCATCTTTGTTCTTTGGCCCATGTGAGCCTCCCATCACGGTGACCTCTGTTGTTGCAGAGCACCGGCTCTGGGCGCATGCGCTCCAGAGCTCCGACTCGGTAATTGGACACATCGGTCCAGCCGCTCCACTACACGTGGGATCTTCCCAGGCCAGGGATCGAATCAGCGCCCCTTGCACTGCAAGGAGGTGTCCTTACCCCACTGGACCACCAGGGAAGCCCGATATGCATTCCTATATAAAAAATAGATTAACAACAAGGGCCTACTCTCTAGCACAGGGAACTATATTCAATATCTTTCAAGAATTTATAATGGAAAAGAGTCTGAAAAAGAATACATGTGTATATATATATAAAACCTTGATGTATACATGAAACTAATACATCATAATAAATCAACTATAAAACAAAGTGTCAGTCACTCAGTTGTGTCTGACTCTTTGAGACTCCATGGATTGTAAATCACCAGGCTCCTTTCTCCATACAATTCTCCAGGCAAGAATACTGGAGTGGGGAACCATTCCCTTCTCCAAAGGATCTTTCTGACCTAGGGCTCAAACCTAGGTCTCCTGCATTGCAGGCAGATTCTTTACCATCTAAGCCACCAGGCAATACTTCAACTATATTGAGTTTCCCAGTTGGTGAAGTTAGTAAGGAATCTACCTGCAATGCAGGAGATGTAAGAGACCTAAGTTTGATCCCAGGAAGGTTCAAGAAGGTTCCCCTGGAAAAGGAAATGGCAACCCATTCCAGTATCCTTGACTGGAAAATTCCATGGACAGATCAGCCTGGTAGGTTACGGTCTAAGGGGTCAAAAAAAGCTGGACACAATATGAATATAATATATATAATGAGGGAATGATTGCCAGGTGTATGCTTCAGTATTTCTTTCCCAAGAAGTAGACTCTAAAATAGAGATCATTGTAAAATAGAGATCAATGTGCAGAAAGCTTATTAGGAACTGCTGTTCACACGTGCTTACAGGACCAACTTCTGTGCTAAAAATAAAAGGGTAACAAGATGGGGTGAAGAAAGGTGGGCTCTGTTGCAATTTCAACAAAGTACTCAACTAAACCTACAAAGAACTCTAAAAGGTTTCCCTGGTGGTCCAGTGGACAAGGACACTGCCTTGCAGTGTGCAAGGGGCGCCAGTTTGATCCCTGGCCTGGGAAGATCCCACATGCCACAAAGCGGCTGGACTGATGTGTCCAATTATAGAGCCGGAGCTCTGGAGTGCGTGCGCCCAAAGCTGGTGCTCTGCAACAACAGAGGTCACTGCAATGGGAGGCCCACATGGGCCAAAGAAAAGAGATGGATGAAAATAGATAAACGAAAGACCAATAGAAGTGGCCCGCCCACCCCTCCATCCCCAACCCGCGCCCCCCACAAGAAAAAAAAAAATGAACTCTAAAGTTGGAATGTACCTTCAAATTTACTCTAGTTTGGGAGAGGCAACTGGCGCTTTACAATGCAGTATGGGCCATTCATTGGAGGCAGGCTTCTCCCAGGAAAGGATGTGACATTGGCAAGGTAGCTCTCCAGGTGAGTGCATTTCCTGAAAAAGCTGTTAGCTGAGATCTGATGTCCTGAATCACTCCCAGAAATTTGAAGATAATGTCATTCATCACTGAAGGTGATGAATCCAGGTGCTATCTTAGAGCACTGTAAAAGGCTCTAATCCCACTTTTCATTCTAATCTGAAAGAAGAGCAATGCTAAACAATGTCCAAACTACAGCATAATTGCACTCATTTCACATGCTAGCAAAGTAACTCTCAAAATCCACCAAGCTAGGTTTCAACAGTACATGAACTGTGAACTTCCAGATGTACAACTGGATTTAGAAAAGACAGAGGAATCAGAGATCCAATTACCAACATCCACTGGATCATAGTAAGAGCAAGGGAATTCCAGAAAAACATCTACTTCTGCCTCGCTGATTACACTAAAGCCTTTGACTTTGAGACTGTGGAAAATTCTGAATGAGATGTGAATACCAGGCCACCTTACCTGCCTCCTGAGAAACCTGTATGCAGGACACGAAGCAACAGTTAGAGCTGGACATGGAACAACAGACAGGTTCCAAATTGGGAAAGGAGTACATCAAATCTGTATATTGTCACCCTGCTTATTTAGTTTATATTCAGAGTATATCATGTGAAATGCCAGTTTGGATGAAGCAGGAGCTGGAATCAAGATTTCTGGGAGAAATATCAATAACCTCAGGTATGCAGGTGACATCACCCTTATGGCAAAAAGTGAAGAGGAACTAATGAGCCTCTTGATGAAGGTGAAAGAGGAGAGTGAAAAAGCTGGCCTAAAAGTCAATATTCAAAAAACAAAGATCATGGCATTCGGTCCCATCACTTCATGGCAAATAGATGGGCAAACAATGGAAATAGTGACAGAATTTATTTCCATGGGCTCCAAAATCACTGTGAACTGTGACCTCAGCAATGAAATCAAAAGACACTTGCTCCTTGGAAGAAAAGCTGTGTAATACCTAAATAGCATATCCCCAACCCGCGCCCCCACAAGAAGAAAAATGAACTCTAAAGTTGGAATGTACCTTCAAATTTACTCTAGTTTGGGAGAGGCAACTGGCGCTTTACAATGCAGTATGGGCCATTCATTGGAGGCAGGCTTCTCCCAGGAAAGGATGTGACATTGGCAAGGTAGCTCTCCAGGTGAGTGCATTTCCTGAAAAAGCTGTTAGCTGAGATCTGATGTCCTGAATCACTCCCAGAAATTTGAAGATAATGTCATTCATCACTGAAGGTGATGAATCCAGGTGCTATCTTAGAGCACTGTAAAAGGCTCTAATCCCACTTTTCATTCTAATCTGAAAGAAGAGCAATGCTAAACAATGTCCAAACTACAGCATAATTGCACTCATTTCACATGCTAGCAAAGTAACTCTCAAAATCCACCAAGCTAGGTTTCAACAGTACATGAACTGTGAACTTCCAGATGTACAACTGGATTTAGAAAAGACAGAGGAATCAGAGATCCAATTACCAACATCCACTGGATCATAGTAAGAGCAAGGGAATTCCAGAAAAACATCTACTTCTGCCTCGCTGATTACACTAAAGCCTTTGACTTTGAGACTGTGGAAATTTCTGAATGAGATGTGAATACCAGGCCACCTTACCTGCCTCCTGAGAAACCTGTATGCAGGACACGAAGCAATAGTTAGAGCTGGACATGGAACAACAGACAGGTTCCAAATTGGGAAAGGAGTACATCAAATCTGTATATTGTCACCCTGCTTATTTAGTTTATATTCAGAGTATATCATGTGAAATGCCAGTTTGGATGAAGCAGGAGCTGGAATCAAGATTTCTGGGAGAAATATCAATAACCTCAGGTATGCAGGTGACATCACCCTTATGGCAAAAAGTGAAGAGGAACTAATGAGCCTCTTGATGAAGGTGAAAGAGGAGAGTGAAAAAGCTGGCCTAAAAGTCAATATTCAAAAAACAAAGATCATGGCATTCGGTCCCATCACTTCATGGCAAATAGATGGGCAAACAATGGAAATAGTGACAGAATTTATTTCCATGGGCTCCAAAATCACTGTGAACTGTGACCTCAGCAATGAAATCAAAAGACACTTGCTCCTTGGAAGAAAAGCTGTGTAATACCTAAATAGCATATTCAAAAGCAGAGACATCACTTTGCCAACAAAATTCCATATAGTCAAAAAGGTGGTTTTCCCAGTCATTGTGTATGGGTGTAAGAGCTGGATCATAAAGAAGGCTGAGTGATGAAGAACTGATGCCTTTGAACTATGATATTGGAGAAGACTTTTGAGAGTCCCTTGAACAGCCAGGAAATCAGACCAGTCAATCCTAAAGGTAATGAATACTGAAATAGTCATTGTAAGGAATGATGTTGAAGCTGAAGCTCCAATACTTGGTCACCTGATGCAAAGAGACAACTCACTCGAAAAAAGTCTGATGTTGGGAAAAATAGAAGGCAAAAGGAGGAGACAACAAAGGACAAGATAGTTGGATGGCATCCCTGAGTCAATGGATATGAGTTTGGACAAGCTCTGGGAGATGGTGAAGGACAGGGGAGCCTGGTGTGCTATGATCCATGAGGTTGCAAAGAGTCAGACAAGACTGAACACAAAGATTTGAATATGTAATACATTATTTTTTCATGTTTTTGTTGTGGTAGAAGTCACATTATACAAAACATGCTATTTTAACCATATTTAACTGTACAGTTCATTGGCACTTTGTGCATTCAGTTTGTTATACAATTCTCACCACCATCCATCTCCAAATTCTATACCTTCCTAAACTGAAACTCTGGGGGAAAGCAGAATTAGTGTAATATGTCATTTTTTAAATTAGGTGGGTAAATGAGTATAGATTGTTTTTTTATTCTCTACAGTTTTTGATATGCTTTAAAGTTAATTATATGTATGATAAATTAATATATAACCACAAGTGAAGGAATTAGAAACCAAAAATGACAGAATAGATCAACTAACCCAAGAGCTTGACCTTTTTAAAGACAAGATTAAGGGCTTCCCCTGGTGGTCCAGTGGAAGGACACCGCCTTGCAGTGCAAGGGGCACCGGTTCGAAAATATGTTTGGGCAAACAATGGAAATAGTGACAGAATTTATTTCCATGGGCTCCAAAATCACTGTGAACTGTGACCTCAGCAATGAAATCAAAAGACACTTGCTCCTTGGAAGAAAAGCTGTGTAATACCTAAATAGCATATTCAAAAGCAGAGACATCACTTTGCCAACAAAATTCCATATAGTCAAAAAGGTGGTTTTCCCAGTCATTGTGTATGGGTGTAAGAGCTGGATCATAAAGAAGGCTGAGTGATGAAGAACTGATGCCTTTGAACTATGATATTGGAGAAGACTTTTGAGAGTCCCTTGAACAGCCAGGAAATCAGACCAGTCAATCCTAAAGGTAATGAATACTGAAATAGTCATTGTAAGGAATGATGTTGAAGCTGAAGCTCCAATACTTGGTCACCTGATGCAAAGAGACAACTCACTCGAAAAAAGTCTGATGTTGGGAAAATAGAAGGCAAAAGGAGGAGACAACAAAGGACAAGATAGTTGGATGGCATCCCTGAGTCAATGGATATGAGTTTGGACAAGCTCTGGGAGATGGTGAAGGACAGGGGAGCCTGGTGTGCTATGATCCATGAGGTTGCAAAGAGTCAGACAAGACTGAACACAAAGATTTGAATATGTAATACATTATTTTTTCATGTTTTTGTTGTGGTAGAAGTCACATTATACAAAACATGCTATTTTAACCATATTTAACTGTACAGTTCATTGGCACTTTGTGCATTCAGTTTGTTATACAATTCTCACCACCATCCATCTCCAAATTCTATACCTTCCTAAACTGAAACTCTGGGGGAAAGCAGAATTAGTGTAATATGTCATTTTTTAAATTAGGTGGGTAAATGAGTATAGATTGTTTTTTTATTCTCTACAGTTTTTGATATGCTTTAAAGTTAATTATATGTATGATAAATTAATATATAACCACAAGTGAAGGAATTAGAAACCAAAAATGACAGAATAGATCAACTAACCCAAGAGCTTGACCTTTTTAAAGACAAGATTAAGGGCTTCCCCTGGTGGTCCAGTGGAAGGACACCGCCTTGCAGTGCAAGGGGCACCGGTTCGAGCCCTGGCCTGGGAAGATCCCACGTGCCGCGGAGCGGCTGGACTGATGTGTCCAATTACCGAGCTGGAGCTCTGGAGCGCATGCACCCAGAGCCAGTGCTCTGCAATGACAGATGCCACCGCGATGGGAAGCCCACAGGAGCCAAAGAACAAAGACGAATGAAAAATAGAGAAAACGAAAAACCAATAGAAGTGGCCCACCCACTCCCCTCCCTCCCCAACCTGACCCTGGCCCAAAATGAAAAAAAAAAAAAAGAAGACAAGATTAAACATGAATAAAAAAGAAATGCACATTTATGTTATTAGGCATGACAAAGACATACCATAATAGACAGGATGTTTTAACATTCTAAAGGAACTTCATTTGATCTATTTTAATAAGTATAACTATTTCAGTGAACTAGACAATTTTTTTAGGGAACTAAACCTATCTCAAATGCATTTGTGATTTACTGGCCCTCCATTGGAATCCCCTAGTCTACATCCTTGGACAACCCAAAACTCTTTCAAATACTCTGGACATGTCCAGGTAACTCAGGTTCTCAGGTCCTCTCTGTCCCTGGGTTTCCTGCTCACTTTCTTTCTGCACTATGTTGACCAAGACATATAATACTCCTCCTCAGTTTATGCCAAAAAATTAAAGTCACTCTCAAAGGATATTTTGGAGGATTGAGTATTTCACTAAAAATACATGTTAAATATCCCCAAACAAAATGATAGTCATAAATGGCATTTGGCCCCTAAATTACTGGGAAATGTCCTTACCTATTTCCCCATCAGAGACCTCACACCCTGTCATATCTTGGGCTAATCTCTCTCAACTGTTCTCTTTACTTTGCTTTCTTCTCTCATTTCACTGCACAAGACAATGATAATTCCTGTCATTTATGCATAATATCACTAATTATTTCTTAATGCTTGCTAATATGTAAGCCTCCTGGGTCATAGTATGATATTAGACTTTTTTTTTTAAAAAAACCACAAGTGAAGGAATTAGAAACCAAAAATGACAGAATAGATCAACTAACCCAAGAGCTTGACCTTTTTAAAGACAAGATTAAGGGCTTCCCCTGGTGGTCCAGTGGAAGGACACCGCCTTGCAGTGCAAGGGGCGCCGGTTCGAGCCCTGGCCTGGGAAGATCCCACGTGCCGCGGAGCGGCTGGACTGATGTGTCCAATTACCGAGCTGGAGCTCTGGAGTGCATGCACCCAGAGCCAGTGCTCTGCAATGACAGATGCCACCGCGATGGGAAGCCCACAGGAGCCAAAGAACAAAGACGAATGAAAAATAGAGAAAACGAAAAACCAATAGAAGTGGCCAACCCACTCCCCTCCCTCCCCAACCTGACCCTGGCCCAAAATGAAAAAAAAAAAAAAAGAAGACAAGATTAAACATGAATAAAAAAGAAATGCACATTTATGTTATTAGGCATGACAAAGACATACCATAATAGACAGGATGTTTTAACATTCTAAAGGAACTTCATTTGATCTATTTTAATAAGTATAACTATTTCAGTGAACTAGACAATTTTTTTAGGGAACTAAACCTATCTCAAATGCATTTGTGATTTACTGGCCCTCCATTGGAATCCCCTAGTCTACATCCTTGGACAACCCAAAACTCTTTCAAATACTCTGGACATGTCCAGGTAACTCAGGTTCTCAGGTCCTCTCTGTCCCTGGGTTTCCTGCTCACTTTCTTTCTGCACTATGTTGACCAAGACATATAATACTCCTCCTCAGTTTATGCCAAAAAATTAAAGTCACTCTCAAAGGATATTTTGGAGGATTGAGTATTTCACTAAAAATACATGTTAAATATCCCCAAACAAAATGATAGTCATAAATGGCATTTGGCCCCTAAATTACTGGGGAAATGTCCTTACCTATTTCCCCATCAGAGACCTCACACCCTGTCATATCTTGGGCTAATCTCTCTCAACTGTTCTCTTTACTTTGCTTTCTTCTCTCATTTCACTGCACAAGACAATGATAATTCCTGTCATTTATGCATAATATCACTAATTATTTCTTAATGCTTGCTAATATGTAAGCCTCCTGGGTCTCTATACCCTTGACTCATCAAGGTATTTTCTCAATAGACAGTAGATTGTTTAAAAAGGATTCAAATAACAGATGCTAATGATAATTGCCAAACTATACTTAAGAAGTTATAAAATAATATGGGCAATATTGTCTCAAATATGAAATATGCTTATCACTCATACACACACACACACACTCACACACATGCACATGAACATCATAAGGCATTTGCAGAGCTATTAATTGACTTAACTCTAATGACTCTATTGACTCTGATATTCTCCTTGTATTTTTAACATTATTTAAATAATTAGAAAAATTACATCAAAATACATAAACATTTAGGTGTGGTATTCCTTAAATAAAGAAGGCAGAATGTATATTGTTTCTCCCAGGGCAGTTTCCATCCCATGTCTAGGAAAAATATTGATTAGTCCACCATATTGCCTCCAGGCAAGGCTTCTTTGACTTAGCTTTCTGGGACTTAGGTGGAGGTAAGTACTGCACAGCGCCCTGTTCAGTATGTCTAGTCCCTGTCCTATTTCTCCACAAGCCCTCAGTACATATTCTCTTGTATTCTGCATCCCCAGTGCTGCTCTGCTGTGTTTTCCAGAAACTGTACTTTTGCTATAGTTGAATTTCTGTCCTTTGGGAAGTTGACTTGTTTCCTATTGATTCTCCAAGATGTCTTGCAGTGTTCCGCCCTGAAGTCAATAGCCTACAGAAAGGAGTGTACATGCCCAAATATGCATGCATTTAACAGGGAGTAAGTAATAGTGATTCTGGACTGACACGCTGGAACTCTGGCAAGGAATAAACTCTAGGTCTCCCTCTACATGCTGTATACATCCCTGTCTCTACAGGAGTCTTCCTCCCTTTCAATTACTGAAAGTCACATTTTCTCATGAAAACCCTGAATTAACATAGCATCCCTATAATGTATTCTCATAGCAATCTTTACTTAACCTTTTGTAAAAACTCTTCCCATATTATTTAAGTTCCCTGACACCAGGATTATTTTTCTCTTGTTTATTACTCTCTTTCTGGACTGTAATAAGTGCTTTGTGAATAAGCTAAGGGATGGAGAGGTGGTGATTTAGTGAAAAGATGGGTGAATGGATGGATGGCCAGAACTTCTGAAAATTTTCTTTCTCATCTTTAACTTTATTCACTGGTTTTTCCAGCACAGAATCAGTTCAGCCAGTGTTCTCATCAAAGTAAATGTAGTCTCCTGCAGGAAAGACCTTAAGGAAATGAAAAGTATCTCAATTAAGTCAAGGTGACAATTTAATAGGAATTGAAGTATACCAAATTTAGAAGCATTTCCACCAAAGACTTTTTCTTCATTGTCTTCAATCCTGGTGTGCTTTTGTCAGGAACCCAGGCTCAAAGAAGAACATGAGTCTTTTCCCTATTATTCCTAATGACGTCATGTTAGATTTGTTCATCTTGTTACAGGTCTGCAAATCCCCATTTACTTATACTATGCTGACTTAGGTGGCAGGTTTCCATCCCATGTCTAGGAAAAATATTGATTAGTCCACCATATTGCCTCCAGGCAAGGCTTCTTTGACTTAGCTTTCTGGGACTTAGGTGGAGGTAAGTACTGCACAGCCCTGTTCAGTATGTCTAGTCCCTGTCCTATTTCTCCACAAGCCCTCAGTACATATTCTCTTGTATTCTGCATCCCCAGTGCTGCTCTGCTGTGTTTTCCAGAAACTGTACTTTTGCTATAGTTGAATTTCTGTCCTTTGGGAAGTTGACTTGTTTCCTATTGATTCTCCAAGATGTCTTGCAGTGTTCCGCCCTGAAGTCAATAGCCTACAGAAAGGAGTGTACATGCCCAAATATGCATGCATTTAACAGGGAGTAAGTAATAGTGATTCTGGACTGACACGCTGGAACTCTGGCAAGGAATAAACTCTAGGTCTCCCTCTACATGCTGTATACATCCCTGTCTCTACAGGAGTCTTCCTCCCTTTCAATTACTGAAAGTCACATTTTCTCATGAAAACCCTGAATTAACATAGCATCCCTATAATGTATTCTCATAGCAATCTTTACTTAACCTTTTGTAAAAACTCTTCCCATATTATTTAAGTTCCCTGACACCAGGATTATTTTTCTCTTGTTTATTACTCTCTTTCTGGACTGTAATAAGTGCTTTGTGAATAAGCTAAGGGATGGAGAGGTGGTGATTTAGTGAAAAGATGGGTGAATGGATGGATGGCCAGAACTTCTGAAAATTTTCTTTCTCATCTTTAACTTTATTCACTGGTTTTTCCAGCACAGAATCAGTTCAGCCAGTGTTCTCATCAAAGTAAATGTAGTCTCCTGCAGGAAAGACCTTAAGGAAATGAAAAGTATCTCAATTAAGTCAAGGTGACAATTTAATAGGAATTGAAGTATACCAAATTTAGAAGCATTTCCACCAAAGACTTTTTCTTCATTGTCTTCAATCCTGGTGTGCTTTTGTCAGGAACCCAGGCTCAAAGAAGAACATGAGTCTTTTCCCTATTATTCCTAATGACGTCATGTTAGATTTGTTCATCTTGTTACAGGTCTGCAAATCCCCATTTACTTTATACTGATGGCTGAACCTCTGGGACTCCTCCCTGGACCATCACATAGCACAGTACCACACATGAACACTTCCTTGGACTGCTTCTCTGAATATGCCAAGGGTCACATTTTCTCATCAAATTTATGACTTTAGTTTTCCATGTGCCTATTGCCACTCAGTTCTTCAAACTAAAATATCACCCTAATGTGGGAAGGTTATGCCTCCTGCCTTGGAATCCACAGAATTTATGCTGATTTGTTGAAACATCTCTTGATCAAAGGGATATTTCTTAAGAGAAGAAAGCGTCCCTTGTCTCTGCTCTTTCTTTTTCACCTTCCCTGCCTTTGGTCTCCTTACACCCATGTGCTCCAAGGCCATCAAGCATAACATTTATTTCATGGCTAATTTTCCTTAGTCATCATTCTATGAGGACATCCTTTTGGAAGCCTCCCAAAGCTTGATATTATCTTAAAGACTATTAATGTAAAATTCTCCGTATCTTACTAGGCACATCATTAATAGAGCTTAAGGATCCATGTACAACCTATTTCCCTTGAACTTGCAATATTGACTCTTGACTACAATCATACTGCTGGACCCATCCCACCCTTCCTGAATCTACTTCTGCTGCTATTGCCCTTTTCAGAATGGCCCTCCAGACTGCTCTCATCTGCTCCAAATCCTATTAACTTTGACCAGATCTAATTCCAGATACTCCATGAAGCCTTTCTTTTATTTAGTCGATACCAATTCTTCTTTCTATGAACTCCTCTTTTATTTTATACCTGGTTGTTATTCTAAATGTTTCACGCGTGTTGTTAGATCTACCTCCCAAATTCGACTCTATGCTTCTTTGTGGAAATATATATTAGACTTCTTCTTTATTGCCTATTGTACCTACAGCAATACCACAGCTGTAGCAAATCCCAATAAGTATGGTGTTGGCTTCAAAATAAAGATACTTCCCTTCCCCTGTTGAATTGTTGCAAGTGGATACGGTAAGAAAATAACTGAATTTAGAAGATAGTAGGGAAACAGTGCAGAGTACATGAACTAGGAAGATCTGAAAACCAGAGTTCTGAAAACTCTTTCCAGCCTTCACCAATGTTACCATGACCAATCTTGTCAACAGCAAGTAAAGTAGCTACCCACCTGTTGTGGTTAGGAAGCATTTGGAGCTCAGAGAGTAAGCGGTAGCTTCAGATAACATTTAAAAAAACGCTAAGCACCTCTACCTTTATTAATACATTTTTGAGAGCCCCTAGCTGCTTTCTGGGCAGACTTTCATGACAAACTGTGAAGGAATACGAGGGTAGGGCGTGTGAGCACTCTGACATAAGAAGACAGGCACAGAGAGAATGTCTTGCCAAATCTCTAACAGTGATGCAACTGGGAATACAAACGAGGTCCCATGCCCTACCATCTGGTGTTCTACCAGCCAGACCACACTGTCTGTCTAAATTGCCAACCTGGATTAATAACTGTGCATGTGACATAATTTTAGTCTTCAACATTCTGCAACTGAGGATGAGACCTCTCTTTCATTGGTCATGGTAGAAATTTTTATGTCTATCTAAACAAATTTATAATTAGTGATGTGACTTCTGTTTATACACCAGACTATTAATGTAAAATTCTCCGTATCTTACTAGGCACATCATTAATAGAGCTTAAGGATCCATGTACAACCTATTTCCCTTGAACTTGCAATATTGACTCTTGACTACAATCATACTGCTGGACCCATCCCACCCTTCCTGAATCTACTTCTGCTGCTATTGCCCTTTTCAGAATGGCCCTCCAGACTGCTCTCATCTGCTCCAAATCCTATTAACTTTGACCAGATCTAATTCCAGATACTCCATGAAGCCTTTCTTTTATTTAGTCGATACCAATTCTTCTTTCTATGAACTCCTCTTTTATTTTATACCTGGTTGTTATTCTAAATGTTTCACGCGTGTTGTTAGATCTACCTCCCAAATTCGACTCTATGCTTCTTTGTGGAAATATATATTAGACTTCTTCTTTATTGCCTATTGTACCTACAGCAATACCACAGCTGTAGCAAATCCCAATAAGTATGGTGTTGGCTTCAAAATAAAGATACTTCCCTTCCCCTGTTGAATTGTTGCAAGTGGATACGGTAAGAAAATAACTGAATTTAGAAGATAGTAGGGAAACAGTGCAGAGTACATGAACTAGGAAGATCTGAAAACCAGAGTTCTGAAAACTCTTTCCAGCCTTCACCAATGTTACCATGACCAATCTTGTCAACAGCAAGTAAAGTAGCTACCCACCTGTTGTGGTTAGGAAGCATTTGGAGCTCAGAGAGTAAGCGGTAGCTTCAGATAACATTTAAAAACGCTAAGCACCTCTACCTTTATTAATACATTTTTGAGAGCCCTAGCTGCTTTCTGGGCAGACTTTCATGACAAACTGTGAAGGAATACGAGGGTAGGGCGTGTGAGCACTCTGACATAAGAAGACAGGCACAGAGAGAATGTCTTGCCAAATCTCTAACAGTGATGCAACTGGGAATACAAACGAGGTCCCATGCCCTACCATCTGGTGTTCTACCAGCCAGACCACACTGTCTGTCTAAATTGCCAACCTGGATTAATAACTGTGCATGTGACATAATTTTAGTCTTCAACATTCTGCAACTGAGGATGAGACCTCTCTTTCATTGGTCATGGTAGAAATTTTTATGTCTATCTAAACAAATTTATAATTAGTGATGTGACTTCTGTTTATACACCAGGACAAAGACCAAAAGCCTGTTTATTTCAATGCTATAAGAAAATTAAGAAATTCTAGATGTAAGATAGGGAGATATTACATTACAAATTATTTGAAGTAATGTATTTTGAAAACTGGCTAACCTTTTGGATTAACTTGTACACATCTGTGTCTTTCTGCAAAAGTCCCAGGTACTCAACAAAGCTGGATCCTGTGCACACAGGACTTGTGTAGCTTCATGTTTGGGTCAAGTCACAATGACAGAAATAAAATGCTGGTTCTTTCCATCCATTCTTCTAGTCACGTGCTATGTCTAGTACCTGGTCACATGCACACTGACATACTTTGTTCCCCAGACATGTTTCAGACATTTGAGCTTTTGACAGAGTGAGATGAGTATCTTCTATTCAATGCAAGTAAAATGAAAGATTTAGATGAGGCAAAATATACTTCTTTAGTTACTAAGCCAGGAATCTATCTGGTATTATAAAATGGAGGCAACACATATTCACCAATACTTCAACATTTACTCTTTCGAATATCTATGCTTGCTTCACATCACCTGTTACACTGAACACTGCCCTACAGCCACATTGGCTGTACTTATGAAGGTATTTTTTATTGAAATATAATTGATTTATAATATTCTGTTAGTCTCAAGTGTACATAAAAGTGATTCAATTATATATATATATATATATATCTTTACAGATTTTTTAGGCTATTGCAAGATACTGAATAAAGTTCCCTATGTTATACGGTCCTTGTTGTTTATCTGTTTTATATATAGTAATGTGCATCTCTAATCCCAGGCTCCTGGTTTATCTCTCTCTGCCCTTTGGGAACCATAAGTTTTTTCTATGACTGTGGGTCTGTTTCTATTTTGTGAATAATTTCATTGGTATCATTTAAAAAAAAATCCACATCGCAAAATCTAACAAGTGATGCAACTGGGAATACAAACGAGGTCCCATGCCCTACCATCTGGTGTTCTACCAGCCAGACCACACTGTCTGTCTAAATTGCCAACCTGGATTAATAACTGTGCATGTGACATAATTTTAGTCTTCAACATTCTGCAACTGAGGATGAGACCTCTCTTTCATTGGTCATGGTAGAAATTTTTATGTCTATCTAAACAAATTTATAATTAGTGATGTGACTTCTGTTTATACACCAGGACAAAGACCAAAAGCCTGTTTATTTCAATGCTATAAGAAAATTAAGAAATTCTAGATGTAAGATAGGAGATATTACATTACAAATTATTTGAAGTAATGTATTTTGAAAACTGGCTAACCTTTTGGATTAACTTGTACACATCTGTGTCTTTCTGCAAAAGTCCCAGGTACTCAACAAAGCTGGATCCTGTGCACACAGGACTTGTGTAGCTTCATGTTTGGGTCAAGTCACAATGACAGAAATAAAATGCTGGTTCTTTCCATCCATTCTTCTAGTCACGTGCTATGTCTAGTACCTGGTCACATGCACACTGACATACTTTGTTCCCCAGACATGTTTCAGACATTTGAGCTTTTGACAGAGTGAGATGAGTATCTTCTATTCAATGCAAGTAAAATGAAAGATTTAGATGAGGCAAAATATACTTCTTTAGTTACTAAGCCAGGAATCTATCTGGTATTATAAAATGGAGGCAACACATATTCACCAATACTTCAACATTTACTCTTTCGAATATCTATGCTTGCTTCACATCACCTGTTACACTGAACACTGCCCTACAGCCACATTGGCTGTACTTATGAAGGTATTTTTTATTGAAATATAATTGATTTATAATATTCTGTTAGTCTCAAGTGTACATAAAAGTGATTCAATTATATATATATATATATATATCTTTACAGATTTTTTAGGCTATTGCAAGATACTGAATAAAGTTCCCTATGTTATACGGTCCTTGTTGTTTATCTGTTTTATATATAGTAATGTGCATCTCTAATTCCAGGCTCCTGGTTTATCTCTCTCTGCCCTTTGGGAACCATAAGTTTTTTCTATGACTGTGGGTCTGTTTCTATTTTGTGAATAATTTCATTGGTATCATTTAAAAAAAAATCCACATATAAATGGTAACATGTGATATTCGTCTTTCACATCTGACTTACTTCACTTAGTATGACAATCTCTAGGTCCATCCATGTTGCTGTGAATGGTAGTATTTCATTTTTATGAATGAGTATTCTTCCATGGTGTGTACATACCATATATTCCATGTCTATAGAAAGAAAATGGATCTGAAAACTAGGCCTGCTGATGGGTAGCAGAGAGACTGGTCACTTCCCTAAAATCATTTCTCATCCAGGGTATAGCCTTTCCTTTACACCTTTATGAATGTTCTGAATTATCAACCATGATAAAGAGAAAAATTGTGGAAAACAAATTCTTCACTGGAGAACAATTAAGGGTTGAAGCAATGTGGTGTGATTGAGAAGGGATATCATAAAATATAGGTCAAGGAAGACATTTAAGTAAGCACTAGCAAGTGATGCAGGGCAGAGGAGGATGTGCAATAGCAAGACTGAGGGAAGGTGGCCCAGTGCTGATCTCCTGGAAGTAATAGCATCATTCACCCTCTGGTTTGCTCCTGCTCTGGTTTGTAATCATGGTTTACCTTACTAGTTCTTTTCAGAGGAGAAGGTAAGGTTTTTATACTTCTTTCAACAGTGAATTTGAATTAGACATAATACACAAAACTCTGAAAACTATTTCAGCCCCTGAATTAATTCACTGAAGTGTAAAATGAGGTGGCAGTGATCCAAATAGAAAAGACATCTGAAAAGAAAAGAAGTACATATTTTATATACACATATAATCTCACTTAGGTATATAAAACTACTCAATAGAAGCTGTGGTAAAAGAGGGGGGCATGGAGAAAAGGAAAAGTGTATTTGGTAAATAAAAATAACTATAAAATCTTTAACTCTTAGAAGTTAGTATAAAGAATGAGGGGAAAGCAACATATAAAGTAAGTAAATGGACACAGGAAGAGAATGTTTATAAAGTCTTAGTAAATACACTGAACAGGAAGAGAAAAACACATTTGAGAAAGAAGAGAATAATATTCCAGGCAACAGAGCATGTCTATATATTTAGGCTATTGGAAAAAGTCATTGTTTAAGATATTTAAAATGAAAACAGAGAAAGATCTCCCCCGGTTGCTTAAAATGTGGTGATCATTTTAAAGTCGTTTTAAATATTTCAATTTAAAAATATTTGAATATTAGTAATTTTAAATATATTTTTTAAAGCTTTATTGGAGTGTAGTTGTTTTTTGATGTCCTGTTAACTTCAGCTGTACTATACAGTGGTTATTAAGTTAACTATTTTATGTTTAATCAAGACTAGACATAAAGTGGGCTTCCCAGGTGGCTCAGTGGTAAAGAGTCCACCTGCCAATGCAGGAGATGCAGGTTCAGTCTCTGGGTGGGGATGATCTCCTGGAGAAGGAAATGACCCCACTCTGGTGTTCTTGGCTGGAAAATTCCATGGACGGAGGAGCCTGGTGGGCTACAGTCCATGGGGCCTCAAAGAGTTGGACACAACTGTGCGACTGAGCAAGCACACACACATGCAGACATAAAACTGCTGAGGGAAATTTAAGTAAGCACTAGCAAGTGATGCAGGGCAGAGGAGGATGTGCAATAGCAAGACTGAGGAAGGTGGCCCAGTGCTGATCTCCTGGAAGTAATAGCATCATTCACCCTCTGGTTTGCTCCTGCTCTGGTTTGTAATCATGGTTTACCTTACTAGTTCTTTTCAGAGGAGAAGGTAAGGTTTTTATACTTCTTTCAACAGTGAATTTGAATTAGACATAATACACAAAACTCTGAAAACTATTTCAGCCCCTGAATTAATTCACTGAAGTGTAAAATGAGGTGGCAGTGATCCAAATAGAAAAGACATCTGAAAAGAAAAGAAGTACATATTTTATATACACATATAATCTCACTTAGGTATATAAAACTACTCAATAGAAGCTGTGGTAAAAGAGGGGGGCATGGAGAAAAGGAAAAGTGTATTTGGTAAATAAAAATAACTATAAAATCTTTAACTCTTAGAAGTTAGTATAAAGAATGAGGGGAAAGCAACATATAAAGTAAGTAAATGGACACAGGAAGAGAATGTTTATAAAGTCTTAGTAAATACACTGAACAGGAAGAGAAAAAACATTTGAGAAAGAAGAGAATAATATTCCAGGCAACAGAGCATGTCTATATATTTAGGCTATTGGAAAAAGTCATTGTTTAAGATATTTAAAATGAAAACAGAGAAAGATCTCCCCCGGTTGCTTAAAATGTGGTGATCATTTTAAAGTCGTTTTAAATATTTCAATTTAAAAATATTTGAATATTAGTAATTTTAAATATATTTTTTAAAGCTTTATTGGAGTGTAGTTGTTTTTTGATGTCCTGTTAACTTCAGCTGTACTATACAGTGGTTATTAAGTTAACTATTTTATGTTTAATCAAGACTAGACATAAAGTGGGCTTCCCAGGTGGCTCAGTGGTAAAGAGTCCACCTGCCAATGCAGGAGATGCAGGTTCAGTCTCTGGGTGGGGATGATCTCCTGGAGAAGGAAATGACCCCACTCTGGTGTTCTTGGCTGGAAAATTCCATGGACGGAGGAGCCTGGTGGGCTACAGTCCATGGGGCCTCAAAGAGTTGGACACAACTGTGCGACTGAGCAAGCACACACACACATGCAGACATAAAAACTGCTGAGGGAAATTTGGGGAAAAGATGGTGAAAGAAATCCTCCTCATGCTCCCTACCCCCAGGCCACTCCTCTGCTTGCCCACAAAGCACTTCTGGCTTCACTGGGTTGGGATGAAGGGTAGAAAGCTCAATGGGTATCCTCATTTCTCCCTCTCCTCACTTCCCTCCCCTGCTTCCCTCTTCTGTTTTTCAGCCAGATCATCTCATTCACTGACTGCTGCCTTTCTCAGGCCTTTCTCCTCAAAGGGAATGGCTTTCTTCTTCCTTCCCTCAGTCACATGTTATAGCTTTATTTCTCAAACTAGACTAGATAGCATAGACTCTATTTCTAAATAGTCACAATAATCCAAGAGATGTTTGTTATTTCCCATGGAACATCAAATGGGACATACTTTTCTTAGGGTGAATTTTTTAACTTTATTATTATGAATCACTTTTTCATATCATTGTATTTCATCAATTAAGACTGTAGTAAGAAGCATGCGTGCAGAGTCCCTTTGACTCTACGTAGACTTTCCCAAGTAGCCTAGATTGGTGATAGTGACAGCTGAGAGGTGAGGTTTCATAAATGTCTGTTGTTTCATTAATAAGAAGGAAAGCTATCATTGAACACTTGTAATGTGCCATATGTGGGACTAGATATTTGAGTTTTATAATAATCATAAGAATCATAATAATGCCTTTTCTTTCTTTTCTTTTTTTTCTTTCTTTCTTCCTCCCCTGCTTCTTCTTCCTTTCCTTCCTTTCTTTCTTTTTTCTATTTTTCTGAGAAAAGGAAGCTTAA
Source organism: Tragulus kanchil (assembly GCA_022376925.1). Lineage (NCBI taxonomy): Eukaryota > Metazoa > Chordata > Mammalia > Artiodactyla > Tragulidae > Tragulus > Tragulus kanchil. The sequence continues at coordinate 39,429,220 of JAIOJX010000025.1, forward strand.
TAAGTGCCATCCTTTCTCTACGTGTTGCCTTAGATAAATCAAGGTCAAATTGATGCAAACTTTAAGCTTGTACAAGGCCAAAGGTAATAGCTTTATTTATATGACATTTTTAAATAAAATTATCCAAGTGCTAAATATGTGTTAAACCTATAGATTTAAACATTTACACCAGATTACAGTCTGGATCTCTTTCAGGTCAAATTAAAACCTTGTAAGTCAGAAGACAGCTCTGAATAATTTACTCAGCTGGATCCTGGACTCAGTTATCGATGGCTTCAGACCATTACACAGAAATCTTTGGTGAATAGTTAATAACCACAGGCTCTGCTCTGCACTTAAGCTCTGCTTTCTTTCAGGCATGTAAACTTATTGTAGAGTATGATTCCTACATTTTGCAATCTCCAAGACCATGAGAAAAATCACTAAGTAAAAATCTGAACTTCTCATTTTTGTCTCAAGTCTGGCTAAGTATTTCCATAGCATGACAGTCACAGGCCAGTTGTATTTATAGCCTTTGTGTCGTGCATGTGCTCAGTGTGTTCGCCTCTTTATTATGGCTAGTTGACAATTCTTGGCATGATAAACATTTTCAGTTGATTATTCAAATTCTCTTACAGATTATCTAATATTAGTTATATTTTTATGACAACAAATAACATATAATGCTCAGCTATCTAGTTTCAAGAGGCAAATTCTTCAGTTGCTGTCATTTCCTGAGATTGATTTAGTAATCATCAGTACTTTCTTCTAGTTTTTAAAGGTTTATTTGTAGCTTTTAATTCTTGCAATCCAGTTCAGATTATATCTATTTATCTATATGATGATAGGAAAAATCACAATTTATTTTGCCCCAAAGAGTCAGTTCACCAACACTAGTAGTTTGTGGTATTTTATGACTCTTGAATTCCAGGATCTGTTTTACAGTTATCTGTTCTGTTCCTTTGATTCTTATGGCAATATCACACTGTTTTTTAATTATTGGATCTTAAAATAAATCTACTTGTTTCAGTATTTCATACTTTTTCATTATTTTGGTCAGTTCCTCACTGTTTATTTTTTTTTCAAATGTATTTTTGAATAATTTTTTGAAACTATGAAACAAATTCCACAGAGGGATTTTGTTTGGGGATTATATTTTGAAGATACAAATGGATTTGGGAAGAATTAGTTACAATATTAACATTCCCAAAGGGTTCATCTACACTTTGTGTCTGTGAAATGTGAAACCTGTTTCCATTTTGATATTAGTTTGAGAAAACTGTGGTGACTCTCACATATTACAGAAGTGCTAATCAGGTTTATGGAAGAGCAGGATCTCTAGTTCTCTTGTATCTCATAGCCTTCTTGTTCAGGATGGAACTTACTTATGAGGTAAACAGGAATCCAAAGGTGAACCCAGTTCAAGGGTTCCAGGTATAGGCTTGGTTAAGAAAAGAGCTGACACACCTGGACATGAAGAGGACTCCCCAATGTCTGGCCAAAAGTCTGTCTGTCCATGAATTCACTAATCATAACCATTCTTTCTCTTTTTAAAAAGCTTCATTGGAGTATAGCTGATTTACAATGTTGTATTAGTTTCAGGGGTACAACAAAGTGAGTCAGTTAAATATATACACATGTCCACTCTTTTTAAGACTCTCTTCCCATATAGGTCATTACAGAATACTAGGTACAGTTCCCTGTGCTATATAGTAAATTCCTGTTAATCTACTTTATATATAGTAGTGTGTACATTTCAATCCCAACCTCCTGGATTATTGCCTCCCCTTTAACCATAGTTTTATTTTCTATAGGAAAATAGACAAAGAACCAGCATCACTTAAACACCTGTTCTTTTGTGTCTCTTTTCCTGCTCTCTTGTGGCTATCTCTCCTCCATCTCCTCCACCCTGCCAGCACATTGGCTCAGTATACTTCTGCACTGAATTCAGGTGCCTGACTGTGGCATTTCATGGTTGGCTTTTCCTCTGCTAATGAAAGACCACATCAGAAGAAGGGAATCAAAAATAAACTTAGGGTCTACTTTGGAATTCTTGTGCTCCAAAATCACTGAAAATGGTGACTACAGCAATGAAATTAAAAGACTCTTCCTTCTTGAAGGAAAAGCTATGAAAAACCCATACAGCATATTAAAAAGCAGAGACATCACTCTGCCAACAAAGGTCTGTACAGTTAGGGCTATGGTTTTTACAGTAGTCATGTTCAGATGTGACAGTTGGACCATAAAAAAGGCTGAGCATGAAAGAACTGATGCTTTCAAACTGTGGTGCTAGAGAAGACTCTTTAGAGTCCCTTGGAAAGCAAAGAAAGCAAACCAGTCAATCCTAAAGGCAATCAACCCTGAATATTCATTGGAACAACTGATATCGAAGCTGAAGCTCTAATACTTTGGCCGCCTGAAGTGAAAAGATCCTTTGGAAAAGACTCTGATGCTGGGAAAGATTGAAGGGGAATGGGATGATGAAGGATAAAAAAGTTGGATGGCATCACTGATCTGATGGACATGCATTTGAGCAAACCCTGGGAGACAGTGGAGGACAAGGAAACCTGGCATACTGGCAGCCATGGGGTCACAAAGAGTCAGACACGACTGAGTGTCTGAATATCTAGTTTGGAGGTAAATAGCATGCCTTTTATCACATTTTTAGAATTTAGAAGAGATTTCATTGCCTCTTCCTTGCCATCATTATCACAGCTCACTGATCCACCTGTTTCGTTAGATTAAATTGTTTTTTAAAGAAAAACAACACTTCCCACCAGGCACCTTGTGCTCCTGTGATCACTGAACACTTTCTCCTTTCGTTTTTAGATAAATTGCTTTTTAAAGGATTCATTTCAATCCCAACCTCCTGGATTATTGCCTCCCCTTTAACCATAGTTTTATTTTCTATAGGAAAATAGACAAAGAACCAGCATCACTTAAACACCTGTTCTTTTGTGTCTCTTTTCCTGCTCTCTTGTGGCTATCTCTCCTCCATCTCCTCCACCCTGCCAGCACATTGGCTCAGTATACTTCTGCACTGAATTCAGGTGCCTGACTGTGGCATTTCATGGTTGGCTTTTCCTCTGCTAATGAAAGACCACATCAGAAGAAGGGAATCAAAAATAAACTTAGGGTCTACTTTGGAATTCTTGTGCTCCAAAATCACTGAAAATGGTGACTACAGCAATGAAATTAAAAGACTCTTCCTTCTTGAAGGAAAAGCTATGAAAAACCCATACAGCATATTAAAAAGCAGAGACATCACTCTGCCAACAAAGGTCTGTACAGTTAGGGCTATGGTTTTTACAGTAGTCATGTTCAGATGTGACAGTTGGACCATAAAAAAGGCTGAGCATGAAAGAACTGATGCTTTCAAACTGTGGTGCTAGAGAAGACTCTTTAGAGTCCCTTGGAAAGCAAAGAAAGCAAACCAGTCAATCCTAAAGGCAATCAACCCTGAATATTCATTGGAACAACTGATATCGAAGCTGAAGCTCTAATACTTTGGCCGCCTGAAGTGAAAAGATCCTTTGGAAAAGACTCTGATGCTGGGAAAGATTGAAGGGGAATGGGATGATGAAGGATAAAAAAGTTGGATGGCATCACTGATCTGATGGACATGCATTTGAGCAAACCCTGGGAGACAGTGGAGGACAAGGAAACCTGGCATACTGGCAGCCATGGGGTCACAAAGAGTCAGACACGACTGAGTGTCTGAATATCTAGTTTGGAGGTAAATAGCATGCCTTTTATCACATTTTTAGAATTTAGAAGAGATTTCATTGCCTCTTCCTTGCCATCATTATCACAGCTCACTGATCCACCTGTTTCGTTAGATTAAATTGTTTTTTAAAGAAAAACAACACTTCCCACCAGGCACCTTGTGCTCCCTGTGATCACTGAACACTTTCTCCTTTCTGATGAAAATAATTTCATTTCAAGGAGACAGCTGGAGAGATACAAGCTCAACCCTCAACAGATTGCAGACCTTGTGGTTGAAGAGGTTGAGAGGTCTCTGGCTTCCATTTCTTTCCTCCCACAGCTCCATCAGTTGTTGGTAATATATGTGATGTCACCAGTTTCTGGTCTTAGCCTGCGAGGCTATTGGAAACAAAGAGCTTTTAAAGTGCAAGTTTGGGTTCCAGAGGCCGAGCGGATACCTGAGCCAGGGCAGTTTTATATGGTTCTTCCTTATTATTCCTGTTTCTTACACTCTCTCTCATCACCTCTGTATTTTTGCTAATCCCAAATTGTCCTTCAAAAATGTTTGAAAATTTGCATCAAAGCTATGTTATAGACATGGACACCTTTCCCTCAATGGTTGCACTTATTTATTTTTTAAAATTTATTTTATGTGGCTATTTTTTAAGCCATTTATTGAATTTGTTACAATATTGTCTCTGTTTTATGTTTTGTTTTTTTTGGCTAAAATCAAGTAGGATTTTAGCTCCCCAACCAGTGATGGAACCCATACCCCTTGCATTGGAAATTGAAGTCTTAACCACTGGACAAACAGGGAAGTCCCCATGGGTTGCATTTAAAATATCTATTTACATATGACCCATATACTTCTTTTAAATGTTTATCTGTGCCACTTTATAATAAAAGATCAACACTGTATTTACATACAGCTACCAATATCCTACAAATTGAAAAATGAGTTAATAACATCTTCTAGGATTGTGCTGTTTTGTCAAGAAATAACAAGGGAGCAAAGAGACTATGAAATGTGGAATTGATATCTTCTTAATTCCAATTGGGGTTGGTTTCCTTAGGGTGAGTGTCAAAGTTGAGAGGCCAAGTCAAATTACCGGTGTCAGGGCTGCCCAGCCCAGACCAACCAGGGAGTGTGTGCTCTAAAAATAGGGATAATTCAACCTGGAGCAGTCTTCAGTTAAACGTTGACTCTTGTTAACCAGTCTGCTTACTATTCCAAAAGTGTCATCCTTGTCTCTTTGGTGGCCTGTTCTATTGCATTTTCACAACCTTCTCCAGCCACTGCTTGTTTCAGATCTATTTTTCATAACAGGATGATAGCTTTTTCTCCTTGCAGTGGCTTCAGAAAAAACCTGTGAAAAATGTTTCATAAAATTTTCTTTTTTTCCTCTTTAAAAATTTTTTTTTGGTTTGCCCTTTGGGGAATCCCTGGAGATACCTTTCACATGCAGCATGAGATCAGTTTGTTTGTTTGTTTGTTTTTCAAGAAATTACACTGTATGTCAGTTATGTATTACAGCAATCTGTCATCTTCACATTAGAAGCCCTAGATGCCATCTCCAGCAGCTGGTTCTCTAGGACTTATATTTCAGAAAGTGTGGCAACACGTGTCAGCAGGCCATTATTCTTAATATAATGTTCTAAATTATAAATATTACCAGACGCCCTGGTGCAGCATGAGAAGATGACTCTGTGGCTAAAACAGGAGAACTTTCACACAACCACCAGGCTGAAGCAAAGTAAAAACTAAAACTATATTATTTTTATTAGTTTTAAAGATGATTTGTATAGCAACAGCAACTTGGTCTTATACAGCCATAGTTTAGGATTCTATTTAATATTCTTTTTCTTTCTGCTTGCCCCTCAAGGTGAGTTGGTGCTCAGCTTGAGCAACTACCAGAATGGAGTCCGGTAATTCTTGCTGTATCTGCGCTAAAGATGGGAGCCCAGTGGTAGCTTTACAATAGTATCTATTATTATCACACAACATTTTGCAGAAAGGATCCATGCCAGGAAACACTCCAAAAGACTCAGTCAGATTTTTATCTTAAGGAGGCTGGTGTTTAAAATGTCACAATAAAACAGCTCTCATGGCCGAAAAGAAAACCATGAAAAAGTAAGCATTGAGTAATGAGATCTGAATTTAGGCATCGCTAACCCAGGGGCTTCTCCTACTTAGATGCTGGGTGCCATTCAGGAAACCATTCTTTCTGCAGCAATCTAGATTCTGGGATAAGAGATTATGGAGTTAGAAAGACATCAGTTTGTACAACCAGCCTTGCTTCTTCATTTCTCCATGCTTCTTGCCCACTGTTACTTACATGTGCAAAGAGTGGATGTCCTTCATCAAATGCAGAGGCAGGTTGTTATAATTTCATGGTAATCTATTAGCACAACTGGCATTTACACCATTTTGAATATTCCTAACACTTCAGAGGATCACAAGTGAAGGTTACAAACACCTTGCTTAGGTACCCGCATTCTTTTTTAATCTAGGGACTGGACTTATTTATTTAAAATAAACAGATATGTTAAAATTCTCTCATAACATGATTGGTTGTCAGTTCATAGGCAATTGCATAGGAAAGATTTTCTAAAATATATACCCCTATATATAAAATAGATAATAATGACCTACTATATAGCACAGGGAATGACACTCAACTTTTTATAATAACCTATAAGGGAAAAGAATCTGAAAATATACACACATATATATCTCTATATAACTGAATCAGCATACTGTACACTGGAAACCAAAACATCATTGTAAATCAGCTACACCTCAATAACAACAACAAAAAAAGACAAAACTTTGTGGTAATGGCATTTGTCAATGGAAAGTCTTTAAAATCTGTTGTTTTACACAGAATGGGGTAAACATGAAAATGGAGTCAAACCCACATATGCCCAAGTAATCCAAGAAAGATTCTTCTGTTCACAAAGTATATTTCTCTTACTATTAATTCACAGTCTTAATATCTTCTCTTCATTATTTATTTGACATGAGTTTCTATGTTTTGAAATAGTCGAACATTTCTTTCCCTCACAATACAGAGAAACAAGCATACAAATTGTTCGAGCTGTGACAAAAACTATTTGGAAAACTGCATCTTGTTTAACTCATTCATTTGCTAGCATTCAGCAGCATAATAATTACAAAATTATAACATGTTCTGATTAGTATATTTAGCTACCTAGATGTTAAACAGACAGATGTCTTTGAAACTTATTAACAATTGCCATGCGGTTGATAATTTATATTCTTGACTCTATAGCCTAGACCAGGTTTTAAATCTTCACCTTTGTATTTAACATTTTAGTTCAAGTTTAATGTAGTGATGAGTAAGAAATAGATTGGATTCAGGAAAGGAAGAATAGGGACATCCTGAAAGAGAATGACTGGAAGTCAGAAAAGAAGGTGTAGGGACTTCTCTTGGCAGCCCAGTAGCTAAGACTTTCAATGCATGGGCTGCAGGTTCAATGCCTGATACAGGGAGCAAGATCCCATATGTCTTGCAGCCAAAATGAAAATAAAAAAAGAACAAAAGCAACAGAAGCAATATTGTAACAGATTCAATAAAGACGTTAAAAATGGTCCACATGAGGGCTTCCCTGGTGATCCAGTGGGTAAGGACACCGTCTTGTGGTGCAAGGGGTGCCGGTTTAATCTCTGGCCTGGGAAGATCCCACATGCAGTGGAGCGGCTGGACCGATGTGCCCAAGTACTGAGCCAGAGCTCTAGAGTGCATGCGCCCAGAGCCAGTGCTCTGCAGCAAGAGAGGCCACTGCGATGGGAGGCCCACCAGGCCAAAGAACAAAGATGGATGAAAATAAATGAATGAAAGACCAATAGAAGTGGCCAAAATAATAATAATAATGAAAGTATCCACATGAAAGTATCTTTTAAAAAAAGAAAGAAGTTGTGAGCAGATGACTCAATTCTAATATCCATGTCCTATGGCTTTTTTAAATGAATAACCAATAACTGAGGTATGCTTTAACTAATAATTTTATATAGAAAACTTCTCCCTCAGACTTAACAATACTTTTGATTTTCTTTCTGAAGAAGAAAGAAATTTCATTTTGTTTGTTTATAGGTGTGCTGAATTTTTATTCTTTTCAAATAAACCAAGAAGCACAGATAAACAAATGTTTAAAAGAGAAAAGCCTCCCTTTATAGACTGAAAATATTTTTTTACATCTTTGTTTTTCAAATTTGTTTCATGATTCCAGCATTAAGTCAAGGTGATAAAAAATAGCTACGATTAGTCCATGACCTAAATGTAGTAAATTAACCTTTGCTTTAAGGTTAAAATCATGCATGGAAAATATTACTTGAAACAACAAAACATGAAACAGTGCATTTTTGTGCTAAGGAAGTGCTTGAGAAACCTGTGAAACTGGTTCAAACTCGGCAAAAAAAAAAAAAAGTGGTAGGTGGTATTCTACTCTATGAAAGAAACAACACAATTCAGTAAATAGCATTTCTATCTACCACCTCTGAACACCTGCTATTCAGATCACTGTCTATCTGCTCTGAGCTCTTCAAAGCAGAAGGGCTTTTTGTTTATTGATGTTTGTTTTACTGCTTCTGAGTCTCAGTGAAGTGATGGATTTTGAACCTGTCTACCTATTGCCACTTTTTCTGCAGTAGTAGAGATGTTATCAAAAGAACAGCTGACCAGGGATAAATTCAAGACAGGCTTCAGAATCCCCCATCTGTCTTTTCATGCCTTCTGGGAGGAGAGGATGCAGTGCCCATCAGTAAGCCCTCCCACCCAACACAACCCGACCACACAACTGAGAAAAACTCTGGTCACAGGTCCTCTTGAACCCTGGTAACTTCCTTGTCATCTGATGTCACGGAGCCACACCAGACCAGCTTCAATAACACCCAGGAATGGTGGCTCATTTCTGTGTTGTTAGCCTCCCCACCATTTTTCTTTCTTTCTTTCTTTTTAATGGGTTACCAGTATTTTCTCTCTGATTCTCCTTCAGCCCTCACCCCTGGCCTTCATCTTTCTTGATTGACACCTTTGCCTTCTTTTGTTTCCTTCTCTCTCCTATTTCTCCTCTGGCTTGGGAACTCAGTGTAGGGTGGGGTGTGGAGAAGAAGCCCAGAACCAAGATTTCATCTTCTCTGCCTCCTGGACCCCAGAAGAGGGTAGACGAGAAAGTTGGCACCCACAGCCCCCACCACTGAGGAAGAATGAGGCTCCTAGAGCTTTAGCTCTGATCCTCCTTTCCTTTGTTCCCAGAACAGGGTCACTTCTTGGTGGGGCAGCAGGTTCTAGCTCAGCTAACACTGAGCATATACGAACTACAAACATAATTTCTATTAAGTTTTTCAAAAGCCCAGGATCACACACTAAAAAGAGAACCAGAAACAAGGGCTGCTGATCACAAAGTTTTCAAAACTTTAGTCGAAATTAACCTTTGTTGTTAAAATCATGCATGGAAAATATTATTTCCGGCAAAAAAAAAAAAGGTTCAAACTCGGCAAAAAAAAAGTGGTAGGTGGTATTCTACTCTATGAAAGAAACAACACAATTCAGTAAATAGCATTTCTATCTACCACCTCTGAACACCTGCTATTCAGATCACTGTCTATCTGCTCTGAGCTCTTCAAAGCAGAAGGGCTTTTTGTTTATTGATGTTTGTTTTACTGCTTCTGAGTCTCAGTGAAGTGATGGATTTTGAACCTGTCTACCTATTGCCACTTTTTCTGCAGTAGTAGAGATGTTATCAAAAGAACAGCTGACCAGGGATAAATTCAAGACAGGCTTCAGAATCCCCCATCTGTCTTTTCATGCCTTCTGGGAGGAGAGGATGCAGTGCCCATCAGTAAGCCCTCCCACCCAACACAACCCGACCACACAACTGAGAAAAACTCTGGTCACAGGTCCTCTTGAACCCTGGTAACTTCCTTGTCATCTGATGTCACGGAGCCACACCAGACCAGCTTCAATAACACCCAGGAATGGTGGCTCATTTCTGTGTTGTTAGCCTCCCCACCATTTTTCTTTCTTTCTTTCTTTTTAATGGGTTACCAGTATTTTCTCTCTGATTCTCCTTCAGCCCTCACCCCTGGCCTTCATCTTTCTTGATTGACACCTTTGCCTTCTTTTGTTTCCTTCTCTCTCCTATTTCTCCTCTGGCTTGGGAACTCAGTGTAGGGTGGGGTGTGGAGAAGAAGCCCAGAACCAAGATTTCATCTTCTCTGCCTCCTGGACCCCAGAAGAGGGTAGACGAGAAAGTTGGCACCCACAGCCCCCACCACTGAGGAAGAATGAGGCTCCTAGAGCTTTAGCTCTGATCCTCCTTTCCTTTGTTCCCAGAACAGGGTCACTTCTTGGTGGGGCAGCAGGTTCTAGCTCAGCTAACACTGAGCATATACGAACTACAAACATAATTTCTATTAAGTTTTTAAAAAGCCCAAGATCACACACTAAAAAGAGAACCAGAAACAAGGGCTGCTGATCACAAAGTTTCAACTGTTTCAAATTAGATTGGCAGGGAGGAAATGTGTGAATGGCCTTTTGAAGGTCAAGTTCTTTCTGTCCATGGGGAAGTAGTCTTCAGAGCCAGAAGAAGGGATAAGCCAGAAGAACCAGCACCTGGGCACTAAAATGTCACTGAGGCCACTGACACATAACTAGAACATGCTGGAAGCTGTAGCAAATGGCATTTTCCAAAACTCCTCACAGAGTAATCTGAAGACAACTGGAAGAAATGCCAATGATATGCTGCATGCTAACCCTGGTAGCCTTGGCCAAGCAGGTGCATGAAATGAAGATGAAGCAGGTGCTAAATAATATTTATGAAAGAATGTACATGAACCAAAAATGATGGGAAGCATAGCATCCAGAAGGTGGGTTGAAGAGGGAAATGTTTATTTAATTGTCTCTAAAATGTTCTCTAAAGAGGTGTCCCACTAAGGAACATTTTTGGTTTTGTTTTTGTTTTCCTCACAGGGGATGCAGAAGCTAAATGACTCCAAATATTCAAGGTGAGGTAGATTTCCATTGCTTCTCTTGCCCTTTCAGTATTCCACCTGTATCCTAATAGATGTTTGTATTCAAAGAATCAGTTTGAAGGAGCGTCAAACCTGGAATTATATCTGTGTGTCCACGTGTCTCAGTTTAGCTCTGAAAGTGACACTTTGACTTTGAACTTGCTGGTAGGTATATTGTCTTGGAATTCTAGCCTTAGTTCTGTTAGTACGTTCATTGTGGAGTCTGGACAAAAGGCACTGTTCCTATTTCTGCTCTGGCTTGGGAACTCAGTGTAGGGTGGGGTGTGGAGAAGAAGCCCAGAACCAAGATTTCATCTTCTCTGCCTCCTGGACCCCAGAAGAGGGTAGACGAGAAAGTTGGCACCCACAGCCCCCACCACTGAGGGAGAATGAGGCTCCTAGAGCTTTAGCTCTGATCCTCCTTTCCTTTGTTCCCAGAACAGGGTCACTTCTTGGTGGGGCAGCAGGTTCTAGCTCAGCTAACACTGAGCATATACGAACTACAAACATAATTTCTATTAAGTTTTTAAAAAGCCCAAGATCACACACTAAAAAGAGAACCAGAAACAAGGGCTGCTGATCACAAAGTTTCAACTGTTTCAAATTAGATTGGCAGGGAGGAAATGTGTGAATGGCCTTTTGAAGGTCAAGTTCTTTCTGTCCATGGGGAAGTAGTCTTCAGAGCCAGAAGAAGGGATAAGCCAGAAGAACCAGCACCTGGGCACTAAAATGTCACTGAGGCCACTGACACATAACTAGAACATGCTGGAAGCTGTAGCAAATGGCATTTTCCAAAACTCCTCACAGAGTAATCTGAAGACAACTGGAAGAAATGCCAATGATATGCTGCATGCTAACCCTGGTAGCCTTGGCCAAGCAGGTGCATGAAATGAAGATGAAGCAGGTGCTAAATAATATTTATGAAAGAATGTACATGAACCAAAAATGATGGGAAGCATAGCATCCAGAAGGTGGGTTCAAGAAGGAAATGTTTATTTAATGGTCTCTAAAATGTTCTCTAAAGAGGGGTCCCACTAAGGAACATTTTTGGTTTTGTTTTTGTTTTCCTCACAGGGGATGCAGAAGCTAAATGACTCCAAATATTCAAGGTGAGGTAGATTTCCATTGCTTCTCTTGCCCTTTCAGTATTCCACCTGTATCCTAATAGATGTTTGTATTCAAAGAATCAGTTTGAAGGAGCGTCAAACCTGGAATTATATCTGTGTGTCCACGTGTCTCAGTTTAGCTCTGAAAGTGACACTTTGACTTTGAACTTGCTGGTAGGTATATTGTCTTGGAATTCTAGCCTTAGTTCTGTTAGTACGTTCATTGTGGAGTCTGGACAAAAGGCACTGTTCCTATTCATGACTCAGTGTCTCATTTGGTTCCAGGGAAACTCTCCCCATTTTTCTCTCCTCTTCCCACCTCACCCACACCCACACCCCACCACAAAAATCTGCAAGGGATTGGAGCTGGCAGCATTGTTTCCAGTGCAGTAATCTATAGAGGCTGTTTATGTAAAGCAGTATGGAAGAAATTTTTCTTTATATTTCACTTGAGATGAATTCAAACTGTAAAATATCTGAGACATGAATTTATGTCAGGGCATCAGACATTTTTAATCAGATATTTTAAAATGGTTGAACAATGTGTACATTTAAACATAATACATATGTTTGCATGATTTTATTTCAGTGTTTTCAAGCAGCTTGTACAAAGTAAATCATCCAGTTTCACAAATCATAAGCTACATGCAAGATGGCTGAGAGATTTCTCAGTGGTGATTTAATAATATGTACCCCTGTCTTGTACAGTCCTTACTGAAAGCCTTTGGCCATCAAAACATCCAATGGGATGTACCATTACCATATATACTAGACTATAGAAACTGTCTCTACAACAACTCCAGAGGTTAGACTTAAACAATGGCTAACAACAACAACAACAAAAATAGGAAATTCTTCAGTAGCCCAGTGGTTAGGAATCAGGACTTTCACTGCCAAGGGCCCAGGTTCAGTCATTGGTTCTTGTACCAAGATCCTGCAAGTGCAGAACCTGGCCAAAACTAAAAATAAATAAAGAAAATAACAAAAAAAATTCCAGTACTTTAACATGGTTCTTTGGTTTGGAATATTTCTGATGGAGTTCCTGAGCAAGTGATCTTCCCTTGTATAATCACAAACCATAATACAGACATACCTGATTTTACTGAGTTTTCATTCATTGGACTTCTCAAATAGTGCATTTTTTACAAAATGAAGATTTGTGGCAATCCTGCACTAGCAAGCCTGTGGGGGCTCAGTTGCTCTATCATGTTCGACTCTTCGCAACTCCATGGACTATATAGCCTATCAGGTTCCTCTGTCTGTAGAATTTTCTAGGCAAGAACACTGGAGTGGGTTGCCATTTCTTATTCCAGGGGAATCTTCTCAAATGAGAAATGAAACTCACATCTCTTGAGTCTCCTATGTTAGCAGGCAGATTCTTCACCACTTTGCCATTAGAAAGCCTCCTGACACCATTTTCCCAATAGCATTTGCTCACTTCAAGTCTCTGTGTCATATTTTGGTTATTCTTTCAATATTTCAAACTTTTTCATTTTTCTATATTTGTTATGTGGTCCATGATCTTTCATGTTACTTTAGCAAAAAATGACAACTCAAATGATGGTTAGTACTTTTGAGCAATGAAGTATTTTTTAATTACAATATGTACATTGTCTTAGACATAATATTAGTACACACATAATAGGCTACTATATAGTATAAATATGACTTTTTTATGCACTGGGAAACCAAAAGTTCACATGACTCACAATGTGTACATTTAAACAAAACATATGTTTGCATGATTTTATTTCTTTAAGCAGCTTGTACAAAGTAAATCATCCAGTTTCACAAATCATAAGCTACATGCAAGATGGCTGAGAGATTTCTCAGTGGTGATTTAATAATATGTACCCCTGTCTTGTACAGTCCTTACTGAAAGCCTTTGGCCATCAAAACATCCAATGGGATGTACCATTACCATATATACTAGACTATAGAAACTGTCTCTACAACAACTCCAGAGGTTAGACTTAAACAATGGCTAACAACAACAACAACAAAAATAGGAAATTCTTCAGTAGCCCAGTGGTTAGGAATCAGGACTTTCACTGCCAAGGGCCCAGGTTCAGTCATTGGTTCTTGTACCAAGATCCTGCAAGTGCAGAACCTGGCCAAAAACTAAAAAATAAATAAAGAAAATAACAAAAAAAATTCCAGTACTTTAACATGGTTCTTTGGTTTGGAATATTTCTGATGGAGTTCCTGAGCAAGTGATCTTCCCTTGTATAATCACAAACCATAATACAGACATACCTGATTTTACTGAGTTTTCATTCATTGGACTTCTCAAATAGTGCATTTTTTACAAAATGAAGATTTGCGGCAATCCTGCACTAGCAAGCCTGTGGGGGCTCAGTTGCTCTATCATGTTCGACTCTTCGCAACTCCATGGACTATATAGCCTATCAGGTTCCTCTGTCTGTAGAATTTTCTAGGCAAGAACACTGGAGTGGGTTGCCATTTCTTATTCCAGGGGAATCTTCTCAAATGAGAAATGAAACTCACATCTCTTGAGTCTCCTATGTTAGCAGGCAGATTCTTCACCACTTTGCCATTAGAAAGCCTCCTGACACCATTTTCCCAATAGCATTTGCTCACTTCAAGTCTCTGTGTCATATTTTGGTTATTCTTTCAATATTTCAAACTTTTTCATTTTTCTATATTTGTTATGTGGTCCATGATCTTTCATGTTACTTTAGCAAAAAATGACAACTCAAATGATGGTTAGTACTTTTGAGCAATGAAGTATTTTTTAATTACAATATGTACATTGTCTTAGACATAATATTAGTACACACATAATAGGCTACTATATAGTATAAATATGACTTTTTTATGCACTGGGAAACCAAAAAAGTTCACATGACTCACTTTATTACACTATTCAGTTTATTTCTCTGATCTGGAACTGAACCTGCAATATGTCTGAGGTATGTTAAGGAAAAAACCAAAGATTCAAATGTAGCTGAACTCTAATTCATATAAAAATACCTTGTTGGTGAAATTCAGCCTGCAGCGCTTCTTCCTTCAGTGCCAAAGTTTCTGACCATTTATGAAAAGGGATTAGTTAAATCCTTCATTGAAATTCTAGAGTGTCTGATTTCCCTGACTTTTCTTTCTGGATTACCAATTTTAAAAACCTCTGGCAAGTCAAGGAAGGATGGGAAACAAAAAGCCCATTACCTAAAAAAGTAAAGTCAGATAAAGATCAATTTTAAAACTTCACCAAATAAACAAGCAAACAGCGAGACAAAGCCCTTTAATTAAATACCCTTTATGTACATTGGAAATATTGAGACATTTCTTGTTGTTAACTTTTACTATATTTTCTGGAACATACAAATTGCAAAAGCCCAAAGCTTTGTAAAGACATAAAAACATGATTCTGATAGTAAATGTAAGAAAATTGCTTTGGTTGTTCTAGTGTTCAACTGGGAAAACAATACAAAATTTTTAAAAAATCTCTGTTATTTTCTGCTTCTCTTTGAAAGTCCAGGTCTATCAACACCATCATTTTTGGATCAATAAAGATCGCAATACATATATTATTGCTATTCAGCAATGCATGGGAAAGACTTCCAAATTTTTCTTCCACCATCCTACTCTTTACCCCAGGGACCTCCAACCGTTTTGGTCCAAGGGACAAGGTTTGAGGGAAGACAATTTTTCCATGAGCTGTAGGATGGAGGAGAGGGATGTTAGGGTTTGATTCAAGTGCATTACATTTATTATGCCCTCGCTTATCTCTTAGGAGCTGGGGCTCCAGGGTAATGTGAATGATGGGGAGCAGCTGTAAATACAGATGAATCTTCCCTCACTTACCTGCCACTCACCTGTTGTATGGCCTGTTTTTTTTTTTTTTTTTTTTGAATTTTGCCCTCTTTTTGTTGTTTTTTATTTATTTATTTTCATCCATCTGTGTTCTGTGGCCTGTGTGGGCCTTTCACTGCAGTGGCCTCTCTCATTGCAGAGCACTGGCTCTGGGTGCATGTACTCCAGAGTGCTCGTTAGTAATTAGACACAGCAGCCCAGCTGCTCCACTGCACATGGGATCTTCACAGGCCAGGGATCAAACCGGTGCCCCTTGCACTGCAAGGCGGACTCTTTGCCCACTGGTCCACGAGGGAAGCCCTGGCTTGGTTTTTAACAGGACATGGACCACTACCTGTCCATGGTTCGGGATTTGGGGAAGCTGGCTTTATGCTATTAGCCTGGTTAGTTTCAGGAAAATAGTTCTGCCAGAAAACTGGCTGATGCCAGTCACTGAAGGTACTGCTCAGCTGTTTGTAGTTGTCAATCGTTAATTCCCAGACTGAGTTAGTAACTCTTAAGTGGTGAGAGGAGTCCAGAGGCAGTGGGGTGGAGGCAACAGCTCAACTCTTTTGCAGGAACTGTGCCTCTTCTCTGCAAGAGACATTCCTTGGTCTGTGGCTCCTGATGCCATTCCCCCTGCACTGAGTTATCCTGAAAGTTCAGCTAGTGGTTGTCTGTGAGACTCTACAAAAAACATTAAAATGTCTGACTACAGACATTGCATATATGCATATGTGTTCATGTGTAACTATAATTTTTAATATTGGAAAACCCAGATAAAGCCGATAAAAATCACATCTAAGTCTATCACATTCAGTAATCACTTTCAACATTTGGACATTTATCTATTGAAGATGATTGTTCTATGCATAGATATAATTTTTCTTTTAATGACAAACTTGAAGTATGTTTGAATATTTACTCATGTCATTTTCAATGTCTTGTGTATTATTTCATCCTACAGGATGGAGGAGAGGGATGTTAGGGTTTGATTCAAGTGCATTACATTTATTATGCCCTCGCTTATCTCTTAGGAGCTGGGGCTCCAGGGTAATGTGAATGATGGGGAGCAGCTGTAAATACAGATGAATCTTCCCTCACTTACCTGCCACTCACCTGTTGTATGGCCTGTTTTTTTTTTTTGAATTTTGCCCTCTTTTTGTTGTTTTTTATTTATTTATTTTCATCCATCTGTGTTCTGTGGCCTGTGTGGGCCTTTCACTGCAGTGGCCTCTCTCATTGCAGAGCACTGGCTCTGGGTGCATGTACTCCAGAGTGCTCGTTAGTAATTAGACACAGCAGCCCAGCTGCTCCACTGCACATGGGATCTTCACAGGCCAGGGATCAAACCGGTGCCCCTTGCACTGCAAGGCGGACTCTTTGCCCACTGGTCCACGAGGGAAGCCCTGGCTTGGTTTTTAACAGGACATGGACCACTACCTGTCCATGGTTCGGGATTTGGGGAAGCTGGCTTTATGCTATTAGCCTGGTTAGTTTCAGGAAAATAGTTCTGCCAGAAAACTGGCTGATGCCAGTCACTGAAGGTACTGCTCAGCTGTTTGTAGCTGTCAATCGTTAATTCCCAGACTGAGTTAGTAACTCTTAAGTGGTGAGAGGAGTCCAGAGGCAGTGGGGTGGAGGCAACAGCTCAACTCTTTTGCAGGAACTGTGCCTCTTCTCTGCAAGAGACATTCCTTGGTCTGTGGCTCCTGATGCCATTCCCCCTGCACTGAGTTATCCTGAAAGTTCAGCTAGTGGTTGTCTGTGAGACTCTACAAAAAACATTAAAATGTCTGACTACAGACATTGCATATATGCATATGTGTTCATGTGTAACTATAATTTTTAATATTGGAAAACCCAGATAAAGCCGATAAAAATCACATCTAAGTCTATCACATTCAGTAATCACTTTCAACATTTGGACATTTATCTATTGAAGATGATTGTTCTATGCATAGATATAATTTTTCTTTTAATGACAAACTTGAAGTATGTTTGAATATTTACTCATGTCATTTTCAATGTCTTGTGTAATATTTCATCCTACAAATATACCATATTTTTTTAATTATTTTTTTTTTATTCTTTATTTTAAAAGTTTTACAGAGTTTTGTTGTTCACAGACATGTATGTTCCCAGGTCAGTCATATGCATATCCATGGTCCCCACCCGCCCAGTTCCCCCCATCCCACCCCTCCAGACCTTCGCCCCAAGTCATTGTAAGCACTCCTATTCCCTTAGCACTAAGCAATTGATATTGTTGAACATTTACATAGTTTTTCATTTTATTTTAAAATAAACAGTCCTGCTACACACATTTTAGGAAATCATGGAGTAGTACATTCATAGCACTTTTCTAGGGATAAACCCTTGAAAGTAGATCTTTTAAATCAGCATAGCAATACTTAGTCTTGGTATTTCACTGGCTTAGAGCCACGTTACCCAGAATAAGCCTATTGCTCTAATAAACAACATCAAACCCTCAGACTTTTAATGGAACAAAGATATTTTTGCTCATACAGAGTCTCATGAGGAAGTCTCCAGTCCGTGGATCTCCTGAGTGGCTCTCCTCCAAGCAGCACATTCAGGACCCAAGCTCCTTCCACTATAATCTTTCCACCATCAGGGAATCAGTAGAAACTGTCTCAAGATGACTCACATGTTTCATGGTTGTGTCTGAAACAGGTTTTTCACTTCTACCCACCCCCTAATTACATATAATAACACAGAACCATAATTCAATCTATCTATCTCTCTACAAATTGTGACTCAAGTTATTCATTGGGTTGACCAAACATTTCATCCAGGTTTTTCCATAACATCTTACAGAAAAACCTAACAGAGTTTTTGGCCAAGTCAGTATCTGCAAGTGTGTGTGTTTGTGTGTTAGGGCTGATGGTAATTGTAATGAAATATTCTCTTTGTTCCTAGGAGTAAAATTAAATGTTGATGGTGAACATAGAATAGTTTCAGTGTCTGGATCATTTTTCTTAACTTTATTAGGATGCTTCTGTATCTTGAAACAGTATTAGTCTATCTGTCCTACCAATATGATTGCTAAGAACACTCCTCTCTTTCTCAAATGTATTCCAGTTTATACGGTAAATTACGTGGTCAATCTAACTATGACTTCCTGATATTTAAAACCCTAAAGCATCCTAAGTCCCTGTTCCTCAGATATGGGTGTCCTGTTTCCTGCACTATCCTCTGAGGTCTTCACTGCCTTCTCAATGCTTACCAGATGGATTTCTCTGAATCAGAAGACTCGTTCCAAGGTAAGAAAGACCAGTGCTGAAACTTTTGTCTTTCCCCCAAAACAGAAACTACAAGAAGTTAGCTCTTTATTTGATATAAAGAAGACATTTCTACAACTAAATATCATCCATAAAAATATAACACATTATGTCTAAGGAAACACGATATTTCTATCCTTGAAACAGTTCAAATGGAAGGGTGTGTGTGTGTGTTTCCAATTCACTTCAGTCGTGTCTGACTCTTTGTGATGCTGTAGACTTTAGTACACCAGGCTCCTCTGTCCATGGGATTC
This sequence comes from Tragulus kanchil, assembly GCA_022376925.1. Lineage (NCBI taxonomy): Eukaryota > Metazoa > Chordata > Mammalia > Artiodactyla > Tragulidae > Tragulus > Tragulus kanchil. The sequence goes on from JAIOJX010000025.1 coordinate 39,448,409, forward strand.
TTCAGGCAAGAATACTAGAGTGGATTTTCATGTTCTCCTCCAGGCCGAATGGAGGTAGAATTAGCATTTACCAGGGTTTTAATAATATGGATTCTTGAATTGGGTAGAAAGATGGAATGTGTGTGTGTGCTGAGTCACTTTCAGTTGTGCTCAACTCTTTGCAATCCTATGGACCATGGGACTCCTCTGTCCATGGGATTCCCAGGCAAGAATACTGGAGTAGGTAGCCATTCGTTTCTCCAGGGCATCTTCCCAAATCAGGGATGGAACCCGCATCTCTTTCGTGTCCTGCATTAGCAGTTAGGTTCTTTACCACTAACACTGCCTGGGAAGCCCTAGAAAGTTGGAATAGATGAGTCTAAATGCTCTCTTAACTCTTGGATTCTCTGAGTTTAAATCATTTGATCCACTTGGGAACAGGGCCAGCTTGGTTTTCCAGGGGACCACCCATTGCTGTCAAATGCATGAATTTGACATAGCTTAAGACAGCTGTGATTCGGACTGGATTTTAAATGAAGGGTTCAATCATAATTTCCTAAAATAGGTTAATTCTGGAGCTATTTTCCGTGCTTAAAAAAAGTGGAATTTCCTCCCTTTGCCTCAGGGAATTACTGCTAAAGAACCTAATACTCTATCTTTTCAGCTGAGCCAATAAAAAAAGGATGACTCTTCTTAGAGACAGTCTCTCTAAACATGCAATTCTCTCTACAATTCTAGTCATGTTTACAGCTCATGAAAGAAAGGAAACTCCATGACAAGTTACAAGCACATAATATAATGAATGACTACTAGCCCTGTTTTTTTTTTCCCTTTTGTGCCCTCTTGCAAAAAAAGAGAACTGTTTTGCTTCTAATGCAACATAAACGATTTTCTTTTCACTGTAAAACTGAAATATAGAAACAGGAAAGATACAGTGAGACAGAAGAGAGCAGGAGAGGGAGGGAGAAATAAAGGGATGGAAGAGGAATAAACAACAGAAACAGAAAATAAGACAAAGAAGAAAGAGGTATGAAAAGATCCTAGGTAAACCATAAAGAATAATTGCTATACTTTCAAATTGCACATCGAGAGAATTGCTTAGTGATGGAATAGTTAAAAATATGCTGTAAAATATGTCAATTGTCATACAAATTAGAGAAGAATAGTATAATTTCAGAAAACCAAACTATCATTAGGGGCACTGAAAAAGTGAATAGAGAATACGGTTATGTTTCTATTTTGACTTCACCCAGTATGCAGAATAGTTTTAAATAGCATAGTTTCAAATTTGGGGTCTGATATGCTAAAAATCATCATTTTTTTCCCTTCTACTCCAGTTTCTTTCCTTCTTTGAGGCACAGACTGAACTGAGAGCCTCAGGCTTTTAGCTTCCTGTTTACTTCCTGTTTTAATTATGGAGCACAAAAATGGCTTTGTGGTACCCACCAGCCTTCTTTATCTCTTCTCTTCTCTCCCTTTTTTTTCAACTTCTCACACCCCAAGGACAGTCACAACCAATGTGAGTATTTTCCTCAATTCATTTTCCTTTCAGAATTACTTCCAAGTCACAAAATTTACTACACACACACACACACACCCCTCCAAATCACTTTAATCAAGGCAGAAAACAGTCTTTGAACAAGCTGGATACATTTAGGAAATTTAAAAAATAATTTTAAATAAAAACTATTTTAGGACCTTCATTGACTTGCTGAAGATGGCATAACCTTTTGGAGATGTGAGGAGGAAAAAAATCAAAAGGGAAATGTCCTACCAAAGATCCAAACAGTAAAGATAACCTCTGAACATGAAAATACAAGTATTAATGCAATTCTTCCCCCCCAAAAAATAATTATAAATTGATTCCATATAAGTATGTCTTACTTTGACTCAAGTTATAGTATCACTCTTTAGCTTTACTGCACAAGGACAGAAGTAAAAGGTGGTCATTTCTTCAAAGGTCAGCCTCAAAGTCTTTTTGATCAACTGCATTTCTTTACTTTTAGGCATATTTACACACATACTTAATTTATTCTTCTCCTGTCCAGACTTTCCTTTTCATTTTGCTCTCTGGGCTCCACGGTTTTAAAATAATCTATAATTTGTTGATTCAATTTTGTATTTGTATTCTTCAATTCAGTATTTTACAAATGTTACTCTTCTGTCTTCTCCTTTTGATTGTCACTATGAAAAATCTGGTGTCATTATTGTATCTGTTCTCTGGATAATATGTACTTTTTTTCCTCTAGCTCTGTTTAAGATGTTTTCTTGAACCTTGGTCTTCAGCAATTTGATTATGATGTACACAACTGTAGTTTTCTTAATGTTTCTTCTATTTAGGGTCTGTTGAGCTTATTGGATTCTGAGATTTATAGTTTTCATCAAATTTGGGAAAATTTTGTCCATTATATTTTCTAACATTATTTCTATTCCACTATCTTTAAATAAAATGTTAGTAATTCAGTCATATCCAACTCTTTTTGACCCCATGCCCACTAGGCTCCTCTGTGCATGAGATTCTCCAGGTAAGAATACTGGAGTGGGTTGCAACTTCCTTCTCTAGGGGATCTTCTTTACCCAGGGATCATTCCGGGTCTCCCACATTACAGGCATATTCTTTACAGTTTAAGTCACCATGTACACTAAGGACTTCAATTAAAAATAAATTTGATGACTTGAAGTTATTCCACATATCAATAATTCTCTCTTCAATGTTTTGTATTCTTTTTCTTCTTGTATTTTGCATAGTTTGTACTGCTATGGCTTCATGTTCACCACTCTTTTTTTCTATAACTTCAAACCTACCATTAATCCCATCCAAATTCTCTACTAGTTTTTTTGCTCTACCTTCATTGACTTGCTGAAGATGGCATAACCTTTTGGAGATGTGAGGAGGAAAAAAATCAAAAGGGAAATGTCCTACCAAAGATCCAAACAGTAAAGATAACCTCTGAACATGAAAATACAAGTATTAATGCAATTCTTCCCCCCCAAAAAATAATTATAAATTGATTCCATATAAGTATGTCTTACTTTGACTCAAGTTATAGTATCACTCTTTAGCTTTACTGCACAAGGACAGAAGTAAAAGGTGGTCATTTCTTCAAAGGTCAGCCTCAAAGTCTTTTTGATCAACTGCATTTCTTTACTTTTAGGCATATTTACACACATACTTAATTTATTCTTCTCCTGTCCAGACTTTCCTTTTCATTTTGCTCTCTGGGCTCCACGGTTTTAAAATAATCTATAATTTGTTGATTCAATTTTGTATTTGTATTCTTCAATTCAGTATTTTACAAATGTTACTCTTCTGTCTTCTCCTTTTGATTGTCACTATGAAAAATCTGGTGTCATTATTGTATCTGTTCTCTGGATAATATGTACTTTTTTTCCTCTAGCTCTGTTTAAGATGTTTTCTTGAACCTTGGTCTTCAGCAATTTGATTATGATGTACACAACTGTAGTTTTCTTAATGTTTCTTCTATTTAGGGTCTGTTGAGCTTATTGGATTCTGAGATTTATAGTTTTCATCAAATTTGGGAAAATTTTGTCCATTATATTTTCTAACATTATTTCTATTCCACTATCTTTAAATAAAATGTTAGTAATTCAGTCATATCCAACTCTTTTTGACCCCATGCCCACTAGGCTCCTCTGTGCATGAGATTCTCCAGGTAAGAATACTGGAGTGGGTTGCAACTTCCTTCTCTAGGGGATCTTCTTTACCCAGGGATCATTCCGGGTCTCCCACATTACAGGCATATTCTTTACAGTTTAAGTCACCATGTACACTAAGGACTTCAATTAAAAATAAATTTGATGACTTGAAGTTATTCCACATATCAATAATTCTCTCTTCAATGTTTTGTATTCTTTTTCTTCTTGTATTTTGCATAGTTTGTACTGCTATGGCTTCATGTTCACCACTCTTTTTTTCTATAACTTCAAACCTACCATTAATCCCATCCAGTGAAATTTTTATCTCTGACACATTAAGTTTTATCCCTAGAATTTTTACCTGAGTCCTGTTTAAGAGTCCTTTTAAGTTTTCTGTGTCTCTATAACTTTTTGAACATATGGGATATAGTTAAAATAACTGCTTTAATGTCTTTGTCTCATAATCCTAACATCTGTGTCTATCTTAGTTGGTTTAGATTGATTTTTTTATCTCCCCTTTATGGATTATTGTAAATTTTAACTTGTTAGGTGCCAGTTTTTTTTTTATTCCTGGGAGCATTCCTAAGATTGGCTCTGGGACACAGTCACTTGGAAATAATATGATCCTTTCAAGACCTGCTTTTAAGATTTGCTAAGTCCAGGCCAAGGCTCAGTCAAGGGTTTATTAATCTCAGGTAGAAGTGGAAGACCTTTCTGAGTAGTCTACCTATCACTTATGAATTATGAGGGTTTTTCAATCTGGTTTCCTGGGGCACACATTACTTTTGCCTTCTGTGAGTTTCCAATACCCTTTAAGTTGCTCTTTTCTCAGCCTTGGATAATTTCTTCAACTATGTGCACTGATCAGTACTTTGCTAAAGACTTCATTGTCTGGTGTCAAGTATCTTTAACAGTTGTTTCAGTTATTTTTCCAAAGTGTTTGTTCTTTAAGATGAAAAGGTAAACTCAGCCCCTGTTATTCCATCTTGCTTGGAATTGGAAGCCCTTTATTCCCAGAACCATTTTATCAAATTCCAACTATGAACTCAATACTTGTATTTGAATATCTAATAAACATTCCAAACACGTCATGAATGCAACTAACCTCTTTATTCCTTGCAATATCTGCTTTTAAATTCTCTTCTGTTCTTTAGGCATTCAATTTAGAATCATCGTTTTTCCATTTCTCTCATACCTCCCACAGTCTAGCCATTGTCCCACAAAGTTTAAGATTAAATTAATATAAATTTGACGACTTGAAGTTATTCCACATATCAATAATTCTCTCTTCAATGTTTTGTATTCTTTTTCTTCTTGTATTTTGCATAGTTTGTACTGCTATGGCTTCATGTTCACCACTCTTTTTTTCTATAACTTCAAACCTACCATTAATCCCATCCAGTGAAATTTTTATCTCTGACACATTAAGTTTTATCCCTAGAATTTTTACCTGAGTCCTGTTTAAGAGTCCTTTTAAGTTTTCTGTGTCTCTATAACTTTTTGAACATATGGGATATAGTTAAAATAACTGCTTTAATGTCTTTGTCTCATAATCCTAACATCTGTGTCTATCTTAGTTGGTTTAGATTGATTTTTTTATCTCCCCTTTATGGATTATTGTAAATTTTAACTTGTTAGGTGCCAGTTTTTTTTTTTATTCCTGGGAGCATTCCTAAGATTGGCTCTGGGACACAGTCACTTGGAAATAATATGATCCTTTCAAGACCTGCTTTTAAGATTTGCTAAGTCCAGGCCAAGGCTCAGTCAAGGGTTTATTAATCTCAGGTAGAAGTGGAAGACCTTTCTGAGTAGTCTACCTATCACTTATGAATTATGAGGGTTTTTCAATCTGGTTTCCTGGGGCACACATTACTTTTGCCTTCTGTGAGTTTCCAATACCCTTTAAGTTGCTCTTTTCTCAGCCTTGGATAATTTCTTCAACTATGTGCACTGATCAGTACTTTGCTAAAGACTTCATTGTCTGGTGTCAAGTATCTTTAACAGTTGTTTCAGTTATTTTTCCAAAGTGTTTGTTCTTTAAGATGAAAAGGTAAACTCAGCCCCTGTTATTCCATCTTGCTTGGAATTGGAAGCCCTTTATTCCCAGAACCATTTTATCAAATTCCAACTATGAACTCAATACTTGTATTTGAATATCTAATAAACATTCCAAACACGTCATGAATGCAACTAACCTCTTTATTCCTTGCAATATCTGCTTTTAAATTCTCTTCTGTTCTTTAGGCATTCAATTTAGAATCATCGTTTTTCCATTTCTCTCATACCTCCCACAGTCTAGCCATCATAAAGTCCCACTAGGCACATACATTCCAAACCCAACTCTTTTTACCTTAACTGAGATACCTCTAAAGCAACATCAGTAATATTCCAGTGTCTGGCAGAGGTCTGCCGTAGATGAAAGACTCAAACTGATGAATCAATAGAAAATTTAAAAGGTGAAGTCTGGGTTAGAAAATACAACAGAGATAAGCTTATAACTCAGAGCTAGGAATAATGGGGAATCATTTCCACTCTAAGACCTATGTGGATAAAGGGAGGGAGCAGCAGCCAAAATTAAGTAAATGAGAGACTGCTTGACAGTAGCTGTGGCTCTTGGTAAACAGATGCACTCAGTGTTCAGACAGTTTGCAGGAAAGAAGACTTCACTCCTCTCTCAGTTTTCTCTTGGTGGCTCCCACAGACTAGACCCAACTGGAAGCTGGGAATCAAAAATATTTGGGATGAAGCACAGAAAGGTCAGGTTCTAGGGACTCAGGTTCAAGAAAGGTAGGGTGGGTCTGGACCACAATCCCCTACATGGTCTCCTCACTTCTGCTTGACCCCTTCTACTTCCTGTTCAGAGCTGCCAGAGGGACCCTTTGAAAATACAAATCTGTTTATGTCATTCCAGTGCTTAAAATGTTGAAGTGGCTTTTCCTGACACTTAGAATAAAATTTAAAATCCTGACTGTGATCTAAAGTTCCTACATGATCTCATCCTTGGCTATTTTTTGAATGCAATCTCTAATTACTCTTCCCATCTTTTATTCTGCTCCAGTCACAGTGGCATCCCTGCTTCTCCTCCACTCCAAATTCCTTCCTGCTATATACTTGCTGTCCTTTCGAGCTGAAGGCTCTTTTACATTCTCTGATTGTATAATCTTTGAGAGATCTTCTCATATTCACTCCCCTAAATTAGGAACCTTTATTATTATCACCTTCCCATATGATATTTTTTTATTAAAGTTATTTGATGTAGCCATTTTTAAAGTCTTTATTGAATTTGTTACAATATTGCTTTTGTGGTATATGTCTGATTTTTTGGCTGTGAGGAAGGTGAGATCTTAGCTACCCAATCAGAGATTGAATCAACACTCCCCACATTGGAAGGTGAAATCTTAACCACTGGATTGCCAGGGAAGTCCCCTCCAGACCTATTTTATGTTACATGTCTTCATAGCAGTTATTTCTATCTATTAATTGTCTCCCTCCATTTTATTATTATAAATTCCATGAAGGCCAAAGCTTTGGCTGGGTAACGATGGGCTACTATGTTATTATGGCCATAACAGAGCCTGTCACAATGTTAAAAATCAATGTGTATTGGACAAGTAAAGGAATACCAAATGCTTCTGTCGCTCTTTTCTTAATCCAGAGAAAAACTTTAATGCCCCTTCCAATCATCTCATCTCACTGTGCAATATTTTAGTTTCCCCATTTTATATCCCTAAATGTTTACAGTGTGTGAGTTTGCTGGGACTGCTGTAACAATAAATCAGACTCTAAATGACTTAAACAACAAAAATATATTTTCTCATAGTTATGGAGACTAGAAAACTGAGATTAAGGTCTTGTCTGTGTTGGTTCTTTATAAGGGGTGTAACAAGAATCTATTCTGTGCCTTCTGCCCCTCCCTTCTGGTGGTTTGCTGGATAATATTTACCTAGTTTCAACAGGCATTCATTGGTTACCCCCAAGATTTTTGTGGTTTTCTAATTTTCCATAGTAATTAGTATATATTCAATTTCCGGTTCATCTCTATTTTTTAAAAAGAGATATGTATTTATTTGGCTGTGCTAGATCTTAGCTGCAACATGTAGGGTCTAGTTCCCTGACCAGATATTGAATCTAGGCCCCTGCCCTTTGAGTGCAGAGTCTTAGCTATTGAACTGCAAGGGAAATCCCACCCTGGGTTCAATTCTTTATTGAATCTATGACATGCGAGATTCTCATGTTATATTGCATTTAATCCTCTCAACAGTTCTGCATATTAAGTATCATTGTCTGTATTTCATAGATAAATAAATGCATTTATTATTGCTGTGTAATGAATAACCACCAAATGTTGTGGCTTGAAACAACACTTACCATCTCATAATCAAGGTAAGACAAGCGGGCTTCCCTGGCGGTCCAGTGGGTAAGGACACCGCCTTGCAGGGCAAGAGGCACCAGTTCAATCCCTGGCCTGGGAAGATCCCATGTGCAGTGGCGCGGCTGGACCGATGTGTCCAATTACCAAGCTGGAGGTCTGGAGCACATGTGCCCAGAGCTGGTCTTCTGTAACAACAGAGGCCACCGTGATGGGAGGCCCACACGGGCCAAAGAACAAAGATGGATGAAAATAGACAAATGAAAGACCAATAGAAGTGGCCCACCCCCCCATCCCCCCCCAACCCGACCCCCCCCCAAAAAAGATAAGACAAGCTAAAACATATGGTTGACCTGGTCTAGAACTGGAGAATTCAAGACAAAGTTTGTGGGTGGTCTTGGCAAGATGTATTGAGGTATTAAATATAGGGACAGGAAGGAAGTGAAAGGGATAAAGTGTGACTCCAAATTTTGAATTTAACAACTAGATACCCTTTACTAAAATGAAGAAGAATAGAAATAGGTTGGGTAGGGAGAATGAGAATTTTATTTTGGACATATTAAGTTTGAAGCACCCATGAGACAGCCAGATAGAGTTATCAAAGATAAAACAGGCCTTAGATATGTGAAGTTCAAAGGAAAGTTCTAGACTAGAGATTGCTCTTGGCCGGGAATTACTGGTATAAGTAACTAAGACTTAGATCCTAAATTCCAATGCAATTTAACAATGAGCTAGTCTAGATACATGTAGAAGACTAAAAAAGAGAAAGAGCAGGTCAGAAAGTTTCCTCTCAACATGTAGTTCAGAGTTAGCTCAATCTCTTCACTTGAGATTTTATTATTATCAGATTATCATTAGCATCAGGCTTCCCAGGTAGCACTAGAGGTAAAGAATTTGCCTGCTAATACAAGAGACATAAGAGACGTGGGTTTGATCCCTGGGTGGGGGGGGGGAGATTTCCTGGAGGAGGTCATGGCAACCCACTCAGGTATTCTTGCCTGGAGAATCCCATGGAAGGAGGAGTCTGGGGGGCTACACTCTGTGGGACTGCATAGGGTCAGACACGAATGAAGTGACCTAGAACAGGCACACACATTATCATCTCAAATGTTTTGGGGGGTGGTGCAGGATGCAAGCATCGCTCAGATGCTGTCAAAGAAACAGAATACTTTGAGAGAAGGAGATAACTCAGATCCTAAGATCTGTCCCTGTGATGGAAGCTCATGAAAATCCATGTAAGACAAGCGGGCTTCCCTGGCGGTCCAGTGGGTAAGGACACCGCCTTGCAGGGCAAGAGGCACCAGTTCAATCCCTGGCCTGGGAAGATCCCATGTGCAGTGGCGCGGCTGGACCGATGTGTCCAATTACCAAGCTGGAGGTCTGGAGCACATGTGCCCAGAGCTGGTCTTCTGTAACAACAGAGGCCACCGTGATGGGAGGCCCACACGGGCCAAAGAACAAAGATGGATGAAAATAGACAAATGAAAGACCAATAGAAGTGGCCCACCCCTCATCCCTCCCCAACCCGCCCCCACCCCATCCCCCAAAAGATAAGACAAGCTAAAACATATGGTTGACCTGGTCTAGAACTGGAGAATTCAAGACAAAGTTTGTGGGTGGTCTTGGCAAGATGTATTGAGGTATTAAATATAGGGACAGGAAGGAAGTGAAAGGGATAAAGTGTGACTCCAAATTTTGAATTTAACAACTAGATACCCTTTACTAAAATGAAGAAGAATAGAAATAGGTTGGGTAGGGAGAATGAGAATTTTATTTTGGACATATTAAGTTTGAAGCACCCATGAGACAGCCAGATAGAGTTATCAAAGATAAAACAGGCCTTAGATATGTGAAGTTCAAAGGAAAGTTCTAGACTAGAGATTGCTCTTGGCCGGGAATTACTGGTATAAGTAACTAAGACTTAGATCCTAAATTCCAATGCAATTTAACAATGAGCTAGTCTAGATACATGTAGAAGACTAAAAAAGAGAAAGAGCAGGTCAGAAAGTTTCCTCTCAACATGTAGTTCAGAGTTAGCTCAATCTCTTCACTTGAGATTTTATTATTATCAGATTATCATTAGCATCAGGCTTCCCAGGTAGCACTAGAGGTAAAGAATTTGCCTGCTAATACAAGAGACATAAGAGACGTGGGTTTGATCCCTGGGTGGGGGGGGGGGGGAGATTTCCTGGAGGAGGTCATGGCAACCCACTCAGGTATTCTTGCCTGGAGAATCCCATGGAAGGAGGAGTCTGGGGGGCTACACTCTGTGGGACTGCATAGGGTCAGACACGAATGAAGTGACCTAGAACAGGCACACACATTATCATCTCAAATGTTTTGGGGGGTGGTGCAGGATGCAAGCATCGCTCAGATGCTGTCAAAGAAACAGAATACTTTGAGAGAAGGAGATAACTCAGATCCTAAGATCTGTCCCTGTGAGGGCTCTGGAAAGCATCAGGACATGGATTAGTCTGAAACATAGTTCTGGGAGAGATGCCCAAGAGCAAACAAATCTGTACTCTTGCCTTACCATTCTTGAAGCACAAGAGAAGGAGTTTAAAGAGAGAAAAGGAAAATAAGATTGCCTTTCTTTCCAGTTCCCTGCTGTTGTGCTATAAGCTACCATCTTCACAGAGTAAAAGCTTCTGTACACTGATACAGCCTATGTAAAAAATATATATTCTTATTTCTGAACAATTGAGAGCTACATTCATCCTTCGTGGGCCTGGGGAAAACTGGGAGATAAGCCTACCATGTCTTTTTCCTGAAGGCCTCAGTGGTGGTCTGTGGTCTGGGTGGGACCATCTAGGTTGTCACAGACATATAGTGCAATTCTAGCTTTTTCTGATCAGGAGCCCTCAGAGAAGGGAAAGGCAGGGACTTGTTACTAAGATCCTGAAGGTCATCTCTCAATCACTATCCCTAACATAAAAATTCACCTCTGTTCTATGAAATATTTCATTCTCCATGAGCAGGAATACTGACTACTGGGTTTCTCTCAGTCTACTAGTGTGAAGTTCATATGCCCTTCTCAAGCTACAGTATCAGTCACAGATAGCAAAATGATGACTGTTGATCATGCGTTTGTGTCTTGGTTGTTTTTAGATTTTAATCATGTATAGCTCTCCTTCCTCAGTGACTCCTGAGCATATAACATAAAGAAAAAGTTAGAGAATGTGATTTTTAAGTATTACAAAGCAGCAGAACTGTGTGAAGCTACAAATGCAATTTCTGTGTCAAGCTTACTCCTTTCAATATTTATTTTAATGAAGCGGGAGGTGGTTAGTTCTAATTGAACCCTATTGGTAATGATTACATCTTCCAAGAGCTGTCCCTGTGAGGGCTCTTTAAATGTACTGATTTGTTTGCTCTTGCTGCTTTGCAAGACATACATTTTCTGTTTTTATTGAAATACAACTTCAGTGAAACTAGTATAGTACCTGTGAGTTATTCCTACAGACATGTCCAATGAGAAGTTCAGCCTCTTCCTCAAACTAAAAATCCAAGAAGCAGAGATTACGCAGACTTGTCCTATAGTGGTGATTTAGTCACCAAGTCTTATATGACTCTTTGCAACCCCATGGACTGTAGCCCCCAGGCTCCTCGGTCCATGGGATTCCCTAGGCTAGGATACTGGAGTGGTTTGCCATTTCCTTCTTCATGAAATCTTCCTGACCCAGATGTGAACCCACATCTCCTGGATTGGCAGGTGAATTCTCTACCACTGAACCACCAGAGAAACCGCACTTGTCTAGCATATATCAGCAACTACTCTCATTAATGTTACTAAAGATTGTCCAAACTGAACTTTCTTTTCAGTATCTTCTGTCTTACCCACTTATTTATATTTTGGGAGGGGTGGGGGCTGGGGGCTTTTTTTATTGATTTTTTATTTGTTTATTTTTCATCCATCTTTATTCTTTGACCTGTGTGGGCCTCCCATTGCAGCGGCCTCTCTTGTTGCAGAGCACCGGCTCTGAGCGCATGCGCTCCAGAGCACAAGCTCATAATTGGACATCCCCGTTGTGCCGCTCCGCAGCATGTGGGATCCTTCCAGGCCAGGGATGGAACATGTGACCCCTCCACTGCAAGGCGGACTCTCTACCCACTAGACCACCAGGGAAGCCCCTTACCCACTTATTTTTAAGCATAGTAAGTATATCATTCTAATGTACCATCTTTTGGTATTATACATCCTTTTCTGCTCCTGACTACAGAACTCATCAAATTCAGTGTCAGAATTTTCCTACTTTGAGTATATATCTCATCCACAAATAAGTTCCTTATTTCCTTTCTCTTCATTTTGAAGTGACAGTAGATGTCTATGTCATTGGTAAAGCTATTTGAAAATAATGGTAAAACATTTTTCTCTTGTGAATTCCTTTCTCCAGAGTTTGGTGTGTGTCTTTAACTTCCCTCAGAGGCCTTGTGGTTATAGCATTTTTCTGCTACAGAAAGGCAAGTTTCAGGCCATCTTCATGGCTCAGAGTTTAAAAATCTCAATCTGGTCGTGTACTTTGATTTACTCCGTCTGGACTCCCACTCTGTTCTCACCAGATACCCTGAATAGTCTTTCAAATTCATCAACAGCTTTCCCCATTGAGTGGTTCTTTTCCCTCAGCTAATTTCCAACTTCAAACTAAAATTTTTCCAAGACTGTCCAATGAGAAGTTCAGCCTCTTCCTCAAACTAAAAATCCAAGAAGCAGAGATTACGCAGACTTGTCCTATAGTGGTGATTTAGTCACCAAGTCTTATATGACTCTTTGCAACCCCATGGACTGTAGCCCCCAGGCTCCTCGGTCCATGGGATTCCCTAGGCTAGGATACTGGAGTGGTTTGCCATTTCCTTCTTCATGAAATCTTCCTGACCCAGATGTGAACCCACATCTCCTGGATTGGCAGGTGAATTCTCTACCACTGAACCACCAGAGAAACCGCACTTGTCTAGCATATATCAGCAACTACTCTCATTAATGTTACTAAAGATTGTCCAAACTGAACTTTCTTTTCAGTATCTTCTGTCTTACCCACTTATTTATATTTTGGGAGGGGTGGGGGCTGGGGGCTTTTTTTATTGATTTTTTATTTGTTTATTTTTCATCCATCTTTATTCTTTGACCTGTGTGGGCCTCCCATTGCAGCGGCCTCTCTTGTTGCAGAGCACCGGCTCTGAGCGCATGCGCTCCAGAGCACAAGCTCATAATTGGACACACCCGTTGTGCCGCTCTGCAGCATGTGGGATCCTTCCAGGCCAGGGATGGAACATGTGACCCCTCCACTGCAAGGCGGACTCTCTACCCACTAGACCACCAGGGAAGCCCCTTACCCACTTATTTTTAAGCATAGTAAGTGTATCATTCTAATGTACCATCTTTTGGTATTATACATCCTTTTCTGCTCCTGACTACAGAACTCATCAAATTCAGTGTCAGAATTTTCCTACTTTGAGTATATATCTCATCCACAAATAAGTTCCTTATTTCCTTTCTCTTCATTTTGAAGTGACAGTAGATGTCTATGTCATTGGTAAAGCTATTTGAAAATAATGGTAAAACATTTTTCTCTTGTGAATTCCTTTCTCCAGAGTTTGGTGTGTGTCTTTAACTTCCCTCAGAGGCCTTGTGGTTATAGCATTTTTCTGCTACAGAAAGGCAAGTTTCAGGCCATCTTCATGGCTCAGAGTTTAAAAATCTCAATCTGGTCGTGTACTTTGATTTACTTCTTCCGTCTGGACTCCCACTCTGTTCTCACCAGATACCCTGAATAGTCTTTCAAATTCATCAACAGCTTTCCCCATTGAGTGGTTCTTTATATAGCCTCTCATGGACCAGAGCTGTCAAAGTTTCTCTGCAGTATTTGTTTAATATTCAGAGATTACCTGCTGGATGTCCTTGAGGTGGTTTGCTGGTGATGGATAATAATGGCGGCAGCAGTCCAGTCCCCATGCTGTCCTCCATAATCAAAGTTGGCAGCACAAATACAGGGCTGTCTGTTTTTCCACTTGTGAGAAACCTCTTACAGACAGGCTGTAAACAGCTTGGGTGGTATTGGCATGACACTGTCTAACTTTTCTGCCGATTCTTTTTAGATTTTCTGCTTGTTAATTTGCTCACGTGTACCCATGTGTCTAATTATGTTACTGAGGTCCTGGAAGACAGTTTTAATTCAACTTCTACATTGTCAATTTTAAAAATGTAGGTAAAATTTGCATATAGAGAAATGTGTGCCTCCTATTATAGAATTCAATGAGTTCCAACAAATGAAGCACACCAGTCAAGATACAAAATATTTTCATCACCCCAAAATGTTCCTTCTACTTTTGGCCAAGAATTCTACACACCTCATCAGTGCAACTGTTTGATTTTCATCTTCACATTCTTGAGCTTTATATAAATCTAATCAAACAGTATCTACTCTTTTGGGTCTGGCTTCTTTCAATTGTGACAGTTTTGAGATTCATCAATGTTATTAGGTATATTGGTGGCTTATTTTTTTATGGTTGAGAAGTCTTCCATTGTGTGAATATATCATTTGTTTATTCGTTCTCCTGTTGATGGACCTCTTGGTTTGTTTCCAGTTCAGGGCTATTATAAATGAACTTGTTGTAAACATTCATATAGAAGTCTCTTCTGGACCTTTGCTTTACACTCTTTTGGGTAAATATGTAAGGGTATAATTGGTAGGTCATGGGCTAAGTGTATATTTAATTTCATAAGAAACTGCCAAAGAAAGGCAAGTTTCAGGCCATCTTCATGGCTCAGAGTTTAAAAATCTCAATCTGGTCGTGTACTTTGATTTACTTCTTCCGTCTGGACTCCCACTCTGTTCTCACCAGATACCCTGAATAGTCTTTCAAATTCATCAACAGCTTTCCCCATTGAGTGGTTCTTTATATAGCCTCTCATGGACCAGAGCTGTCAAAGTTTCTCTGCAGTATTTGTTTAATATTCAGAGATTACCTGCTGGATGTCCTTGAGGTGGTTTGCTGGTGATGGATAATAATGGCGGCAGCAGTCCAGTCCCCATGCTGTCCTCCATAATCAAAGTTGGCAGCACAAATACAGGGCTGTCTGTTTTTCCACTTGTGAGAAACCTCTTACAGACAGGCTGTAAACAGCTTGGGTGGTATTGGCATGACACTGTCTAACTTTTCTGCCGATTCTTTTTAGATTTTCTGCTTGTTAATTTGCTCACGTGTACCCATGTGTCTAATTATGTTACTGAGGTCCTGGAAGACAGTTTTAATTCAACTTCTACATTGTCAATTTTAAAAATGTAGGTAAAATTTGCATATAGAGAAATGTGTGCCTCCTATTATAGAATTCAATGAGTTCCAACAAATGAAGCACACCAGTCAAGATACAAAATATTTTCATCACCCCAAAATGTTCCTTCTACTTTTGGCCAAGAATTCTACACACCTCATCAGTGCAACTGTTTGATTTTCATCTTCACATTCTTGAGCTTTATATAAATCTAATCAAACAGTATCTACTCTTTTGGGTCTGGCTTCTTTCAATTGTGACAGTTTTGAGATTCATCAATGTTATTAGGTATATTGGTGGCTTATTTTTTTATGGTTGAGAAGTCTTCCATTGTGTGAATATATCATTTGTTTATTCGTTCTCCTGTTGATGGACCTCTTGGTTTGTTTCCAGTTCAGGGCTATTATAAATGAACTTGTTGTAAACATTCATATAGAAGTCTCTTCTGGACCTTTGCTTTACACTCTTTTGGGTAAATATGTAAGGGTATAATTGGTAGGTCATGGGCTAAGTGTATATTTAATTTCATAAGAAACTGCCAAAGAGTCTTCCAAAAATGCAATATTCCCAACAGCAGTGTAGTAAAAGGTCAAGTTTTTCCACATTGTCACTATCATTTGACATAAGCTGTTTTTAATTCTCCCCTTTTGGAGCAAGTGTGCAGAATGTGAACATCACAGGTGTGATATTTATTTGTATTTCCCTGTTATTTCTGAGAGCCTTTTTGTATACATTTACCACCGTTTGAATGTATTCTTTTCCAAAATGTATGAATCTTTTGTCCACCTTTTCATTCTGTTCTTTTTCTTTCGCATTTGTAAAAAGTCCTTGTATATTCTGTCTAAAATGGCTTTCTTAGCTCTCCATGTATTATCAGTCAGTGGTTTGTCTCTTTGTTGTCTTAATGTTGTCTTTTGATGAGCAGAAGGCTTACATTTTCATGCTCTAATTTACCATTTTTCTCTTTTATGGTCATTAGTTTCTTCCACCTCCCTACTTGCCTGTCCCAATACTATGAAGATATTTCCAGTGTTTTACTTTTTTACAGATTCGTAGATTATGATTTTATGTTCAGACCTTTAGTCCCTTTTGAATTAAGTTTTGGTTATTATGGGATGTAAAGTTTGTGTTTTAATCCTTTCTATATACCTTCTCCATTTTAGAGCACTCTTTAAGACTTCATTTTTTTATCCCCATAGGTATCTTGACAGAGAAAAGATTTACCAAGTACAGGCCTATATGTTAATAACACACTTTCTTGATTACTCTAACTTTAGAATAAGTCTTGAAATCAAGTACTATAAATTGTTCAGTGTTTCTTTTTTAAATTTGCTTTGGCTATTCAAGCATCTACATTTTCATACACATTTTCAGAACTGGCTTGTCATTTTCCTTTCATTGAGAAAAAGCCTACTTGTATTTTGACTGGTATTTTATTTTAATAAAAAGTAAGGGTAGATTTTTGTTAAGTTTCTTGCTGTATCTGTCCAAAATGATCCAATTTTTTCCTTCTATTTTGTAAATTTCACATACTACACTGATTATTTTTCAAATATTAAACCAACCTTGCATTTCTAGAATTAACTTTGCATGATAATGATGCATAATTACCATCGTATCCTTTCTATATACTGCTGGAATCAATTGCTAATAATTTATCAATATTTTTAAAGAGATATTGACCTATAATTTTCTTTTTTGTAATGTTTTTGTCAAGTTTTATTATCATAGCTCCACTGGCTTCATAGAACCAGTTTGGGAATAGAGATCCCTGTTTGTCTATATTCTGAAAGAATTTGTATAAGAATGGTATTGTTTTTTGCTAAAAGATTTGATAAAATTTACTAATCAAACTATTTGTGTCTAGAATTGGGTGACAGGAAAAAGGAAGATTTTTTTAAATTACATCTTTTAACAATTTCAGGAATATCTAAATCCTGATTCATATGATGACTTTGATTATTTGTATTTTCAGGAAATTTTTCTATTTTGTCTAAGTTTTATAGTATATTAGAATAATGCTGCTTATCACATTTCCTTACTATATTTATCATTCTACTAAAAACATCTAATGTCTATTGTACTTTATTTTAAATCTTAAATTATTTAGAATAGTGGTTAATTTATAATAGCAGGACTTTCTAGAAATATTAATGTTGCTAACATGTAATTTAATTCCAGTCTTGTCAGAAAGCATATTTTTATGATTTTAATACTTTTAATTAATTGAGAGTAGTTTTATGGGCCAGCATATGGCCTATCTTGGTGAATTGCTCATGTTCACTTAAAAATAATGTGTTCTTCTGTTGTTGGATGGAGTGTTCTATGAATGTTAATTAAGTTGAGGTGGCTCACGCATGTGTATGCTAAATCACTTCAGTCGTGTGAGACTCTTTGCAACCGAATGGGCTGTAGCCCACTGGACTCCTCTGGCCATGAGATTCTCCAGGCAAGAACACTGGAGTGGGTTGCCATACCCTCCTCCAAGGGATCTTCCTGACCCAGGGATCAGATCCGCATCTTTTTTATGGGGGCTTCCTGCATTGAGAAAAAGCCTACTTGTACTGGAAATTTTTTTTTTTTTCACAAATACTTTTTCCTTCTATTTTGTAAATTTCACATACTACACTGATTATTTTTCAAATATTAAACCAACCTTGCATTTCTAGAATTAACTTTGCATGATAATGATGCATAATTACCATCGTATCCTTTCTATATACTGCTGGAATCAATTGCTAATAATTTATCAATATTTTTAAAGAGATATTGACCTATAATTTTCTTTTTTGTAATGTTTTTGTCAAGTTTTATTATCATAGCTCCACTGGCTTCATAGAACCAGTTTGGGAATAGAGATCCCTGTTTGTCTATATTCTGAAAGAATTTGTATAAGAATGGTATTGTTTTTTGCTAAAAGATTTGATAAAATTTACTAATCAAACTATTTGTGTCTAGAATTGGGTGACAGGAAAAAGGAAGATTTTTTTAAATTACATCTTTTAACAATTTCAGGAATATCTAAATCCTGATTCATATGATGACTTTGATTATTTGTATTTTCAGGAAATTTTTCTATTTTGTCTAAGTTTTATAGTATATTAGAATAATGCTGCTTATCACATTTCCTTACTATATTTATCATTCTACTAAAAACATCTAATGTCTATTGTACTTTATTTTGAATCTTAAATTATTTAGAATAGTGGTTAATTTATAATAGCAGGACTTTCTAGAAATATTAATGTTGCTAACATGTAATTTAATTCCAGTCTTGTCAGAAAGCATATTTTTATGATTTTAATACTTTTAATTAATTGAGAGTGGTTTTATGGGCCAGCATATGGCCTATCTTGGTGAATTGCTCATGTTCACTTAAAAATAATGTGTTCTTCTGTTGTTGGATGGAGTGTTCTATGAATGTTAATTAAGTTGAGGTGGCTCACGCATGTGTATGCTAAATCACTTCAGTCGTGTGAGACTCTTTGCAACCGAATGGGCTGTAGCCCACTGGACTCCTCTGGCCATGAGATTCTCCAGGCAAGAACACTGGAGTGGGTTGCCATACCCTCCTCCAAGGGATCTTCCTGACCCAGGGATCAGATCCGCATCTCTTATGTCTCCTGCATTGGCAGGCAGGTTCTTTACCACTAGCGCATAGTGTTCAAATGTTTTCTATTCTTGCTGCTATTTGCCTACCTTTTCCATCAGTTCTTAAGAGGAAGGCATTAAAATTCCTGATGATGATTGTGTATTTATTTCTACCATTAGTTTTCAGTTTTTATTCATGTGTTCTGAAGTTCTTCTATGTAGTGTATACACATTTATGATATTATGTCTTCTTAAGGACATGATTAGAGATGGAAAAGGCAAAATTCTTTCCCAGAAAAATCTATGGACAGTGGAACCTGGCAGCCACAATCCATAGAGTCACAAAGAGTTAGACAGGACTGAGCACACACAGCACAAAGAGGTGATCCTTTTGTTGTTTTTAAACGTCTCTCTTTATTTTAGATAACATGGTTTGTTTTGATATCTGTATTCGCCTTTCTTTTTCTCACAGTTTGCACAGTGTACCTTTCCACAGTTTTCTTAGTCGGTTCTAGTTTCCAAAACAAAATGCCCTAGACTGGTCTGGGAGCTGAAATCCAAGATTAAGTCCCAACAGAGTGAGTTTCTGGTGACAACTTTCTTCCTTGTTTGTAAATACCACCTCACTGTGACCTCCTGTGGCAGAGAGAGTCTGGTGTCTCTTCATTTTTTAATAAGGACATCAGTTATACAGGACCAATGCTCCACCCTGAGTGCTCTTTTAATCTTAACCACCTGTTTAAAGAAATCCCAGTACAGTCACATGATGGGTTAAGCCTTCAACATACGAATTTAAGTGAGAGGGTGGGACACAATTCAATCCATAGACTGAATCTTTTGGTTTCAAAGTATTTATTTCTCCATAGGTAAAACATGTTATTTTTATACAGTATATAATTAGATTTTGATTTTAATGCAGTATGACAATCTTTGCTTTGTAAATGGAATGTTCAGTCTATTTGTATTTAATGATGACAATCTTTGCTTTGTAAATGGAGTGTTTAGTCTATTTTTATTTAATGAAATCATCACTTTTGGCTACCTTTAATTCTACTGCATTCCTCTTTGTTTTCCTGTTTTGTTTTGTTTTCTCCTTCCTATCCTGCCTTCTTAGCTATCAGACCACACAAAAACAGTCTGTGAGCTGGATTTGGCCCACAGGTCATGGAACGTGCTAGTTTTTCATCGAGTTAGTAAGTTGTCTTAAGAAAAACAATATAGAAAAAACAATAAACATTTATATTTATCATTTTCAATGCTCTTTCTTCATTCTTGCAAATTTGAATTGAAGCTGGCATTATTTGCCTTCAGCCTGATGACTTCCTTTACCGTTTCTTCTAGTACAAATCCAATGAATTCTCCCTGTTTTAGTTAACCGAACATGTTTTCTATTTTACCTTATTTTCAAAAAAATATACGGTTAAGTAGGGAAATCTAGGTTATTTTTCTTTTCTTCCTTTTTATTGTTAAAGTGTCTTTTTATTGTCTATTGTCATACATTATTCTGATAGAAATCAGGCATATTTGTTCACCTTTATGCATTTTTTTTTCTCTTCTCCTTGTGATATGGTAGAACCCTGACCTCCCCACCAAGACTTGCTATTCTAATTCTTCAGATTGTGACTATGATGAGAAGTATCTCATGCCATGATAATGTTATGGTCTGTGTTCAGTCACTCAGTCGTGTCTGACTCCTTGAGACCCTATGGACTGGAGCCCACCAGGGTCCTCTGTCCATGGGATTTTCCAAGCAAGCATACTAGAGTAGGTTGCAATGACCCCTCCAGGGGATCTTCCTGACCCAGTGATTGAACTCACATCTCTTATGTCTCCTGCTTTGGCACTCAGTCACTTCAATCATGTGTGACTCTTTGCAACCCAAGGAACTGTAGCCAAGGTGGATCCTCTGTCATGGACTATGTTATATCATAAGACAAAAGGGATTTTGTAGATATAATTAAGGTTACTGATCAGTTGACTTTAAGTTAATCCAAAAAAGGTTGAGCTAGGTGAACCTGATGTAAATATGTGAGACCTTTAACAGCAAAGAATAGAAGAGGAAGAGAAATTCAATGTGAGTAGGAGTTGTTGTATCATTGCTGGTACTGAAGGTGAAAAGGACCACATGAGAAGCAATGTAGATGGTTTTTAGGACAGACAGTAGCCTCTGCCTCACAATTCTAAAGGAAACAAAAACCTCAAACCTACAACCATGAAAAACTGTGCTTTACCAATAACATAAATGAATTTGGACTAGATTCTTCCCCAGCACTTTCAGATAAGAGCCCAGTCCACCAAACACCTTAATTTTAAACCTTTCAGTTCCTAAGTAGAGAACACCCTATTGAGCCCACCTGGATTTCTGACCCAAAGAACTGTGAGATAATAAACAAGTGTTGTTTTGAATGTCTATGTTTGTGGTGGCTTGTTACACAGAATCAGAAAACTGATACATTCCTATAGAGATATTTGTCTTTATTTCTAGTTTTTAGGTGGGTGTTGGACCGTGATACACTTAAGTATGGTTTTCTTAGTATTTTCTTATTTGACATTCACTGAAATTTTGAATCTGTAGGTTCATGTTTTTAATAAAAGTTTGGAAATTTCCAGCTATTATTGTTTCAAAAAACTTCTCCCACACTCCTTTCTGTTCCTTTGACATTCCAGTTGTGTACACTAGACTGCTTGATGTCAAACACACCCCTAAGACTCTTCCTTTTTCTGTCTTTTTTCAATCTTTTTCAAATTTGAGTATCTTTATTAATCTCCCTTCAAGTTCACCAACCATTACATCTGTCATCTCTAATCTGTTAATCCCACTCAGTGAAATTTTTGTTTTAGATAATGTACTTTGATGTTGCAGAATTTCCTTTTGGCAATTTAAAAATGTGTTCCATTTTTCTTCTGACATTATTTCTTTATTCACACATAATGCCCATCATTTGTATTTAAGTCCTATGTATGAAAGGCCTTACTTGCTAATATCTGGATCATCTAGTTTTCATTGACTACTTTTTCTGATTGTGAGTCTCCTTTTTCTCCTTTTTCATTTACATAATATTTTCTCTTCTTTAAAGATTTATTTTTATAACTTCTATATAAAAATTAGATACATTTAATGTATACATTTTGATGAATTTTAACATACACATACACCTACAAATGGTATCATCACCACAATCAAAATACTTTTACCTGATGTAAATATGTGAGACCTTTAACAGCAAAGAATAGAAGAGGAAGAGAAATTCAATGTGAGTAGGAGTTGTTGTACATTTGGTACTAGGTGAAAAGGACCACATGAGAAGCAATGTAGATGGTTTTTAGGACAGACAGTAGCCTCTGCCTCACAATTCTAAAGGAAACAAAAACCTCAAACCTACAACCATGAAAAACTGTGCTTTACCAATAACATAAATGAATTTGGACTAGATTCTTCCCCAGCACTTTCAGATAAGAGCCCAGTCCACCAAACACCTTAATTTTAAACCTTTCAGTTCCTAAGTAGAGAACACCCTATTGAGCCCACCTGGATTTCTGACCCAAAGAACTGTGAGATAATAAACAAGTGTTGTTTTGAATGTCTATGTTTGTGGTGGCTTGTTACACAGAATCAGAAAACTGATACATTCCTATAGAGTTATTTGTCTTTATTTCTAGTTTTTAGGTGGGTGTTGGACCGTGATACACTTAAGTATGGTTTTCTTAGTATTTTCTTATTTGACATTCACTGAAATTTTGAATCTGTAGGTTCATGTTTTTAATAAAAGTTTGGAAATTTCCAGCTATTATTGTTTCAAAAAACTTCTCCCACACTCCTTTCTGTTCCTTTGACATTCCAGTTGTGTACACTAGACTGCTTGATGTCAAACACACCCCTAAGACTCTTCCTTTTTCTGTCTTTTTTCAATCTTTTTCAAATTTGAGTATCTTTATTAATCTCCCTTCAAGTTCACCAACCATTACATCTGTCATCTCTAATCTGTTAATCCCACTCAGTGAAATTTTTGTTTTAGATAATGTACTTTGATGTTGCAGAATTTCCTTTTGGCAATTTAAAAATGTGTTCCATTTTTCTTCTGACATTATTTCTTTATTCACACATAATGCCCATCATTTGTATTTAAGTCCTATGTATGAAAGGCCTTACTTGCTAATATCTGGATCATCTAGTTTTCATTGACTACTTTTTCTGATTGTGAGTCTCCTTTTTCTCCTTTTTCATTTACATAATATTTTCTCTTCTTTAAAGATTTATTTTTATAACTTCTATATAAAAATTAGATACATTTAATGTATACATTTTGATGAATTTGAACATACACATACACCTATGGTATCATCACCACAATCAAAATACTAAATATTCATTGCCTACAAAAATGTCCTTGTGTTGATTTGTGCTTCTGTATATGTCTGAATCTGTGGTGAGAGTACTTAGCATGATATGCATCCCCTTAGTATATTTAGATGTGTACAGTACTGTTTTATTAACAATTGATGCAACAAATATCTAGAAATATTTATCTTGCAGAACTAAAGTTTATTTACCTAAAAGTTAAATAACAATTCCTCATTTCCCCTATCTGCACAGTCCCAATTCAGATTCATGACAGATGAATCTATAAAGAAAATATGATATATATGTACAATGAAATAGTATTCAGTCTTTAAAAAGAATGAAACCTTGTCATTTATGGCAACATGGATGAACCTGTAAGAGATTAGGCCAACTCGAATAAGCCAGTCACAGAAGGACAAATACTGCAAATTCCAACCTATATGAGGTATCTAAAATGGTCAAATTCATAGAAACAGAGAATATATAGTCATTTTAATTTTTATCATGGATATTATGAAAAATGCATTGGAGGCAGTCTAGATTATTCTATCTTCTTAAAGAATGTTGAATTTGTGCTGGTGGGCATTTAAATATAACCATGTATGTATATGTAACTGTGACTATAATTAACAATACTGTATTGTATATTTGAAATTTGCTAAGAGAGTAGATCTTAAAAGTTTTCTTCATAAGAAAAAAATAAAACAATGTGAGGTGATGTATGTTAACTAAAGTTATTGTGTAATTGTTCTGATTATTGGCTTATTCGAGTTAGCCTAATCTCTTCTGGGTTCATCCATGTTGTCATCAATGACAACTGATATGTATTAAAACAATTACCACAACAAATTTTGACATCCATTATTTTATATATATATATATATATACATATATATATATATATAAAATCATTGCATTTTACGTTTTGCAATAATATAAATGTTATACATCAAATTATAGCATAATTGAACTGAAATAAATATTTTTAAATGAATACTGTATCATTTAGATTCCCTCAGGCTTGGCTTTATTATTTGTTCAGGTGAGATTCTTTTGCTCTTAGGTCTAGGCTGTGTCCTTACTCAAGGGTATGTGTAGTTTCTACTCAAGATATGCTCTTTTCTGATCTAAAATGAAAGACCAAGGAGCTCAGGATAGTTTCTGCACTCTGATTAGGCCGCACTGTCCAATATTTCATGGAATTGCATTACCTCTGCTATCTGATCTACCTTTTTATACCTCAGCGGTCTCTGTTCAGTTCTCAGGCTCAGAACATCTACTCTCTCCTGGGTCTAAAGTATTTCCTGGACTTCTACATCCACAGCCAAGCCTTTGGTCAAAGGTCCACCTGTTGCAAAGAGCCAACTCATTGGAAAAAACCCTGACGCTGGGAAAGATTGAAGGCAGGAGGAGAAGGGGGTGACAGAGGATGAGATGATTGGATAGCATCACCAACTTAATGAACATGAGTTTGAGCAAACCCCTCTGGGTGATAAAGAAGTATAGGAAAGCCTGGCATGCTTCAGTCTATGGCGTCTAAGAGTCAGACACAGCTTAGCAACTGAACAAAAACAACAAAGGAGCCCCTTGCAGATTTGAAACACCTTCCACATGGCTCCCTAAATTCTGTTACCCTTCCCCACACACCTCTGGTACATTAGTAGCTCTGAACTCTGACGTTTCTTTTTTTAATTGGAGAATAACTGCTTTAGAATATTGCCTTAGTTTCTGCTGTACAAGAATGTGAATCAGCCATAGGTATATGTAGAATTCTGCCCTTTCAAGCCTCTCTCCCACTGTATCCCCACACCTTCTCACCCATTTAGGTCATGCGAGCACTAACCTGAGCTCCCTGCTATATACAGTAGCTTCCGCCAGCTTTCTACTTTACACGTGACAGTGTATATATGTCAGTACAACTCGCTCAGTTCATTCCACCCTCCCCTTGCCCCTGTGTTCACAAGTCCTCTGAACTTTGATTTTTGACCCACTCATCTTTTGCTTTGGACTACCCTTCCAAATGGTAGCCTCAGGCAGAAAGCCAAGACAACTATGGGATTTTGACGCTAATACTGTATCATTTAGATTCCCTCAGGCTTGGCTTTATTATTTGTTCAGGTGAGATTCTTTTGCTCTTAGGTCTAGGCTGTGTCCTTACTCAAGGGTATGTGTAGTTTCTACTCAAGATATGCTCTTTTCTGATCTAAAATGAAAGACCAAGGAGCTCAGGATAGTTTCTGCACTCTGATTAGGCCGCACTGTCCAATATTTCATGGAATTGCATTACCTCTGCTATCTGATCTACCTTTTTATACCTCAGCGGTCTCTGTTCAGTTCTCAGGCTCAGAACATCTACTCTCTCCTGGGTCTAAAGTATTTCCTGGACTTCTACATCCACAGCCAAGCCTTTGGTCAAAGGTCCACCTGTTGCAAAGAGCCAACTCATTGGAAAAAACCCTGACGCTGGGAAAGATTGAAGGCAGGAGGAGAAGGGGGTGACAGAGGATGAGATGATTGGATAGCATCACCAACTTAATGAACATGAGTTTGAGCAAACCCCTCTGGGTGATAAAGAAGTATAGGAAAGCCTGGCATGCTTCAGTCTATGGCGTCTAAGAGTCAGACACAGCTTAGCAACTGAACAAAAACAACAAAGGAGCCCCTTGCAGATTTGAAACACCTTCCACATGGCTCCCTAAATTCTGTTACCCTTCCCCACACACCTCTGGTACATTAGTAGCTCTGAACTCTGACGTTTCTTTTTTTAATTGGAGAATAACTGCTTTAGAATATTGCCTTAGTTTCTGCTGTACAAGAATGTGAATCAGCCATAGGTATATGTAGAATTCTGCCCTTTCAAGCCTCTCTCCCACTGTATCCCCACACCTTCTCACCCATTTAGGTCATGCGAGAGCACTAACCTGAGCTCCCTGCTATATACAGTAGCTTCCGCCAGCTTTCTACTTTACACGTGACAGTGTATATATGTCAGTACAACTCGCTCAGTTCATTCCACCCTCCCCTTGCCCCTGTGTTCACAAGTCCTCTGAACTTTGATTTTTGACCCACTCATCTTTTGCTTTGGACTACCCTTCCAAATGGTAGCCTCAGGCAGAAAGCCAAGACAACTATGGGATTTTGACTCCTTCCCTGTCTAAAGGATTACAGTCCCAGCTGCCTGTAATCCCAATTCCTAAAAAAGTATTTTTTGTATGCAATTTATCCAGCTCTATAATTGTTTGTGGTGAGAAGGCAAGTCTGGTACCAGCTATTCAATCGTGGCTAGAAGTAAACGTTGTCATACATGTTTTACTGATTGTTGTGCCCCTCTGAGAAGATTGCCTATCAATTCAGAGTATACAAACCTCAGGTCATGACTTGTGGAGATATTAAAAGGAGGTTATTGATAAATATTTTCTAGTGACTGAATGAAGAAAATGTATTACCCTGTTTACAAGGCTTCTCAACTCTGAAGTTACTCTTTCCCTTATTCTTCATACTGTCCTCTTAAAAGGAAATCATTATGGTCAGCCCACACTTAAGGAGTGTAGAGTCACCTCAATAGAGGCAGTGTAACTACATAAATTATTTGGAATTATTCTGTGTCAGAGATTTGTCATTTCTTCCCCATTTATTGCTTAGGAACCCATTCTTTCTCTTTGAAAGACAGGTGATATAGATAAACGGGCTTTAGGTATATACTCATATGTCGGGTTTGAGTCCTACTTCTCCCATGTGATTATTCTGTGGCTTATGGGGTTTCCTTCATATCATTAACGCTCAATCTCTTCATATGTGAAGTGGGGATAATAATGTTTACTGTATATAGTATTATAAAGTTAAGGAAGAAATGGGAAAAATACCTTTAAAAACTGTACATTTTTGTCTTCCTGCATTCCCTCTAGATAAAGAGGAAGTAGCATGGTTTAAAGAGATAGTATCAGCAGAACAACAGTGAAAGATGTGTCTGAGAAAGTAATCAGATAAAAAATATAAGATTGAATTTGAAATGTGTGTATGTGTGTGGGTGTGTGGATGTGTGGGTGATGTCTGTAACAAACGTTTATACTGTCGGAAAAATCCAGATCATTTATTCAATTTTACCTTTCAAATTTTTGGCACTACTCACAGCTGCATCCGGAGAGATAATTGGTCCTCTTCCTTCTTTTAATATCAGTCATAAACTTGAAGGTAATTATTAATTTATCTCTTAGCCCTGTCATATCCAAGATAAAACAAGTACAGATTTTTTTTCATATTTCACCATATACTATATTGAAATTCTTCAGTAACTGTTCTTAAAACACATCCAAACATTCAAATTTTATAAATCCCTCTATTTATTTGGAGTCTGAAATTGATGTATTTTTCTGCATACATGTTTTACTGATTGTTGTGCCCCTCTGAGAAGATTGCCTATCAATTCAGAGTATACAAACCTCAGGTCATGACTTGTGGAGATATTAAAAGGAGGTTATTGATAAATATTTTCTAGTGACTGAATGAAGAAAATGTATTACCCTGTTTACAAGGCTTCTCAACTCTGAAGTTACTCTTTCCCTTATTCTTCATACTGTCCTCTTAAAAGGAAATCATTATGGTCAGCCCACACTTAAGGAGTGTAGAGTCACCTCAATAGAGGCAGTGTAACTACATAAATTATTTGGAATTATTCTGTGTCAGAGATTTGTCATTTCTTCCCCATTTATTGCTTAGGAACCCATTCTTTCTCTTTGAAAGACAGGTGATATAGATAAACGGGCTTTAGGTATATACTCATATGTCGGGTTTGAGTCCTACTTCTCCCATGTGATTATTCTGTGGCTTATGGGGTTTCCTTCATATCATTAACGCTCAATCTCTTCATATGTGAAGTGGGGATAATAATGTTTACTGTATATAGTATTATAAAGTTAAGGAAGAAATGGGAAAAATACCTTTAAAAACTGTACATTTTTGTCTTCCTGCATTCCCTCTAGATAAAGAGGAAGTAGCATGGTTTAAAGAGATAGTATCAGCAGAACAACAGTGAAAGATGTGTCTGAGAAAGTAATCAGATAAAAAATATAAGATTGAATTTGAAATGTGTGTATGTGTGTGGGTGTGTGGATGTGTGGGTGATGTCTGTAACAAACGTTTATACTGTCGGAAAAATCCAGATCATTTATTCAATTTTACCTTTCAAATTTTTGGCACTACTCACAGCTGCATCCGGAGAGATAATTGGTCCTCTTCCTTCTTTTAATATCAGTCATAAACTTGAAGGTAATTATTAATTTATCTCTTAGCCCTGTCATATCCAAGATAAAACAAGTACAGATTTTTTTTCATATTTCACCATA
Source organism: Tragulus kanchil (assembly GCA_022376925.1). Taxonomy (NCBI): domain Eukaryota; kingdom Metazoa; phylum Chordata; class Mammalia; order Artiodactyla; family Tragulidae; genus Tragulus; species Tragulus kanchil. Next base: position 39,476,959 of record JAIOJX010000025.1, read on the forward strand.
TACTATATTGAAATTCTTCAGTAACTGTTCTTAAAACACATCCAAACATTCAAATTTTATAAATCCCTCTATTTATTTGGAGTCTGAAATTGATGTATTTTTCTCATAGGAGTCTAACAGAAAGAAGATATGCTCACAAAGAATGGTATATATAATTTGGATTTACAAATATTGTCAATAGCCAAATTAAATTCTAGTCTGAGAAAAGCTGAAAGTGGAAGTGCTAGTCGCTCAGTCCTGTCTGGTTCTTTGTGACTCTCTGGACACCTGCCAAGCTCCTCTGTGTGTGGGATTCTCCATGCAGGAATACTGGAGTGGGTAGTCATTCCCTTCTCCAGGGGATCTTCCTGACCCAGAAAATGAGCTTGAGTCTCTTACATTGCAAGCAGTCTTTACCTTCTGAGCCACCAGAGAATCCCCTGAGAAGAGCTAGAGAGTTATTATTACCCCAACACTGTTGATCGATCAGCTTTGCTTAAAATAGAAAATAGGATGAGAAATTAAGATGTTGTAAGTTTTCTTTTTGAAGGACAGTGAAATGTTTTGAACAATTACATCCTAGAAGGCTGTCCTGGTAAGGAAAGAGAAACAGAATTAAGCAGTAAAGACACTATTGTTTCCTTAGAGGGGCAAGAAAGGTCCCTGCTTCAGGTCTCCACACTTTACCAGCCCCCACATCTGGCCATCCTCTGTCTACACAGCACTGTGAGAAGCAGTCTCCTGGGCCAATAGGTGTGCCCTGTCTGAACCAGCATCCCACCCCACGCACCACCACCTTGAGACCAGGTCGTGCTTGTTTGGGATTCTGAAATACAATGAGCAACAATTATGAGCCAGTTTCCTCCACTCGAGCCGACCTCTTGCCTGGGTCTGTGAGCACAAAGGCAGATTCCATCTCTGGAAATGTACACGTCGTAGAACTCGCTAAGAGTATGTGAAGAGTGTAATTGGGAACTTCACAGATATTTCCTTCTCTTTAATATCAGTCATAAACTTGAAGGTAATTATTAATTTATCTCTTAGCCCTGTCATATCCAAGATAAAACAAGTACAGATTTTTTCATATTTCACCATATACTATATTGAAATTCTTCAGTAACTGTTCTTAAAACACATCCAAACATTCAAATTTTATAAATCCCTCTATTTATTTGGAGTCTGAAATTGATGTATTTTTCTCATAGGAGTCTAACAGAAAGAAGATATGCTCACAAAGAATGGTATATATAATTTGGATTTACAAATATTGTCAATAGCCAAATTAAATTCTAGTCTGAGAAAAGCTGAAAGTGGAAGTGCTAGTCGCTCAGTCCTGTCTGGTTCTTTGTGACTCTCTGGACACCTGCCAAGCTCCTCTGTGTGTGGGATTCTCCATGCAGGAATACTGGAGTGGGTAGTCATTCCCTTCTCCAGGGGATCTTCCTGACCCAGAAAATGAGCTTGAGTCTCTTACATTGCAAGCAGTCTTTACCTTCTGAGCCACCAGAGAATCCCCTGAGAAGAGCTAGAGAGTTATTATTACCCCAACACTGTTGATCGATCAGCTTTGCTTAAAATAGAAAATAGGATGAGAAATTAAGATGTTGTAAGTTTTCTTTTTGAAGGACAGTGAAATGTTTTGAACAATTACATCCTAGAAGGCTGTCCTGGTAAGGAAAGAGAAACAGAATTAAGCAGTAAAGACACTATTGTTTCCTTAGAGGGGCAAGAAAGGTCCCTGCTTCAGGTCTCCACACTTTACCAGCCCCCACATCTGGCCATCCTCTGTCTACACAGCACTGTGAGAAGCAGTCTCCTGGGCCAATAGGTGTGCCCTGTCTGAACCAGCATCCCACCCCACGCACCACCACCTTGAGACCAGGTCGTGCTTGTTTGGGATTCTGAAATACAATGAGCAACAATTATGAGCCAGTTTCCTCCACTCGAGCCGACCTCTTGCCTGGGTCTGTGAGCACAAAGGCAGATTCCATCTCTGGAAATGTACACGCGTACCGTAGAACTCGCTAAGAGTATGTGAAGAGTGTAATTGGGACTCAGACATACCTGGATGTGCAAACCACGTTATCCAGAAGTATGACAGAGAGATCTGGGATGCTGGGACGTGGAGTTGGGAATGAAAGAAAGGGGTCAGGCTGCAGACCAGGGGCTCCATGCTAGGGGCTAGGTTTGTTTTTGTTTTTGTTTTTTTTTGCCACTTCTATTGATCTTTCATTCATTTATCTTTGTTCTTTGGCCTGTGTGGGACTCCCATCACAATGGCCTCTCATTGCAGAGCACCAGCTCTGGGTGCATGTGGTCCAAAGCTTCTGGCTCAATTTTTTTTTTTAATTTTATTGGGATATATTTGTTTTGAAATGTTGTGTTACGTCAGGTGTACAGTGAAGTTATTGTTATACGTTTTTACAGAGTTTTCTTGTTTATAGGTATACCTAATCCCCAGTCATAGGCATATCCCTGACCCCTCCTTCCTGAGTTCTCCCTCCCTTTTCCCTCTTCCTACCCTACCAGGTTGATGCTTAGTCCCCATGTAGGTTTCTTTAGTCTTTCAGCTTAATCACAGTGGTTATCTCTATTACACATGATAGTGTAGATTTTCTTGTTGCTCTTTCTATATCTCTCGGGGATATGGTTCTTTTATGTCCTCTGAGGAACCTAAGAACAGAGAACTTTGTTCAAAAAGAACATCTCAGGTTATGAGGAGTTATGTTAGTCAGTAGAAGTATAGAACATATTTCTCTTGAGCCCGATTAACGTTTAAATGTATATGTCATAAAGCTTCCATGGGTACTCTTGCTTTAAATCCAGAATATATTAGAGACTGCCTGGAAGTGACCCACATTTTTTCTGGTGCTTCCATCAGCCAGCACCCACTTGAATACATAGCTTAAAATCTTAGGGTTTCATGTTTTATATTTGTAGAAGTAAGTAGCTGATTTGATTTCAGTATTATTTCCAGCACTTATTAACCATGTAACACTGAACACATTGCACAAAACTCTGGCTCTCTGTCTTTTCATCTGTCAGATTTAAAGTTTAGATTAGGCAACTATATGGTCTATTTTAGTTCTAGTCTAGGAATACATTTTTTAATTAGACATTTATTGGACATCATACAATTTTTATGTAGATATTTTGTTAAAAGAAAGAAGCACATAGAATAATACCTAAAGTTGATAAAAATTACTGTGTATTAAATCAATTTCTCTCTTCCCTGTTGGGCCCTCTTTCCTTGTTCATAATTACCCAAGAGCTCAGTTTTGCTTCAAGTTAAAATTACAATTGAAAAATGAGACTCAAGATCAAAAATCAATTAAGTGAAAAGTAGAGTTATTTACTTTAAAAGTTCAGGTAATATTTTTCATCATGAATCTGTTGGATGACAGTTGATATGGATTAATCAGCAACCTGCTTTCTCTTTGATCATGACTCAAATCTTCTCTGGATAGGAGTGATAATAAGGAGATAATTATGAAGCATTTCCTTGGAGTAGTAAACTTGCAAAGCTTTGGATGAAAAGCCTCTCAGAGTGTAAAGTGGAGCCCTTGTTCTTATGTAGAAAATTCAGATGAATTGTTCCAATTTATGTCCTACAGCACATGGGGCAGCTCCTGGTCAGTCACATCAAGTCCTCTCTGCCCTTTATTATACATTGATTGACTGTGAGGTCAAGGTTGATATGTTATCTTTTGTTTTACAAGGGGAGAGGAGAGCCATTGATATTTTCTGGGCTTTGCAATGGGTTGCAAACTCTGGAGCTGTGCGTTCTACCTCTAATTTTCTCTTGAACCACTAGAGAGCCTGGGAAAATCAAAGAATTTAGTCTCAAAAGGTTAAGCCCATTGGGGCAGTGAATTTTCCAGGGGAGAAACAGGAAACATATTCTAACTCCAGCCACAGAGACCACAGGGATGGATCATGTTAAAATCTCATGTACTCAGACTTTGTTTTCAAACTATTGGCATCAACTTCAAATTTTCACTATAGCATTTATTTCACCTCTAAAACTAATTTTTATTTTCTATTTCACTGAAATATTATGATACAAAGAATGATTAACAACTTTTAAACCAACACTTAAAAGGCTTGTGTGCAGACTCACTTGCCCCAGAATGTGTCACAAGAGGGGCAGTTTAAAGAGGGTGTGGACCATGTGTGAAGTAGATTTACTCACTGTCTTGGACTTTTGTTGGAAGACAGGGATCAGGAGGGATTCTATAAGAAATGAGGCACTTGTGGGTATTATCTTTGAATGCTCTCTCTGCCTTGCTATTGCTGGCACTGGCAGGCCACATTTTGGCTCTTTCCGTCTAACCTACTAGTGGCAGTTGGGTCTTCACATCACTTTGCATCTAAGGCATGGCCCTGCCATGGCAGACAGTTACCCACAGCTCTCACAGGCTGTCAGTCCAACAAGAGGATTGACACAGAGGTCAATCAAACAAGATAATATTACATTTTTAAATATTTATGCACCCAACATAGGAACACTGGACCCATCATTTCATGGCAAATAGATGGGGAAAAATGGAAACACTGACAGGTTTTATTTCCTTGGGCTCCAAAAAGTCACTGTGGATGGTGACTGCAGCCACAAAATCAAAAGAGCTTACTCCTTGTAAGAAAAGCTGTGACAAACCTAGACAGCATATTAAAAAGCAGAGACATCACTTTGCTGACAAAGGCCCATTTAGTCGAAGCTATAGTTTTTCAAGTAGTCAGGTATGGATTTGATAGTTGGACCATAAAGAAGGCTGAGCAGTGAAGTATTGATACTTTCAAGCTGTGATGCTAGAGAAGACTCTTATAAGTCTCTTGGACTGCAAGAAGATCAAACCAGTCAGTCCTAAGGGAAATCAACCCTGAATAGTAATTGGAAGGACTGATGCTGAATTGAAGCTGCACTGCTTTAGCCACCTGAAACAAAGAGCTGACTCACTGGAAAAGACCTGCTTCTGGGAAGCCTTGAGGGCAGATGAAGGGAGAGGCAGAGGATGAAATGGTTGGATGGCATCACTGACTCAATAGACATGAGTTTGAGCAAGCTCTAGAAGATAGTGAAGGACAAGGAATCCTGGAGCGCTGTAGTTCATGGGATTGCAAAGGGTCAGACACAACTTAGCTACTGAGCTACAACAGACCTACTGATTGAAATTAATGGCAATACAATGACAGAAGAGGAAAAAATAACACTTTTAAACCAACACTTAAAAGGCTTGTGTGCAGACTCACTTGCCCCAGAATGTGTCACAAGAGGGGCAGTTTAAAGAGGGTGTGGACCATGTGTGAAGTAGATTTACTCACTGTCTTGGACTTTTGTTGGAAGACAGGGATCAGGAGGGATTCTATAAGAAATGAGGCACTTGTGGGTATTATCTTTGAATGCTCTCTCTGCCTTGCTATTGCTGGCACTGGCAGGCCACATTTTGGCTCTTTCCGTCTAACCTACTAGTGGCAGTTGGGTCTTCACATCACTTTGCATCTAAGGCATGGCCCTGCCATGGCAGACAGTTACCCACAGCTCTCACAGGCTGTCAGTCCAACAAGAGGATTGACACAGAGGTCAATCAAACAAGATAATATTACATTTTTAAATATTTATGCACCCAACATAGGAACACTGGACCCATCATTTCATGGCAAATAGATGGGGAAAAATGGAAACACTGACAGGTTTTATTTCCTTGGGCTCCAAAAAGTCACTGTGGATGGTGACTGCAGCCACAAAATCAAAAGAGCTTACTCCTTGTAAGAAAAGCTGTGACAAACCTAGACAGCATATTAAAAAGCAGAGACATCACTTTGCTGACAAAGGCCCATTTAGTCGAAGCTATAGTTTTTCAAGTAGTCAGGTATGGATGTGATAGTTGGACCATAAAGAAGGCTGAGCAGTGAAGTATTGATACTTTCAAGCTGTGATGCTAGAGAAGACTCTTATAAGTCTCTTGGACTGCAAGAAGATCAAACCAGTCAGTCCTAAGGGAAATCAACCCTGAATAGTAATTGGAAGGACTGATGCTGAATTGAAGCTGCACTGCTTTAGCCACCTGAAACAAAGAGCTGACTCACTGGAAAAGACCTGCTTCTGGGAAGCCTTGAGGGCAGATGAAGGGAGAGGCAGAGGATGAAATGGTTGGATGGCATCACTGACTCAATAGACATGAGTTTGAGCAAGCTCTAGAAGATAGTGAAGGACAAGGAATCCTGGAGCGCTGTAGTTCATGGGATTGCAAAGGGTCAGACACAACTTAGCTACTGAGCTACAACAGACCTACTGATTGAAATTAATGGCAATACAATGACAGAAGAGGATATCAATATTCTACTTACATCAGTAGATAGAGTGTCCAAATATATATGTAGTTAGGAAAAAATCAGCCTTAAGGATACTGTAGGAGCTTCCCCTGGTGGTCCAGTGGGTAAGGACACCACCTTGCAGTGCAAGGGGCGCCGGTTTGATCCCTGGCCTGGGAAGATCCCACGTGCCGCGGAGCAGCTGGACCGATGTGTCCAATTACCGAGCCGGAGCTCTGGGGCGCTTGCACCCAGAGCTGGCGCTCTGCAGCGACAGACACCACCACGGTGGGAGGCCCACAGGAGCCAAAGAACAAAGACGGATGAAAATAGAGAAATGAAAGACCAATGGAAGTGGCCCGCCCGCTCCCCTCCCTCCCCAACCCGACCCCCGCCCAAAATAAATAAATAAATAAATCTTTAAAGATACTTTAGATCAGATATATTTAATATATATTTATAGAACATTGTATCCAGAAGCATTAGAATACACATTTTTCTCAACTGCACTTGAAACACTTTCCAGAAAAAAATTATGTTAGGCCGTAAAACAAGTCTCAACAAATTTAAGAAGATTGAATCATATCAAGAATATTTTTAAACCACAAAGGTATAGCTTAGAAGTCAATTACAGGAAGAAAATTGGGGGGAAAAAGCTACAAATATGTGGAGATTAAGCATCATGCTACTGAATAACCAGAATGTCACAAAAAGAAAGAATCAGAAACATACTGAGAAAAAAAATAGAGCTAGAGAAGACTCTTATAAGCCTTGACTGCAAGAAGATCAAACCAGTCAATCCTAAGGGAAATCAACCCTGAATAGTAATTGGAAGGACTGATGCTGAATTGAAGCTGCACTGCTTTAGCCACCTGAAACAAAGAGCTGACTCACTGGAAAAGACCTGCTTCTGGGAAGCCTTGAGGGCAGATGAAGGGAGAGGCAGAGGATGAAATGGTTGGATGGCATCACTGACTCAATAGACATGAGTTTGAGCAAGCTCTAGAAGATAGTGAAGGACAAGGAATCCTGGAGCGCTGTAGTTCATGGGATTGCAAAGGGTCAGACACAACTTAGCTACTGAGCTACAACAGACCTACTGATTGAAATTAATGGCAATACAATGACAGAAGAGGATATCAATATTCTACTTACATCAGTAGATAGAGTGTCCAAATATATATGTAGTTAGGAAAAAATCAGCCTTAAGGATACTGTAGGAGCTTCCCCTGGTGGTCCAGTGGGTAAGGACACCACCTTGCAGTGCAAGGGGCGCCGGTTTGATCCCTGGCCTGGGAAGATCCCACGTGCCGCGGAGCAGCTGGACCGATGTGTCCAATTACCGAGCCGGAGCTCTGGGGCGCTTGCACCCAGAGCTGGCGCTCTGCAGTGACAGACACCACCACGGTGGGAGGCCCACAGGAGCCAAAGAACAAAGATGGATGAAAATAGAGAAATGAAAGACCAATGGAAGTGGCCCGCCCGCTCCCCTCCCTCCCCAACCCGACCCCCGCCCAAAATAAATAAATAAATAAATCTTTAAAGATACTTTAGATCAGATATATTTAATATATATTTATAGAACATTGTATCCAGAAGCATTAGAATACACATTTTTCTCAACTGCACTTGAAACACTTTCCAGAAAAAAATTATGTTAGGCCGTAAAACAAGTCTCAACAAATTTAAGAAGATTGAATCATATCAAGAATATTTTTAAACCACAAAGGTATAGCTTAGAAGTCAATTACAGGAAGAAAATTGGGGGGAAAAAGCTACAAATATGTGGAGATTAAGCATCATGCTACTGAATAACCAGAATGTCACTACAGAAATCAGAAAAGAACTCAGAAACATACTGAGAGACATGAAAGTAGAAATACAACAAACTAAAATCTATGTGGTACAGCAAAAGCAGTTTTAAGAGGGAAGTTTGTAGTAATAAATGCCTACATCAAGCAATAGGTAAAATATCAAATAAAGGATTTAACTTTACACCTAAAGGAACTGAAGGGCTTCTCTGATGGCTTAGAGGGTAAAGAATCTGCCTGAGATGCAAGAGACCAGGGTTCAACCCCTGGATCTGGAAGATCCCCTGGAGAAGGAAAAGGCAATCCACTCCAATATTCTTGCCTACTGAATTCCATGGACAGGGGACCCTGGTGGGCTACAGTCCCTGGGGTCATAAAGAGTTGAATACAATTGAGTAACTAATCCTTTCAAAGGAACTAGAAAAAGAAGGATGAAGTCAAACATGACTGAGAAACTAACACTTTCAAAGAAACTGGAAAAAGAAAAATGAAATCTAAAATTAGTAGACAGAAGGAAATAATAAAGACAGGACAGATGTAAATGAAATAGAGACTGAAAAGACAGAAAAGATCAATAAAACTAAGAGCTGGTTCTTTAAAGAAAAATGACAAACCTTTAGCTAAATTCACCAAAAAAAAAAAAAAAAAAGTGAGGGGGACTCAAATATATGAAATCAGAATTGAAATAGTATACTTGCAACTGACACCACAGAAATGCAAACTTTTAAAGAGATTACTATAACAAGGAGGCAGTAATATACCTTGGGAAGGGGAGAGTATCTTCAACAAACGGTGTTGGGAAAACTGGACAGTGACAGGCAAAGGAATGAATGTAGATTATTATACAATATGCACAAAATTAACTGAAAATGGATTAAAAGACTTGAGTTTAAAACCTGAAACTGTTTCTCAACTGCACTTGAAACACTTTCCAGAAAAAAATTATGTTAGGCCGTAAAACAAGTCTCAACAAATTTAAGAAGATTGAATCATATCAAGAATATTTTTAAACCACAAAGGTATAGCTTAGAAGTCAATTACAGGAAGAAAATTGGGGGGAAAAAGCTACAAATATGTGGAGATTAAGCATCATGCTACTGAATAACCAGAATGTCACTACAGAAATCAGAAAAGAACTCAGAAACATACTGAGAGACATGAAAGTAGAAATACAACAAACTAAAATCTATGTGGTACAGCAAAAGCAGTTTTAAGAGGGAAGTTTGTAGTAATAAATGCCTACATCAAGCAATAGGTAAAATATCAAATAAAGGATTTAACTTTACACCTAAAGGAACTGAAGGGCTTCTCTGATGGCTTAGAGGGTAAAGAATCTGCCTGAGATGCAAGAGACCAGGGTTCAACCCCTGGATCTGGAAGATCCCCTGGAGAAGGAAAAGGCAATCCACTCCAATATTCTTGCCTACTGAATTCCATGGACAGGGGACCCTGGTGGGCTACAGTCCCTGGGGTCATAAAGAGTTGAATACAATTGAGTAACTAATCCTTTCAAAGGAACTAGAAAAAGAAGGATGAAGTCAAACATGACTGAGAAACTAACACTTTCAAAGAAACTGGAAAAAGAAAAATGAAATCTAAAATTAGTAGACAGAAGGAAATAATAAAGACAGGACAGATGTAAATGAAATAGAGACTGAAAAGACAGAAAAGATCAATAAAACTAAGAGCTGGTTCTTTAAAGAAAAATGACAAACCTTTAGCTAAATTCACCAAAAAAAAAAAAAAAAAAGTGAGGGGGACTCAAATATATGAAATCAGAATTGAAAAAGTATACTTGCAACTGACACCACAGAAATGCAAACTTTTAAAGAGATTACTATAACAAGGAGGCAGTAATATACCTTGGGAAGGGGAGAGTATCTTCAACAAACGGTGTTGGGAAAACTGGACAGTGACAGGCAAAGGAATGAATGTAGATTATTATACAATATGCACAAAATTAACTGAAAATGGATTAAAAGACTTGAGTTTAAAACCTGAAACTGTAAAACTCGTGGAAGAAAATATAAGTGCTAAGCTTCTTGACATTGACTTTGTTGAATTTTTGGATCTGACTCCAAAAGCAAAGGCAACCAAAGAAAAAATAAGAAAGTGAGTGAGTCTACCACAGACTACAGAAGTTTATCACAGGAACCATCAACAAAATGAAAAGGCAATCTGCCAAAAGGGACAAAATATTCGCAAATGTTATATCCAATAAGGGATTGATAACCCACTCTACTTGCTGAGAAAAAAACCTACATAGTTCAAATAAAGCTCAGCAGATCAAAATAAACATATTTTTCAAAGACATAAAAAGAAGTTCAACATCACTAATCATCATGGAAATGCAAATCAAAACCAGGATACATCATCTCACACCAGTTAGCATTATTCTCAAACAGACAAGAAATAACAGGTGTTGGAGAGGATGTGGAGGAAAGTGAGCCCTCACGTACTGTTGGTGAGAATGCAAATTAGTGCAGCCACTGTGGAAAACAGTGGGAAAACTCCCTCCCCAGAATTAAAGGTAGAACTATATATGATCCAGCTATACCAACTCTGAGCATTTAACCAAATTAAAAAAATATGAATTCAGAAAGATATATGCACCTCAGTATTTATCGGAGCATTAATTACTATAGTTAAGATATGGAGTCAATTTAGCTCTCTATCAGTGGATGAATACATAAAGAATATGTGGTGTGGGCTTCCCCTGGTGGTCCAGTGGGTAGGGACACCGCCTTGCAGTGTAAGGGCCGCCGGTTCGATCTCTGGCCTGGGAAGATCCCATGTGCCATGGAGCGGCTGGACCAATGTGTCCAATTACCGAGCTGGAGCTCTGGAGTGCATGCGCCCAGAGCTGGTGCTCTACGACAACAGAGGCCACCACGATGGGAGGCCCACAGGAGCCAAGGAACAAAGACGGATGAAAATAGACAAATGAAAGACCAATAGAAGTGGCCCGCCTGCTCCCCTCCCTCCCCACCCCACCCCCCAAAAAAGATTAAACAAACAAAAAAAAATTAAAGAAAAACAAAAAAGAATATGTAATGTATATACAGTAGAACCCTCAATCATAAAAAGTGCAAAGCTTGCCAGTTGTGACCACATATAGGGAAATAAGGCAGACAGTGAAAGACGAATACTGTCTAATTTCAGTTTTAAGTGGAATCTAAATTTAAAAAACAAATAAAACAAACAAACAAACAAAACCTTGTAGATAACTGATTGGTGGTTATCAGAGTTGGAGGATGAACCAAATAGGTGAAGAGGATTAATTTTGTGATGATGGATGGTGACTAGACGTTGTGATTACTTTATTATATTCACAAAGATCAAATGATTGTTTTGTATACATGAAAGCAATATCAGGTTGTATATCAATTTTACCTCAATATAAATTAACCAATTACTTAAAGAACAAATAATGAGAATATTGTTCACTTTGGTGAATGGCTGGGAGTGGATGGGAGAAGCAGTGCTGAGTGGGGTGAATTCAACAGTGTTCATTTGTAGGTAAATGGAGAGATTTTGCAGCCTACTCAAGTTTAATTAAAAATAAATGTGGAAAATTGTTTTAAAAGGTTGTACACAGTGATTATCTCAAATTGCCATGGGAAATACATAAATGCCTCATTAAAAACACATTTAGGCTTTTTTATATATAAACTCTATCATCTATATTCTAGCTTAGAAAAGCCTCCTCACTTAAAAAGACTGAAATATGTCATTATCACTTTTACATATCCCAAAATCTTATGTATAGTCCAATGATTTTTATATACATAGACATCACAAAAATTATTCTAAAGGACAACAGCAAAGATCTGTGAAAATGAATCAAAACAACTGGACAATGAAAGGATTACTGAATTATTCACAGAAGTGAAACCAGCAATAAAATTGAGTGAATCCTGGGTAACTGCCCAAAATTAGGCTGGGGGGGTGGTATCATGATACTATTTTCTTGTCCAATTTCTTAGCATCAGGCAGAGGTTTTACCTCTTTCCAATTGTATGCTGTCTTTTCATGCTATTTGAATATCTTGATATTTTTAACTGAAAACATTAGTTGAACAACAAAAAAGATAAATATTACTGATATTTTTGTCATTGAGTTGAAGAATAGTATTGTGTAATCATATCATCGAGTTATACAAAGTTTTCGTAACAGCCAAATGAGAAATGCTTAGCCATGTTGTGGATTTTCCTTTCTGATCCTGAAGAGACCAAACACATCAAATGTAACTAAGTAGCTGAAGATGTGAGGAAGAAGCATGGAGTGGTCATGATGTGGAAAATCAGTCAATCAAAATGTTTAAGCCTGATGGAGTAATTTCTTCCACAGTTTAAGGAATTTAAGCTTAATTTCTGTGGTTTCAGGGGAAAAGGATATCAATATTATTATTGATAGGCATTAATAGATTTAGAGCCAAGCATGAATGATGGTGGAGAGAAAATTAAGGCACTGTACAACTAAATCATTATTCCTAATAACATATTGCTCCTTTTTAATTATGTTTTTGTGATCGCTTTTTACAAGCTAGATTATCAGGTTGTATATCAATTTTACCTCAATATAAATTAACCAATTACTTAAAGAACAAATAATGAGAATATTGTTCACTTTGGTGAATGGCTGGGAGTGGATGGGAGAAGCAGTGCTGAGTGGGGTGAATTCAACAGTGTTCATTTGTAGGTAAATGGAGAGATTTTGCAGCCTACTCAAGTTTAATTAAAAATAAATGTGGAAAATTGTTTTAAAAGGTTGTACACAGTGATTATCTCAAATTGCCATGGGAAATACATAAATGCCTCATTAAAAACACATTTAGGCTTTTTTATATATAAACTCTATCATCTATATTCTAGCTTAGAAAAGCCTCCTCACTTAAAAAGACTGAAATATGTCATTATCACTTTTACATATCCCAAAATCTTATGTATAGTCCAATGATTTTTATATACATAGACATCACAAAAATTATTCTAAAGGACAACAGCAAAGATCTGTGAAAATGAATCAAAACAACTGGACAATGAAAGGATTACTGAATTATTCACAGAAGTGAAACCAGCAATAAAATTGAGTGAATCCTGGGTAACTGCCCAAAATTAGGCTGGGGGGGTGGTATCATGATACTATTTTCTTGTCCAATTTCTTAGCATCAGGCAGAGGTTTTACCTCTTTCCAATTGTATGCTGTCTTTTCATGCTATTTGAATATCTTGATATTTTTAACTGAAAAACTTAGTTGAACAACAAAAAAGATAAATATTACTGATATTTTTGTCATTGAGTTGAAGAATAGTTTTGTGTAATCATATCATCGAGTTATACAAAGTTTTCATCACAGCCAAAAGAGAAATGCTTAGCCATGTTGTGGATTTTCCTTTCTGATCCTGAAGAGACCAAACACATCAAATGTAACTAAGTAGCTGAAGATGTGAGGAAGAAGCATGGAGTGGTCATGATGTGGAAAATCAGTCAATCAAAATGTTTAAGCCTGATGGAGTAATTTCTTCCACAGTTTAAGGAATTTAAGCTTAATTTCTGTGGTTTCAGGGGAAAAGGATATCAATATTATTATTGATAGGCATTAATAGATTTAGAGCCAAGCATGAATGATGGTGGAGAGAAAATTAAGGCACTGTACAACTAAATCATTATTCCTAATAACATATTGCTCCTTTTTAATTATGTTTTTGTGATCGCTTTTTACAAGCTAGATTATCTATCACTTATTTCTTCATTGAAATACTCTGACTTGTCAGAGTATATCATGAATATAATATGCATTCACATGAAACTGAGAAACATTAATTACTAAGAAATTTTGCTTCTTAGGTAGAACAATGCATAGACAATTTGATCACTAGCAGTGTGCCTTGGGGAGGGAAATTTTCTAAGCAATTACTATCTTTTATATCAGCAGCTGGTTTTTTTTATACAATAGAGGGTCTGAAGAACTCAAGAGATGAGTGTAGAATATTTCAGATATTATGCTAGAAAAATATATTGTTTCCTTTTTCGCCCTTGGTAGCTCTGTGGTAGAGATTATATTTATCCTGGGGTATTATTTGCTTAGTCAACTCAGACTCCTCAATCAGGTTGTCTGCTTCATGCAATTTTTCGAAGGCAAATCTTGCTTTCAAGTATTTAAAGAACACTTGCCAGGGCAAATTAACTGTTTGGTTAATATCTTACATTGCAAATGTCAATTTTTTAAAGTCTAATGGTGACTTAGACTAGAGAATCTGCCTGCAACTCAGGACATCCAGGTTTGATTCCTGGATCAGGAAGATCACCTGGAAAAAGAAATGGCAACCCACTACAGTATTCTTGCCTGGAGAATCCCTTGGGCAGAGAAGCCTGGTGGATTTCAGTCCACAGGGTGGCAAAAAGTTGGACCTGGCTAAAGTGACTGAGCAGGAACATGCATATAAACACATATAAATACAGGGCTTTTCTGGTGGCTCAGACAGTAAAGAATCTGCCTGTAATGCAGGCGACCCAGCTTAAGTCTTTGAGTCAGAAAGATCCCATAGAGAAGGGAATGGCTACCCACTCCAGTCTTCTTGCCTGGAGAGTTCCATGGACAGAGGAGTCTCATGGACTACAGCCCATGGAGTCACAGCAAAGAGCTAGATATGACTGAGCAATTAACACTTTAACTTCTTGCTACAAAACTTAAGCGGTAAAATTGGAAATAGAAGCACGTCCCTACATTAGCTGTGGTGGAAGAAGTCTCATGGAGAAGACACAATGTGCCTTCGAGGCTGTGTGCTCTGCAGTGTCAGACTCTCTGTGGCCCTAAAGCCAGGCTCCTCTGTCCATAGGGTTCTCCAGGTAAGAATACTGGAACAGGTTACCGCGCTCTACTCTAGCGTATCTTCTCATCTCTTATGTCTCCTGCATTAGCAGGTGAGGTAGTTACCACTAGCACCACCTGGGAGCCCTACTAGTGAGACTCCTTTGGACCAATATCATACCTTGTTCTGGGGCCACAGCTAGAGGCTAGGCATAAGGGAAGGGATTGGGAATAACAGGGAACATATCCCCCCCATCAAACTTTTGACTTTCTCCTTCAACCAGTTCATCTACAGAATATGCATTCACTAAAAGGAATACAAGCAACTAAAAATATTTAAAGGTGGAACCCACTCAAAACCAGGCATGAGAAAGATCAGATCAGAATAAACATCCTCTTAACAAGAGTTCTTTTTGAGAAAATAGTTGAACCATCAGACAATGTAGAGATCTGTATATACCTCCCGCTCATCCTGAATCAGCATGTCATAGTGTATCATGTGACTATTTGATTAGCAATGGTTAAAAAAAAAGAATCGGATAATATCATGTGCTGGTAAGGATGTAGATCAGTGGATTTGTTGCACATGACTGGTAGGATGGTAAACACAGAACCACAGTGGACAGTAGTTTGAAATTATTTACCAGGTTGAAGGAAAAAAGAACCTATGACCAAACACCTATGGGTGGAACTGCACACCTGTTAAAAATATGTGCAAGGGCTTCCCCTGGTGGTCCAGTGGATAAGGACACCGCCTTGCAATGCAAGGGGCGCCGGTTTGATCCCTGGCCTGGGAAGATCCCACGTGCCGCGGAGCGGCTGGACTGATGTGTCCAATGACCGAGCCGGAGCTCTGGGCGCAAGCGCTCTGCGACAACAAACGCCACCGCGATGGGAGGCCCGCAGGAGCCAAAGAACAAAGACCGATGAAAACAGAGAAATGAAAGACCAATAGGAGTGGCCCGCCTGCTCCCCTCCCTCCCCAACCCGACCCCCGCCCAAAATAAATAAATAAATCTTTAAAAAAAAAAAAAAAATATGTGCAAAAATTTTCACAGTGACATTATTTGTACTGATTCCAAATGGAAGACAAACTAAAGGTACATCAGCAATAGAATAAATTGTGCTTTTTTAATAAGAAGAAGTACTATAAGCAATAAAATTAAAAATAATCTTATGGTATATAAAATAATATAGGTGAATCTTACATACATACTATTGATGTCCATATCACAAGACCCCAAATTATTTATCTATATATGACTTTACTCATAAAATCCAAAACATACCAAATGAAATTATATTATTTACTGATCACAAAAGTCAAGGATGTGGTTATTACTGTAGGAGACAGTGCACTAACAGATCTAAGCGTGGATCTGGGTAGTTTCTGGGGTACTGGCAGTGATCTGTTTCTTAAGTTATGTGATGAAATATGGGTATTCACTTTATAGTTATTTGTTTAGCTCTATACTTGTACTTCTATGCATTTTTTTCTGAATGAATACTATTTTCTTCAGTGACAATGAAAAGAATCAATGTAGATTTTATGTATGATTTAATGCTTTTTGTTAAGGCACTTTGTATTCCTGGAATTCAAAACACAGCTAAAATCATACCTACATACATGAAAGTGAAATTGGCCGAGTAGTGAGTGACTCTTTGTGACTCCATGGACTGTAGCTAGCCAGCCTCTTCTGTCCATCAAGTCACCTTCTTCCAAGTCACCTTGAGTGGGAAGCCTTTTCCTTCTCCTGGGAATCTTCCTAACCCAGGAATCAAACCTAGGTCTCCTGCATTGCAGGCAATTTCTTTACCAGCTGAGCTATTAGGGAAGCCCTACCTATATACATATATATGTGTTTATATCAGTGCAACTTAAAGGATCCTGAAAGCCACAACTAAGATCCAGTGTGGCCAAATAAAAAAAAATAAGAATAAGCCCAAAATATAATCATCATATTCTCTTGAATTCAATATAAGTACGGATACATTAATAATAAGATATTAATAAACTTGCAAATGAACTTGAGATAATTTTGTTTGTGGGAGGTGAGCAGGAAGACCCTGGAGAGCTAAAATTTCATCTGCTACAATAGAAAATCAGTAGTCAATATCTGAAAATGAAAATCAGCAAGAAATAATGATATAAGTGTGTTATTCAAAAATAGGAGGGTAAAGGAAAACAGTGAATGTGGCTTCCTCCAGAGAATGGCAGTGAGACTTTAGAAGCTTTGGGGGCAGAAAACCACTTTTTCTCATTATAAACTTACTAGAGATATTTGAATTTCATAATTGTGTTCAAGTGTAATTTTGAGGATGATAAAAGCAGTAACTTAAACAGAAGTGAAGTGAATATGTGTGTGTAGGTCGGGTGTGGATGTGCTAAGTTGCTTCAGTTGTCTGTGACTCTTTGTGATCCTATGGACTATAGCCTGCCAGGCTCATCTCTCCATGGGATTCTCCAGGAAAGGATACTTGACTAGATTGAGCGTGATTACATTCTGTAGTTTTCTAATAGAACACTGGTTCTCTGGCAAATAGGATCATAATGCTCTCCTTAATTTAAAATAGAGAATTAAAGAAATAAATACAAAAAAAAAAAATTTTTGGAATTATTAGCAAAATGGCTAAATTAGGATTTTATAAAAATAATTGTATTCCTGGAATTCAAAACACAGCTAAAATCATACCTACATACATGAAAGTGAAATTGGCCGAGTAGTGAGTGACTCTTTGTGACTCCATGGACTGTAGCTAGCCAGCCTCTTCTGTCCATCAAGTCACCTTCTTCCAAGTCACCTTGAGTGGGAAGCCTTTTCCTTCTCCTGGGAATCTTCCTAACCCAGGAATCAAACCTAGGTCTCCTGCATTGCAGGCAATTTCTTTACCAGCTGAGCTATTAGGGAAGCCCTACCTATATACATATATATGTGTTTATATCAGTGCAACTTAAAGGATCCTGAAAGCCACAACTAAGATCCAGTGTGGCCAAATAAAAAAAAATAAGAATAAGCCCAAAATATAATCATCATATTCTCTTGAATTCAATATAAGTACGGATACATTAATAATAAGATATTAATAAACTTGCAAATGAACTTGAGATAATTTTGTTTGTGGGAGGTGAGCAGGAAGACCCTGGAGAGCTAAAATTTCATCTGCTACAATAGAAAATCAGTAGTCAATATCTGAAAATGAAAATCAGCAAGAAATAATGATATAAGTGTGTTATTCAAAAATAGGAGGGTAAAGGAAAACAGTGAATGTGGCTTCCTCCAGAGAATGGCAGTGAGACTTTAGAAGCTTTGGGGGCAGAAAACCACTTTTTCTCATTATAAACTTACTAGAGATATTTGAATTTCATAATTGTGTTCAAGTGTAATTTTGAGGATGATAAAAGCAGTAACTTAAACAGAAGTGAAGTGAATATGTGTGTGTAGGTCGGGTGTGGATGTGCTAAGTTGCTTCAGTTGTCTGTGACTCTTTGTGATCCTATGGACTATAGCCTGCCAGGCTCATCTCTCCATGGGATTCTCCAGGAAAGGATACTTGACTAGATTGAGCGTGATTACATTCTGTAGTTTTCTAATAGAACACTGGTTCTCTGGCAAATAGGATCATAATGCTCTCCTTAATTTAAAATAGAGAATTAAAGAAATAAAGACAAATAAATTAGAAAATTAAATAATATAAATAATTAATTTAGGAAACTTTCATTAGCAAAATGACTGCATCATTTAGTATTTCATGCACCTCATGATTTCCTCTCAGGGGTATGATGAAGGAGACCAAGAGCCAATTCTTCCCTTTTTCCAGAGACAGAGAAAGAGGTGCTCTTCTTTGGAGCCCAGAATAGTGAAAGAGACACCTGAGTACATTTTGTGGGTAGAAATACCCTAGTTCAGAGCATATGGTGCAAAGCAATCAGTCCCAAGGAAAGGTCAGTCTTCTAACAGATGTTGACAAATATGAAGACACACAGCAAATATGGAGCATTTTACATTTTATGGAAGTAATAGTTAGTCATTTATCAGAAGTCTCTAGTAGTACCACTACTGCATTCTCTCACCTAAAAATATGAAGAGAGGAGAAAGATACCAGGGAAGAAGAACATTTTTTTTCACCCAATGGATGCCGCATATATTCAAGCCTTAAAGCTCAACTCAGTCAAGCTCTCCCAAAGGAATAACAAATAGCAAGCAGGAGCTCCTCCAACCCCGTGTAAAAGGACAGAGGACTTACAGGAGAGAAGAGAAGGGAAAGGGGAGGAGAGAGCAGATGAGGGGCAGGATGATTTAAACCTGCAATGAGTCTCTCAGGATCCTTGAGAAATTTATGGAAACTATGTAAAAATAATTTGCAGATCATCCTGGAGAACATCAGATACTACCTGAAGGGAGCTGTGAGGGAGCAGAAATAGGATCTGTGCCGCTCCTTCCAGAAGCTGCTATCTGAATCAACTAGTGTCCATCAAAGGTTCAACTAGTGTCCATCAAAGGTTCTTCATGGACATACAGATGGTCTCAAGATTTGAATTTTACAGGAGGCAACTCATTCTTCCATGACAAGCTTAGGCATTAAAGATGACAATCTTGCTTTTTCTTTTCTACAATAGGTGTAAGAGTTGAAGTGATAAAAATCAGTACTCAGAATGCTTCGTTGAATGCATGGGAACATTGGAAAGGATACTTGACTAGATTGAGCGTGATTACATTCTGTAGTTTTCTAATAGAACACTGGTTCTCTGGCAAATAGGATCATAATGCTCTCCTTAATTTAAAATAGAGAATTAAAGAAATAAAGACAAATAAATTAGAAAATTAAATAATATAAATAATTAATTTAGGAAACTTTCATTAGCAAAATGACTGCATCATTTAGTATTTCATGCACCTCATGATTTCCTCTCAGGGGTATGATGAAGGAGACCAAGAGCCAATTCTTCCCTTTTTCCAGAGACAGAGAAAGAGGTGCTCTTCTTTGGAGCCCAGAATAGTGAAAGAGACACCTGAGTACATTTTGTGGGTAGAAATACCCTAGTTCAGAGCATATGGTGCAAAGCAATCAGTCCCAAGGAAAGGTCAGTCTTCTAACAGATGTTGACAAATATGAAGACACACAGCAAATATGGAGCATTTTACATTTTATGGAAGTAATAGTTAGTCATTTATCAGAAGTCTCTAGTAGTACCACTACTGCATTCTCTCACCTAAAAATATGAAGAGAGGAGAAAGATACCAGGGAAGAAGAACATTTTTTTTCACCCAATGGATGCCGCATATATTCAAGCCTTAAAGCTCAACTCAGTCAAGCTCTCCCAAAGGAATAACAAATAGCAAGCAGGAGCTCCTCCAACCCCGTGAAAAAGGACAGAGGACTTACAGGAGAGAAGAGAAGGGAAAGGGGAGGAGAGAGCAGATGAGGGGCAGGATGATTTAAACCTGCAATGAGTCTCTCAGGATCCTTGAGAAATTTATGGAAACTATGTAAAAATAATTTGCAGATCATCCTGGAGAACATCAGATACTACCTGAAGGGAGCTGTGAGGGAGCAGAAATAGGATCTGTGCCGCTCCTTCCAGAAGCTGCTATCTGAATCAACTAGTGTCCATCAAAGGTTCAACTAGTGTCCATCAAAGGTTCTTCATGGACATACAGATGGTCTCAAGATTTGAATTTTACAGGAGGCAACTCATTCTTCCATGACAAGCTTAGGCATTAAAGATGACAATCTTGCTTTTTTCTTTTTCTACAATAGGTGTAAGAGTTGAAGTGATAAAAATCAGTACTGAGAATGCTTCGTTGAATGCATGGGAACATTGGAAAAAGAAAGAAATCACCCCTACCATTTGTGCTTCCCAGCAGCCTCATTCCTTCCATCTCCTCTTCTCCTTCCAGTATTAGAGCTATTTCTGGAAAAGGCAAAATTGGATCCTGCCACATGGCAACCCACTCCAGTACTCCTGCCTAGAGAATTTCATGGACAGAGGAGCCTGCTGGGGTCACAAACAGTCAGGGACGACTGAGCAACTAACACGTTCACTTTCATCCTTGATTTTACAACAAAGGCAAAATGCCTCAGCACTGCGGTGCTGTTTTATTTTGTTTCCTAGCATTGCTTCTCCCCATTTTCTCACAACCCACGGGCTACCTGATGTCATCTCAGCGGTCTGGGACCAGCACTGTTTCTTACTTGCGATAGTATCCTCCCTTCCTTTTAAAGTCAAGTTCAATACCTCCTCATTTCTGGTACTTTTCTTGACTTACTTAAGCAGAGTTCAGTATTTCTAGTGCAATTCCCCTATCACTAACTACGGTACCATTGCATTTATATTTATATTGTGAATACCTAATAATGCATATATTTCTCCCACTAACAGGAGTCCCTCAAAGGTAGAAAACAGCTTTCATGCATCTATATCTACCTTTCTATCATCTATCTATCAATCATCAGTATTATAACCAGTACATTCCATGAATTCTGACACAGGCAAGGTGCTTCATAGAAGTTTGCGGAAGTTATTAATGAATACATGAGGAATTGAGATTTTCCTGTCAAAGGATTAGAAAGATGGTAGAAGGCATTCTGAGTGGTTGACTGTAAATCACAGTTCATATAAAAAGATCTCATTCTATTCTCAGTTCCAATTCATTAGAGATTTGTCTTTGTGTCTGTCCAAGTCATCCTTATGGCTAAAATGCCCTTTGTTTCTGCTATAACTATGGGCAACAGCCAAACAGTTCCGATGGTGCTTTTTAAAGAAGGGAAAGTAAGCCCAACCACGAACGACAGAACAAAACAACGGAGGCTGGAAAAAGATGAAAGTAAACCAAATACAAAGAAAATGGCCATTGTGAGCATTTTATATTAACCTTTTAAAAGGATGGATTATCCATTCTGAGCACAAACATATCAATCAGGGGAAATTATAGAGGCAGGAGATGTGACAGCAGCTGTGTGGTTTGCCTATTGATTCTGGATTTCCAACATTTCTCAGCCTGGTAATACAGAGGATGAGGACCAGGAATTATGCGAGGATGCGAGAAGAATACAAATATCTTGCACAACAAGGAAAAACCATTTAAGATTTCAGGACACTGCTGGTGAAATGACTTCTTCTGGAGTAGTACAAGGGTTTTACCTTTCCATATGTGAGGCTTTCTAAATGGGGAACCTTATGACTCTTATTCAAAAAAAAAAAGGGAAATACCCAAATATACATTATATATATACTTATTGAATACAGATATAAACTTTTAAGAGGGGATCAAACACCACAAGTCAACATCAAGGAGAAAGGAGCATTACATATGGTAAATATTTAGAAAATTTCCCACCTGAGGTTATATGAGCTCCCTTCTGTCTAGCACCATGCTTGATGGATATCTGGTTTTCAGTAAATGCCAAATTAGCTTGTGGAGTTTAAACAGGACTGCAAGTAAAAGGTAAACCTCTTATACTTTGATTCATATCTGGAAATTTTAGGTCCTTCAGTTTGCTTTCCAGCCTTTTAACAGACCTAAGATATATTTGGTAAGAAAGTTTGTAACTATAAGAAAAAAAGCTGAAGAAGTTGGTTGATTGGATAGAGCATGATTTCCACGAAGGAGCTGTAGTTTGATCTACCTGTGTGATCACACCAAGAAGGCACATCCAGATCCCTTTGGCTTATCTTTAAAAGCAACTGTGGGAAAATGTCAATGAACAGAGATAGAGAAAGAAGGCTGTTGCTTTACCTTAATTAACCATTGGTAAGTTACATAGCTGAATTCTGATCTAAATGCTTAATTAGTCATCTAGTTGACAAGCAATTTCTGAGTACTTATCATAAACAGAAACAGTTCCGATGGTGCTTTAAAGAAGGAAAGTAAGCCCAACCACGAACGACAGAACAAAACAACGGAGGCTGGAAAAAGATGAAAGTAAACCAAATACAAAGAAAATGGCCATTGTGAGCATTTTATATTAACCTTTTAAAAGGATGGATTATCCATTCTGAGCACAAACATATCAATCAGGGGAAATTATAGAGGCAGGAGATGTGACAGCAGCTGTGTGGTTTGCCTATTGATTCTGGATTTCCAACATTTCTCAGCCTGGTAATACAGAGGATGAGGACCAGGAATTATGCAAGGATGCGAGAAGAATACAAATATCTTGCACAACAAGGAAAAACCATTTAAGATTTCAGGACACTGCTGGTGAAATGACTTCTTCTGGAGTAGTACAAGGGTTTTACCTTTCCATATGTGAGGCTTTCTAAATGGGGAACCTTATGACTCTTATTCAAAAAAAAAAAAAAAAGGGAAATACCCAAATATACATTATATATATACTTATTGAATACAGATATAAACTTTTAAGAGGGGATCAAACACCACAAGTCAACATCAAGGAGAAAGGAGCATTACATATGGTAAATATTTAGAAAATTTCCCACCTGAGGTTATATGAGCTCCCTTCTGTCTAGCACCATGCTTGATGGATATCTGGTTTTCAGTAAATGCCAAATTAGCTTGTGGAGTTTAAACAGGACTGCAAGTAAAAGGTAAACCTCTTATACTTTGATTCATATCTGGAAATTTTAGGTCCTTCAGTTTGCTTTCCAGCCTTTTAACAGACCTAAGATATATTTGGTAAGAAAGTTTGTAACTATAAGAAAAAAAGCTGAAGAAGTTGGTTGATTGGGTAGAGCATGATTTCCACGAAGGAGCTGTAGTTTGATCTACCTGTGTGATCACACCAAGAAGGCACATCCAGATCCCTTTGGCTTATCTTTAAAAGCAACTGTGGGAAAATGTCAATGAACAGAGATAGAGAAAGAAGGCTGTTGCTTTACCTTAATTAACCATTGGTAAGTTACATAGCTGAATTCTGATCTAAATGCTTAATTAGTCATCTAGTTGACAAGCAATTTCTGAGTACTTATCATATACCAGGAACTACCGCTATAGGTCCAGGCAAGAATACTAGAGTGGGTTGCTGTTCCCCTCTTTATCAGGTACATGAGAGACATCAGCAAATAAACCAGATCTCTGCACTCAGAAGGCTTACATTCTAACGCAAAGATCATGATTCCTAGAGTAGCAAGTCTTTGGGATATGCAGAATGTGAAAAGTACTCTTTAAAAAAAAAAAAAAGAATATATATATATATATATATATATATACATATATACATATATACATATATATAGTTTTCTTTCCAATCACCAATCCACCTATTTTCCTGAAGGCAAGATCTCAAAAAGGTCAAAGGTTATGTGAAAGGTATATAGTATTAAGGTTAAAATATTTTTAAAGACTTTCAAACATGAGAGCAAACTCTTGATCCTAAGGATGAAATCCTCTGCTAGCTAAAGTTATGTTTCTGCTGAATCTCAATCATTCTTTAAGGTGTGAAGACAAGTGATAATTTACATATATTTTTATATTGATGAAATAGCTTGTCATAGAAGGATTTTCTTTAATCTTATTAGTTGCAATACCCAGGACAATTACAAGTCTACTCCTCTTCTGGACAGATGAAAACTTCATAAACAATTATTTATGGTAAATATGACATGAACTTTTCCAAGTATTAGAAAAAATAAAAAACATCAAGGAATAGAAATACAGAGGAATTGTCTATTACACTGTTGCTTTCCTGAGGTACTTGGCTAGATGATGTGTGTCTTAAATAAAAAAGGTTTGCATTCATCAGTTAGTAGAGCCAATACAGAAGAGCAGTGTTAAAATATTGAATGTTTTTTCATCACACTAATCATTGAAAATCTTTTCAAGGTCAAGAACTCTTGAAATTTTTAATGGGTCATTCACCATCACATTACAGGGCTGAGTTTGTGCAGACAGAATTATACATAGGATTCTGAATAGATCCTTAGAATAAAGACTTGAAAATATTAAAAAGCACTAGTATTGTTTAAGGGTATATTATATAGCACTAGTGGGCTTGGAATGCTGTACCAGTTACTTGATTCTACTCACCACAAATTTATGAGTTGGGTGTAACTCAAGAGTGTGGGAACACCAAGACATGATTTGAGCTTCAGTCTTAACTCCAAACTTTATGCATTATTCACAATGCAAACAGATCTCTCAATAAAAACTGGAATGGATGACAAGATAAACAATTTATTTTCCCTTACTGATGCATGTTTTTGGGAGAACTTCTTTACTAATACTTACTAATTTGGTATTAAGACCAAAAGTTGGTTGTTCAACTAAAAGCATCTGTAAACTATAAGAATCTATAAAACTTATTACCTATTTTCAATACTCTTTATACAATGAGGTATTTTTCTTTTTGTTAGCATAGGCAATCCAAAATAATATTTATATTAACATATTATTTCAAAATATTCTGGGCATCAAATCATAAACTAGAATACAAGAAACTAAAACTTCAAAAAATTTTAAAGACTTTCAAACATGAAAATTGATCCTAAGGATGAAACCCTCTGCTAGCTAAAGTTATGTTTCTGCTGAATCTCAATCATTCTTTAAGGTGTGAAGACAAGTGATAATTTACATATATTTTTATATTGATGAAATAGCTTGTCATAGAAGGATTTTCTTTAATCTTATTAGTTGCAATACCCAGGACAATTACAAGTCTACTCCTCTTCTGGACAGATGAAAACTTCATAAACAATTATTTATTGTAGATATGACATGAACTTTTCCAAGTATTAGAAAATAAAAACATCAAGGAATAGAAATACAGAGGAATTGTCTATTACACTGTTGCTTTCCTGAGGTACTTGGCTAGATGATGTGTGTCTTAAATAAAAAAGGTTTGCATTCATCAGTTAGTAGAGCCAATACAGAAGAGCAGTGTTAAAATATTGAATGTTTTTTCATCACACTAATCATTGAAAATCTTTTCAAGGTCAAGAACTCTTGAAATTTTTAATGGGTCATTCACCATCACATTACAGGGCTGAGTTTGTGCAGACAGAATTATACATAGGATTCTGAATAGATCCTTAGAATAAAGACTTGAAAATATTAAAAAGCACTAGTATTGTTTAAGGGTATATTATATAGCACTAGTGGGCTTGGAATGCTGTACCAGTTACTTGATTCTACTCACCACAAATTTATGAGTTGGGTGTAACTCAAGAGTGTGGGAACACCAAGACATGATTTGAGCTTCAGTCTTAACTCCAAACTTTATGCATTATTCACAATGCAAACAGATCTCTCAATAAAAACTGGAATGGATGACAAGATAAACAATTTATTTTCCCTTACTGATGCATGTTTTTGGGAGAACTTCTTTACTAATACTTACTAATTTGGTATTAAGACCAAAAGTTGGTTGTTCAACTAAAAGCATCTGTAAACTATAAGAATCTATAAAACTTATTACCTATTTTCAATACTCTTTATACAATGAGGTATTTTTTCTTTTTGTTAGCATAGGCAATCCAAAATAATATTTATATTAACATATTATTTCAAAATATTCTGGGCATCAAATCATAAACTAGAATAAAAGAAAATAAAACTTCATATGGATATTTAATAAAAGTGCTTTTTTTGTGAAATGAATTCATTTTAGACCCAAAGAAAGATAAAAGGCTTTAAAGTTGAACCCACTAAAATATATCTTTAAAGCTGATATTGTTTGGTTTACAGGGTGCATAAAATCAGGGAAAGATAGGAGAGAGATTGGCCAAAATAAAATTAGGAAAAGCACATGTTTCTGGACTGCATGACTCTGTACTTGATGGCTTGGGTTTCCACTGTACATTTCATTTAAAGTAAAGTGTTTCTAACATAAAACCTCAGCAGGCATGAACTTGGATAACAACAGGGGAATTCTGTCCCAGTTTTCCATAATACATTCATGAAGGGATTTGAAGCAACCAACAGTCATTGCAGAAGGAAAATGAAAAAATGTTCCCTGGCATTTTTAAAACACAACATTTCAAGTTCTACAGCTATTAGGCTCCTCTGGAGGCAACATAAACACTGGATTATTTCTAAACCACTGTAATCCCTGAATCAAACCTAGCCTTCATTTTCTGTTCTAATTTTTCCCTGCAGTCTCCCAGAATGGAGGAGTTCATGAGGCATGGTCAGCAGTCATGGGGCTGAGTTGGATTCCTATAAAGACAACATCAGAGTCAAGGTCTTTATTTTATCTCTCCTGGTTCAGAGATCTCACATAAGTACCGCCTCTGCTATTCTTCTTACTCTACGGAGAAGCCCTTTTCTTCAGCATTGGGGGGTGGGCAGTATGGTTTTTTCTCATGTTCTTTTTCTTCAGAAAAAGAGGGGACATGTTCCGGGAGGATGTAGTGGACAGGTCTGTCTTTTGTGTGAGCTAGAAAAATGAAATTCTTTTCAAGACATAGATTGATTTATACAGACTCTCCTGGGATTCTGTATATGTCATGTGATCATTGCCTTTAAGGAATCATTTCAGGAACAAGGTCCACCTCCTGCCTCTCAACAGGCTGCTGACAAACCACTACACAAAAAGACACAAAAGATCTGCTTTTATAGTTCTGGGGATGAAGCCTCCACAACTTCTGTGGCTCTTCCAGTCAAGAGATTTACCTGGTTTTGTCTGAAATGCTCTTTGCCATCATCAAAGAGCTTTGCAAAGATTCCTCTCTCAATAGAGAAAGAGAACAGCTGGCCACCATCAGCTGACTAATCTCCCCTCAGGTGGTGTTTCCATACTGTTTTAGTACAATGGGCCCGATGCTATACAGGCAATTTCCTAAACGGACATGGAAGCCCTGAAGAGAATGATGGATGGGCAAAGATTACTCCACTGACTCCATTTACATAATCATATCCAAGTCCAATAGTGACAGCTGCAAACTCACAGCCAAATACTGGGCGAGAGGTCTTCCTTCCATCTACAGTCCTTCCCAATAGTGAAGTGCACACAATCCAAGATCAACCAGCAAAGCCTACCAGCCTTGATAACACCAAGGCTCATTTACAAACAGCTGAGTGTTGGTATGGTGGGTAGGGGAGAAGGCAGAGTTAACCAGAAAGATTTATAAGAAAACTTCACTGATGCAAGGGCAGTTTTTTTTATTTTATGTTTTGGATTTTCCTTGTGGATGTGTCATACCTAAGTCATCAAAATTGGTGCTTATCTATAGTGCAGAAGTGATTTGCACTTCAGTTGATGGATGCCAACAGAGTTTTATAGATGAAAGCTACCTCATATGGTCCATGCAAAATATTTCTAATACAATTCAATTGGCAAAATTGGTCTTTATTTTATCTCTCGTGGTTCAGAGATCTCACATAAGTACCGCCTCTGCTATTCTTCTTACTCTACGGAGAAGCCCTTTTCTTCAGCATTGGGGGGTGGGCAGTATGGTTTTTTCTCATGTTCTTTTTCTTCAGAAAAAGAGGGGACATGTTCCGGGAGGATGTAGTGGACAGGTCTGTCTTTTGTGTGAGCTAGAAAAATGAAATTCTTTTCAAGACATAGATTGATTTATACAGACTCTCCTGGGATTCTGTATATGTCATGTGATCATTGCCTTTAAGGAATCATTTCAGGAACAAGGTCCACCTCCTGCCTCTCAACAGGCTGCTGACAAACCACTACACAAAAAGACACAAAAGATCTGCTTTTATAGTTCTGGGGATGAAGCCTCCACAACTTCTGTGGCTCTTCCAGTCAAGAGATTTACCTGGTTTTGTCTGAAATACTCTTTGCCATCATCAAAGAGCTTTGCAAAGATTCCTCTCTCAATAGAGAAAGAGAACAGCTGGCCACCATCAGCTGACTAATCTCCC
Organism: Tragulus kanchil; assembly: GCA_022376925.1. Lineage (NCBI taxonomy): Eukaryota > Metazoa > Chordata > Mammalia > Artiodactyla > Tragulidae > Tragulus > Tragulus kanchil. The sequence continues at coordinate 39,505,655 of JAIOJX010000025.1, forward strand.
CTCAGGTGGTGTTTCCATACTGTTTTAGTACAATGGGCCTGATGCTATACAGGCAATTTCCTAAACGAACATGGAAGCCCTGAAGAGAATGATGGATGGGCAAAGATTACTCCACTGACTCCATTTACATAATCATATCCAAGTCCAATAGTGACAGCTGCAAACTCACAGCCAAATACTGGGCGAGAGGTCTTCCTTCCATCTACAGTCCTTCCCAATAGTGAAGTGCACACAATCCAAGATCAACCAGCAAAGCCTACCAGCCTTGATAACACCAAGGCTCATTTACAAACAGCTGAGTGTTGGTATGGTGGGTAGGGGAGAAGGCAGAGTTAACCAGAAAGATTTATAAGAAAACTTCACTGATGCAAGGGCAGTTTTTTTTATTTTATGTTTTGGATTTTCCTTGTGGATGTGTCATACCTAAGTCATCAAAATTGGTGCTTATCTATAGTGCAGAAGTGATTTGCACTTCAGTTGATGGATGCCAACAGAGTTTTATAGATGAAAGCTACCTCATATGGTCCATGCAAAATATTTCTAATACAATTCTAATTGGCTAAAAGTTAAGGTTCAACTTATTCTAAGAATTCTGTTAGAGGAATTTAGAGCAAGACATTTAATGTTTGATCTGGACCTTGGTTTTTCCATTTGAAATCCAAAAAGGTTGAAATAGATGGTCTTGAAGGTCCCTTTTAACTCTAACATTTTTTGTGATTCTAATTAACTGTACAGATGGAGACTGATAAAATTTTGGATCTGGAAAAAATTCTGAAGTGGATTATATAGAATTGCTCTTATGACACTCATAGAAGGTATTTTCAAAAAGAGTTTATTTATTGAATATTGACTATATACCTGGTACTACAAATCTTCTTCATATAATCTTCCCTCCTATGCATTCTCAGAAATGTTCAGTGATTTGTGCAGGTATAATCTTCATTAAAGGAAACAAAAGTTCAGGAGGATTGAATAAATTGAACACACATTGAATAAATAAGAACATACACAGAAAAAAGTGTGGGACAGAAATTTGAACCCAGCCTCTCTTTGGCTTCAAAATGTATGCTCTTAGCCATGACTACATTGCCTCTGCCATGGTCTTTCCATCTTCGCAGCACCCTAGACAAAGTCTGAGCTTACTCTCACTCACTTCTTAGCCTGGAAACCCTATAGTCTTCCTGTTTTTCCTCAGGTCAGACCCATGATTCCTGTTATCTCAGAGAAAATAGTTTTCTATAAGTGAGAAAGAAAAGCCACATTTCATTTCAGCATTTGTGTTGAAATACCTGTGCAGTCAGGGTGGGACAGCTGACTCTTCTGCCAGTCTTGAGTTCTAATGCAATAAGAGTTTTCTTTAGAATTTTATCCAGGGTCATGTGGTATTCGAAACTTTCATTTCCAGGTTCATGTAGTAGTATTCCAAATTTCTATTTCCTAGCAGAAGCCCTGCAGCTTTAAGTGAGCCACCGAAGTGTAGGTCATTCTCCTATCCTGTAGGCTCACCAGCCAGGGTGCCTCTGGTGGGCCCTTGCCTCTCTTTCTTTATTCCTCCTCCCTTTGTTCCTCTGCCCACTCTGCAATTAGTAACTGTAATCCGGATGTGTCATTACCTAAGTCATCAAAATTGGTGCTTATCTATAGTGCAGAAGTGATTTGCACTTCAGTTGATGGATGCCAACAGAGTTTTATAGATGAAAGCTACCTCATATGGTCCATGCAAAATATTTCTAATACAATTCTAATTGGCTAAAAGTTAAGGTTCAACTTATTCTAAGAATTCTGTTAGAGGAATTTAGAGCAAGACATTTAATGTTTGATCTGGACCTTGGTTTTTCCATTTGAAATCCAAAAAGGTTGAAATAGATGGTCTTGAAGGTCCCTTTTAACTCTAACATTTTTTGTGATTCTAATTAACTGTACAGATGGAGACTGATAAAATTTTGGATCTGGAAAAAATTCTGAAGTGGATTATATAGAATTGCTCTTATGACACTCATAGAAGGTATTTTCAAAAAGAGTTTATTTATTGAATATTGACTATATACCTGGTACTACAAATCTTCTTCATATAATCTTCCCTCCTATGCATTCTCAGAAATGTTCAGTGATTTGTGCAGGTATAATCTTCATTAAAGGAAACAAAAGTTCAGGAGGATTGAATAAATTGAACACACATTGAATAAATAAGAACATACACAGAAAAAAGTGTGGGACAGAAATTTGAACCCAGCCTCTCTTTGGCTTCAAAATGTATGCTCTTAGCCATGACTACATTGCCTCTGCCATGGTCTTTCCATCTTCGCAGCACCCTAGACAAAGTCTGAGCTTACTCTCACTCACTTCTTAGCCTGGAAACCCTATAGTCTTCCTGTTTTTCCTCAGGTCAGACCCATGATTCCTGTTATCTCAGAGAAAATAGTTTTCTATAAGTGAGAAAGAAAAGCCACATTTCATTTCAGCATTTGTGTTGAAATACCTGTGCAGTCGGGGTGGGACAGCTGACTCTTCTGCCAGTCTTGAGTTCTAATGCAATAAGAGTTTTCTTTAGAATTTTATCCAGGGTCATGTGGTATTTGAAACTTTCATTTCCAGGTTCATGTAGTAGTATTCCAAATTTCTATTTCCTAGCAGAAGCCCTGCAGCTTTAAGTGAGCCACCGAAGTGTAGGTCATTCTCCTATCCTGTAGGCTCACCAGCCAGGGTGCCTCTGGTGGGCCCTTGCCTCTCTTTCTTTATTCCCTCCTCCCTTTGTTCCTCTGCCCACTCTGCAAGCAATTAGTAACTGAATCCTTAATGAGCCAATTTAGTGCAGCCCACATAGCTATTTTGCTCCTAATAAATCAATTAATTCAGCTCACATTGAAGAGATTGTCATGTGTACAACATCACAGTCAGTATCTACACATTTATGTAAGAAATAAGATGATCAGGAGCATTTTTAGAATAACATCTTACCTTTCTATTTGTGGAGTAGGGGCTGATGGTGCTGCTGCTTTTGCTACTATTTCCTTGTCTTTACTGGAGGCTTGAGAAAATGACTTAACAGTCATTTACAATATTTGTTTCATGGAAAGGGAATGACAGACAAAAGTCCATAGAACTGTATATCTTGGATTCAAGGGTCTTGAACAAGGATGGAGCCACACTTTTGTGGCAATACTTTTCCACTGGGACAAGTGGGTCATATGAAAGAATATAACATTGAAAGTTTATCTTCAAATGACTGAGTTGGTAGGAATTATCACTAGCTGTAATCTCTTTTTGACTGCTTCAACCATGCTAACAAGTTTATTAGATTAAGATTTGAAACTGAGGTCCCAAATTCCCATAGCTCCACCCTAGAATGGAGAAGATTTAGGGACCTCACGTATAAATTAGATTTAAAGATTTCCATAATAAGTAGAATGAATGAATCAATAATGTGGCATGATTGCTCATATAACCCACTGGTAAAATCCCTTAAGTGAGAGGCTCATGGTCGTGTTTCTCTCTACATTTTTCCAATAATCTGGCTTAGTCCTGAGATACATTATCCTCCTATTATACCATTATTAGGCTACTGTTTTAAAGGAAATACTGTTAAGTTTTAGTCTACTCCAGGGAGAGTCAAAATGTCAAGTGAATAAGAAACTGACAAATAAGAAGTCACTGGGAGATATTATAACATATTTGTTCAGAAAAGGCAGAGATTCCTGGTTTGATAAAGCTCAAGGCATGTTAAGCACTTACCCTTTTCATGTGGAAGAGGGATCACACTTAATCAATAAATCTCTAGTGATAGACCTAGTATCCGGGAGTGAAACAAGAGATAGCCAGATCACAGTTAAGTAGAACAGAACACGTGCTAGTATCTTCAGCTCTGATGAGCAGGGAGTTCATCTCTGGGGAATACATAATCAGAGACTTAGTGTCCAGGCTACCAGGTATACTATAGTGTTAACTTTGGAGGAAGAGGATAAGGAGTAACTCATACTAAAATTTCCTTCTGTTTTGTTGTTGTTGTTGTTCAACTGCTAAGTCATGTCCAACTCTGTGACTGCATGGGCTGCAGCACTCCAGGCTTCCCTGTCCTTCACTATATCTCTGAGTTTGCTTAAATTCAAAAATCCAACCATCTTTTGTCCCCACTTTTCTTCTTGCCCCCAGTCTTTCCCAGCTTCAGAATCTTTGCCAGTGAGTCAGCTCTTTGCAGAGTATTGGCACTTCAGTTTCAGAATCTGTCCTTCGATGCATATTCAGGTTTGTTTTCCTTTAGGATTAACTGGTTTGATCTTGTTGTCCAAGGGACAACAAGACTCTCAAGAGTCTTTTCCATCAAAGCATCAAGTTTTCAGTTCTTAGCATTCTTTATGATCCTGCTCACACATCCATACATGACTACTGAAAAAGCCATAACTTTGACTACACGGATCTTTGTCAGTAAAATGATGTCTCTGCTTTTTAATATGCTTTCTAGTTTTGTCACAGCTTTTCTTCCAAGGAGCAAATATCTTTTAATTTCATGATTGCAGTCATTGCCCAATCAGTTACTAGTTTTTTGTCCTTCACAGGAAACACAATCTATTACATTTTTTTTTTTACTTTCCTTGCAAAACAGCTTTTGAATTTAACAAAAAGAGAGAAATATGAGGATGGCACAAGGGGCAAGTTTAGGTTTGATTGCAGCGGAAACATATTGTCCATGTTGGTTTCTCAATTACAGCAATATAATTTCTTTCCCTTTGCAAAAGTGCCTGAAAATCAGGACCTCTACAGCTTAAGGTAGTGTCAAATATAAGACTACTTGCCCAAATCCCTCTAGAAATGGGTCAGAAAAGGCAGAGATTCCTGGTTTGAGAAAGCTCAAGGCATGTTAAGCACTTACCCTTTTCATGTGGAAGAGGGATCACACTTAATCAATAAATCTCTAGTGATAGACCTAGTATCCGGGAGTGAAACAAGAGATAGCCAGATCACAGTTAAGTAGAACAGAACACGTGCTAGTATCTTCAGCTCTGATGAGCAGGGAGTTCATCTCTGGGGAATACATAATCAGAGACTTAGTGTCCAGGCTACCAGGTATACTATAGTGTTAACTTTGGAGGAAGAGGATAAGGAGTAACTCATACTAAAATTTCCTTCTGTTTTGTTGTTGTTGTTGTTCAACTGCTAAGTCATGTCCAACTCTGTGACTGCATGGGCTGCAGCACTCCAGGCTTCCCTGTCCTTCACTATATCTCTGAGTTTGCTTAAATTCAAAAATCCAACCATCTTTTGTCCCCACTTTTCTTCTTGCCCCCAGTCTTTCCCAGCTTCAGAATCTTTGCCAGTGAGTCAGCTCTTTGCAGAGTATTGGCACTTCAGTTTCAGAATCTGTCCTTCGATGCATATTCAGGTTTGTTTTCCTTTAGGATTAACTGGTTTGATCTTGTTGTCCAAGGGACAACAAGACTCTCAAGAGTCTTTTCCATCAAAGCATCAAGTTTTCAGTTCTTAGCATTCTTTATGATCCTGCTCACACATCCATACATGACTACTGAAAAAGCCATAACTTTGACTACACGGATCTTTGTCAGTAAAATGATGTCTCTGCTTTTTAATATGCTTTCTAGTTTTGTCACAGCTTTTCTTCCAAGGAGCAAATATCTTTTAATTTCATGATTGCAGTCATTGCCCAAACAGTTACTAGTTTTTTGTCCTTCACAGGAAACACAATCTATTACATTTTTTTTTTTACTTTCCTTGCAAAACAGCTTTTGAATTTAACAAAAAGAGAGAGAGAGAAATATGAGGATGGCACAAGGGGCAAGTTTAGGTTTGATTGCAGCGGAAACATATTGTCCATGTTGGTTTCTCAATTACAGCAATATAATTTCTTTCCCTTTGCAAAAGTGCCTGAAAATCAGGACCTCTACAGCTTAAGGTAGTGTCAAATATTAGACTACTTGCTATCTTCTAGAAACTGCTCAGCAAGCTTGCATTCAGAATACCAAATAAGGCAAATTGATTTGGGCTTCCCAGGCGGCTCTTGGATAAAGAACTGCCAGTCAATGCAGACAAGAGACTTGGGTTCAAGCCCTGGAGAAAGAAATGGAAACCCACTCCAGTATTCGTGCCCAGAAAATCCCATGGACAGAGGAAACTGGTGGGCTGCAATCCATAGGCTCACAAAGAGTCTAATACCGTTTAGTGACTAAACAACAAGTTTACATAATTTGTCTGAAAAGTAATTCCTGTTGGAGTACAATGGAATAGCTATTTTTCATAACTTTTTCAACTCATTCAAAAATTAGTATAATCCATCATTAGGTAGAAGAAGCACATGGAATTTCTTAGAGATGTAACATTAGATAAGGCACAAATCTATCTGAAAACACACACACACACACACTTAACATTATGTACTCAGAATAATGAGAAATTTTGTCCCTTTTAAGATTACTCATAATTTTGTTTTGCCTTTCTTTAGTTTATAATGACTATCCTTCCTGTCTAAAAAGCAAATTGAATCATACCAGTGTTCAGCTCTTTGTGCACAGAAATAAATGAAATGTCTGTGAATTTCACTGTTAACATAAAAATCTAATCTTGAATTCTTAGTTACATCCAATATCCTACCACAGATAACATCATAACTATTAATTAATTGTATCGCTTTTATACTTTGCTTGAAATAGAGATAAAAATTTGTGAATTACCCAAAGGAAATTTCATAATCTTGGAAATACTAGGTTTTCCCAGACAGCTAAATTTTGTTAGGATTTGCACATAATCTTTGTACTGTTAGCAAAGTAACATAATTGTAACCTTAATGTCTCTTTCTGTTTTGATAGATAAAATGTTTCTCTCTTTGAAATAATGTGTACTAGTTACCACATGCTAGGTTGGACTGCAATAACAAATGATGACAGATCATGTGTTAATAAAAACAACAAATATTTGCTACTTGTTTTCATTACATGTTCCCTGTGGTTTGGTCCAACTCAAGACTTCTCTGCTCCTGCTTTTTCTTATTCCATGACCCAGGTTGACTAAACAACCGCAATATGGGATGGTTCAGCTGATGGCAGATGGAAAAACAAAGGCACATCCTCACTCTTGCTCACAATTTATGAGCCAAATCATCACTAGTGTGGTGTATGTCATTAGAGTAGGACCTTATATGAAGGAGCTTTGTATAAGGTCCTTGGCTACTGAATGCGCAGCTAAAAGTGTGAAAAGGATACATAAAATGAACCCAAAATGGTTGTGATCAAATATGTCCTGGAAACATTTTATCTAATTTTCTTTTCTCATCAGTTTGACCAATGTGATCAATTGAGGGGTTTTGACAGTCACCAATAACACATCATTGGTTATTGTGCCCTTAGCTTTGGATAATCTCAGGCTATTCGCCTGTGCAATGACTGTGCAGTAATTATTTATTGTGAATAAACCAGGGAATATGGTATTTTGTACAAAGTTTTCTCTTTTTTTCTAAAAGCAAGAGAGTACAGTACTTTATTCATATATTATTTAGAATACATGAGGAAGTCACTTCATGTATTTTTTTCATTAACATGTCACAGTAAATGAATATTAATTAAAGTTTCTATAAATGACAACGGAATGTTTAAGCTGCTATTGAATTCCACCTCACAGCTACACAAATATCTGGAAAGTTGCTAGGGAGTAATATTGTTATCACAAGCAACACTAAGTAAACAGTATACATTTTTACTCATTATAAATTGTTATTCCATCTTTCTTAAAAGTTTGACATGTTGAAACAAATCCATTTAAAGTCAGTTTACTAGATTTTAAAAAATCCCACCCCTCCCCCCTTGCCTTCATCACCCAGAGCCCCTTAATAAGCAGGTGTAAGGTGATACCTCATTGTAGTTTTTATTCAGGTTTTTTAGTGATTAGTGATATTGAGCATCTTTTCGTGTGCCTCTTGGCCATTTGTATGTCTCCTTTGAATAAATGTCTATTTACGTGTTCTGCCCATTTTTTAAACTAGGTTGCCCTAAAACAAACTCGCAACAAATATTTGCTACTTGTTTTCATTACATGTTCCTGTGGTTTGGTCCAACTCAAGACTTCTCTGCTCCTGCTTTTTCTTATTCCATGACCCAGGTTGACTAAACAACCGCAATATGGGATGGTTCAGCTGATGGCAGATGGAAAAACAAAGGCACATCCTCACTCTTGCTCACAATTTATGAGCCAAATCATCACTAGTGTGGTGTATGTCATTAGAGTAGGACCTTATATGAAGGAGCTTTGTATAAGGTCCTTGGCTACTGAATGCGCAGCTAAAAGTGTGAAAAGGATACATAAAATGAACCCAAAATGGTTGTGATCAAATATGTCCTGGAAACATTTTATCTAATTTTCTTTTCTCATCAGTTTGACCAATGTGATCAATTGAGGGGTTTTGACAGTCACCAATAACACATCATTGGTTATTGTGCCCTTAGCTTTGGATAATCTCAGGCTATTCACCTGTGCAATGACTGTGCAGTAATTATTTATTGTGAATAAACCAGGGAATATGGTATTTTGTACAAAGTTTTCTCTTTTTTTCTAAAAGCAAGAGAGTACAGTACTTTATTCATATATTATTTAGAATACATGAGGAAGTCACTTCATGTATTTTTTTCATTAACATGTCACAGTAAATGAATATTAATTAAAGTTTCTATAAATGACAACGGAATGTTTAAGCTGCTATTGAATTCCACCTCACAGCTACACAAATATCTGGAAAGTTGCTAGGGAGTAATATTGTTATCACAAGCAACACTAAGTAAACAGTATACATTTTTACTCATTATAAATTGTTATTCCATCTTTCTTAAAAGTTTGACATGTTGAAACAAATCCATTTAAAGTCAGTTTACTAGATTTTAAAAAATCCCACCCCTCCCCCCTTGCCTTCATCACCCAGAGCCCCTTAATAAGCAGGTGTAAGGTGATACCTCATTGTAGTTTTTATTCAGGTTTTTTTAGTGATTAGTGATATTGAGCATCTTTTCGTGTGCCTCTTGGCCATTTGTATGTCTCCTTTGAATAAATGTCTATTTACGTGTTCTGCCCATTTTTTAAACTAGGTTGTTATGTTGAGCTGCATGAACTGTTTAAATAGCTTAGAGATTAATATTTTGTCTGTTGCTTTGTTTGCAAATATGTTCTCACACAAGGAGCTCAGGGCTCTGTGAGGTCTTGCAAGGTGAGATGAGGGTGGTGGTGGAGGGAAGCGCAAGAGGAAGGGAGTGTATGTGCACATACAGCGGATTCACTTTGGTGTGCAGCAGAAACTGCCACAACACTGTCGAGCAATTATATTCCAATAAAAGCATAAAAGAAAAAACTATTTTAAAAAAAGAAGCAGGTGTAAAAATCAGCAGGCAACTAACTGTAATTGAGGCCTTTCTTGGAATGATTATTGGGATTTGCTTGGATAGCTGTCTTCTGAAGAGCATTGTTAAGACTGCTGCTCCAGTACTGGGGGTTAGTTACCTTGGTGTACACTCTACACTTTTGAACTTTCAATTATGATTGGACAGAGAGAAACATAGAGACAGGAAAGAAGGGGAGGATGGGGAGAGGGAGAGAGAAAGGAAAAGAGCACAAGAGCGTGTCGTCAGAGAGCAATATTATTTTACCTGGTGGTATAGATTTATCAAAGCCCATGGGAAATTGTAGAGATGCTAGCACTGATTTAAAACAAATCTTTTCTTCATCAGAAAGTACCACCACTCGATAGTCACTTTAACTTTAAACCATTTTCCACTAGAATCTCTCAGCTAGGAAGAGTCTCTTTCCCCTCCTTGAAGAAAAGGAGGTCTCACTAACCTAAGAACATTGGTGCTCTATATAAGTTGGTGCATAGGCTGCCTGTGGCTGTAATGCCAGAGATTGCTTAGATTGTCCCCTGGAGCATTATTCTCTGTCTGGATGTGCAGAACAGACAGACATCTTGACTCTTTGAAACTCTGTGCCCAATGCTCGTCATCCCTCAGAATCCAGAACATTTTTTTGCCCAAATTCCAAGGCAACCCTCTTCATTTTCTACTGTTTATGTATTACATTAACAAAACACACTCTTTTGAATTAAAACATAATAACATGAAAACTAAAGTAATAGCTCCATATGAAAAAAGAACATAATGCATTCATGAGCTCATCATTGAATTACAATTTCACAATTAGAAATGTAATTTGTGATTTCTTTCCACATCCAATCACTGAAATACCCTCAGGGATGAGGAGAACAGAGAAAATACATCTAGCACACCATTATTACTTTTTTTTTTATAATGTCTTACTTCAATGTTCAGGTGTCTCCTTGTAATTTCTCCATTTCTGAAATACCTCACATATTCTGCTGAAAGTACTCTCTCAGTTGTGTCTGACTCTTTACACCACTATGGACTGTAGCCTGCCAGGCTCATCTACGCATGGTCTTTCCCAAACAAGAATAATGGAGCGGATTGCCATTCCATTCTCCATGGGATCTTTCTGACCCAGGAATCGAACCCAGGTCTCCCACATTGAAGGCACATTCTTTACCATCTGAGCCATGAAGGAAGCCCATTTTGCTTCCTAACTACTAATAAGATTAAGTCTGGCCCTCCTAATCTCAGCTCAGGATCTTGGTATGAAAAAAGATGGGGTAGTACCTTGGGACACTCTACATTTGAACTTTCAATTATGAGGACGGGGAAAAGAGAGGAAAGAAGGAGGATGGGGAGAGGAGAGAAGGAAAAGAGCACAAGAGCGTGTCGTCAGAGAGCAATATTATTTTACCTGGTGGTATAGATTTATCAAAGCCCATGGGAAATTGTAGAGATGCTAGCACTGATTTAAAACAAATCTTTTCTTCATCAGAAAGTACCACCACTCGATAGTCACTTTAACTTTAAACCATTTTCCACTAGAATCTCTCAGCTAGGAAGAGTCTCTTTCCCCTCCTTGAAGAAAAGGAGGTCTCACTAACCTAAGAACATTGGTGCTCTATATAAGTTGGTGCATAGGCTGCCTGTGGCTGTAATGCCAGAGATTGCTTAGATTGTCCCCTGGAGCATTATTCTCTGTCTGGATGTGCAGAACAGACAGACATCTTGACTCTTTGAAACTCTGTGCCCAATGCTCGTCATCCCTCAGAATCCAGAACATTTTTGCCCAAATTCCAAGGCAACCCTCTTCATTTTCTACTGTTTATGTATTACATTAACAAAACACACTCTTTGAATTAAAACATAATAACATGAAAACTAAAGTAATAGCTCCATATGAAAAAAGAACATAATGCATTCATGAGCTCATCATTGAATTACAATTTCACAATTAGAAATGTAATTTGTGATTTCTTTCCACATCCAATCACTGAAATACCCTCAGGGATGAGGAGAACAGAGAAAATACATCTAGCACACCATTATTACTTTTTTTTTTATAATGTCTTACTTCAGTGTTCAGGTGTCTCCTTGTAATTTCTCCATTTCTGAAATACCTCACATATTCTGCTGAAAGTACTCTCTCAGTTGTGTCTGACTCTTTACACCACTATGGACTGTAGCCTGCCAGGCTCATCTACGCATGGTCTTTCCCAAACAAGAATAATGGAGCGGATTGCCATTCCATTCTCCATGGGATCTTTCTGACCCAGGAATCGAACCCAGGTCTCCCACATTGAAGGCACATTCTTTACCATCTGAGCCATGAAGGAAGCCCATTTTGCTTCCTAACTACTAATAAGATTAAGTCTGGCACCATCTTTATCAGTTAATCTCCAGACTGACAGTGTATCTTGGTATGATATGAACATTTTCCATATAAAAATTTTTTAGACAAAATGATTTGTTTTTCTCCTTGGGTATACAAATAATCATTCTTCTTAATTATTTCAGCTGTCATGACAATAATAGTTTTCATTGATAAGAGATATAGCTAACTCTTCATTCTCTGAAAAGAAACTATGAACAAAACACCTGTAAGACATATTTTCTGCTATTATAGCAACACTGACAACAACACACTAATTATCAATGCCACCTGAAGTATGATTTAAATTGACCCTTTCTGTTTGCCATTCCTTCTTTAAAGGAAACTTTCAGGAGTTATTTTTTATTAGTAGTGAAACGTATGCCTTTAGCCTAAGAAAGGATGAGGCTGTCAAAGGGAACTGTTCATATTTTTTAAAGTACTTACATGTGAAAAACACTGATGTTGTAGCAGCTGAATGATAATGTACTTTTCCTTTAATAAGCACTATAAATAAAATGTTATCCTCTACCAAAGTTATATTCAGAGATTTCAAACAAAACATTCATATAGAAATAAAAAGTCAGACATCGGAATTTTCTTATCCCTATGCTGTGGTTTAATATGTACAATGAAATCAGTATTTATCTAAGAACAAAGTGAAAACCAAGGGACATTAGTTCTCTGAGGATAAGCTTATTATAGATTCCCTTTTCCTGAAATACCCTCAGTGATGAGGAGAACAGAGAAAATACATCTAGCACACCATTATTACTTTTTTTTTTATAATGTCTTACTTCAGTGTTCAGGTGTCTCCTTGTAATTTCTCCATTTCTGAAATACCTCACATATTCTGCTGAAAGTACTCTCTCAGTTGTGTCTGACTCTTTACACCACTATGGACTGTAGCCTGCCAGGCTCATCTACGCATGGTCTTTCCCAAACAAGAATAATGGAGCGGATTGCCATTCCATTCTCCATGGGATCTTTCTGACCCAGGAATCGAACCCAGGTCTCCCACATTGAAGGCACATTCTTTACCATCTGAGCCATGAAGGAAGCCCATTTTGCTTCCTAACTACTAATAAGATTAAGTCTGGCACCATCTTTATCAGTTAATCTCCAGACTGACAGTGTATCTTGGTATGATATGAACATTTTCCATATAAAAATTTTTTAGACAAAATGATTTGTTTTTCTCCTTGGGTATACAAATAATCATTCTTCTTAATTATTTCAGCTGTCATGACAATAATAGTTTTCATTGATAAGAGATATAGCTAACTCTTCATTCTCTGAAAAGAAACTATGAACAAAACACCTGTAAGACATATTTTCTGCTATTATAGCAACACTGACAACAACACACTAATTATCAATGCCACCTGAAGTATGATTTAAATTGACCCTTTCTGTTTGCCATTCCTTCTTTAAAGGAAACTTTCAGGAGTTATTTTTTATTAGTAGTGAAACGTATGCCTTTAGCCTAAGAAAGGATGAGGCTGTCAAAGGGAACTGTTCATATTTTTTAAAGTACTTACATGTGAAAAACACTGATGTTGTAGCAGCTGAATGATAATGTACTTTTCCTTTAATAAGCACTATAAATAAAATGTTATCCTCTACCAAAGTTATATTCAGAGATTTCAAACAAAACATTCATATAGAAATAAAAAGTCAGACATCGGAATTTTCTTATCCCTATGCTGTGGTTTAATATGTACAATGAAATCAGTATTTATCTAAGAACAAAGTGAAAACCAAGGGACATTAGTTCTCTGAGGATAAGCTTATTATAGATTCCCTTTTCCTGAAATATCATGCTCAAAACAGTAAGTTTAGAATTACTGCATTCATTGATTAATAATGATGTACATATTAAATCCCTTTCATCTTTTTTTTTTTAATTTTTACACTGTTAGAATACACCTATTTTAAGTGTCAGTGACTCTTTTGAACATGAAGAATAGATTGTTTGAATTGCAAAATTGGAGCTTCTTAATGGTAGAATAAGAATAGTGATATTATTATTATTTTTACATACCTCCTAAGATTGTATAGCAGAACACATATGACTTTGTTTAGTTGTTTTGTTATAGGAGATGTTCATAAATAATCAAACAATAGGAAGCTACTGTTAACAATTCTGTTATAAGCTTCATGTCTAGTGACCCAATTTGAGGCACACCCTGGAGGCAGAGTGGATAGAATTTGCTCATGGATTTGGACATAGACTTTTAGAGAAAACAGAGTCAAGGATGACTACAAACTTGCCTGAATGAATATGTGAAGGAGTAGGATTTGGTTTGGGGCGGAAGGGTGTCCACAGTTATGGTTTGTATCTGCTGAGTTTAAGATGTTGAGTGAATACTCGGGTACACAAGTTGGGAAATCATCAGAAATCTCTGTTGCTTTCAAATTCCTGATCAAATTCTATCATGTTGCTCTCATGTTTTTCATCTATTTCCATTTCTTCTTCACTTGAATTCCTATGATTATGTGCCTATATACTATGTTCATGTATGTTCACATCACTTACATGGATATTGCAAGAGATTTCAAACTAGTACTGTGATTCCCTTCCAGGCTTTCACCTCATTGATCCGTGATCTGCAGGTACTAGAATGATTTCCATCAAATCATACTGCCTCTCTATTTAAAAATATTGATTGTCTCCAGGGCGAAGGGAGGAGTGGGCAAGAGGTATGGAAAGAGTAACATGGAAGCTTACATTACCATATGTAAAAGAGACAACCAATGTGAATGTGCTGTAGACTAAGGGAACTTACACAGGGGCTATGCAACAACCTGGAGGGGTGGGATGGGGAGGTAATGGGGAGGAAATTCAAGTGGGAGGGGTCAAGTGTGACTGATTTGGGTTTATGTATAGCAGTAAACAACAAAACTCTGTTAAAAAATAATTTTTTTAAAAAAAGCAAAAAGAAAAAAGTATACTGATTGTCTCCAAATATCCTGCAGAGTAAGTACCAACCCTTTATTTTGTAAAGATTTTTTGTGTGTGGATCATTTTTTTAAATCTTTCATGAATTTTTTACAATATTACTTCTGTTGTTTATGTTCTGGTTCTTTGATTGTAAGGCATGTGGGATATGAGTTCCCTGACCAGGAATTGAATTTACACCCCCTGCATCAGAAGGCAAAGTCTTAACCACCGGACCACCAAGGAAGTCCTACAAATCTTTAACTGATAGAAGAGTAATAGTAGTTAATGGGTCTTCAATAGCCACTATGTGCTAAACAGAGCTCAGCACAAGGGATCCTGGTGATTGACTGATTAATTGATTAGTCCATGGAGATACTATGTTATGGGGCTTCCCTGAAGGCTCAGGTGATGAAGAATCTGCCTGTGATGCAGGAGACCTGGGATCTATCCCTGGGTCAGGAAGATCCCCTGGAGAAGGAAATGACAATCAGCTCCAGTATCCTTGCTCATTGAACACAGCTGTTATAATAATTTAAGAGAACTACTGATGCTGGGAAAACTGAAGGCAAAAGGAAAAGGGGGTGAGATGGTTAGATGGCATCACCAACTCTGTGAACATGAATCTGAGCAAACTCTGGGAGACTCTAGTGAAGGACAAGGGGAGCTTTACCAACTGAACAATAACAATAACAGAAAACTAACTTTAATTTTTTCAGAGACTGAATTAGGGCTAGCAAGAAGAGTGCAATGAAGCAGAAAAACCTTTGTTGTTCAAACAAGCCTTTCATCTAACTTGCCAACCTCCCAGGGCACTGCAGAGCTAGCTGAGCAAAGATGGGCTAGAAGGCTCTCTCACCTCCCAATTCTTTTTGTTAAATGCCTCTCCTCTCTATGACTCTTATGTTCTAGTCTTCTATTAAAGAGCTCTAGAAAAACCCTTATAATGCAATTTTATTTCCTGCTGAATTTTTTTTTTAATTTGAGGCTCACAATCCCATATCCATCACTGTTGAATTCTCCATCCCACTAAGGACTAGTCAGTCCATAGTGAGATATACTAGTAGAATACAGTGGGACTAGTTCTACTGCTGCAAATAATCTGACTCTTTGCAACCCTATAGACTGATACCCACTAGGCTTCTCTGTCCATGGAATTTTCCAGGCAAGAATACTGGAGCAGGTTACCCATGGATTGAACATGTGACTCTTAAGTCTCCTACATTGGCAGACAGATTCTCCACCATTAACACCACCTGGGGAGCCCCTCCTTTCTGCTGGTTTTGTGCAGTTTTATTTTTTCAACTACTCTGCCTCCCTTTCTGTACCCATTCTTTCCTCTTTCTTTTCCCCGAGAGAGTGGCAGGAATTGTATGAGAAAGGCATTCAAAAGGTCAAGAGATGAATGAGTCTCAAGACAGAAAGGTATGTGATATCATGGCTTCATCAGTATTTCAATCTTCAAATAACCTTTTTACCCTGATTTACAACACACTATGCTTTGAACTGGGCTTCCCAGGTGGCTCAGATGATAAAGAATCTGCCTGCAGTGCCAAAGATGCAGGTTCGATCCCTGCGGCAAAACGATCCCCTGGAGAAAGGAATGGATGCCTAGACCAGTATTCTTGCCTGGAGAATTCCATGGAAAAGGGAACCTGGTGGGTTACAGTCCCTGGGGTCCAACAAAGAGTCAAACATGACTCAGTAACTAACACTTTCACTTTTCATAGTTTGAATTAGGGTTTTTAGAAACTGTGCAAACCAAACATTCTATTTTTATAGAGACACCTTTATTTTTTGCTTAGTTTTGGACAGAATCTCCATAAAATTTTGCTGCTGAATCCGTATCATCTCTTTGCCTGAGACTGAATTAGGGCTAGCAAGAAGAGTGCAATGAAGCAGGAAAACCTTTGTTGTTCAAACAAGCCTTTCATCTAACTTGCCAACCTCCCAGGGCACTGCAGAGCTAGCTGAGCAAAGATGGGCTAGAAGGCTCTCTCACCTCCCAATTCTTTTTGTTAAATGCCTCTCCTCTCTATGACTCTTATGTTCTAGTCTTCTATTAAAGAGCTCTAGAAAAACCCTTATAATGCAATTTTATTTCCTGCTGAATTTTTTTTTTAATTTGAGGCTCACAATCCCATATCCATCACTGTTGAATTCTCCATCCCACTAAGGACTAGTCAGTCCATAGTGAGATATACTAGTAGAATACAGTGGGACTAGTTCTACTGCTGCAAATAATCTGACTCTTTGCAACCCTATAGACTGATACCCACTAGGCTTCTCTGTCCATGGAATTTTCCAGGCAAGAATACTGGAGCAGGTTACCCATGGATTGAACATGTGACTCTTAAGTCTCCTACATTGGCAGACAGATTCTCCACCATTAACACCACCTGGGGAGCCCCTCCTTTCTGCTGGTTTTGTGCAGTTTTATTTTTTCAACTACTCTGCCTCCCTTTCTGTACCCATTCTTTCCTCTTTCTTTTCCCCGAGAGAGTGGCAGGAATTGTATGAGAAAGGCATTCAAAAGGTCAAGAGATGAATGAGTCTCAAGACAGAAAGGTATGTGATATCATGGCTTCATCAGTATTTCAATCTTCAAATAACGTTTTACCCAGATTTACAACACACTATGCTTTGAACTGGGCTTCCCAGGTGGCTCAGATGATAAAGAATCTGCCTGCAGTGCCAAAGATGCAGGTTCGATCCCTGCGGCAAAACGATCCCCTGGAGAAAGGAATGGATGCCTAGACCAGTATTCTTGCCTGGAGAATTCCATGGGAAAGGGAACCTGGTGGGTTACAGTCCCTGGGGTCCAACAAAGAGTCAAACATGACTCAGTAACTAACACTTTCACTTTTCATAGTTTGAATTAGGGTTTTTAGAAACTGTGCAAACCAAACATTCTATTTTTATAGAGACACCTTTATTTTTTGCTTAGTTTTGGACAGAATCTCCATAAAATTTTGCTGCTGAATCCGTATCATCTCTTTGCCTTTTAAATATCAGGATGCAAAAGAGGCCAAAGAGATTTGACTTGGTACATGTTACCCAAGATGTATGCTAAGACCGCAGGGAGAATATTTCTGAAAATATTTGGTTAAATAAAAGACTTTTTGTAATGGAAACTTTAGATCTAGGGAGAGGAAGTCTCAGAAAGAAGCAGGTCTCTTAATATATGCCAGATTTTACACATCCTTTTCTGAAAATTCCCAGCTCTTCCTAAAAGAAATTGATTTTGTAAGAACAAGAAGGCTTTCTCAGATTTTGGATAGCTTCAACTCTTTGATGAAAATGGAGCAAAATCTAAATATTCTCCTCTTCAACTATTTGATAGACAACACAGGATCCAAAATTCAAATAAGAGGAAAGCCTCACCGAGCAAAGAAACACTTCTTCCACATTAAAATCAGAAATGTCTAGAGAGCAAAACAAAACCACAATGACTGCCGCTATGACTCCATGTGGATTCAAGTCTGGTCTGTATTATAAAGGCTGAGGGAGCCTTAAAACCACCTTCCAGCTCTCGTTCCCACCCTAAGCCCACTGTACTTGACATACAGCCAGGGTCTTGCAATACATTTTGGATCATAGTCCAAACACTCTGCTGTGCTCTTGTCTGTACAGGAGTCTGTCTTGTGTAATGCATCTCTGAAAGGATCCACCTTCAGGTATAATCCAATCTGAGAAAGCTATGTGGTAGCTCTGAAGCAAAGAGCAAAGCCATGGTGTGTGCAGCATTGTTTCATGGCACAAAGGCATGGGAACATTCCATGTGGGGAGATGTGGTCCTGCTACTCTGGAGCTGGCTCTGGGGAGTAGGTGAGGATATGAGAACACGAGAGAAGGCCTCCAAAGAGAGAGGCCCAAGCCGGGGTGTGTGAAGCCTTGGCCGCATTTTATGCACAGCTGTGTTATAAATGGGATGAACTCACGTTTCTTGGGTCATGCTTAGCCTGGGTCACAGGACAGCTAAGGTGGGAATACAAATAATGTTACCTTAGGCCTGTCCTCCTCCAGGATGTGTGTTGCTAAGAGTTGGAAATTGCTGAGATCTGTCCTTACAGCTGCAAGTGCTCAGCAGTGTGTGAACAATGTGTGTTCTGTGACACCTGCTTCTTTGCTTCTTTACCTTTGCCTCCTTTGGTCTCAGTTTCTCTCTCAATCATCTATCTCAGGATGGGCTTCCAGAGAAAGTCCTCAGACAGTCTCAAACTTCCTTCTGAGCTCAGACTTTGATGGAGGCCACTTATTCCTGATTCCTACCGTCATCAAAGAATTGATTGAATGTTTGTTGAACTGCTGAGCAACCGTGATCCAACAGTTCTTAGATCATAAGATGGCTTATGGGCGCTAATATTCTACTGGAAAATCATGTTTGATATTAACCAAGTATGTAGTGTTGTCTGTTAGTTGCTCAGTTGTGTCCAACTCTTTGTGACGCCATGGACTGTAGCCCACCAGGCTCCTCTGTCCATGGGACTTCCCAGGTAAGAATACTGGAGTGGGTTTCCGTTTCTTCCTCTAAGGTATCTTCCTGACCCAGGGATCAAAGCTAGATATCCTGTATTGTCCTGCAATTCTTTACCATCTGAGCCACCAGGTCTGCTTGCCCTGTGTCCCTAATGTAATTCTTTATATGATGTTTACCTTCATAGATCAAGACTTTACACATATTATTTTATTTTTTATCTTAGAAATTATGATTTACAGAGATGGAGAACAAATTATGAGTGGAGAAACTCAATGCTACATCAAAGTATGGAGCAAAGAGAACAACTTGTTTACACATCACACTGGGCGGCCTTCCCCCTGAGAAAAACAGCATATCCTCTATTGATTTCAATGTCTTAATGAACCAGATGTAATTATAAATAAGAGGGTGGGAAGGACAGAGGGAAATTGGCTTTGAAAAGAAACAGACAGCTCTTTGTGTCAGAGACGACTTTCCTTCAGTGAAGACTAAGCAGGCAAGGCAGTGATAAGTTTCCTGTATTTTTTGTCCATTGAACACAAGAACTTTCTCTAAGTAGAATTTGGTTAAAATTATACTAGTTTCTTGGGTCATGCTTAGCCTGGGTCACAGGACAGCTAAGGTGGGAATACAAATAATGTTACCTTAGGCCTGTCCTCCTCCAGGATGTGTGTTGCTAAGAGTTGGAAATTGCTGAGATCTGTCCTTACAGCTGCAAGTGCTCAGCAGTGTGTGAACAATGTGTGTTCTGTGACACCTGCTTCTTTGCTTCTTTACCTTTGCCTCCTTTGGTCTCAGTTTCTCTCTCAATCATCTATCTCAGGATGGGCTTCCAGAGAAAGTCCTCAGACAGTCTCAAACTTCCTTCTGAGCTCAGACTTTGATGGAGGCCACTTATTCCTGATTCCTACTGTCATCAAAGAATTGATTGAATGTTTGTTGAACTGCTGAGCAACCGTGATCCAACAGTTCTTAGATCATAAGATGGCTTATGGGCGCTAATATTCTACTGGAAAATCATGTTTGATATTAACCAAGTATGTAGTGTTGTCTGTTAGTTGCTCAGTTGTGTCCAACTCTTTGTGACGCCATGGACTGTAGCCCACCAGGCTCCTCTGTCCATGGGACTTCCCAGGTAAGAATACTGGAGTGGGTTTCCGTTTCTTCCTCTAAGGTATCTTCCTGACCCAGGGATCAAAGCTAGATATCCTGTATTGTCCTGCAATTCTTTACCATCTGAGCCACCAGGTCTGCTTGCCCTGTGTCCCTAATGTAATTCTTTATATGATGTTTACCTTCATAGATCAAGACTTTACACATATTATTTTATTTTTTATCTTAGAAATTATGATTTACAGAGATGGAGACCAAATTATGAGTGGAGAAACTCAATGCTACATCAAAGTATGGAGCAAAGAGAACAACTTGTTTACACATCACACTGGGCGGCCTTCCCCCTGAGAAAAACAGCATATCCTCTATTGATTTCAATGTCTTAATGAACCAGATGTAATTATAAATAAGAGGGTGGGAAGGACAGAGGGAAATTGGCTTTGAAAAGAAACAGACAGCTCTTTGTGTCAGAGACGACTTTCCTTCAGTGAAGACTAAGCAGGCAAGGCAGTGATAAGTTTCCTGTATTTTTTGTCCATTGAACACAAGAACTTTCTCTAAGTAGAATTTGGTTTAAAATTTATGTCAGTTGATACTTGTTTGATCTTTAATGTTAAGCCTAAGTGAAAAGACTCACTCCAGGGATTATGTAAAAATGTTCAGTCAAACATGATGAACTTCTAACTTCCTTGGACTTGGGTAATGAGTGAATTGGCTTAGAAATCACATTTTCACCAGAAACCCACACCTTCAAATAAACCTTTGATCTTAATGTGTAACTCCATAGGAAACATTATTGTGGATTTAATGTGATATAATCAAAAGTAAGCACACAAAATTCCTGGCAGCCAAATGGGCTCACAACTTCCTCAATCCTTGAGATTGACAGGGCACCAACTTCATTCAATTCAGGTGCTATTCTGTTGGAGATGGGACTCTCCAAGAGGCAAGGCAAGTTGCTGGCTCAAGCAGATGCCTAGAAGACAGAACTCTGAGAAATCTGGCTGGTGGATCATCTGTGTCAATTCTTTATAGAATCCTAGACTAACTGTCCCTATGTCATGTGGGAAAATACATGGATTTCTCTTTCAGGGAGAAGTAATTAAAATTTCCCCTCTCAGCTGATATACTTCAGTATAATTAATCAATTTCATGTGTGTTACAAAATACATAAAATGAGAACAAAACATTGTAGGAGACTGATACTCTGGAGGACCAGCATTCAGAAGTACCCATGGAAAAGCCAATGAAACCACCCCAAAGAACTAACTGAAATTTCCAATGGATTTAAGTTAAGTTTAATATATTTTCTGTCTTATTTTATTTCTCTTTGAATTGAGAATACCCTTGACTGAGAACTGTATGTGTATATGTTTACAGAAGACTTTTGTCATTGTTGTTCAGTTGCTAAGTCGTGTCTGATTCTTTGTGACCCCATGGACTGCAGGATGCCAAGGTTTCCTACTTTTCAGTATCTTCAGAGTCTGCACAAACTCATGTCCATTGAGTCAGTGATGCTATCCAACCATCTCATCCTCTGTCATGCCCTTCTCCTCCTGCCCTCAATCTTTTCCAGCAACAGAGTCTTTCACAATGAGTCATCTCTTCACATCAGGTGGCCAAAATAACAGAGCTTCAGCTTTACCATCAGTCCTTCCAAGGAATATTCAGGATTGATTTCCTTTAGGATCGACTAGTTTGATCTCCTTGCTGTCCAAGGGACTCCCAAGAGTCCTCCAGCACCACAGTTCAAAAGCATCAATTCTTTGGCATTCAACCTTCTTTATGGTCCAACTTTCGCATCTGTGCCTGACTACTAGAAATACTATAGCTTTGACTATGCAGACCTTTGTTAGCACAGTGATGTACCAGGTTTTTTTTTTTTTTATTGTGGTGATCTATGCTGTCTACGTTCATCATAGCATTCCTTCTAAGGAGCAAATGCCTTTTAATTTCATGGCTGCAGTCACAGTTCACAGTGACTTTGAAGTCCAAGAAAATAAAGTCTGTCACTGTTTCCATTTTCCCCTTCTATTTGCAATCATGTGATGGGACTGGATGCCACAGCCATAGTTTTTTAAATGTTGAGTTTTAAGCCAGCCTTTTCACTTTCCTCTTTCTTTCTTTTTTTTTTATATTTTTTTTTCTTTATTTTAAAGGTTTTACAGAGTTTTGTTGTTCACAGACATGCATGTTCCCAGATCAGTCATATGCGTATCCCTGGGCCCCACCCCCCGAGTTTCCCCCATCCCACCCCTCCGGACCATCACCCCATGCCATTGTAAGCACTCCTATTCCCTTAGCACAATGACAATAGCTATCTTTTCCACACATGACAGTATAGGTTTCCATGTTGCTCCCTCCATGCCTCCCCCTCGCTATTTTTTCCCCACAATGTCCCTATGTCTATGCTCTGTCTGTTTTTCCATGAGTTCCCTGCGTGTGTTATCAAGGTCGTCCTACTGGATTCCATATATATGTGTTAGTATACTGTATTTGTCTTTCTCTTTTTTGACTTACTTCACTTTTTATGATAGGTTCTAGAGCCAGCCACTTCATTAGGACTGAGTCTTCTGCATTTCACTTTCCTCTTTCACTCTCATCAAGAAGCTGTTTAATTCTTCATTTTCTCCCACTGGAGAGGTATCAGCTGCATAGCTGAGGCTGTTATTTCTTTGGGCAATTGTGATTCCAGTTTGTGATTCTTCCAGGCCAGTATTTCACATGATATACTTTGCATATAAGTTAAGTAAGCAGAGTGACATACTTGATATACTCTATTCCCGAGTGTGAACCGATCTGCTATTCCATATCCGGTTCTAATTGTTGCCACTTGACCTGCATACAAGTTTCTCAGAAGACAGGTAAGGTTGTCGAATACTACCATCTCTTTAAGAATTTTCCACAGTTTGTTGTGATCCACACAATCTAAGGCCTTTTGGAATAGTCAATGAAGCAGAAGCAAATGCTTTTCTGGAATTCCCTTGTTTTCTCTATGATCCAATGAATGGTGGCAATTTGGTCTCTGGTTCTTTTAATCTATAAAATATAAGAAAGAATATAAGAAAACAAGGAATAGGAAAACAATGGCCTAAAACTGTGAAATGTAAGTTGTATGTGAGTGTAAAATATATCACAGACACATTTTCACAGTTGAAGATTTAAAAAATGGAGTTTGCATTCCTTTTACTTAAAAATTAAGGTCCCACACAAGTAGCAAGCAAATTAATCTCCTTTTTAATAGTGGCCAAACATTAATTGAATCTGAATTTGTTTTAAAGCGCACAGACATGCATGTTCCCAGATCAGTCATATGCGTATCCCTGGGCCCCCCCCCCCGAGTTTCCCCCATCCCACCCCTCCGGACCATCACCCCATGCCATTGTAAGCACTCCTATTCCCTTAGCACAATGACAATAGCTATCTTTTCCACACATGACAGTATAGGTTTCCATGTTACTCCCTCCATGCCTCCCCCTCGCTATTTTTTCCCCACAATGTCCCTATGTCTATGCTCTGTCTGTTTTTCCATGAGTTCCCTGCGTGTGTTATCAAGGTCGTCCTACTGGATTCCATATATATGTGTTAGTATACTGTATTTGTCTTTCTCTTTTTTGACTTACTTCACTTTTTATGATAGGTTCTAGAGCCAGCCACTTCATTAGGACTGAGTCTTCTGCATTTCACTTTCCTCTTTCACTCTCATCAAGAAGCTGTTTAATTCTTCATTTTCTCCCACTGGAGAGGTATCAGCTGCATAGCTGAGGCTGTTATTTCTTTGGGCAATTGTGATTCCAGTTTGTGATTCTTCCAGGCCAGTATTTCACATGATATACTTTGCATATAAGTTAAGTAAGCAGAGTGACATACTTGATATACTCTATTCCCGAGTGTGAACCGATCTGCTATTCCATATCCGGTTCTAATTGTTGCCACTTGACCTGCATACAAGTTTCTCAGAAGACAGGTAAGGTTGTCGAATACTACCATCTCTTTAAGAATTTTCCACAGTTTGTTGTGATCCACACAATCTAAGGCCTTTTGGAATAGTCAATGAAGCAGAAGCAAATGCTTTTCTGGAATTCCCTTGTTTTCTCTATGATCCAATGAATGGTGGCAATTTGGTCTCTGGTTCTTTTAATCTATAAAATATAAGAAAGAATATAAGAAAACAAGGAATAGGAAAACAATGGCCTAAAACTGTGAAATGTAAGTTGTATGTGAGTGTAAAATATATCACAGACACATTTTCACAGTTGAAGATTTAAAAAATGGAGTTTGCATTCCTTTTACTTAAAAATTAAGGTCCCACACAAGTAGCAAGCAAATTAATCTCCTTTTTAATAGTGGCCAAACATTAATTGAATCTGAATTTGTTTTAAAGCGCACAGTATTTTCAGAGTCTCCGCAAAAACCCAAAGGGCCTACCCGCTCTTTTTTTCATAAAGAGAAGTGAACTTCATTTGGACTCTTTCTTGGAAACAATTCAACTTTCAGAAAGTACTGACACAGGTTTTTTTGGCCTCTAACCCCCTAACATGACTTTCTCACCACCGTTTTTGTCTTATTCTAAAAGCACTGTGATTAATAATTTTTTTTATTGTTCTAGTTAAAAAAAAATGTTTTCCTCATGTCTAAAAAGGGCAGTAGAAACTTGTCTTTTTTTAACTTTGATTGCCTTAATTTCTTCCAGTCCTATAAGACATCTTTAAGTCTGTAACAGTCAATGGACCACTAATTAATCTTTTTTCAAGCTCCATCATTTGTTACACCACTTAATTCCAGATACTTTGAAAACTTTAATGCATCTGTTTTTGTTTTGTCTTGTAATGCTTCAACTCTCCATTATCGTGCCTTCCATGAATTACTATTTTATTTCCATCATTTCTTTCCCATGACCTCATCGTCTGTTTCTCTTTTTCCTCTTTCACTTTTCTTTTTCAGTCTATTTGGCTAGGATCCATTCTAAGCATTTCCAAAATCATTTTCACCCATGATTCTTTTCACAGAGTCTTAACCTACTAGAGAAAAGGGAAAGTATCATCATGTGATATAAATAAGAATTCATCCACTGCAAGGAACAGTGTGTCCATCTTTCTTGGGTGAGTGGGCTAATGACTCTTTTTAAAGGCTGGATTAAATACTGCGACTGTTAATTAACTCTCTTGATAAGAAACAACTCAAAGCACAGCATGACTAAATAAAGTAGTAGTATACCAACCCTCAACAATACAGCATTCATCTCAAGGTTCTTGCCCTCATTGGCAAACTCCTTGTAAGAAATGAATTTTTAAATTTTTGACTCTTTTTCTGTTTGATCAAAAAATTTCCTCCCTCAGAGGAAGTGCATTTAAAATTTTTTTTCACAGACACATTTTCACAGTTGAAGATTTAAAAAATGGAGTTTGCATTCCTTTTACTTAAAAATTAAGGTCCCACACAAGTAGCAAGCAAATTAATCTCCTTTTTAATAGTGGCCAAACATTAATTGAATCTGAATTTGTTTTAAAGCGCACAGTATTTTCAGAGTCTCCGCAAACCAAGGCCTACCCGCTCTTTTTTTCATAAAGAGAAGTGAACTTCATTTGGACTCTTTCTTGGAAACAATTCAACTTTCAGAAAGTACTGACACAGGTTTTTTGGCCTCTAACCCCCTAACATGACTTTCTCACCACCGTTTTTGTCTTATTCTAAAAGCACTGTGATTAATAATTTTTTTTATTGTTCTAGTTAAAAAAAAATGTTTTCCTCATGTCTAAAAAGGGCAGTAGAAACTTGTCTTTTTTTAACTTTGATTGCCTTAATTTCTTCCAGTCCTATAAGACATCTTTAAGTCTGTAACAGTCAATGGACCACTAATTAATCTTTTTTCAAGCTCCATCATTTGTTACACCACTTAATTCCAGATACTTTGAAAACTTTAATGCATCTGTTTTTGTTTTGTCTTGTAATGCTTCAACTCTCCATTATCGTGCCTTCCATGAATTACTATTTTATTTCCATCATTTCTTTCCCATGACCTCATCGTCTGTTTCTCTTTTTCCTCTTTCACTTTTCTTTTTCAGTCTATTTGGCTAGGATCCATTCTAAGCATTTCCAAAATCATTTTCACCCATAATTCTTTTCACAGAGTCTTAACCTACTAGAGAAAAGGGAAAGTATCATCATGTGATATAAATAAGAATTCATACACTGCAAGGAACAGTGTGTCCATCTTTCTTGGGTGAGTGGGCTAATGACTCTTTTTAAAGGCTGGATTAAATACTGCGACTGTTAATTAACTCTCTTGATAAGAAACAACTCAAAGCACAGCATGACTAAATAAAGTAGTAGTATACCAACCCTCAACAATACAGCATTCATCTCAAGGTTCTTGCCCTCATTGGCAAACTCCTTGTAAGAAATGAATTTTTAAATTTTTGACTCTTTTTTCTGTTTGATCATTTCCTCCCTCAAAATGTAGAAATTACCAGTGCCTCCAGAGGAAAAAGGCTAACAAACTGAGGAGGAAGAGTTTTTTGTTTTCTTATTTGTTTTGTTGTCCTGCATTGTTTTTATTTATTTAGGAGTATAATTGCTTTACAATGTTGTATTAGTATTATTTTCTGCTGTACAGCTAACTGAATCAGCTATATGTATACACACATCCCTTCCATCTTGGACTTCCCTGAGGAAGAAGTTTTTAATATCAAAACATTTGAATAGGTAGACTAATTTTTCTTTCAGTCTCTAACTTACACTAATAAAAAGTTCTATAAAAATGATAAATAAGTTTCATGGGCTTCCTTCTTTAATATTAGCTTATGAAATAAGCAACATAGAATACTAAAAGTATTTTTAATTTTCTTCTGCAGTTCCTATCTGATGCCAAGAGAAAGAAAGGAAATACAAGGAATATTTCATTTAGAGATGGAAGGAAATTACCTTAAAATATAAAAAGCAAGAAGGACCCACAATTTACCAATTTTTATGTTTGACCTACTTGATGGGATGCCCATGACATTGTAGGTGTTTGGTAAGTCTACTTTGAGTCCATGAGGGTGACTATAAACATTAAACATTTTAAGTAGACACAATCCTAGATGGATACACTGGAAAGATATATGTGACTAATTTATGTTATATTCCAAATTTACCAATTAGTACTTATATATTATCAGTGTTCAGGACATGATTGAATGAAAATAAATTGTTGTAGAGAATTTATTCAATATCAACTTCCATCTTTCCGTGATGTGTGTGTTGAAAATCATCTTCCTTCTTATTTCCCAATGAACTGCCTAAGGAAAATTGGGTTAGTATTAGATTTCAGAAAGAAATATAAGACCCTTGTAATTAAATGAAAGTCCTGCAAACAATCAGAGGTAGAATTAAAATAATACATTAGCTTTCTAATTCTAGGGCATTTCTTTGTGATACAAATAAATCCTGCATTAATGACGTAGAGCCTGTGCTGAATCTTGAAGATCCCCGTTGTAGCAAGTATACATCCCAGGTTTGCATTAAGCCCATACATATTTTGCCAAGAGATTAGTTTTCATTGAGAGCAAAAGCATTCTGAAAGTTCTAATACAGTTTGAGACATTGAAGTCATCATGCTTAATTTTTAAGAATTATAGGATCTCTCGGAAGCCCTTTGAGATGTATTTTGCCAAGAGCAAACCCACTTAAATACCCAAAACCTCTTTTTCTTTTTTCTGTTCAAAAGTAGAGAGCACCTTAGAGTGGAATGACTTCTAAATTTGGCAAGGCTCCTCTCCTGGCACTCCAGAAAAAATGCCACTAATCAGTAATAATTATTTTTCTTTCAGTCTCTAACTTACACTAATAAAAAGTTCTATAAAAATGATAAATAAGTTTCATGGGCTTCCTTCTTTAATATTAGCTTATGAAATAAGCAACATAGAATACTAAAAGTATTTTTAATTTTCTTCTGCAGTTCCTATCTGATGCCAAGAGAAAGAAAGGAAATACAAGGAATATTTCATTTAGAGATGGAAGGAAATTACCTTAAAATATAAAAAGCAAGAAGGACCCACAATTTACCAATTTTTATGTTTGACCTACTTGATGGGATGCCCATGACATTGTAGGTGTTTGGTAAGTCTACTTTGAGTCCATGAGGGTGACTATAAACATTAAACATTTTAAGTAGACACAATCCTAGATGGATACACTGGAAAGATATATGTGACTAATTTATGTTATATTCCAAATTTACCAATTAGTACTTATATATTATCAGTGTTCAGGACATGATTGAATGAAAATAAATTGTTGTAGAGAATTTATTCAATATCAACTTCCATCTTTCCGTGATGTGTGTGTTGAAAATCATCTTCCTTCTTATTTCCCAATGAACTGCCTAAGGAAAATTGGGTTAGTATTAGATTTCAGAAAGAAATATAAGACCCTTGTAATTAAATGAAAGTCCTGCAAACAATCAGAGGTAGAATTAAAATAATACATTAGCTTTCTAATTCTAGGGCATTTCTTTGTGATACAAATAAATCCTGCATTAATGACGTAGAGCCTGTGCTGAATCTTGAAGATCCCCGTTGTAGCAAGTATACATCCCAGGTTTGCATTAAGCCCATACATATTTTGCCAAGAGATTAGTTTTCATTGAGAGGAAAAGCATTCTGAAAGTTCTAATACAGTTTGAGACATTGAAGTCATCATGCTTAATTTTTAAGAATTATAGGATCTCTCGGAAGCCCTTTGAGATGTATTTTGCCAAGAGCAAACCCACTTAAATACCCAAAACCTCTTTTTTCTTTTTTTTCTGTTCAAAAGTAGAGAGCACCTTAGAGTGGAATGACTTCTAAATTTGGCAAGGCTCCCTCTCCTGGCACTCCAGAAATGAGCAGCAATCACCCCAAACAAGCAGCCTGCCACTAATCAGCAACCATCTAATGAGTCTCATTGAGAATACTTTAAGCTATTTCTTCCATCAAGTTGGAAAAAGCTGGGGAAAACATCCCCCTTTTGATTAAACATCGCAAATGAGAATTCCATTTAAGCAAATGCTTTCTGCTAACTAATTTGGAAAATGCACAAGAGACTACATTTTTAGTGAGGATATGAGGGAAAACATGAAAGAAACATGAATATATTTGTGGATGGGCTATCCTAGGATAGGTGAATATCTATCACAGCTAAAGATGACAGTTAATATTTTAAAAGGGATATATATATATATATATATATATACATATATACATATATATGCATATATTATTAATAATCCAAACATAAATTCTCAAGGAGAAAAAGAAGGCCATGAGTGAGATTTGGCAGACTGAAAGAAAGACCCCTATTTTAATGCATTACACCCTGTCCCAAGAGGTACTAACACACTCACCCAGAAGAGTTGTTAGAACTCAAAGGTGGTTGCAAATTTAGATGAAAAAGTGTATTTTCATTTCCACAAAACTATAATTCAAATTTTAGCATTTTCCTTTTTTGTGAATGTAGGCAACCATCCACGTTATTGTTAGCAATATAATTGACTTTGTTCTTAATAGAAATTATAGATATTTTTATAATATCATATTTACATGATATCTAGAAATTTTATTCTCATCACTATTCTGAAATTATAATGGTTATAAGAGTAATTGGTAAATCTTATTTGTTATTTAATGCTTGAATCAAGAAATATTATTTGTCACAAATATTTCCTTAATATTTTGACACTATTTCAATATAATTGGTTTCCTATATGATGTTATAGCATTCTGAAAGTTCTAATACAGTTTGAGACATTGAAGTCATCATGCTTAATTTTTAAGAATTATAGGATCTCTCGGAAGCCCTTTGAGATGTATTTTGCCAAGAGCAAACCCACTTAAATACCCAAAACCTCTTTTTTCTTTTTTTTCTGTTCAAAAGTAGAGAGCACCTTAGAGTGGAATGACTTCTAAATTTGGCAAGGCTCCCTCTCCTGGCACTCCAGAAATGAGCAGCAATCACCCCAAACAAGCAGCCTGCCACTAATCAGCAACCATCTAATGAGTCTCATTGAGAATACTTTAAGCTATTTCTTCCATCAATTTGGGAAAAAAGCTGGGGAAAACATCCCCCTTTTGATTAAACATCGCAAATGAGAATTCCATTTAAGCAAATGCTTTCTGCTAACTAATTTGGAAAATGCACAAGAGACTACATTTTTAGTGAGGATATGAGGGAAAACATGAAAGAAACATGAATATATTTGTGGATGGGCTATCCTAGGATAGGTGAATATCTATCACAGCTAAAGATGACAGTTAATATTTTAAAAGGGATATATATATATATATATATATATATATATATATACATATATACATATATATGCATATATTATTAATAATCCAAACATAAATTCTCAAGGAGAAAAAGAAGGCCATGAGTGAGATTTGGCAGACTGAAAGAAAGACCCCTATTTTAATGCATTACACCCTGTCCCAAGAGGTACTAACACACTCACCCAGAAGAGTTGTTAGAACTCAAAGGTGGTTGCAAATTTAGATGAAAAAGTGTATTTTCATTTCCACAAAACTATAATTCAAATTTTAGCATTTTCCTTTTTTGTGAATGTAGGCAACCATCCACGTTATTGTTAGCAATATAATTGACTTTGTTCTTAATAGAAATTATAGATATTTTTATAATATCATATTTACATGATATCTAGAAATTTTATTCTCATCACTATTCTGAAATTATAATGGTTATAAGAGTAATTGGTAAATCTTATTTGTTATTTAATGCTTGAATCAAGAAATATTATTTGTCACAAATATTTCCTTAATATTTTGACACTATTTCAATATAATTGGTTTCCTATATGATGTTATACATTATTTTATAGATTAAAAACATTATTTGAAACCAGTATCTTTTGATTTTTTCCAATCTACAACATTTAAACTGTTCTAAGATGAACCAGCCATTAGAATTCAACATATTTTGTCCATATTTGCTATGACTATTTATCTTGACAGAGGGAGCATTCTCTACAACTTTTATGAAGTTATGTTCTAAGGTGTGAGTCTAATGGCCACACACTGATAATAACTCCTTGTAAGCTAATTTACTATTGAATAATAGCTAGATATATTGCTAAAGCAATATATGCAGTGCAAATTTTAGAAAGACATTTCACATTAGCTATTCAATAAATTTGAAAAAAAAATTTATTTGGACCAATTTACTAAGATAAATCTTCAAAAACATAAGAGTTTTGGAGATAATAGTAAATAACTTGATTTTCTGGGCTAAGGGGTAAATGTTGAATGATTCCATCTTCACATCAGTATTCTCTATCAGCAAATGATGACCATGCTTTTCTTTAAATGTTGATATTAACTTTAAATTCCACATTTCTTTTTTATTCATCTATCTTGTTCTTTGAATCCCCTTGTACGTGTAAAGTTTTGTTAAGAATTGATTCTTTGTTTATCCTATCCGGTCGTGGGTTCCATTTTTTGCTCCCTTTTCAAAATACAACAAAAGATTCCAGCACTTTGAACACTGGGGATTATTAAAAATATAAAATTTAAAACGATGACTTTATAGAAGTTTTAGAAATAGAACATGACATTTTTTTTTTTTTTTTTTTTTTTGCTTCTTATCTGGATCATTGACAGCGTGACTTGTCTTTGTGGGAAAAGGCACTAAGTGTGTATGTGTGTGTGTGTGTTTACTCTATCATCCGTATCTGATTCCTACGACTCCATTTTCCATGCTGTACTGCCCCTCTTGATCTTCCAATATCTTTCACTGGATAATTTGAGAAATGGTTGTGAGGTAGAGATGAAAAACAAGTGGGAGAAAAACAAAAGGAGGGAAGTAAAGTATTATTATTGGTAAATTTCTTATTTGTTATTTAATGCTTGAATCAAGAAATATTATTTGTCACAAATATTTCCTTAATATTTTGACACTATTTCAATATAATTGGTTTCCTATATGATGTTATACATTATTTTATAGATTAAAAACATTATTTGAAACCAGTATCTTTTGATTTTTTCCAATCTACAACATTTAAACTGTTCTAAGATGAACCAGCCATTAGAATTCAACATATTTTGTCCATATTTGCTATGACTATTTATCTTGACAGAGGGAGCATTCTCTACAACTTTTATGAAGTTATGTTCTAAGGTGTGAGTCTAATGGCCACACACTGATAATAACTCCTTGTAAGCTAATTTACTATTGAATAATAGCTAGATATATTGCTAAAGCAATATATGCAGTGCAAATTTTAGAAAGACATTTCACATTAGCTATTCAATAAATTTGAAAAAAAAATTTATTTGGACCAATTTACTAAGATAAATCTTCAAAAACATAAGAGTTTTGGAGATAATAGTAAATAACTTGATTTTCTGGGCTAAGGGGTAAATGTTGAATGATTCCATCTTCACATCAGTATTCTCTATCAGCAAATGATGACCATGCTTTTCTTTAAATGTTGATATTAACTTTAAATTCCACATTTCTTTTTTATTCATCTATCTTGTTCTTTGAATCCCCTTGTACGTGTAAAGTTTTGTTAAGAATTGATTCTTTGTTTATCCTATCCGGTCGTGGGTTCCATTTTTTGCTCCCTTTTCAAAATACAACAAAAGATTCCAGCACTTTGAACACTGGGGATTATTAAAAATATAAAATTTAAAACGATGACTTTATAGAAGTTTTAGAAATAGAACATGACATTTTTTTTTTTTTTTTTTTGGCTTCTTATCTGGATCATTGACAGCGTGACTTGTCTTAGTGGAAAAAGGCAATCAGTGTGTATGTGTGTGTGTGTGTGTTTACTCTATCATCCGTATCTGATTCCTACGACTCCATTTTCCATGCTGTACTGCCCCTCTTGATCTTCCAATATCTTTCACTGGATAATTTGAGAAATGGTTGTGAGGTAGAGATGAAAAACAAGTGGGAGAAAAACAAAAGGAGGGAAGTAAAGAAACAAAATGAAATACAATAGCGTCATTTAAAAACTACATGTATATTCTCACAAAGATGAAAAGTGAAGTAATGTACTCCCAAAATTAAAATGTCATTTCCCCAGAGCAGGCTACTTTTCAAGTACTGAAGGAAAGACTTTAACTTTCTTTCTTTTTATTCATTCTGCATCTTTTTAATTTTATTCTAAGAACTACTTTGGGTGCTGTGGATAAACAAAAGAGGGAGAGAGTCAGAGATAAATCTTTGCTTTCATATAACTTGCACTCTGATGACAAGGAAAGTCAGCAAATAAGTTAAAAATAAAGTTAATAATAAAGTATAGGGCTTCCCCTGGTGGTCCAGTGGGTAAAGACACCACCTTGCAGTGCAAGGGGCGCCGGTTCGACCCCTGGCCTGGGAAGATCCCACGTGCCGCGGAGCGGCTGGACCGATGTGTCCAATTACTGAGCCAGAGCTCTGGAGCGCATGTAGAGCCGGTGCTCTGCGATGACAGACGCCACCGCGATGGGAGATCCACAGGAGAACAAAGAACAAAGACGGATGAAAATAGAAAAATGAAAGAGCAATACAAGTGGCCCGCCCACTCCCCTCCCTTCCCAACCCAACCCCCTCCCAAAAAAAAAAAAAATAATAATAATAATAAAGTATGTTACATAGTGATAAGGGCTGAAGAGAAAATTACAAAAGAGGAGGAAGATATAAACATTCTAGGCAGCAAGGTGGGATTGAAACAGCTTGGTTAGAAAACACCTCACTGGAATGTGAATTTTGAGAAGATATTTGGGAGAAAGCTTGAAGGAAAGAAGGGGACAGGTTTCCAGATGTCTGAAGGATGGGCATTCCAAATATGAAGAACATTTCTTAGGAACATCAGGAGGCCACTGAGTGTGGATGAACTGGAAAGGTAATGAGGTAAGAGAAAATAATGTAAGGGGTTAGAGCCATGACTCTTTGGCAGGGAAGTGACTGGAAGGTTTTGAACATCAGAGTGACATGATTTAACTTACATTTGAAATGATTACTGATTACTGGGACTAGAACAGACTGAGGTGAGTGGAGGGGCTGGGATGCAAAGAGATCCGTGGGACCAAATGGTAGCTGTTGTGAGTAGAAGTAGACCCATTTTTAATACATTTTAAGGTAAACTAGTGAGATTCATTGATAATTTGATATAGGTTATAAGAAAACAAAAGGAATTCAGGAGTACTATGAGGTTGGAGGCAGAATAACTAGAAAAAAATGAAATTACCATGAACTCAGATGGGAAGCAGGTTTGGGTGGTGACTGGATATAATTCACAATCTAAGTTTGAACTATTTCTTACATATCCAAGAAGAGATGTCAAGTAGGTGGCTGGTTCCATGAATTTAAATGTCAAGGATGAGATGCATACTAGTGAGATGAAACTGGGAGTCATTAGTTTATGAAAGATAGTTAAAGACATGAGTCTTGATAGGATTGTCTAGGGAGTGGATGTAAATATGGAATACCATAAAAGAGAAGAGATCCAAGATAAGAGCTTTGGGACACTCAGTCCATTAGAGATAGGGGAAATGCGAAAGGACCTGTTAAAAAAACAAATACTGAAAAAGAGCCTGTAGAAAGATAGGAAGAGTACCCAGATATGGTCCTCCAGGTGACTTAACATGCCCTGATTAGGATGCACTATAAATGTGAGTAGTCATAGGTTAGTCCCAGAAATGCTGTAAGGATGATGTTGTTCAGTGCAAATGTGTTTTAAAATGCTGCAAGTGTAGCATATGCAGTCCATTGATACTTTTCTTTGGTTTGAATTAAGACTTGCTGGCTGCAGAAAACTGAAAATACATCATGCTGAAAAATGGACATACAGAACACTATGTATGTGTGTTTTTCACAGTTTCCCATGACATTTTAACTGAGCTCGGAGGATACTGTTCTCCTGCCCTTACACTGGTATGGCTAGTGCTCAATGTGTGGGGTTTACAGACCACCATGTGACAGCTTGCAGTGTCATACACACAGGGTTCTGCCTCCACTGCAGGGAAGAACAGAAGGAAATCATGGCTCAGAGAGAGAGACTGTTCAACTGCAAATATCATCACAAAGTAACAATGCAGAATAAGAAAGTTACCAGCTTCCTTCAGGGTGTTCCCACTTCTGCATTACCTAGAAGCATGCTTTTTTTTTTTTTTTTCCTGAATTCATGCTACCTCCATCACTATAGGAACAGTCAGTTATATTTGCAAAAATACCATACTTATGTTGTGTTGAGAGAATATCCAATGGAGATAAAGTTTTAGTTTGGGGAAAACTGGCTTGCTTGGGAAGTCAAGTAGAAAAGAAGTATAAGAGAAAGAGAGCACATATGTTGCTTATAGAAAACTGTATTTTGTATTTAGAAGTCAGGTACATTTGACTGGGAAAAAGACTCAAAATCATTTTTAAGATGGCTATCATCTAGGAAGTGGTATTGTGCTTTTTTCTCTTGGGGCTTTGAGCTCCTTTCTCTGACCAGTAGTCAAGTAGGTGGCTGGTTCCATGAATTTAAATGTCAAGGATGAGATGCATACTAGTGAGATGAAACTGGGAGTCATTAGTTTATGAAAGATAGTTAAAGACATGAGTCTTGATAGGATTGTCTAGGAGTGGATGTAAATATGGAATACCATAAAAGAGAAGAGATCCAAGATAAGAGCTTTGGGACACTCAGTCCATTAGAGATAGGGGAAATGCGAAAGGACCTGTTAAAAAAACAAATACTGAAAAAGAGCCTGTAGAAAGATAGGAAGAGTACCCAGATATGGTCCTCCAGGTGACTTAACATGCCCTGATTAGGATGCACTATAAATGTGAGTAGTCATAGGTTAGTCCCAGAAATGCTGTAAGGATGATGTTGTTCAGTGCAAATGTGTTTTAAAATGCTGCAAGTGTAGCATATGCAGTCCATTGATACTTTTCTTTGGTTTGAATTAAGACTTGCTGGCTGCAGAAAACTGAAAATACATCATGCTGAAAAATGGACATACAGAACACTATGTATGTGTGTTTTTCACAGTTTCCCATGACATTTTAACTGAGCTCGGAGGATACTGTTCTCCTGCCCTTACACTGGTATGGCTAGTGCTCAATGTGTGGGGTTTACAGACCACCATGTGACAGCTTGCAGTGTCATACACACAGGGTTCTGCCTCCACTGCAGGGAAGAACAGAAGGAAATCATGGCTCAGAGAGAGAGACTGTTCAACTGCAAATATCATCACAAAGTAACAATGCAGAATAAGAAAGTTACCAGCTTCCTTCAGGGTGTTCCCACTTCTGCATTACCTAGAAGCATGCTTTTTTTTTTTACCTGAATTCATGCTACCTCCATCACTATAGGAACAGTCAGTTATATTTGCAAAAATACCATACTTATGTTGTGTTGAGAGAATATCCAATGGAGATAAAGTTTTAGTTTGGGGAAAACTGGCTTGCTTGGGAAGTCAAGTAGAAAAGAAGTATAAGAGAAAGAGAGCACATATGTTGCTTATATAAAACTGTATTTTGTATTTAGAAGTCAGGTACATTTGACTGGGAAAAAGACTCAACATCATTTTTAAGATGGCTATCATCTAGGAAGTGGTATTGTGCTTTTTTCTCTTGGGGCTTTGAGCTCCTTTCTCTGACCAGTAGTGCCTCCCTTGATCAAGAAAGGCAAAGAAAGCAAATGTTATGTGTCTTGGTACTTTGAGTGCATGAGTATCATGAGTATTAAGAAGAAAAGGGACTTTCCTGGTGGTCCAGTGGTTAAGACTCCTCACTTGCACTGTAGGGAGCACAGGTTTGATCCAGGTCAGGGAACTAAGATCCCACAAGTGGTGAGGCAAATAAATAGATAAGAAGAAGAAGAAGAAGAAAGTTTTGATTGAAGAAGGGCTAAATTCTGACAGAAATTGGCTTCTGGGTATTTTTTTGAAATTAATTTGTGTATGCGTTCTCTGTCTCCCATTCTGAAATTTGTATCATAGAGACACTAACCCAAGAAGATGACCTCCCTTAGATGTAGGGGGACAAGTCTCCTCTGGTGCTTCCCATCCCCTCTGCTGTATGGTTTTTTCTGTCTTTGTCTCTGTTTTTTATGTGTCTTTCTCTTTCCTCCAGAATCTCTCCTCATCTCTCTCCTGAAGTAATATTACTGACTGGAGAATGAACTGATCTTTTTTCTAGATAAGAGTATGGAGATAATTTTACAGTATTACAGTATATTCATAACGTTACATTATAAAATGGTATCAGTTGCTCCTTGAGCTGCATAAAGATACATTTCTTGGGCCTCATTTCATACTCAGTCAAGGAGGCAGTAGAAATGAACACCCTGGCTGATTACTGTTTTGTGCCATAGTCATTTGTTTGAGGTAGTGGGTAGGGGATAACATTTGAATTCTAAGGTTCAAGCCTATGAATCTGTGAGGTAAAAGCTAAAAACTGTACAAAATTCACTTAAACAGGTCTGTGAGGAATAACATTCCTCACTTTATTCTTACTATTGCTTATAAATGAGAATATCCAATGGAGATAAAGTTTTAGTTTGGGGAAAACTGGCTTGCTTGGGAAGTCAAGTAGAAAAGAAGTATAAGAGAAAGAGAGCACATATGTTGCTTATAGAAAACTGTATTTTGTATTTAGAAGTCAGGTACATTTGACTGGGAAAAAGACTCAAAATCATTTTTAAGATGGCTATCATCTAGGAAGTGGTATTGTGCTTTTTTCTCTTGGGGCTTTGAGCTCCTTTCTCTGACCAGTAGTGCCTCCCTTGATCAAGAAAGGCAAAGAAAGCAAATGTTATGTGTCTTGGTACTTTGAGTGCATGAGTATCATGAGTATTAAGAAGAAAAGGGACTTTCCTGGTGGTCCAGTGGTTAAGACTCCTCACTTGCACTGTAGGGAGCACAGGTTTGATCCAGGTCAGGGAACTAAGATCCCACAAGTGGTGAGGCAAATAAATAGATAAGAAGAAGAAGAAGAAGAAGTTTTGATTGAAGAAGGGCTAAATTCTGACAGAAATTGGCTTCTGGGTATTTTTTTGAAATTAATTTGTGTATGCGTTCTCTGTCTCCCATTCTGAAATTTGTATCATAGAGACACTAACCCAAGAAGATGACCTCCCTTAGATGTAGGGGGACAAGTCTCCTCTGGTGCTTCCCATCCCCTCTGCTGTATGGTTTTTTCTGTCTTTGTCTCTGTTTTTTATGTGTCTTTCTCTTTCCTCCAGAATCTCTCCTCATCTCTCTCCTGAAGTAATATTACTGACTGGAGAATGAACTGATCTTTTTTCTAGATAAGAGTATGGAGATAATTTTACAGTATTACAGTATATTCATAACGTTACATTATAAAATGGTATCAGTTGCTCCTTGAGCTGCATAAAGATACATTTCTTGGGCCTCATTTCATACTCAGTCAAGGAGGCAGTAGAAATGAACACCCTGGCTGATTACTGTTTTGTGCCATAGTCATTTGTTTGAGGTAGTGGGTAGGGGATAACATTTGAATTCTAAGGTTCAAGCCTATGAATCTGTGAGGTAAAAGCTAAAAACTGTACAAAATTCACTTAAACAGGTCTGTGAGGAATAACATTCCTCACTTTATTCTTACTATTGCTCTTTATAAATATTAAATAAAATAATAAGAAAAAGTGAGCTCACCTCTTTACAACCTTCTTCTTCTTATGGAAATAATATGTTGTAAAAGAAAGCCAAAAATTTATGTGTACTCTTCTGAGAACACAAATCTATTAATAACATTTTATAGGAATTAGCAAGGAGATCAGATCGACCTCATGGAACAAATCTTTTGTTTTATCTAATTTCATTTTTTAAAGTATTGCTCTACTCCTTTAGACTCCATGATAAAATTAGGTCAATGAAGGTGATACAGTTTAATGATGTGGTCAAAAGGGCCCTGAGGAAATATAAAGTGAACGATAATTCAACTTGCGTTTAAGATTTATAGCCCCCAACTTTGTGGCATTGAAGAAAATCCCATTAAGCATTTACTATGTCTCTTTTTTCTCCCTGGAGGAAAACAAAGTATTTATCTTCCTTTACCATGATTACAGAATTGTCACCTTTAAAAAAAAAAAAAAAAGGGAAAAAATGAATACGGCTCATTGTCCCCTAACCAGAAACATAACAAGAAAATCACAAAGCAGTTTCTTCTGAACCTCTTCAGAATTGCATTTGATTATCTCACTTTTATGGGGCTTCACTTGTGGCACAGCAGTTAAGAATTGGCCTGAAACGCAGGAGCCTCAGAAGACGTGGGTTTGATGCTGGGGTCAGGAAGCTCCCCTGGAGAAGGCATGGCAGCTCACTCCAGTATTCTTGCCTGGAGGATCCTATGGACAGAGGACCCTGGTGGGCTAGAGTCCGTAGAGTTGCAAAGAGTCAGACACGACTAAGCAACTTAACACTCCTCACCTTTGCTGAGGCATTTTTTGTAAGTGTCTAAGTGTGCTTTACTGACTGTTACTAGGTGTCAGACACTGAACTGTGCACTTCTCTTGCCTGAAGCATTTCAGCAACCTTAGAAAGTATGTTTTATTACCCTCATATTTCAGATGAAAACAGCAAGTTTCAGAAAATTTAAATCATTTGTTGGATGCTATGGCTTGAAGTGACAGAGCCAGGATTTGAACTAGAGCCAAAGGTGAAAATCTATATTCCATGATAAATTATTTCCTTTTGTGACTTACATATATGCATTTGTGTGCATGTGGTCAGAGGGCTGAGGGCAGCCTATGCAAGCCAGCCAACAGAGCAGATGACAGTATGGTTCATTTGGCCTTCATTTGGAATATTAAAGATAAATGCATGGAAGTGATGTTCTGATTTGGGGCTGGAATGCTGCCACACCATTGAGTGATCAGTTCCCTCAGGATAGGAGACAAGCATAATGGAAGTAACTCAGGTCCCAAAGGTTTAAAGTCGTCACCAGAAGCCTGAACTCCTATTCAAAATTTTTCTGAAAAGGTACTTTGCATTCTCTCATTATATTGGCCTAAACCATATCCTAATATGGAATTGAACATATTAAATGTTAGTTAATAGATTAAACATTAATGATCTAATGAAAACACAATGAAGGACTTAGAAAAGTAATAGAGTAAATTTGGAGAAAGTAGGAAAACTACAACAAATAGGGAAAATAAATATCAAGGAAGGAAACAAGGAAAAAAACAGAGCAATGTAAATACTCACTTCTAGAAAAATACTATTAATATAGACAAAGCTCTGCAAAAGTTATTGTATAAAAAAGGAGCAAGAAAAGCAATAGAAGGAGGGATGGATAAATAGATAGATATTGAAAAGATGACTGCAACTATACACAGTACTAAGGATTGTTAAAACTTGTTAAAAATAGGAGAAGCTTTATGATGATCCATTTAAAAGCACAAAATGTTGATTATCTAGGAATAAACAAGCTAACAAAATTTACTCATTGCAAATTAGAAAATCTAAATAGGCCTATATCAACTTAAAAATACAGTCATTACAGAAAAATCTGTATACAAGAAAATTAACAGATGCAGGTGTTTTAACTGATAAGTTTCACCAAGTTATCAATAAATAGATTTCCTTTTTTCCCTGTAAAACTCTTACAGAGTTTAGAAAAACTAAGGTTCCTCAACTAATTTTATAGCACTAATATGAACTTGATAATGATTCTGCAAAATAATAAGGTCATGAAAATGATGAGCCGTTATCATTTATGAAATACGCACAAAAATATTATATGAAATACTAACCTGTTTCTTATTCCTCTATGTGTTTATGCATGTGGTCAGAGGGCTGAGGGCAGCCTATGCAAGCCAGCCAACAGAGCAGATGACAGTATGGTTCATTTGGCCTTCATTTGGAATATTAAAGATAAATGCATGGAAGTGATGTTCTGATTTGGGGCTGGAATGCTGCCACACCATTGAGTGATCAGTTCCCTCAGGATAGGAGACAAGCATAATGGAAGTAACTCAGGTCCCAAAGGTTTAAAGTCATCACCAGAAGCCTGAACTCCTATTCAAAATTTTTCTGAAAAGGTACTTTGCGTTCTCTCATTATATTGGCCTAAACCATATCCTAATATGGAATTGAACATATTAAATGTTAGTTAATAGATTAAACATTAATGATCTAATGAAAACACAATGAAGGACTTAGAAAAGTAATAGAGTAAATTTGGAGAAAGTAGGAAAACTACAACAAATAGGGAAAATAAATATCAAGGAAGGAAACAAGGAAAAAAACAGAGCAATGTAAATACTCACTTCTAGAAAAATACTATTAATATAGACAAAGCTCTGCAAAAGTTATTGTAGAAAAAAGGAGCAAGAAAAGCAATAGAAGGAGGGATGGATAAATAGATAGATATTGAAAAGATGACTGCAACTATACACAGTACTAAGGATTGTTAAAACTTGTTAAAAATAGGAGAAGCTTTATGATGATCCATTTAAAAGCACAAAATGTTGATTATCTAGGAATAAACAAGCTAACAAAATTTACTCATTGCAAATTAGAAAATCTAAATAGGCCTATATCAACTTAAAAATACAGTCATTACAGAAAAATCTGTATACAAGAAAATTAACAGATGCAGGTGTTTTAACTGATAAGTTTCACCAAGTTATCAATAAATAGATTTCCTTTTTTCCCTGTAAAACTCTTACAGAGTTTAGAAAAACTAAGGTTCCTCAACTAATTTTATAGCACTAATATGAACTTGATAATGATTCTGCAAAATAATAAGGTCATGAAAATGATGAGCAGTTATCATTTATGAAATACACACAAAAATATTATATGAAATACTAACCTGTTTCTTATTCCTCTATGTGTTTATGCATGTGTGTACATGAATGAAACAGCCTCATGACTAAATATATTTTATCCTAAGAATATTAAGGTAATTTAAATTAGAAAATACATTGATATAATGCATTGACAATGTAAAGAAATAATTTATATCAATCAATGCAGCGATCATTAATAAAATTCAAAACCAACTTATGAAACAATGAATAAGGTGGTAATAGAGATAAACTGAAGGCAAAGGAGAAGAAGATGGCAGAGGATGAGATGGTGAGACAGCATCACTGGCTCAATGGACGTGAACTTGAAAGACAGTGAAACCTGCCATGCTACAGTCTATTGGGTCACAAAGAGTTGGGCATGATTTAGCAACTGAACAACAGAGATCAGCTTCCTAGCCTGATGGTTCATATCTATGAAAAAGCAGGCAAATTCAATGACAGTGAATTGTTAGAAGTATTCCCAATGTTTTACCTCTAAGTTTAGATTAATGAAATATAGGTTCAGTTATATGTGGCAGGTTCCAGGAGGCTTCCTTTAGAGATATCTGGCCCATGACTTCTGTACTGTTCTCTTTCTGTTCTTCCTCCTTCCTGTCACCAACGACATGGAGGTGGCTGTGAACCAAGGGCACTGAAGAGGAAACTAGAAGGTCTGAGTTCTCACAACATGGAGTACATAGTATCCTCAAACTGACAGCTTCCAGTCTTCTTGAAGTCTGAAAAAGAATTTTGTTTAAGGCACTGTGAGCATGACTGCCTCTTCTCAACACTCTACTGGGAAGTCTTAGTGAAAGTAATGAGAGACTACAAAGAAATAAGCAATAAATTATAAGTAAA
The DNA here is from genome assembly GCA_022376925.1 of Tragulus kanchil. Taxonomy (NCBI): domain Eukaryota; kingdom Metazoa; phylum Chordata; class Mammalia; order Artiodactyla; family Tragulidae; genus Tragulus; species Tragulus kanchil. The sequence goes on from JAIOJX010000025.1 coordinate 39,548,558, forward strand.
TATACATAACCTGAGGTTTGCAGAATTATATGAGATTTGCATTGCTATATTCAGGAGCTATAATTTCACACCCATAAGATTAAAAAATTAATTAAAAAATTAAAAAGGTATTTTAATTAAAAATTAAGGGTGCTACCAAGTGTTCAGAAAATCATAGGAAAATATAAGCTCACACACTGCTAGCTGTAGTATATATTTTTAAAAACTACTTTGGTGAATATGTACAGTGATCTTTCATCAGTTCCACGTATGCATGGATTTAATCAACTGCATATTGAAAATATTTGGGAAAATAATTGTATAGCATTGTAAAAAGCAAAATTTGAAGTTTTCATCAACTAGTAACTATTTATATACTATTTGCATTGCATTTATAACTATTTATATAGTATTTACACTGTATTAGGTATTATAAGAATATAGAGATGATTTAAGTGTACAGAGGATGTATGTAGGTTACATGCAAATACTACGCCATTCTGTATAAGGGACCTGAGCATCCACAGAGTTTGGTATCTAATGAGCTTCTGAAACCATTGCATGGATGTTGAAGATGACTGTAGTTAGAATTCTTTTGTCTTCGCTCAAATTGGCTTAATTAGCATGAACATCTTCCATTACTGAGTCCAGAATCTAGTTGAAAATCAGGCTTATAATGGCTTAATAAGTCTTCAAGAATTCAGTTATTTTCAATTCTCCTTCTGCTGTTCTTAATATATTGACTTGTGTCACTGACTGGCTGTTTCTTGGTAGCAAGAAGACTTTAGCAAATCCATGGATCTCATGCAGATTGACAATGTCCAGAAGAAAAAGAAGACCCCTATATTCCTGTGACTTTTTATAGGAGTGAGGAAACCACTTCTAGAATTCATGCTCCTTTGGTCATCATTGGTCATATACTCATTCTCAAACCAATTATTGGCAAAGAGAATAGAATAACACTGGAGCAAGGCTTTTAGTAACAAAAGGTTAGAAATTAAATATTCATTGATGCACAAGTGCAGAAAATTTTATACTATAGTACTACAATCAAACATAATAGTACTAGCAAGGATAATGTTGCTGTTGTTGTTGTTATTCAGTTGCCCAGTCAAATCCAACTCTCTGAGACCCCATTGACTGCAGCACACCAGGCCTCCCTGTCTGTCCCTTACCACCTCTGGGAGTTTGCCCAAGTTCCTGTTCATTGCATTGGTGATGTCATCCAGCCAGCCATCTCATCCTCTGACATCCTTTTCTCCTTCTGCTCTCAATCTTTCCCAGCAGCAGGAGCTTTTCCAATGAGTCAGCTGTTCATATCAGGTGACCAAAATAGTGGAGCTTCAGCTTCAGCTTCAGCATCAATACTTTCAGTGAGTATTCAGGATTGATTCCCTTTAAGATTGACTAGTTTAATCACCTTGCTGTCCAAAGGATTCTCAGGAGTCTTCTCCAACAACACAGTTCAAATTATCAATTCTTTGGCACTCTGCCTTCTTTATGGCCCAGCTCTCACAACTGTGTGTGACCACATGGCAAGATCATAACCTTGACTATAAAGACCTTTGTGGGCAGAATGATGTCTCTGCTTTTCAACACACTGTCTAGGTTTGTCATAGCCTTTCTGCCAAGAAGTAATCATCTTTTGATTCCATGACTGCACTCACCATCTGCAGTGATTTTAGATTTCAAGAAAAGCAAATCTCCCATGGTTTCCATCTTTTCCTCTTCTATTTGCCATGAAGTAATGGGGCCAGATGCCTTAGTTTTTGTTTGTTTGTTTGTTTTAATTTAGTTTTAAGCTGGCTTTTTCTCTCTCCTCCTTTACCCTCATTAAGAGGTTCTTTAGTTTCTCTTTCCTTTCTGCCACTAGAGTTGTATCATCTGTATATCTGAGGCTACTACTGTTTCTCCCACCTATCTTAATTAAACTCATGATTCCTACAGTTCAGCATTTATCATGATATGCTCAGTGAATAACTAAAACAACATAGCCCTATTTTATACCTTTCTCAATCCTGAACCAGTCAGTTGTTCCATACAACATTCTAACTGTTGCTTTTCAACCCACATACAGGTTTCTCAGGAGACAGGTAAGATGATTGATATTCCAGTCTCTTCGAGAGTTTTCCACAGTTTGTTTTGATCCATACAATCAAAGTCTTTTAGGTAGTCAGTGAAACAGAGGTAGATGTTTTCATCCAGAATTCCTTTGCTTTCTCTATGAACCAGCAAATGATGGCAATTTGATTTCTGTTTCTTCTGTCTTTTCTAATCCCAGCCTGGATGTCTGAAAATTCTTAGTTCAGGTAATTGGTTCCGCAGCATGGATGTCATCCAGCCAGCCATCTCATCCTCTGACATCCTTTTCTCCTTCTGCTCTCAATCTTTCCCAGCAGCAGGAGCTTTTCCAATGAGTCAGCTGTTCATATCAGGTGACCAAAATAGTGGAGCTTCAGCTTCAGCTTCAGCATCAATACTTTCAGTGAGTATTCAGGATTGATTCCCTTTAAGATTGACTAGTTTAATCACCTTGCTGTCCAAAGGATTCTCAGGAGTCTTCTCCAACAACACAGTTCAAATTATCAATTCTTTGGCACTCTGCCTTCTTTATGGCCCAGCTCTCACAACTGTGTGTGACCACATGGCAAGATCATAACCTTGACTATAAAGACCTTTGTGGGCAGAATGATGTCTCTGCTTTTCAACACACTGTCTAGGTTTGTCATAGCCTTTCTGCCAAGAAGTAATCATCTTTTGATTCCATGACTGCACTCACCATCTGCAGTGATTTTAGATTTCAAGAAAAGCAAATCTCCCATGGTTTCCATCTTTTCCTCTTCTATTTGCCATGAAGTAATGGGGCCAGATGCCTTAGTTTTTGTTTGTTTGTTTGTTTTAATTTAGTTTTAAGCTGGCTTTTTCTCTCTCCTCCTTTACCCTCATTAAGAGGTTCTTTAGTTTCTCTTTCCTTTCTGCCACTAGAGTTGTATCATCTGTATATCTGAGGCTACTACTGTTTCTCCCACCTATCTTAATTAAACTCATGATTCCTACAGTTCAGCATTTATCATGATATGCTCAGTGAATAACTAAAACAACATAGCCCTATTTTATACCTTTCTCAATCCTGAACCAGTCAGTTGTTCCATACAACATTCTAACTGTTGCTTTTCAACCCACATACAGGTTTCTCAGGAGACAGGTAAGATGATTGATATTCCAGTCTCTTCGAGAGTTTTCCACAGTTTGTTTTGATCCATACAATCAAAGTCTTTTAGGTAGTCAGTGAAACAGAGGTAGATGTTTTCATCCAGAATTCCTTTGCTTTCTCTATGAACCAGCAAATGATGGCAATTTGATTTCTGTTTCTTCTGTCTTTTCTAATCCCAGCCTGGATGTCTGAAAATTCTTAGTTCAGGTAATTGGTTACATTTATTAAAGGGTTACTATGTACTAGGCACTGTTATAAACATTTAGTCTATAGGTGTTCATTTTTCTATCACAAAACCTATGATGGTTGAACTTTTGACTGAGACAGCAATTTCATACTGTTTCATACCCATAAGACTGAAGAAAATGGAAAGGTCTGGTAATAACCAGTGTTGTAAAGATATGTATTATATATATATGTACATGCTATAAATACATTTTATATATATATATATATATATATATATATATATAATATATATATATAAAGGTATATGAAACAGAAACCTCATATGTGATATAAAAGTTTAACTTTTCAGATGAAAAACATTGAAGGATGAAGAAATTAGATATCTTACCTCAAATCAGAAAGCCATTAAATGACAGAAATATGAGCTGAATTCAGACAATCTTTAAGTTGCAGTTAAAATAAATAGATTAGCTCCTCATGTATCTATGTGGAAAATATTAATAACACAATCTTGAGTAAATCACAGCCCTTCAATGTAAAAATAAATATAAAAACAGACTAAGTTTGCAACTGTGAGTGCAGTTGGGAGTAGGTTGTATTGAAGATAAAGAACAACGATGATGCCCCATATTTATATATACAACTCCAGGAGGCAATCAAATATAAAGAGTTCAAACAAGGTGTCTGGATCTGTAGACTTGAGAGTTATAGAGATTGCAATGGAAATTGTGTAAGTGGATTTAAAATGAAAAGAGGGAAGCTGGGAAAGAAAGAGTCCTGAAAGGAGGAAGAATGGATCCAGAAAAGAAGACTGAGAAAATAGCAAAGTGGTTGTAGATGAGGAAGGAATATCTTAGACATGAATAAACCTCAAGTACATTGTGGCCAGTAATGTTCAGTGCTACAAAAGAAAGTTTTTTTATCCATCAGATTCAAAAAGTCTTTTAGGTAGTCAGTGAAACAGAGGTAGATGTTTTCATCCAGAATTCCTTTGCTTTCTCTATGAACCAGCAAATGATGGCAATTTGATTTCTGTTTCTTCTGTCTTTTCTAATCCCAGCCTGGATGTCTGAAAATTCTTAGTTCAGGTAATTGGTTACATTTATTAAAGGGTTACTATGTACTAGGCACTGTTATAAACATTTAGTCTATAGGTGTTCATTTTTCTATCACAAAACCTATGATGGTTGAACTTTTGACTGAGACAGCAATTTCATACTGTTTCATACCCATAAGACTGAAGAAAATGGAAAGGTCTGGTAATAACCAGTGTTGTAAAGATATGTATTATATATATATGTACATGCTATAAATACATTTTATATATATATATATATATATATATATATATATATAATATATATATAAAGGTATATGAAACAGAAACCTCATATGTGATATAAAAGTTTAACTTTTCAGATGAAAAACATTGAAGGATGAAGAAATTAGATATCTTACCTCAAATCAGAAAGCCATTAAATGACAGAAATATGAGCTGAATTCAGACAATCTTTAAGTTGCAGTTAAAATAAATAGATTAGCTCCTCATGTATCTATGTGGAAAATATTAATAACACAATCTTGAGTAAATCACAGCCCTTCAATGTAAAAATAAATATAAAAACAGACTAAGTTTGCAACTGTGAGTGCAGTTGGGAGTAGGTTGTATTGAAGATAAAGAACAACGATGATGCCCCATATTTATATATACAACTCCAGGAGGCAATCAAATATAAAGAGTTCAAACAAGGTGTCTGGATCTGTAGACTTGAGAGTTATAGAGATTGCAATGGAAATTGTGTAAGTGGATTTAAAATGAAAAGAGGGAAGCTGGGAAAGAAAGAGTCCTGAAAGGAGGAAGAATGGATCCAGAAAAGAAGACTGAGAAAATAGCAAAGTGGTTGTAGATGAGGAAGGAATATCTTAGACATGAATAAACCTCAAGTACATTGTGGCCAGTAATGTTCAGTGCTACAGAGAGTAGCCAACATATTTGGTATATCATGAAAGGCCTTGACAAAACCAGTTTCCAATCTGTCTATGGTTAGAAAATTTCATCCATGCTTTAGGAGCTCCATGGGAGATAAGTAGGAGGACAAGTGAAGGGTGTCCTCTTTTTCAGAGCTTAGTTGGTGGAGGGAAAGTGACTTAGAGCATCAGCCTAAGGGAATGAAAAAAACATTTTCAATGGAAAAGACATGGCATTATTTTTGTCTGTGCAAAAAGCATCAGTAGAAGGAGAGATCTAAAATACTGGAAAGATAAAAAAGGATAGGACTTGCTGTAGGAAAAACATCTGGAAGACTATGGGCAGGCAGTGAATCAGGAGCACAGGTTTAGAATTCAGCCTTGAACATGAGAAGTAATGGGAAAGGGAACAAGAGATCTCCCAGATGAAAAGAGAGACAGATGGAACAGAGAAAGGGGAGGAATGGGTTTTATCCTGCTGTGTTTCCAATCAGTTTTTCCCAGAAGAGATACTTGGCAAGTAAAGCAGGAAACAGACAGGTGGTCCAAGGTCTGCTGGGTAAAGTTAATATATAGTTGCTTGATTATTCAGGTCTGAGTTTTAGGACAAAAAAAGGTAGTAGATTAAAAGCAATTCCTGCAAATTTATGAATCACATCCAGTTGCCCAGACACCAGTCTCCTGACCTAAATTTCTCCCTCCCTTAGTGAGCGCAACTGGAGTGTTGCCTATGTGGGGCCATTCAGATTTGAAACCACAAAACAATCTGAAACCAGAAACAAGTTAAGGAAAAGTCTCACCAGATGTTACCACCAAAAGCCAAAGTCCACCTAGAATTCATCTACATGAACTCTCTTTCACAGAGGAGAAAACTAAATTCCAAAAGTGCACATGATGGCCCCAAGGTCATCAAATTATTGATCACTGAAGATCTCATGCTTCCTTTTCATGGAACACATTGAATGTCTTACCGCTTTAATTCATTTATGATTTGCTTCTCCCACCTCCGTCAAGAGAATGTGTTCTTCCCAAAAGCAGGAGTTTTGTGTCTATGGCTCACTGCAAGAGCCTCAACGCTCAAAGTGTGTCTGGCATTTAGAAGGCACTTGATCATTATTTGCTGAGTAAATGAATCACATATAAACCAGTGAATTTTCTACTTTCATGAAGAGCCCTTTACAGTGAATGTGGTACAACCAATTCCATGCAAATAACTTGTTTTATTAACGGCTTCTTCATTGGGTAGAGAAGGCTCTGGAACAGAATAAAATTCAAGTCCAATACTGCCCTAGTCTCAGGTCCAATTGTTGCACGAATTCAACTCATTCAGTTACTTCTCTCTGAAAAAGACTGAAGCGATTTTTGTGGCAATAGACAAAACAACAATAGAATAAATGAAAACAAAATCAATATTATGTGATAAACTACATGGAGTTTATACAACAGTGGGCTTTATGGTGTATTTTTGTACATCTACATTTATATCTTTATCCATAACTTTTTATCTATGTCCACATGTACACCACACAAGAGGAATATGATAGTAAAGATTCAGTGGATCTGTTGCTTGGAGAGTGTTAGAAAAATTGTAACTTCTTATGACCCTTTCTCTGCTGAAGCGAATTCTTTCTTCCTTTCTTTTTGGTTTTTCTGTGGAAAAAAAAAAAAAAGAAATAAACATTGTGAAATGGGCAGTTCTAAAATAGAGAATTGGTAGTTCCTGCCTAATTCTCAGAGAGACATTTCCTACTCTCTACAAAGTTCAATCTTCATCTCCAGGGATGGGAAGGTGAAACATGAAATACTTTGAATGAACTTGTGTCCATCTCAGGAGGAATATGTGAAACCATGGAAGCAACTGACATGACAAAACATTTGTTCATGGAATTAGGTAAGAGAATTGCATTTTACCACTGTGAGAGATGCAGTTGAGTATTTAAAGATCCACATTGCCTGTCACTTTCTAGTACCTTTCTGTAGCCCAAATTCTTCATAGAAAATGTATAAATGAAAAGTATCCATGTAATAAACATTGATGATTCGATGCTCACTAAGAATTTTGAAATTACTCTCTGTCCCAAAAGTTACGAATGATTTGCTTCTCCCACCTCCGTCAAGAGAATGTGTTCTTCCCAAAAGCAGGAGTTTTGTGTCTATGGCTCACTGCAAGAGCCTCAACGCTCAAAGTGTGTCTGGCATTTAGAAGGCACTTGATCATTATTTGCTGAGTAAATGAATCACATATAAACCAGTGAATTTTCTACTTTCATGAAGAGCCCTTTACAGTGAATGTGGTACAACCAATTCCATGCAAATAACTTGTTTTATTAACGGCTTCTTCATTGGGTAGAGAAGGCTCTGGAACAGAATAAAATTCAAGTCCAATACTGCCCTAGTCTCAGGTCCAATTGTTGCACGAATTCAACTCATTCAGTTACTTCTCTCTGAAAAAGACTGAAGCGATTTTTGTGGCAATAGACAAAACAACAATAGAATAAATGAAAACAAAATCAATATTATGTGATAAACTACATGGAGTTTATACAACAGTGGGCTTTATGGTGTATTTTTGTACATCTACATTTATATCTTTATCCATAACTTTTTATCTATGTCCACATGTACACCACACAAGAGGAATATGATAGTAAAGATTCAGTGGATCTGTTGCTTGGAGAGTGCTAGAAAAATTGTAACTTCTTATGACCCTTTCTCTGCTGAAGGGAATTCTTTGTCTCTTTATTTTTGGTTTTTCTGTGGAAAAAAAAAAAAAAGAAATAAACATTGTGAAATGGGCAGTTCTAAAATAGAGAATTGGTAGTTCCTGCCTAATTCTCAGAGAGACATTTCCTACTCTCTACAAAGTTCAATCTTCATCTCCAGGGATGGGAAGGTGAAACATGAAATACTTTGAATGAACTTGTGTCCATCTCAGGAGGAATATGTGAAACCATGGAAGCAACTGACATGACAAAACATTTGTTCATGGAATTAGGTAAGAGAATTGCATTTTACCACTGTGAGAGATGCAGTTGAGTATTTAAAGATCCACATTGCCTGTCACTTTCTAGTACCTTTCTGTAGCCCAAATTCTTCATAGAAAATGTATAAATGAAAAGTATCCATGTAATAAACATTATGATGAATTTAACAGGATGCTCACTAAGATATTCAAGTTTCAGAAATTTTGCTAAGATACAAAGCCAAGAGCAAATCTACTTCATGTTCTATGTTCAGGGAACCCAGCACCATCTTATCAGGGGTTAGGGAAAAGAGCCAGTTCAGAAAATGTCTAGCCACCAATTCTCCCCACTCCCCAGCATTATTCCAATCACAGTTGAGGGTTGGGTAGGGAGAAAGCCTTGTGGAGAGAGCAGAGTTAGGGTAAGAAGTGAAAGTACTGCTTTTTCTTTTCTAAAGCTCAAGAGAAGAACTCCAAGAAGGTCACACAAAGATTGACAGGAGGGAAGCCTGGCAACTTGAATCCCAACAGGATGTGTGCTGCAGAGCATAAACTTCCCCTTCTGCACAGTCTTTATTGCTTTACATAAAGAGAGTGGATTCTGGAAGAACATCTGGATATGTGAAGCTTAGAGCCTTCTCTGCTTCAGTTCCCCTACTCCCCTATGAGGAAGACCAATTGTGTTCCTGAAATCTGGAGATATATATGGACTGAAGTGTGGTTTTGAAATTTTTGTACAGAAATATCCACACTGGCAAGTCTTAAACAAATGGTGGTCCAGTGTACTTGGGAGAAGGGTGGTGAGAATCTCACTTCATCCCAGTTTGACATGAGCCTCCAAAGCATGATAAAACCTCTAGTGGTTGCCATAGCTCCATTGTAATGATGGTGAAGGTAGTGGAAGAGGATAGGCCTTGGCCCTGCTAGATGGCTGCTCAGCCCATCTCTTAAGAGTAAATTTAGAGAAGAAGCTATAGTACCAAGTCTTCTAAAGGAAATAAAGGAAAACTGCCCTGTAGGGGGTGTTTGTAACTATCTGAGAAAAGGCCACTTACTGGAGTTTCACAGACAATGTAATGCCATCTACATTTCTGGCCCAATTAAGGGAATTATTTATTTTCTTCTCAAGCTCCTGTCAGTAAATAACCTAATATTTCTGCTTTATTTTTCCATCAAAGCAGGAGAAGGATTTCTTTATTGCTATAATAGGTGAGAAAATACAAGGCCCAGAAGCAGGTAGCCAAAGTACACAAAATGCCTAAAGAAAGGAAAGTTCAAGTACAACTTTAGGATCACCAAAAAGAAAGAAACAATTCTCAGAGTAGTAAGTAAGTAATGAGAGAAATCTTGGCAGTTATTTATAGAAAATAAACTTCTGAGGAACTGTTGATAAAAGCCTTAGTGCACAAGTAGAACAGGCTTGTCTGTAACTAATAATAAGGGCTGATATACAAGTAAGCAATAACCCAGGACAGACAGATATGGGAGAAGAATGCCCCTAACTCCCAAAGCAATTTAGGAGAACTTGCATAATGCAAGAAGAAACATTAGGACAGGGCTTAAGGTAGATTGCATTTTCCACAGATGAACCCTCCCACCTCCATGCTCCATTGCAATGACATTTACGCCCCTTCCATCAAGTGGCAGATCTCTGTTCCCTCCCCTTGGACCCAGACAGGACTTAAGACTGCCTTGCTCTATAGAATACAGTAGAATAAGTTTGGGTGACTTTCAAGTCTAGGTTATAAAAATGCTTTGTTCTTCTTTCTTGTTCTCCTGGGACACTTGCTTCTGTAAACCTAGACAACTTGATGTGAAGAGACCAAGAAGAAGCCTCTGGAAAGACCCACAAGAGGGGATACATGCAGAGAGGAACTTTAATCCCTGGGTCATCAGCCCTTCCTGAGTTCCACCTGATGGCTAGTGTCAAATCTCCAGACTTATTAGCAAGTCAGTCTAGGAGCAAAACATCCAGTGTCCAGTTGAACTGATGGAACATGGAATACAGACAAGCTTTTCCCACTGAGTTCTGCCTAGATTGCAGATTCTGTGCTAAATAACTGGTGGTTGTTTTAAGCCACTGAGTTTTGGAATTGAAGGTAATTGAGATAGAGAGTCATGAAGTAATAGATAACCAGACCAGGAGCAAAAAGGTACTATTTACCTAAGCAAAACTGAATTGAGTTTCTGCAGTTCCTTTGCAAGGGGGAATTGAAAGTTTTTTATTACTATTCCATTTTGTATTATTTATGGTTTTCTATAATTTATTACTTTCTTAATAAAGAGTATGTCTAGGTTTAGGTATTCTCAAAAATTCTCTTGGCAGTCCTTATTCAATTTTGAATTAAAAGACCCTTGAAGAATGAATAGAGTTTTAGTTCACTATGTGAAATGTTCAACTTTAAATAACAAAAGTGTTTAAGAATCTGTTGCCCGAAAGGGGTTCTGTCCATAAACCAATGAGAGAAATCTTGGCAGTTATTTATGGAAAATAAACTCTGAGGAACTGTTGATAAAAGCCTTAGTGCACAAGTAGAACAGGCTTGTCTGTAACTAATAATAAGGGCTGATATACAAGTAAGCAATAACCCAGGACAGACAGATATGGGAGAAGAATGCCCCTAACTCCCAAAGCAATTTAGGAGAACTTGCATAATGCAAGAAGAAACATTAGGACAGGGCTTAAGGTAGATTGCATTTTCCACAGATGAACCCTCCCACCTCCATGCTCCATTGCAATGACATTTACGCCCCTTCCATCAAGTGGCAGATCTCTGTTCCCTCCCCTTGGACCCAGACAGGACTTAAGACTGCCTTGCTCTATAGAATACAGTAGAATAAGTTTGGGTGACTTTCAAGTCTAGGTTATAAAAATGCTTTGTTCTTCTTTCTTGTTCTCCTGGGACACTTGCTTCTGTAAACCTAGACAACTTGATGTGAAGAGACCAAGAAGAAGCCTCTGGAAAGACCCACAAGAGGGGATACATGCAGAGAGGAACTTTAATCCCTGGGTCATCAGCCCTTCCTGAGTTCCACCTGATGGCTAGTGTCAAATCTCCAGACTTATTAGCAAGTCAGTCTAGGAGCAAAACATCCAGTGTCCAGTTGAACTGACGGAACATGGAATACAGACAAGCTTTTCCCACTGAGTTCTGCCTAGATTGCAGATTCTGTGCTAAATAACTGGTGGTTGTTTTAAGCCACTGAGTTTTGGAATTGAAGGTAATTGAGATAGAGAGTCATGAAGTAATAGATAACCAGACCAGGAAAAAAAAGGTACTATTTACCTAAGCAAAACTGAATTGAGTTTCTGCAGTTCCTTTGCAAGGGGGAATTGAAAGTTTTTTATTACTATTCCATTTTGTATTATTTATGGTTTTCTATAATTTATTACTTTCTTAATAAAGAGTATGTCTAGGTTTAGGTATTCTCAAAAATTCTCTTGGCAGTCCTTATTCAATTTTGAATTAAAAGACCCTTGAAGAATGAATAGAGTTTTAGTTCACTATGTGAAATGTTCAACTTTAAATAACAAAAGTGTTTAAGAATCTGTTGCCCCGAAAGGGGTTCTGTCCATAAACCATTTCTACAAAATTCTGATTTGCCTGGATTTCTTTTTGATTAGATGAGTACCATGCTGTAGCTATAAGGATCATCAGGTGGGAAAAATGACCACTGCTTGAAGTTTTTACCCCAAGTGGAGTGGTATGCTTATAAGAAGTAAAATCCAGGACCTCGATGTAACAATAGTTAACCCTTGAACAACATGAGTTTGAATTGTGTGTGTCCATTCACGCATAGACACTTTTCAGTAAAGAGTACTATATACAGTGCTACATATTTTGAGGTTGGTTGAATGAATAAATATGGAACAGCTGGTTTGGAGAGAAAAATATAAAGTTACATAGGGATTTTCATCTGCTCATATGGTCTGTGCCCCCTAGCTTCTGTGTTGTCCAAGGGTCAACTATAGTTACTTAATATACATAACACTTAATTTATTCATTTAGTAGTACTTTAACAATGAGTTAATGAGTGCCACTATGTGACAATATAGGACTAGTCATAAGGAATGTAGAGTTGGACAAACACATTGGTCCCTGATGAGACACTAAGATAATCAACAAATATCTCTCTCTGTGTTGAGCAATAGAGAAAACAGTGAGATAGGTAAGGGGGATGCCATGCCAAAGTGGACTGAGGGAGGGCAGGAGAGTTTGCTATCCTATTCAAGATACTCAAGAAATCCCCCCTGATGCAGTGATATTTGAGTAGAGGTCTTCATGAAGGGGGAAGGAATCAGGTAGCTACCTGAGAGGACAATTCAGGTTAGGAGAGGAGTCAAGGGTAAACACTGTGAGATGAGAACTCTCTTAGTGTGTTCAGAGACTCAAAGACTTCATCATGGCTGTGACAAACCAAGCAAGGTGTTGAGTGGGAGGACAAGGAGTTTTGGGAGTAGGAAGCCAACCATATCATAGAGAAAGGGCTCTGACTTTTTAGAAAATTAATTAATTAACTAATTGATTTATTATTATTATTATTATTATTATTATTATTATTATTATTATATTTGCTATGCTGGGTCTTTATTGTTGTGTGAGGTCTTCTCTTGTGGAACACTAGTTTATTTGCCCTGTAGCATGAGGGATCATTGTTCCCCAACCAGGTATTGCTGCCATAATCTGTGCATTGAAAGGCAGATTCTTAACCACTAGACCACCAGAAAAGTCCCAAAAGGGCTTTAGCTTTTATTGAGTGTTTATAAATATACATATATGTTATAAACTGAATACTTGTATCCCCCCATAATGAATATGTTAAACTCCCAGGAGTTGGAGGCTCTGGTTATTGGGGTTAGATTAGGTCAAGGGAGTAAAGCCTTCATAATGGAATTTCTGTGCTTGCAAGAAGAAGAAGAAAGAAGGTCTTGCGTCTTCTCTACTTATGCACCAAGGAAAAGCTGTGTCAGGACACACTAAGGTGGCTGTCTGTAAGTCAGGAAGAGAGCTCTCACCAAAACCATACTTTGGCATCCCAAGCATAGACTTCTAGCCTCTAGAACTGTGATAGAATAAATCTTTGCTGTGTAACTATACCAATCTATGGTATATTGTTCTGGAAACCTGGACTAGGATAATATAGCCATAGCCACAGTTATATGTAATGTCAGTAGTTTTAATACAATGTTGAATTACAATTTTCTTTCAAAATATCTTATTTGCATTCTCTTAGATCCATGTCTACTAGCTTTCTGCTGACAAAGGTGTTAACTGAACAGTTCACTGCCTGAAAATTATTTAATGGTCAGTTTCAATTATGACTTTTATAGTTGTATTTTTAATATTCTACTTTTATAAAATATGAGCAAAAACATGAGTCTTGGGAAATGTGCCCTTTCCTAATTGGAATGTATTCTCTTAAGTTTTTTTTTTTTTTTTCAAACTATGTCAAAGATTAAAATAAAAACTCTCTGATATGTGCATTATAATTTTATTGGTAGAGATTTTATAGATTGCTTTGGTTTAAGAGCAAAGCATTATTTTCTTATTTGAAAGGGAAATTTTTTTGCCTACTCTGTCAGAACTCTTCAGTTATTTGCCTGTTTGCTTACTGATTAATTAATTTTTCTCTTATCATATTTTCTTCAGTTAAAATAAATGAGACCTCTGACTGCTCTCTGAGGAGCTTAGTGATCTGAGTCCATATATAAATGATTATAAAATGTTAGTGTTTCAGTCATGACTGATTCTGCAACCCCAGGGACTATGGGCTACAAGGCATTTCTGTCCATAGAATTATCCAGGTATTGCTGCCATAATCTGTGCATTGAAAGGCAGATTCTTAACCACTAAAAGAAAGTCCCAAAAGGGCTTTAGCTTTTATTGAGTGTTTATAAATATACATATATGTTATAAACTGAATACTTGTATCCCCCCATAATGAATATGTTAAACTCCCAGGAGTTGGAGGCTCTGGTTATTGGGGTTAGATTAGGTCAAGGGAGTAAAGCCTTCATAATGGAATTTCTGTGCTTGCAAGAAGAAGAAGAAAGAAGGTCTTGCGTCTTCTCTACTTATGCACCAAGGAAAAGCTGTGTCAGGACACACTAAGGTGGCTGTCTGTAAGTCAGGAAGAGAGCTCTCACCAAAACCATACTTTGGCATCCCAAGCATAGACTTCTAGCCTCTAGAACTGTGATAGAATAAATCTTTGCTGTGTAACTATACCAATCTATGGTATATTGTTCTGGAAACCTGGACTAGGATAATATAGCCATAGCCACAGTTATATGTAATGTCAGTAGTTTTAATACAATGTTGAATTACAATTTTCTTTCAAAATATCTTATTTGCATTCTCTTAGATCCATGTCTACTAGCTTTCTGCTGACAAAGGTGTTAACTGAACAGTTCACTGCCTGAAAATTATTTAATGGTCAGTTTCAATTATGACTTTTATAGTTGTATTTTTAATATTCTACTTTTATAAAATATGAGCAAAAACATGAGTCTTGGGAAATGTGCCCTTTCCCTAATTGGAATGTATTCTCTTAAGTTTTTTTTTTTTTTTTCAAACTATGTCAAAGATTAAAATAAAAACTCTCTGATATGTGCATTATAATTTTATTGGTAGAGATTTTATAGATTGCTTTGGTTTAAGAGCAAAGCATTATTTTCTTATTTGAAAGGGAAATTTTTTTGCCTACTCTGTCAGAACTCTTCAGTTATTTGCCTGTTTGCTTACTGATTAATTAATTTTTCTCTTATCATATTTTCTTCAGTTAAAATAAATGAGACCTCTGACTGCTCTCTGAGGAGCTTAGTGATCTGAGTCCATATATAAATGATTATAAAATGTTAGTGTTTCAGTCATGACTGATTCTGCAACCCCAGGGACTATAGCCTACAAGGCATTTCTGTCCATAGAATTATCCAGGCAAGAATGCTGGAGTGGATTGCCATACCCTCCTCCAGGGGATCTTCCCATCCCAAGTCTCCTGCATTGCAGGCAGATTATTTACCATCTGAGCCAACCAGGGAAGCCTGATGATTCAGGCTCACTGAGTGAATGACTGTTTACAGCCTCTCTTGGTTACAATTAGCTTTCAGCTAGTTTCTCATAACTCTCAAGTCTCATACCTTCTTTGGGATTCCTGCAATGCACATTTTCTCTAAATTTGTCCTTGATTTTTTAAATTATATAATTACTTTTATTTTACTTTGACAGAGGTTTTTTGTTTACCGCTATACATCAATCCAAATCAGTCATAGGTGTACACGTGACCCTCCTATTTAAACCTCCTTCCCAGTCCCTCCTCATTCCACCCCTCCAGGTTGTTGTGTAGCCCCCATATAAGTTCTCTTAGTCTTACTGCATATCCACCATGATTGTCCCTTTATATTTGGTATTGTAGGTTTCCATATCACCTTTTCCAGATTTCTCATCCACTCCTCCCTCTCTCCAATGACCATAAGTCTATTCTCTGTTTCTGTTTCTTCATTGCTGTTCTGCATTTCCATTTATCAGTACCATCTTTCTAGATTCCATATGTACATGTTTTTTTTTTTTAACATTTATTTTATTTATTTATCTTTTGGGGGGGTGAGGTGGGAGGGAGGGGACAGGCGGGCCACTTCTATTGGTCTTTCATTTATCTGTTTTCATCCGTCTTTGTTCTTTGTCTCCTGTGGGCCTCCCAACGCATTTGGTGGCCTCCATGTTAGCTCAGGATGACCATCTTTCTGCGGCATGTGCATTGTTTAACTTTTTTTGAAAGGGAAATTTTTGCCTACTCTGTCAGAACTCTTCAGTTATTTGCCTGTTTGCTTACTGATTAATTAATTTTCTCTTATCATATTTTCTTCAGTTAAAATAAATGAGACCTCTGACTGCTCTCTGAGGAGCTTAGTGATCTGAGTCCATATATAAATGATTATAAAATGTTAGTGTTTCAGTCATGACTGATTCTGCAACCCCAGGGACTATAGCCTACAAGGCATTTCTGTCCATAGAATTATCCAGGCAAGAATGCTGGAGTGGATTGCCATACCCTCCTCCAGGGGATCTTCCCATCCCAAGTCTCCTGCATTGCAGGCAGATTATTTACCATCTGAGCCAACCAGGGAAGCCTGATGATTCAGGCTCACTGAGTGAATGACTGTTTACAGCCTCTCTTGGTTACAATTAGCTTTCAGCTAGTTTCTCATAACTCTCAAGTCTCATACCTTCTTTGGGATTCCTGCAATGCACATTTTCTCTAAATTTGTCCTTGATTTTTTAAATTATATAATTACTTTTATTTTACTTTGACAGAGGTTTTTTGTTTACCGCTATACATCAATCCAAATCAGTCATAGGTGTACACGTGACCCCTCCTATTTAAACCTCCTTCCCAGTCCCTCCTCATTCCACCCCTCCAGGTTGTTGTGTAGCCCCCATATAAGTTCTCTTAGTCTTACTGCATATCCACCATGATTGTCCCTTTATATTTGGTATTGTAGGTTTCCATATCACCTTTTCCAGATTTCTCATCCACTCCTCCCTCTCTCCAATGACCATAAGTCTATTCTCTGTTTCTGTTTCTTCATTGCTGTTCTGCATTTCCATTTATCAGTACCATCTTTCTAGATTCCATATGTACATGTTTTTTTTTTTTAACATTTATTTTATTTATTTATCTTTTGGGGGGGTGAGGTGGGGAGGGAGGGGGACGGGCGGGCCACTTCTATTGGTCTTTCATTTATCTGTTTTCATCCGTCTTTGTTCTTTGTCTCCTGTGGGCCTCCCAACGCAGTGGCCTCTGTTGTCTCAGAGCACCGGCTCTGGGCGCATGTGCTCCAGAGCTCCAGTTCGGTAATTGGACACATCAGTCCAACTGCTCTGCGGCATGTGGGATCTTCCCAGGCCAGGGATTGAACCGGCGCCCCTTGCACTGCAAGGTGGTGTCCTTACCCACTGGACCACCAGGGGAAGCCCTGTACATGTTAATATACTATATTTGTCCTTCTCTTTTTGACTCAGTTCACTTTGTATAATAGGTTCTAGATTCATCCACCTCTTTAGGACTGATTCTTCTGCATTTCTTTTTATGACTGAAAGATATTCCATTGCATATACGTACCATAACTTCTTTATCCATTCATTTGTTTATGGAAATCTAGGTTGTTTCCATGTTCCAACTACTGTAAAAAGTGCTGCAATGAACATTGGGATACGTGTGTCTCTTTCAATTTTGATTTCGTCTAGGTATATGCCTAATAGTAGGATAGATAGGTCATGTGGTGCTTTTATTCCTAATTTTTTAAGAAATCTCCATACTATCTTCCATAGTGATTGTATAAATCTACATTCTCACCAACAATGCAAGAGTGTTCCTTTTTCTTCATACCCTCTCCAACATTTACTGTCTGTGGATTCCTTGATGATGGCCATTCTGACTGGTGTGAGTTGATATCTCATTGCAGTTTTGATTTGCATTTCTCTAATAATAAGTAGCATTGAGCATCTTTTCATGTGTTTTTTGCCCATCTGTATGTCTTCTTTGGAGAGGTGTCTATTTAGGTCTTTTTCCCATTTTTTTGATTGGGTTGTTCATTTTTCCAATGTTGAGTTGTCTGAGTTGCTTGAATATTTTGGAAATTAATTCTTTGTCGGTTGTTTCATTTGCTATTTCCTCCCATTCTGACAGTTGTCTTTTCACCTTGTTTATAGTTCTTTTTGCTGTGCAAAAGCTTTTAAGTTTAATTAGGTCCCACTTGTTTATTTTTGTTTTTATTTCCATTACTCTAGAGGGTAGTCATAGAAGATGTTACTTTGATTTATGTTATCAAGAGGTCTGCCTATGTTTTCCTCTAAGAGTTTTATGGTTTCTGGTCTTACATTTAGGTCTTTAATCCATTTTGAGTTTATATTTCTGTAAGATTTAAGCGAGTGTTCTAACTTCAATGTTTTATGTGTAGCTGTCCAATTCTCCCAGCACCATTTATTGAAGACACTGTCTTTGCCAACATTGTATACTTTTGCCTCCTTTGTCAAAAATAAGGTACCCATAGGTGCATGGGTTTATCTCTGGGTTCTCGATCTTGTTCCATTGATCTGTATTTCTGTTTTCATGCCAGTACCATACTGTCTTGATGACTATTGCTTTGTAGTATAGTCCAAAGTTAGGGAGGTTGATCCTTCCAGCTCCATTCTTCTTTCTTAAGATTGCTTTGGCTATCTGGGGTCTTTTGTGTTTCCATATGAACTGTGATATGCTTTGGTCTAGTTCTGTGAAGAAGGCCATTGGTAACATGGTACGAATCATATTGACTCTGTAGGTGATACTGGCTGCATGGTCATTTTCACAATACTGATTCTTCCAGCCTAGGAATATGGAATACCTCTCCATCTATCTATGTTGTTTTTGATTTCTTTCATTAATGTCTTATAATTTTCTGTGTGCAATTCTTTTGTCACTTTGGGAAGGTTTATGTCCTTGATTTTTGCATGAGTTCTCAGGCACCAAAAAATGGTAGACTGTTAAGGATGCTGAGACTCACTTTCCTTCCTGAAACTCCTCATATTCTCATTTCGTTCATCATTTCCTTGTGCCACTTTCTCCTCTCTTCAGGCTTTCTCCCCTCATTCCCCTCCCCTCCTCCTCTTCCTCTCCTCATCCTCTTCCTTATTTTGCTCCTTCTTCTTCTTGGTATGTCCAGCATTTGTATTTTTTCTCCTTGGCTCAAGATTTTGTCCTAGATCTCTATAGGATTTTCACCAACTTTTCCAACAATGGAAGAAGTATTTATCATTTCTTAGCTAAGACTGTTTTTAAGAAAGGAAATAATTGACTTCTTGGCATTTATTTCCAGTAAGCAAACACAAGAAGTAAGCAAACCAACAAGTCCTGGGTCATTCCCTCTCCCTGCCTTTAAGACTCATCTAGTGGGCATGGGTTAGACATCACAAGTGTAAAATCATGGTAGAAATGGTGCTTGGTAACTCGACTCTTTACATCTTAACTATCAGCATAAGCTGTGTAAGAAATCTTTAGTGTCTTCAAACACAAACAGAAGTGAGATTATGAATTATCATCTGGGCCTACAGTAGAATTCTAAGAATGAGATAATTTGTCATTTGAGTGAAAAAATGAACTTCCTTTATAAAGAACATGGCTCACCTTCTGCAGTGCCACCCACAGAGACATAAATGTGATATTTATGTTTTAGGGAAATCAAGGCCACAAAAATAAAGTGAATTGACAGTTTGGTTGAGACTCAAAAATACATTTCCCCCCCAGCTTGTTTAGATTTCTCATCTTTCATGGCAGCTTTGGTTTTAATGCTTATGAGTCATAGTAAGAAAATTCAAAACAGAGCTGACAAGATTTATGGAAATTTCATTCCATTATTTTTAAAAGAAACACTTTTATGGAAGAAGGTAGGCATTCATCTTTCTCATATGTCATTGTCTCAATTGCATTGGGCACCATAACAAAAATGTTCATCTGGTTGTTTGCAAAGAAGCAAATAATCCTTTTAAGTTTATACTAGATAATTTTTAAGAGCTGCATAATTCTGAACTTTGGGGTAAAAGAGTTTTGGCCTTATTGCTTTTTCCCTGTGCATCATTACACAACTTACTATACCTCATTATGCCTCAGTTTCCCGGTCTGAGAACTAATACCAGTATCTAGCTCTTAAGTTTCTTGTAAGAATTAAATGACGAAATTACACATAAAGTACATTTTGCAGCACAATTGGCACAGAGTAAATTCTAAATTCATGGTATTGCTATGATCACTGTGCATTTCCATTTTCTTTGACTTCTGAATGTCAATATATTGATGTAGTCTCTTCTATAACTACTTAGAAATCTGAGTCAAGTTACCTAGGCTTCATTATCTTTTACAAAATGTCCCTACATATGAGACTTCTTTTACATATGTGTGTTGTGTATATTAAGTTGCTTCAGCCATGTCTGATTCTTTGTGACACTAAGGACTGGAGCCCTCCAGGCTCCTCTGTCCATGGGATTCTCCAGACAAGAATACTAGAGTGGGTAGCCATTCCATTTTCCAGGGGATCTTCCTGACTCAAGGATTGAACCCAGGCATTCTGCATTGCAGGCAGAGTCCTTACCATCTGAGCCACCAGAGAAGCTCATGTCAGTTAACAGTAAGTCCAACATCCAATTTTTCCAATTCTCATACAAAAACGTTTCCTCTCATATCAGAATCTAAATAATCAGCAAATGCTGTTGATTCTAGCTGAAACATATATTCAGATTCTAACCATTTCTTATATCTCCTCTCTACTTCTTGCATCAAATCTGCCATCACCTTTCTCTTTAATCATTGCATGTGTCTTCCATTTGCTCTTCCTTCTTACATGCTTGTCTCCCTTCTGTTTATTTCCAGCACACTTGCTACAGTGAAAGGTAAGTCACATCTTGTTGCTCCTCTTATGATTCCAGTGTTTCTCCATCTTGTTCTGAGGACAAGGTAAAGTCCATGGCCCAAGAGCCTCTTCATGCTTTTTCTTTTTTTTTAAAAATTTGGAAGAAGGTAGGCATTCATCTTTATCATATGTCGTTGTCTCAATTGCATTGGGCACCATAACAAAAATGTTCATCTGGTTGTTTGCAAAGAAGCAAATAAGCCTTTTAAGTTTATACTAGATAATTTTTAAGAGCTGAATAATTCTGAACTTTGGGGTAAAGAGTTTTGGCCTTATTGCTTTTTCCTGTGCATCATTACACAACTTACTATACCTCATTATGCCTCAGTTTCCCGGTCTGAGAACTAATACCAGTATCTAGCTCTTAAGTTTCTTGTAAGAATTAAATGACGAAATTACACATAAAGTACATTTTGCAGCACAATTGGCACAGAGTAAATTCTAAATTCATGGTATTGCTATGATCACTGTGCATTTCCATTTTCTTTGACTTCTGAATGTCAATATATTGATGTAGTCTCTTCTATAACTACTTAGAAATCTGAGTCAAGTTACCTAGGCTTCATTATCTTTTACAAAATGTCCCTACATATGAGACTTCTTTTACATATGTGTGTTGTGTATATTAAGTTGCTTCAGCCATGTCTGATTCTTTGTGACACTAAGGACTGGAGCCCTCCAGGCTCCTCTGTCCATGGGATTCTCCAGACAAGAATACTAGAGTGGGTAGCCATTCCATTTTCCAGGGGATCTTCCTGACTCAAGGATTGAACCCAGGCATTCTGCATTGCAGGCAGAGTCCTTACCATCTGAGCCACCAGAGAAGCTCATGTCAGTTAACAGTAAGTCCAACATCCAATTTTTCCAATTCTCATACAAAAACGTTTCCTCTCATATCAGAATCTAAATAATCAGCAAATGCTGTTGATTCTAGCTGAAACATATATTCAGATTCTAACCATTTCTTATATCTCCTCTCTACTTCTTGCATCAAATCTGCCATCACCTTTCTCTTTAATCATTGCATGTGTCTTCCATTTGCTCTTCCTTCTTACATGCTTGTCTCCCTTCTGTTTATTTCCAGCACACTTGCTACAGTGAAAGGTAAGTCACATCTTGTTGCTCCTCTTATGATTCCAGTGTTTCTCCATCTTGTTCTGAGGACAAGGTAAAGTCCATGGCCCAAGAGCCTCTGCACACACACTCTGGCTGCCAGGTCCTTCTCTGAGCTTGTCATCTACTCTTCTCCCTCTCCTTCCCTCAGTCCCAGCCCCTGGGCCTCCTCCCTCCTCTTGAACATAATAGATAGTGGGTCTCTTGCTCTCTCTGCTGGAATGTTTCCCCCTCCTCCCCATATACCTGCATGGATCTTTTCTTAAATCCTTCTAAAATCACAATGCCCCCTCCAACACCCCCATCTTGCCACCTACTTTCCCTACTTAATTTTCTTCCATAGCTCTATTCATCACCTCACATATTATCTCTCTCTCTCTATTTATACTTATGATTATATACTAAGTATATATTGTTACAGAATGTATCATTTGTTAACTATCTGCCTCATCTCCACCAAATGTAAATTTTCAAGGGCAGAGATTTTTCTGTTTGTTCATTATCAATTCCGGCGTCTCACATAGTAAAGGCTAATAAATATTTGTTGAATGGATAAATTAATGAATTTTACATGGTCCCGCCTATCAACTTCCCCACTTTACTATTCTCTCACCCAATTCTAGCATCTCAAACTTCCACCCCTTTCACTGAGACAGGAGGTCACATTGCATCTTAAAAAGTGATGTCCCCAAAAATTAATCCTCCCCAATAAAGGAGGTTCAGGTACTCTAACAAGACAGTTATCCTTATTGACAGATATCTAGGTTGCCCACCAGGTGGACCTAGTTATGAGCATTGGCTCTGCCACTTGGTAGCTGCGTGCAAGACCCAAAGAAAGTTGCTTCATGTCAGTTAACAGTAAGTCCAACATCCAATTTTTCCAATTCTCATACAAAAACGTTTCCTCTCATATCAGAATCTAAATAATCAGCAAATGCTGTTGATTCTAGCTGAAACATATATTCAGATTCTAACCATTTCTTATATCTCCTCTCTACTTCTTGCATCAAATCTGCCATCACCTTTCTCTTTAATCATTGCATGTGTCTTCCATTTGCTCTTCCTTCTTACATGCTTGTCTCCCTTCTGTTTATTTCCAGCACACTTGCTACAGTGAAAGGTAAGTCACATCTTGTTGCTCCTCTTATGATTCCAGTGTTTCTCCATCTTGTTCTGAGGACAAGGTAAAGTCCATGGCCCAAGAGCCTCTGCACACACACTCTGGCTGCCAGGTCCTTCTCTGAGCTTGTCATCTACTCTTCTCCCTCTCCTTCCCTCAGTCCCAGCCCCTGGGCCTCCTCCCTCCTCTTGAACATAATAGATAGTGGGTCTCTTGCTCTCTCTGCTGGAATGTTTCCCCCTCCTCCCCATATACCTGCATGGATCTTTTCTTAAATCCTTCTAAAATCACAATGCCCCCTCCAACACCCCCATCTTGCCACCTACTTTCCCTACTTAATTTTCTTCCATAGCTCTATTCATCACCTCACATATTATCTCTCTCTCTCTATTTATACTTATGATTATATACTAAGTATATATTGTTACAGAATGTATCATTTGTTAACTATCTGCCTCATCTCCACCAAATGTAAATTTTCAAGGGCAGAGATTTTTCTGTTTGTTCATTATCAATTCCGGCGTCTCACATAGTAAAGGCTAATAAATATTTGTTGAATGGATAAATTAATGAATTTTACATGGTCCCCTCAATCCACTTCCCCACTTTACTATTCTCTCACCCAATTCTAGCATCTCAAACTTCCACCCCTTTCACTGAGACAGGAGGTCACATTGCATCTTAAAAAGTGATGTCCCCAAAAATTAATCCTCCCCAATAAAGGAGGTTCAGGTACTCTAACAAGACAGTTATCCTTATTGACAGATATCTAGGTTGCCCACCAGGTGGACCTAGTTATGAGCATTGGCTCTGCCACTTGGTAGCTGCGTGCAAGACCCAAAGCAAGTTGCTTCACTTCTTCAAGCCCAACCTTTGCCACAGATTGTGAGACTGTTGTCTGCTATCGTAGTAGCTGGGAGGACTACCCCAGCCATGTATTGCTTATGCCAAGAGCAGTGCTCAGCACAAAGATGGGATCATACTATACACACTGCTCTGCAATTTGCAGCCCTTGAAGAAATCCATCTTGTACATGTACCCTTACATTCTGGTCTTTTAATCACTATAGGATAGATTTCTGAAGTGAGGCTGCTGACTCAAGTGATATGTGCTTTAAAAATAGTAAATAAATGGAGCCAGAGTATTTTCCAGAAACAGTTGTTAACAGTTCATAATCCTGCCAACTGTGTCTGAGGATGCCTGTTTCCCCACACCCTTGCTAGCACCAGATGTTATCAATCTTTTTCATTTCTGCCCATCTGACTGGGGGAAAAGTGTTTCTTGTGCTGATTTCTATTTCCTTTATCACCTGTCAAGCTGAACATTTTTTCAGGTGTATATTATTCATTTGTATATCCTATTGTGATTGCCTTTCTTTTCTTCAGTGATCTTTTGAGTTATTTGTATTTTTCTTTTTTTTTAAATAGCTGTTTATTAATTTATTTATTTTGAGTTGCCCTGGGTCTTCATTGCTGCACACAGGCTTTCTCTACATGCAGTGAGCAGGGACTGTTCTTCCTTGTGGTACACAGGCTTCTTACTGCAGTGGCTTCTCTTGTTGAAGAGCACAGGCTCTAGGTGCTCTGGCTTCAGTAGTTGGAGCTTGGGGGTTCTCAAGCATGGGTCAGTAATTGTGGCACAGGGCCTTTAGTTGTGAAATCTTTAGTCAGCATGTGAAACTTTCTTGGACCAGAGATCCAGCCCATGCCCCCTGCATTGGCAGGCAGATTCCTAAGCACAACACCACCAGAGAGTCCAGTATTTTTCTTATCAGTTTATAGTTTGGCGATGTGGAAAGTGCAAATAGGTACAAGTTTCTCTTTGGGGGATGAACATGTTCTAAAATTAGGTTACAGTAATTGTTCCACAGCTCTGTAAATGCACTAACAAAGCTTTGGATATACACTTTAAACCAGTGAATTTTATGGTATACAAATTGTACTTCAGTAAATCTGTTTAAAAATGAACAAAATATTTGAAAATATGACTTTTATGGCTGAATAAAATTCCCTTTTATGGACTTTCCTTGTGGTCCAGTGACTGGGATTCTGCACTCCCAATGCAGGAGGCCTGGGTTCTATCCCTGGCTAGGAAACTAGATCCCACATGCTGCATCTAAGACCTGGTGCAGCCAAATAAATAAATAAATAAAATTTTAAAAATCTCATAGGCATTTCTAAGATAAACATAGGAAAACATTTCTTTTAAGTTTTTTTTAAAATGTGCACCATTTTTAAAGTCTTTATTGACTTTATTGCAATATTATTTCTATTTTGTGGGTTCTTTTTGAGGGGAAGGGGCTGCAATGCAAATGTGATCATAGCTCCCCAGCCAGAGACTGAACATACAGCTCCTGAATTGGGAGATTTTGTCTTAACCATTGGATCACCAGGGAAGTCCCAGAAAACATTTTTTAAGAAAATGAACAAAATACTTGAAAATATGACTTTAATGGCTGTATAAAACTCTCCTTTATGGAATTATTAGGTTTTATGTAATCACTTCTGATTGCTTCTAATTATTTTCAAGATCTTACACATAGAAAATTCTTATAAATATCTTTGTACAAAAATATCAACTTTTTCTTAGGATACATTCTTAGATGGGAATTATGGGGGCAAAAGGTAAGATTTCTAATAAAAAAATAGTTGACAGTGATTTCATGTCAATTTGAAGAGCACAGGCTCTAGGTGCTCTGGCTTCAGTAGTTGGAGCTTGGGGGTTCTCAAGCATGGGTCAGTAATTGTGGCACAGGGCCTTTAGTTGTGAAATCTTTAGTCAGCATGTGAAACTTTCTTGGACCAGAGATCCAGCCCATGCCCCCTGCATTGGCAGGCAGATTCCTAAGCACAACACCACCAGAGAGTCCAGTATTTTTCTTATCAGTTTATAGTTTGGCGATGTGGAAAGTGCAAATAGGTACAAGTTTCTCTTTGGGGGATGAACATGTTCTAAAATTAGGTTACAGTAATTGTTCCACAGCTCTGTAAATGCACTAACAAAGCTTTGGATATACACTTTAAACCAGTGAATTTTATGGTATACAAATTGTACTTCAGTAAATCTGTTTAAAAATGAACAAAATATTTGAAAATATGACTTTTATGGCTGAATAAAATTCCCTTTTATGGACTTTCCTTGTGGTCCAGTGACTGGGATTCTGCACTCCCAATGCAGGAGGCCTGGGTTCTATCCCTGGCTAGGAAACTAGATCCCACATGCTGCATCTAAGACCTGGTGCAGCCAAATAAATAAATAAATAAAATTTTAAAAATCTCATAGGCATTTCTAAGATAAACATAGGAAAACATTTCTTTTAAGTTTTTTTTAAAATGTGCACCATTTTTAAAGTCTTTATTGACTTTATTGCAATATTATTTCTATTTTGTGGGTTCTTTTTGAGGGGAAGGGGCTGCAATGCAAATGTGATCATAGCTCCCCAGCCAGAGACTGAACATACAGCTCCTGAATTGGGAGATTTTGTCTTAACCATTGGATCACCAGGGAAGTCCCAGAAAACATTTTTTAAGAAAATGAACAAAATACTTGAAAATATGACTTTAATGGCTGTATAAAACTGTCCTTTATGGAATTATTAGGCTTTATGTAATCACTTCTGATTGCTTCTAATTATTTTCAAGATCTTACACATAGAAAATTCTTATAAATATCTTTGTACAAAAATATCAACTTTTTCTTAGGATACATTCTTAGATGGGAATTATGGGGGCAAAAGGTAAGATTTCTAATAAAAAAATAGTTGACAGTGATTTCATGTCAATTTGAACACTTTAGAGTTTTCTCCTGAAGTTCAGAATGCCATATTCAGTACCTCAGAACTGCTGTTGGCAAGGTCCCTTCTACTATGACAACAAAAAGTGCCAGTATAATTGAAGCTAAAACATAATATTTTGGTCATAAAAATAAAGTGTACTTCTTGCTTTATCACTAGTTGAATTGTTACAAACTGAGTCCTAGAAAAACTTGAGAAGCAAAATTGCTCCTCTTGCCCAAATTCATGGGGAAGAGAGGTTAATTTTAGTGTAATTTTGACAAAAGTAGGAAACAGTGCCTTTGCAGGTTTCCTTTATTCCTGTTTCATGTCACCTTCACATCCTGTTAACATATACTGGGGAAAATGCAATAATAATAATGGTAACACTAGACACTCTTGATTGGTGATTATAATGTCCTTCTCTGGACAGAAAAGAACCTATCTTCTTGGTTGATCATGCTAAATTAAAAGAAAGAAATTCACCCAGAAGAGAAGGAAAGAGCTTCTATTTCCTACCTGTTCTCTAGGCCTACCTTCAACTCAAGCCCTTCCTCCATCATCGAATCTTTAGGTTTAGCTGGACAGATTGACCGATGGTAGTTGATGTATTGATTTCCAGGATATTAGCAACATTTTAGAGAAGAGACTCTGTCCTATTATCCTATTAAGTTGGGGCGGAGGGGTGGCTAGGGGAAAGAATACTGTATTTTGACCCTGACCTTGCAAATCATGTGACCTCTGTGGATCCTAATACCCCATCTCTAGTTGATTTCCAAGCATCCTACTAACTCTGACACCTTTAAAATGTCTTAACCATTGGATCACCAGGGAAGTCCCAGAAAACATTTTTTAAGAAAATGAACAAAATACTTGAAAATATGACTTTAATGGCTGTATAAAACTGTCCTTTATGGAATTATTAGGCTTTATGTAATCACTTCTGATTGCTTCTAATTATTTTCAAGATCTTACACATAGAAAATTCTTATAAATATCTTTGTACAAAAATATCAACTTTTTCTTAGGATACATTCTTAGATGGGAATTATGGGGGCAAAAGGTAAGATTTCTAATAAAAAAATAGTTGACAGTGATTTCATGTCAATTTGAACACTTTAGAGTTTTCTCCTGAAGTTCAGAATGCCATATTCAGTACCTCAGAACTGCTGTTGGCAAGGTCCCTTCTACTATGACAACAAAAAGTGCCAGTATAATTGAAGCTAAAACATAATATTTTGGTCATAAAAATAAAGTGTACTTCTTGCTTTATCACTAGTTGAATTGTTACAAACTGAGTCCTAGAAAAACTTGAGAAGCAAAATTGCTCCTCTTGCCCAAATTCATGGGGAAGAGAGGTTAATTTTAGTGTAATTTTTGACAAAAGTAGGAAACAGTGCCTTTGCAGGTTTCCTTTATTCCTGTTTCATGTCACCTTCACATCCTGTTAACATATACTGGGGAAAATGCAATAATAATAATGGTAACACTAGACACTCTTGATTGGTGATTATAATGTCCTTCTCTGGACAGAAAAGAACCTATCTTCTTGGTTGATCATGCTAAATTAAAAGAAAGAAATTCACCCAGAAGAGAAGGAAAGAGCTTCTATTTCCTACCTGTTCTCTAGGCCTACCTTCAACTCAAGCCCTTCCTCCATCATCGAATCTTTAGGTTTAGCTGGACAGATTGACCGATGGTAGTTGATGTATTGATTTCCAGGATATTAGCAACATTTTAGAGAAGAGACTCTGTCGTATTATCCTATTAAGTTGGGGCGGAGGGGTGGCTAGGGGAAAGAATACTGTATTTTGACCCTGACCTTGCAAATCATGTGACCTCTGTGGATCCTAATACCCCATCTCTAGTTGATTTCCAAGCATCCTACTAACTCTGACACTCTCTGGTTTTAAGGAACAGTAGATCTCTTTCATTAAGGAGTGGGACAGGGAACAAAAGAAACTAAGGGACTTCTCTGGCATTCCAGTGGTTAAGACTCTCTGCCTACAATGCAGTGGGCATGGATTTGATCCCTGAATGGGAAACTAGGATTCCACAGGTCATGTGGAGTGGTCAAAAAATAAAACATTTAGGGACTTCCCTGGTTGTCTAGTGGTTAAGACTCTGTGTTCCCAATACAGTATGGCCTAGGTTCAGTCCCTGGTCAGAGAACTAGATTCCACATGCTACAACTAAGACCCAGCACAGCTAAATAAATAAATAATTACCAAAAAATAAAACATTCATAAAGAAAAAGAAAGAAATTGAATCATATTAGAAACCTAATATGTTAGCTTCTTAAAATCATCATCAAAAAGTACATTAAAAATAACTGTTTGGGGATTATGTATACTTGTAAACAAGAAAACTCTGTAAAAACATATAACAATAATTTCACTGTGAACCTGAAGCTAATGCAACATTGTAAAACAATATATCCCTATTAAAAAAATTACAGTAAAAATACATCATTAAAAAATACAGCCCTATACATTTACTATCACATAACCATAGGCATACAATGCTAGATTTTGTAATATGTAGACTATACCTTGATAAAGTCTTAAAAATACATATTTCATTTTAATTTTATCTCCAAATAATCATTGGTAGGAGGTTCCAGGTGACTTAGCAGTAAAATCTGCCTGCAAAGCAGGAAACATGAGTTTGACTCCTGGGTTGGGAAAAAATTCTCTGAAGAAGGAAATGGCAGCACACTCCAGTATTCTTGCCTGGGAAATCCCGTGGACAGAGGAGCCTGGCAGGTTGCAGTTCATGGGCTTGCAAAAGAGTCGGACAAGACTTAGCGACTAAATAATTGCAATAACAAAAATAATCGTGGGTAGAGTGTATGAAATTGTGTGATTTGAGAATCTGCTCATTTACCTGCATGTATGAACATGAAAGCCAAGGAACATGTCAACAGTCTTAGGAGTTTTGTTGGCCCAGAGAAGCTCCTGGGTTCTGGGGAGACTGAGGAGCTGAATGTTATTGTCACAAAGAAAACTTGATTTCACTGATAAACCCTGTATTTACGGAACACAATGCTTAGTTACATCAATTAGAAGAGAGTAAAAGAGTGGAGTTGGAGGTCCTGCTGACAGCAGAGAGGGAGAGTGTAGATCAGTCTTCTGTAAGGTGTGTCTAGAATGTGCAGGGAGTGGAGAAAGGGGAAGCTGGAAAGTAGATTGAGACAGAAACCAGTTCGAAGAGGCCAGGAAGATACCCTGGAGAAGGGATAGGCTATGCATTCCAGTATTCTTGGGCTTCCCTGGTGGCTCAGATGGTAAAGATTACAGGAGGCCTGAGTCCAATCCCTGGGTTGGGAAGATCCCCTGGAGAAGAGAGTGGCAACCTATTCCAGAATTCTTGCCTGAAGAAACCCACAGACAGGAACCTGGCAAGCTAAAGTTCATGGGGTCACAAAGAGTTGGACATGGCTGGGTGACTAAGCACAGCACCGTCAGGTATTTCATAAAATGTTCCTCAACTTGGATTTGTCTGATGTCTTTCTTATTAGCCTGGGAATATAGATTTGGAGGGAGAGAGACAATAGAGGTGGAGTGTCCTTTTCATCAGGTGATACTCTCAACATGCCTTATCCTTGTTAATGTTGACTTTGACCACCTGGTTGAAGTAGTGTTTGTCAGGTTGTTCCACTGTAAAGTTACACTTTTTCTCACTCTCCATTTTGTTGCATTGTTTCAGAAGGAAGTCACTCTGTGTAACTCACTCTTAAGGAATAGGAAGTTATACTCCCATCTCCCTGAGAGCAAAATTACCTATGTAAATTATCTGAAATTTTTCTGCATGGGAAATTGGTCTATTCTCTAACCTTTATTCAATCATTTATTTATATCAGTACGGACTCAAAGATATTTATTCTATACTGTGGGTATAATCCCAAAGGATTACTTACTTAGGCTATTCTGTTGCTCATTTTGTTATAACTTTGGTAGAGTGTATGAAATTGTGTGATTTGAGAATCTGCTCATTTACCTGCATGTATGAACATGAAAGCCAAGGAACATGTCAACAGTCTTAGGAGTTTTGTTGGCCCAGAGAAGCTCCTGGGTTCTGGGGAGACTGAGGAGCTGAATGTTATTGTCACAAAGAAAACTATTGATTTCACTGATAAACCCTGTATTTACGGAACACAATGCTTAGTTACATCAATTAGAAGAGAGTAAAAGAGTGGAGTTGGAGGTCCTGCTGACAGCAGAGAGGGAGAGTGTAGATCAGTCTTCTGTAAGGTGTGTCTAGAATGTGCAGGGAGTGGAGAAAGGGGAAGCTGGAAAGTAGATTGAGACAGAAACCAGTTCGAAGAGGCCAGGAAGATACCCTGGAGAAGGGATAGGCTATGCATTCCAGTATTCTTGGGCTTCCCTGGTGGCTCAGATGGTAAAGATTACAGGAGGCCTGAGTCCAATCCCTGGGTTGGGAAGATCCCCTGGAGAAGAGAGTGGCAACCTATTCCAGAATTCTTGCCTGAAGAAACCCACAGACAGGAACCTGGCAAGCTAAAGTCCATGGGGTCACAAAGAGTTGGACATGGCTGGGTGACTAAGCACAGCACCGTCAGGTATTTCATAAAATGTTCCTCAACTTGGATTTGTCTGATGTCTTTCTTATTAGCCTGGGAATATAGATTTGGAGGGAGAGAGACAATAGAGGTGGAGTGTCCTTTTCATCAGGTGATACTCTCAACATGCCTTATCCTTGTTAATGTTGACTTTGACCACCTGGTTGAAGTAGTGTTTGTCAGGTTGTTCCACTGTAAAGTTACACTTTTTCTCACTCTCCATTTTGTTGCATTGTTTCAGAAGGAAGTCACTCTGTGTAACTCACTCTTAAGGAATAGGAAGTTATACTCCCATCTCCCTGAGAGCAAAATTACCTATGTAAATTATCTGAAATTTTTCTGCATGGGAAATTGGTCTATTCTCTAACCTTTATTCAATCATTTATTTATATCAGTACGGACTCAAAGATATTTATTCTATACTGTGGGGTATAATCCCAAAGGATTACTTACTTAGGCTATTCTGTTGCTCATTTTGTTATAACTTTGCCCATTGGGAGCTCTTTCCTGTCTTCTTTGATGTGACCGCATCACTGTGGGATTTTTCATATTTTAGTACTTCCTTTCTGACACAGTAAGATCCTCCAGACTCATCCTCTATATTTCCTCTCTGAGCCCTACCATCAGTAATTTCTCAAAGAAGCCTGGCTCCTTTTATCCGAAAACAATATTAGGAACCAAGATCTGTGTTTATTTCTGTGTCATTGCTTCTTTGAGATTTTGGGAGTAGCATTTGTTTTAGACCCTATCAGCTAACAGAACAAAGAAATGTATATGTGTATACTCATGTCTCATAATCATATCACATATTCAAACCATATTAGTATACATATAGATATTCATAAATATTTCTGTATGTGACATCTGTATAAAAGTGAAATAGGAATTGCTACTGATATATCCAATAGTAACACATTACCACACAAATCACTTTGCTTATCTATAACCTCCTACTCCAACAGTGAGAAACCTGTTTTCTAGCATCTGCCATCTATTTAATTAATTGTTCAATTCCAGTATAAATGTGCAATAGTATTAGCATCGTTAACCTGTACCCCTCCAAGAAAGAATACTGTCAAGTAGAATACACTGCTTTTTTCCTTTTCTTTTAGTATTGCAAACCCCATTCATTTCCAAAGTTACATAAATCGGGGATCTTAGGTTGTTTCCTACATTTTCAATATAATTAGATTGTTTAGTTAAACTCTGCATTCCATTATTTTTTTTTAGTTTGAATTTCATTTATTTATTTATTTTTGGCCATTCTAGGTTTTTAACTGCTGCCACAGGCTCTTCTCTAATTGCAAGGAGTGGGACCTATTCTCTAGTTGAGGTGAGCTGGCTTTTTGTTGTGGTGATTTTTCTTGTTGAATTCAGACTCTAGGGCACACGGGCGTCAGTAGTTGAGACACATGGGCTCAATAGTTGAGGCTCCAAGGCTCTAGAGCTCAACAGTTGTGGCTCACGGGGCTTAGTTGCTCCGCAACATGTGGGATCTTCCCAGATCAGGGATGGAACCCATGAAACCTGCGCTGGCAGGCTAACTCTTTACCACTGAGCTAACAGGGAAGCCCTGCATTCCATTCTTGATGTCAATTTTCTTTTTAATATGCATACACAGATTCACTTCATGCGCTGTAAGGTTCTAGGGGTTTTGAAAAATATGTCATGTCATAACATCATACAGAATAGTTTCACTGCCCTAAAAAATCCTCTAAGCCTGGAGAAGGAAATGGCAACCCACTCCAGTATTCTTTTTTCTTTTTTTTTTGAAGGAGGGGTTGGGTTGGGGAGGGAGGGGGGCGGGCGGGCCACTTCTATTGGTCTTCCATTTATCTATTTTCATCCATCTTTGTTCCCTGGCCCGTGTGGGCCTCCCATCACGGTGGTCCCTGTTGATGCAGAGCACTGGCTCTAGGCACATGCGCTCCAGAGCTCCGGCTCAGTTGTTGGACACATCGGTCCAGCCGCTCCGCGGCACGTGGGATCTTCCCAGGCCAGGGATCAAACCGGCGCCCCTTGCACTGCAAGGCGGTGTCCTTACCCACTGGACCACCAGGGAAGCCCTTTCAGTATTCTTTAAAAAAAAAAAAAAACCCTTTTTTTGTGGGGGGGGGGGGCACTTCTATTGATCTTTCATTTATTTATTTCCATCTATCTTTGTTCTTTGTCCTGTGTAGGCCTCCCATTGCAGTGGCCTCTCTTGCTGCAGAGCACTGGCTCTGGTCACATGCACTCCAGAGCTCCGGCTCAGTTGTTGGACACATCGGTCCAGCCGCTCCGCGGCACGTGGGATCTTCCCAGGCCAGGGATCAAACCGGCGCCCCTTGCACTGCAAGGCGGTGTCCTTACCCACTGGACCACCAGGGAAGCCCTTTCAGTATTCTTTAAAAAAAAAAAAAAAACCCTTTTTTTGTGGGGGGGGGGGCACTTCTATTGATCTTTCATTTATTTATTTCCATCTATCTTTGTTCTTTGTCCTGTGTAGGCCTCCCATTGCAGTGGCCTCTCTTGCTGCAGAGCACTGGCTCTGGTCACATGCACTCCAGAGCTCCGGCTCAGTTGTTGGACACATCGGTCCAGCCGCTCCGCGGCACGTGGGATCTTCCCAGGCCAGGGATCAAACCGGCGCCCCTTGCATTGCAAGGCAATGTCCTTACCCACTGGACCACCAGAGAAGCCCACACTTCAGTATTCTTGCTTAGGAAATCCCATGGACAGAGGAGCCTGCTGGGCTATAGTCCACAGAGGCACAAAGACTTAGACGGGGCTTAGAGACTGAGCATAATCATTTTTAAGAACAGTGTAGGCCACACAAACACATCTGTGGCACCTAGTGTGCAACCTCTGGTTTAGCATCTTTCCCACTTGGCTCTCTGCTCCACAAGGGCACGTGCCCTTGGGTCTGCCTTGTTCACCACAGTGTCTAGATTCAACAAATGGAAAAATAAAAGTAGAAGATGGACCCACTCTCCCACTAGGGCATCAGGCTCAGAAAGAATGCACTGGCAAAGATATGGCATCCTGTCACTCCCTGCCTCTTTTTCCATTGCCCACTGGAAATGTCACCATTTCCCTATAAGCCCTACTCCCAGCTGACCCTGAAAAGCCTCTTTGTCCTCTGCCCTGAAGTCATCACAATGGTTCTGGCTGGTGGGGGGCCTCTGTGACATCACCAAATCCTCAGTGCTGCCTGGCCCCCAGTCTCTGGGTGCAAGGGCAGACCAGCCCACCAAGAGCCACTTCCTCAACAATTTCTGCTCACCATGGGGTGGGTTAAATGGCTCTTGCTCCTGCCCCTGTGTTTTATCATGCTCTACTATGGCAGTATATTCTCTGATGTGACGCATGGTGCCAGAGAAATCCAGGGGAAGGCGCCGGAAGGAGAGCGCTTTAGAGTTCGGAAGGTTCAACCAGGGCATGTTGCCCAAGGCTGGCATGGGAGCAAATGGCTCTTGCTTTTTTTCATTCCTCTTCTGTGCAGTTTACTGATAGACAGTGACAAGAGTAAGGTGAACTGTCCTCCTGTCCATCGGGGCCGTCCTCCAGGAAGCAGAAATCAAAAAACAGTCTATACCGAAACCTTAATCCAGCTGGAGAAGGACCTTGTGACCACTTTGTGCCGCGTACACAGTATGAAACGCGCCACTGCAGCCAGTGGTAACCTTAGGATAAGAGAGGTCCCTGCAGAGCTGCAAGATAACTTCAGAGTGTATGAGATATGGAGTGAAGATTCCAGTTGAGTGGATTTGTGTGTCAAAGAAGGAAGAGAAAGTTCAGAATTGACAAACTGTATCCAAATTTATAAAAGTATTTTGAAGAAAAAAAGTCTGATATTTTTTATTTGCTCGGCAGTATTCCCTTTTCCAGAATGTCATATAATTAGCATCATGGAGCACATAGCCTTTTCAAGACTAGCTTATTTTACTTAACAGCATTCATTCAGATTTTACCCGTTTCTTCTTGTGATCTGATAGCTCATTTCTTTTTATTTCTGAATAATATTCTATTATGTTGATGTACCATAGTTTAGCCATCTACCTATAAAGAAATTTTGGTTGCTTCCTCTGTGTCTCTGTGTGTGTGTGTGTGTGTGAGAGAGAGAGAGAGAGAGAGAGAGAGAGAATGAATTAAACTGTTATAAAATTCACTTGCATGTTTTTATATGGGCATTAGCTTTCAGATCATCTGGTTCACTATTTAGGAGCATAAGTGCTAGATCACATGGGAAAACAAGGTTTAGCTGTGTAAGAAATTGCTTCCAAAGTGACTGTACATTTTCGCATTCCTAATAACAATGAATGAGTGTTTCTGTTACTCCACATCTTTGCCAGTAACTGGTATTGTCAAATTTTTTATATTTGACCATTCTAATACATATGCAGTGGTATCTCATTGTTTTACTTTCACCAGTCTACTTTAAAAAGTTATCTTATTTCCATATTTCCATTGTATCCTTTACATTGAGTTTATTACCATAAATTCCTCAGATGTTTTGTCTTTAATCTGAGGTTTAAATAGAGCCCCTCAGCAAAACTTCTGTTGCTGTTTATACCATCAGTTTTTACTTTGCTAAATTAGTCCTCTAATAATTTTTTATGAAGAACTAATAATGTAAGATCATATATATTAGAAAATATGTATTTTTAATTGAACAACACTGACCACACTTTCCTTTTCTTGAGTATTGCTTTGTCCACTAATGCTTAGTGCTTCTGTAACACAGCAGGATGAGCATGACCATTAGCAGGGAGCCATTGCTCTGCCTCATTACTCTGCACTGTTAGTATATCACAATTCTTGCTCAGCCATTGCTCAGGGTGCCTCAGTGGGCCCTGCCCACAGAAACCAACTGTCAATCATCAACCATTAGTTTTCCTGCTCAGTTATTGGTCAGTGTCACAGTTGGTTTGGTCTCGCCTACTGAGAACTGTCAATAAGGGAGCACTGGGGAAGGGATTCAGTCAATGGTCAGTGGTTTGCTTGTCATTCCCCTTGAGAGTGAGGTAAGAGACAGATTTAGGCCTTCTCCTGGAGGCCCTCCAGCTTTCCCAGCTTTGGGTCAGCAGGTGAGCTGGAGGGTCCAGGGCACAGACTGGGAACTATTTCCTGTAGATCTCCAGAGCCCTCACTAAGGCCATCTACTAGCCACGGCCCAGACTTTGAGGAGTGGTGACCTCTCCCCCATCCCTGTCTCTGTGACCCACTAGCAGTGGCTGTTTGGGTCACAGTCTGTGAGACTTGGTCTCCTTGAGGAGATTGAGGGCCTTTTGGGTTGGATGTAGAGCTTCCTCAGGGATGACAGCTGGGAAGGATATGGAACTCTGTAAGAAATTGCTTCCAAAGTGACTGTACATTTTCGCATTCCTAATAACAATGAATGAGTGTTTCTGTTACTCCACATCTTTGCCAGTAACTGGTATTGTCAAATTTTTTATATTTGACCATTCTAATACATATGCAGTGGTATCTCATTGTTTTACTTTCACCAGTCTACTTTAAAAAGTTATCTTATTTCCATATTTCCATTGTATCCTTTACATTGAGTTTATTACCATAAATTCCTCAGATGTTTTGTCTTTAATCTGAGGTTTAAATAGAGCCCCTCAGCAAAACTTCTGTTGCTGTTTATACCATCAGTTTTTACTTTGCTAAATTAGTCCTCTAATAATTTTTTATGAAGAACTAATAATGTAAGATCATATATATTAGAAAATATGTATTTTTAATTGAACAACACTGACCACACTTTCCTTTTCTTGAGTATTGCTTTGTCCACTAATGCTTAGTGCTTCTGTAACACAGCAGGATGAGCATGACCATTAGCAGGGAGCCATTGCTCTGCCTCATTACTCTGCACTGTTAGTATATCACAATTCTTGCTCAGCCATTGCTCAGGGTGCCTCAGTGGGCCCTGCCCACAGAAACCAACTGTCAATCATCAACCATTAGTTTTCCTGCTCAGTTATTGGTCAGTGTCACAGTTGGTTTGGTCTCGCCTACTGAGAACTGTCAATAAGGGAGCACTGGGGAAGGGATTCAGTCAATGGTCAGTGGTTTGCTTGTCATTCCCCTGGAGAGTGAGGTAAGAGACAGATTTAGGCCTTCTCCTGGAGGCCCTCCAGCTTTCCCAGCTTTGGGTCAGCAGGTGAGCTGGAGGGTCCAGGGCACAGACTGGGAACTATTTCCTGTAGATCTCCAGAGCCCTCACTAAGGCCATCTACTAGCCACGGCCCAGACTTTGAGGAGTGGTGACCTCTCCCCCATCCCTGTCTCTGTGACCCACTAGCAGTGGCTGTTTGGGTCACAGTCTGTGAGACTTGGTCTCCTTGAGGAGATTGAGGGCCTTTTGGGTTGGATGTAGAGCTTCCTCAGGGATGACAGCTGGGAAGGATATGGGAACCTGTCCCTGAAAGAACTGCCAACTGAGATCTGCTTCCTCTCAGCCAGGACTGGGACCTTGGAGGATGAACAGTGTGACCTTTCTGGTCAGGACAGAGAATAGCATTTATCTGGTAAAGATTGACAGGAACATTATTACCTGACCATGATCAGACCTCAAGAATAAAGGATCTGACACTGAGAAGTCTGCAACAACTAACCATGCCATTCCCTCACCTTTTACTTTTAAATGGACTTGCTGAAAGCTTTTAGTAACTTTGGGTTCATAGGGCATGAACCACCTATCCCTTGTCTGAATCTGTAACAAACTTTTCTCCATTCTAAACTCTAATGTTTAGTATTAATGGGCCTCAGTGTGTGTCAGGAACATGGGCTTGTGAGTTCCATAAAAATTTATGGCAGCCATGGCAGGACGTCTATGCCTGTGGCAGGTTGACCCCAGCCCAGGAACTGGGAGGGACTCTCCCTGACAGGCTCCAGCTGCCCCAAGGCACGAAGCTGTCTGGAACAGTGAAATGTCCAGACCTATGGTCCACATTTGATGTCACCTGGGGTAAGTCCCTCCAGCTAGCCCAGGCTAGGGATTTGTCCACTCCATTTGAACTGCTTCCTTTGCAGGAAGTGAGTCACTTTGGATCCATTCTGTTTTGAGAGCTGGGCCACTCTAGAGGCCTCTGTCTGGGAGGGGAAGTGCAATTTTAGACTACACCTTCTCTGGGTTCTCTATCTGTGTACCTATAGCTTATTCATTGTGTTTGTGTGTGTGTGTGTGTGTGTGTTGTTTTGGGGTGAATCACTCCAGTCTGCCCTTTGTTTGTGGGACCATGTTTGTTATTTGTGTGTTGTATGTGTGTGAATCTGTACTTGCACTGACTAGTTGGGCACATGGAGTTGTGATTTCCAGACCCCATCTACTAGCCACGGCCCAGACTTTGAGGAGTGGTGACCTCTCCCCCATCCCTGTCTCTGTGACCCACTAGCAGTGGCTGTTTGGGTCACAGTCTGTGAGACTTGGTCTCCTTGAGGAGATTGAGGGCCTTTTGGGTTGGATGTAGAGCTTCCTCAGGGATGACAGCTGGGAAGGATATGGGAACCTGTCCCTGAAAGAACTGCCAACTGAGATCTGCTTCCTCTCAGCCAGGACTGGGACCTTGGAGGATGAACAGTGTGACCTTTCTGGTCAGGACAGAGAATAGCATTTATCTGGTAAAGATTGACAGGAACATTATTACCTGACCATGATCAGACCTCAAGAATAAAGGATCTGACACTGAGAAGTCTGCAACAACTAACCATGCCATTCCCTCACCTTTTACTTTTAAATGGACTTGCTGAAAGCTTTTAGTAACTTTGGGTTCATAGGGCATGAACCACCTATCCCTTGTCTGAATCTGTAACAAACTTTTCTCCATTCTAAACTCTAATGTTTAGTATTAATGGGCCTCAGTGTGTGTCAGGAACATGGGCTTGTGAGTTCCATAAAAATTTATGGCAGCCATGGCAGGACGTCTATGCCTGTGGCAGGTTGACCCCAGCCCAGGAACTGGGAGGGACTCTCCCTGACAGGCTCCAGCTGCCCCAAGGCACGAAGCTGTCTGGAACAGTGAAATGTCCAGACCTATGGTCCACATTTGATGTCACCTGGGGTAAGTCCCTCCAGCTAGCCCAGGCTAGGGATTTGTCCACTCCATTTGAACTGCTTCCTTTGCAGGAAGTGAGTCACTTTGGATCCATTCTGTTTTGAGAGCTGGGCCACTCTAGAGGCCTCTGTCTGGGAGGGGAAGTGCAATTTTAGACTACACCTTCTCTGGGTTCTCTATCTGTGTACCTATAGCTTATTCATTGTGTTTGTGTGTGTGTGTGTGTGTGTGTTGTTTTGGGGTGAATCACTCCAGTCTGCCCTTTTGTTTGTGGGACCATGTTTGTTATTTGTGTGTTGTATGTGTGTGAATCTGTACTTGCACTGACTAGTTGGGCACATGGAGTTGTGATTTCCATAACACTTCCATACAAATTTTAAGTTCAGCATGAACTCTGCTCCCCACCTCTTTGTCGTTTGTTTTGATTTTTGCCTGAGTGTCGAAAGGAGTCTCTCTGTTTTTGGAATCCAGGGGCTTTCTTAGGAACATGTCTTGATGCCCTTTATTCTTGGAATGTCATGTGTTCTTTAATATATAAATTCAAATATTTCTTTGCATTTAAGGAAATTTCCTTGTATTGAGCTCTTGAACATTTTTTTTCTCTTATTTGTTCTTCTCTTTTTCTGCATAATGGATTATGTATATGTTAGATTTCCTACTAATAGTCAACAATTTCTAATTCTTTTAGATTCTTTTCCATTTAAAAAAAAAATCACTTTTCTCAAGTCAGTCTTCCTATTTCTTTCAGTGATTTTAATGATATCTTTTTTCTTATTCCTGCTTCCAAACTGGTCTTAATTTCTTAAATAGTGTTACTTTTTTCTTCTCTCTCCTGAAAATTTCCAACTCCTTTCAATATTCTTCTGTCATCTTAACCTTTCTTTCTTGAGAACTTTATTTTGTGTTTTATATTTCCTTTTTTAAAGATAAGGTACTTTTTCCATTCACTTGCTTGAATTCTTAGCTATATGCTTGGTCATGATTTGTCCTTACTTCACAGAAATATGTTTTAGTGAGTGCTCTTCTTCTACTATTTGTTTACTTTGTTCTTTTTTTTTCTTATACCATATTTGTTGCCTATATGGTTCCTTTAAGATTATTATTTGCTTCCTTTTGAATTCTTTTTAAACAAGGTAATTCTTAGAGCATATATTTGTGAGAATATAAAAGGCACAGGGACCAGGAAAGAGCTTAAGTCAGCAGTCTTCCAGACTCAGCTGAAGACTTGTGATGTACAGGATTTGGGTATCACAGTGTGGTTTTCTTTTTTCTTTTAGTACTCAACACCATTCTTGCCCTCTTCTATGACCTCACCTATATCATAGGGGCTGCAAGCTTGGGAACTGTTTTTCCCACCTACTTAGCCTTTTGCTACTAAGAGGCACTCACAGGAGATGCAAGAGATGGAAAGGAAGTGCTATTCCTTCTTGGTAGTGGCTGTGATATTTTGGTCTTTGGGAGAAGTATGGTTTAAACTCTAAACCAAGTCACCTACCTCGATGATTCAGCCAACTGGGGACTAGTGGTAGAATGCTCTACCATTTCTCATATTAGCAACTTTTGATTCCTGAGAAATAGTGGGAAACCAGGAGCTAGCACTGTCCTTCCTTGACCTTTGCTCCTCAGGTCTTTCCTATAGTTCATCACCTAACTATCAGTGTGCTTTCTTCTTTCTTAACCAAACTATCTGCGTATTGTCATCCAACTGAAACTTTGATCCCTCTAGATCAGGAGCAAGACAGGGGGGTCCACTATCACCACTATCATTCAACATAGTCTTAGATGTTCTAGCTACAGCAATTAGAGAAGAAAAAAGCTATTATTATTGATGCACTATTTTATAACACACTATTGTATTATATGATAATACATTAAATTATATAATGTATTATATAATGTTATATAATTATACCATATGATACATTATATGTGATATAATTAATATTTTATTTAGCATCTTAAATAATCATATAAGTATAATTATATAAATTATAAAATTAAATAAATTTTGCAAAATATGTTTTATATAATGTATTACATAAATGAATGCTTACAGTACTTCATTAACTAAGGAATACACTATAGACACCCTGCCAACAGAAGAGTGGTTCAGATTTTTTTTAATCTTTATTTTACTTTTAACTTTTACAGAGTTTTGTTGTTTACAGAAATGTATGTTCCCAGATTAGTCATATGTATATTCCCTCCTTTCCACCCTCCCAACCATCACACAGCACCCCTGAAGGATTCCCTTTTCTCACAGAGAAATGACTATAGCTATTTTCTTCACTTATGATAGTACAGGCCTTCATGCTACTTCCTTTATGCCTTCCACTTCCACCATGTAGAGCATATATTTGTGAGAATATAAAAGGCACAGGGACCAGGAAAGAGCTTAAGTCAGCAGTCTTCCAGACTCAGCTGAAGACTTGTGATGTACAGGATTTGGGTATCACAGTGTGGTTTTCTTTTTTCTTTTAGTACTCAACACCATTCTTGCCCTCTTCTATGACCTCACCTATATCATAGGGGCTGCAAGCTTGGGAACTGTTTTTCCCACCTACTTAGCCTTTTGCTACTAAGAGGCACTCACAGGAGATGCAAGAGATGGAAAGGAAGTGCTATTCCTTCTTGGTAGTGGCTGTGATATTTTGGTCTTTGGGAGAAGTATGGTTTAAACTCTAAACCAAGTCACCTACCTCGATGATTCAGCCAACTGGGGACTAGTGGTAGAATGCTCTACCATTTCTCATATTAGCAACTTTTGATTCCTGAGAAATAGTGGGAAACCAGGAGCTAGCACTGTCCTTCCTTGACCTTTGCTCCTCAGGTCTTTCCTATAGTTCATCACCTAACTATCAGTGTGCTTTCTTCTTTCTTAACCAAACTATCTGCATATTGTCATCCAACTGAAACTTTGATCCCTCTAGATCAGGAGCAAGACAGGGGGGTCCACTATCACCACTATCATTCAACATAGTCTTAGATGTTCTAGCTACAGCAATTAGAGAAGAAAAAAGCTATTATTATTGATGCACTATTTTATAACACACTATTGTATTATATGATAATACATTAAATTATATAATGTATTATATAATGTTATATAATTATACCATATGATACATTATATGTGATATAATTAATATTTTATTTAGCATCTTAAATAATCATATAAGTATAATTATATAAATTATAAAATTAAATAAATTTTGCAAAATATGTTTTATATAATGTATTACATAAATGAATGCTTACAGTACTTCATTAACTAAGGAATACACTATAGACACCCTGCCAACAGAAGAGTGGTTCAGATTTTTTTTTTTAATCTTTATTTTACTTTTAACTTTTACAGAGTTTTGTTGTTTACAGAAATGTATGTTCCCAGATTAGTCATATGTATATTCCCTCCTTTCCACCCTCCCAACCATCACACAGCACCCCTGAAGGATTCCCTTTTCTCACAGAGAAATGACTATAGCTATTTTCTTCACTTATGATAGTACAGGCCTTCATGCTACTTCCTTTATGCCTTCCACCCTCTGTTCCTTCCCCACAATGTCCATATGTCCACTGTGCATGTCTGTCTTTCTGTCACTTCACTGTGTGTGCCATCATCACCATCCTACTAGATTACATATATGTGTGTTAATATGCTGTATTTGTCCTTCTTTTTCTGACTGACTTCACTTTTTATGATACATTCTAGAGCCAGCCACCTCATTAGGGCTGATTCTTCTGCATTTCTCTTTACAGCTGTGTAGTATTCCATTGCATATATGTACCAGAGCTTTTGTATCCATTCGTTCATTGATGGCCATCTAGGTTGCTTCTATGTCCTAGCTATTGTATAGAGAGCTGCAATGAGCAT
This sequence comes from Tragulus kanchil, assembly GCA_022376925.1. Taxonomy (NCBI): domain Eukaryota; kingdom Metazoa; phylum Chordata; class Mammalia; order Artiodactyla; family Tragulidae; genus Tragulus; species Tragulus kanchil. Next base: position 39,591,815 of record JAIOJX010000025.1, read on the forward strand.
TGGGGTACAGGTGCTTCTTTCAGATTTGATTTTATCAGGGTATATGCCTAAGAGTGGGATTGCCAGGTCGTATGGTGCTTCTATTTTTAGTTTCTTAAGAAACCTCCATACTCTCTTCCATAGAGGCTGTATCAATTTACATTCCCACCAGCAAATGCAGGAGTGTTCCCTTTTCTCCTCACCCTCTCCAGCATTTATTGTCTGTCGATTTGTGGATGATGGCCATTCAGACAGGTGTGAGGTGATATCTCATTGTAGTTTTGATGGTTTCTGGTCTTACATTTAGATCTTTAATCCATTTGGAGTTGATCTTTGTGCATGGTGTCAGGGAATGTTCCAACTTCATTTTTTTGCATGTAGCAGTCCAATTTTCCCAGAACTATTTGTTGAAGAGGCTGTCTTTGTCCCATTTTATATGTTCGCCTCCTTTGTCAAAAATAAGGTACCCATAGGTGTGTGGGTTTATCTCTGGGTTCTCTATCTTGTTCCATTGGTCTATATTTCTGGTTTTGTGCCAGTACCATACTGTCTTGATGACTGTTGCTTTGTAGTAGGGTCTGAAGTTAGGGAGGCTGATCCCTCCAGTTCCATTCTTCTTCCTCAGGATTGCTTTGGCTATTCGAGGTCTTTTGTGTTTCCATATGAACTGTGTTATTCTTTGGTCTCAGATTTGACTTGCTTCTGCTTATTAAATATTCCCAATAACTGGTCATCTGACCCTTCTTGATCACTCCTAGACAGTCATGTTTTTTAAAAGCTTCCTTTCTATCAAGTCAAAGAGTGTTTCTCCACACATTTTACTATGGTTGTTAGGAAATTTAGTCACTCTTCCCTGCGATTGCTCTATTAAGTATTTAAAAATAGCTATCATGTGTTTCCCAAGTCTTTTCCTCTCTAGATTAAATATCATCAATTACTTTAACCATTCTTTTACAAAAAAAATATGATATATATTTATATACTCAAAATTGGCTTCCTAAGTGGAGCTAATGTTAAAGAACCTGCCTTCCAATGAAGGAGATGTCAGAGACATAGGTTTTATCCCTGAGTTGGGAAAATCCCCTGAAAGAGGGCATAGCAACTCACTCCAGTATTTTTCTTGGAGAATTCCAAACAGAGGAGTCTGGCAGGCTACAGTCCATAGGTTCACAAAGAGCCAGACAGGACCGAAACATTTTAGCATGTATGCACATATACTATAAATGTTTATATAACATTTATTATATTATATGTTTATTATATAATATAATCAATGAAAATATTAATATCATTAACATGTCAAATGTAATATGATACATAATATATTATACATGTGTATGATATATTAATCATAATTAATTGTTATATAATATATATTACATTATATTCAAAGCAACACTTAGTATCAGACATGCAACATCATACGGAATTTAAAATTGGGAAAGGAGTACGTCGAGGCTGTATATTGTCATCATGATTATTTAACTTATATGCAGAATACCAGGCTCCTTGAAGCACAAACTGGAATCAAGATTTCTGGGAGAAATATCAATAACCTCAGATATGCAGATGACATCACCCTAATGGCAGAAAGCCAAGAGGAACTAAAGGGCCTCTTTATGAAGATGAAAGAGAAGAGTGAAAAAGTTGGCTTAAAACTCATCATTCAAAAAACTAAGATCAGGCTTCCCTGGTAGTCCAGTGGGTAAGGACATCGCCTTGCAGTGCAAGGAGTGCCAGTTCAATCCCTGGCCTGAGGAGATCCCACGTGCTGCGGAGCGGTTGGACCGATGTGTCCAATCACCGAGCCGGAGCTCTGGAGCACATGTGCCCAGAGCGAGTGCTCTGCAGCAAGAGAGGCCACTGAGATGGGAGGCTCACACAGGCCAAAGAACAAAGATTGAAATAAATGAAAGACCAATAGAAGTGGCCAAAAAAAAAAAAGAAAAGAAAATTAAGATCATGGCATCAGGTCCCATCATTTCATGGCAAATAGAGAAAAAATGGAAATGGTAACAGACTTTATTTTCTTGGGCTCAAAAATCACTGTGATATGGTGATCTTTTCCTCTCTAGATTAAATATCATCAATTACTTTAACCATTCTTTTACAAAAAAAATATGATATATATTTATATACTCAAAATTGGCTTCCTAAGTGGAGCTAATGTTAAAGAACCTGCCTTCCAATGAAGGAGATGTCAGAGACATAGGTTTTATCCCTGAGTTGGGAAAATCCCCTGAAAGAGGGCATAGCAACTCACTCCAGTATTTTTCTTGGAGAATTCCAAACAGAGGAGTCTGGCAGGCTACAGTCCATAGGTTCACAAAGAGCCAGACAGGACCGAAACATCTTAGCATGTATGCACATATACTATAAATGTTTATATAACATTTATTATATTATATGTTTATTATATAATATAATCAATGAAAATATTAATATCATTAACATGTCAAATGTAATATGATACATAATATATTATACATGTGTATGATATATTAATCATAATTAATTGTTATATAATATATATTACATTATATTCAAAGCAACACTTAGTATCAGACATGCAACATCATACGGAATTTAAAATTGGGAAAGGAGTACGTCGAGGCTGTATATTGTCATCATGATTATTTAACTTATATGCAGAATACCAGGCTCCTTGAAGCACAAACTGGAATCAAGATTTCTGGGAGAAATATCAATAACCTCAGATATGCAGATGACATCACCCTAATGGCAGAAAGCCAAGAGGAACTAAAGGGCCTCTTTATGAAGATGAAAGAGAAGAGTGAAAAAGTTGGCTTAAAACTCATCATTCAAAAAACTAAGATCAGGCTTCCCTGGTAGTCCAGTGGGTAAGGACATCGCCTTGCAGTGCAAGGAGTGCCAGTTCAATCCCTGGCCTGAGGAGATCCCACGTGCTGCGGAGCGGTTGGACCGATGTGTCCAATCACCGAGCCGGAGCTCTGGAGCACATGTGCCCAGAGCGAGTGCTCTGCAGCAAGAGAGGCCACTGAGATGGGAGGCTCACACAGGCCAAAGAACAAAGATTGAAATAAATGAAAGACCAATAGAAGTGGCCAAAAAAAAAAAAGAAAAGAAAATTAAGATCATGGCATCAGGTCCCATCATTTCATGGCAAATAGAGAAAAAATGGAAATGGTAACAGACTTTATTTTCTTGGGCTCAAAAATCACTGTGATATGGTGACTGTAGCCATGAAACTAAAAGATGCTTATTCCTTGGAAGAAAAGCTATGACAATCTAGACAATGTATTAAAAAACAGAGACATCACTTTGCCAACAAAAGTTCACGTCGTCAAAGCTATGATTTCTCCGTTAGTCCTGTACAGACACGGAAATTGAACCCTAGATGAGCCTGAGTGGTGAAGAACTGATGCTTTCAAACTATGGCCCTGGGGAAGGTTCTTGAGAGTTACTTGGATAGTAAGATCAAACCAGTCAATCCTATAGAAAATCAACTCTGAAAATTGATTGGAAAGACTGATGCTGAAGCTGAAGTTCCAATATTTGGCCATGTGATGTGAAGAGCCAACTTACTGGAAAAGACCCTGATTCTGGGTAAGACTGACAGCAGGAGAAGAAGGAAGTGACAGAGAATGAGGTGGTTGGATGGCATTAGAGACTCAATGGACATGGGCTTAAGCAAACTCCAGGAGATACTGGACAGGGAAGCCAGGTGTGCTGCAGTCCATGGGGTCCCAAAGAGTCGGACATGACTTAGCAACTGAACAACAGCAATATATCATGTATATAGTAAAATAATACATAAATTATATAAATATTAATATATGATAAATATCACATATCAATAAAATGTTAGTATAATATATACTATAACAATATTATACAAATATAAAAATGTATAATATATAATATACTATATGTTTATATTATATTATAAAGCATCCTGTATAATAAAATATATAATATAATATCTATTAACATATATAACATATATTGTATATTGGTAATAATTATATTAATAATCCATTTTAATTATATGGATTACTTTACGGGAAAGAGTCATAAAAACAGAATAGCTATAGCTCCAGGTAGAAAATGTACACATGTGCCCAGAGCGAGTGCTCTGCAGCAAGAGAGGCCACTGAGATGGGAGGCTCACACAGGCCAAAGAACAAAGATTGAAATAAATGAAAGACCAATAGAAGTGGCCAAAAAAAAAAAAAGAAAAGAAAATTAAGATCATGGCATCAGGTCCCATCATTTCATGGCAAATAGAGAAAAAATGGAAATGGTAACAGACTTTATTTTCTTGGGCTCAAAAATCACTGTGATATGGTGACTGTAGCCATGAAACTAAAAGATGCTTATTCCTTGGAAGAAAAGCTATGACAATCTAGACAATGTATTAAAAAACAGAGACATCACTTTGCCAACAAAAGTTCACGTCGTCAAAGCTATGATTTCTCCGTTAGTCCTGTACAGACACGGAAATTGAACCCTAGATGAGCCTGAGTGGTGAAGAACTGATGCTTTCAAACTATGGCCCTGGGGAAGGCTCTTGAGAGTTACTTGGATAGTAAGATCAAACCAGTCAATCCTATAGAAAATCAACTCTGAAAATTGATTGGAAAGACTGATGCTGAAGCTGAAGTTCCAATATTTGGCCATGTGATGTGAAGAGCCAACTTACTGGAAAAGACCCTGATTCTGGGTAAGACTGACAGCAGGAGAAGAAGGAAGTGACAGAGAATGAGGTGGTTGGATGGCATTAGAGACTCAATGGACATGGGCTTAAGCAAACTCCAGGAGATACTGGACAGGGAAGCCAGGTGTGCTGCAGTCCATGGGGTCCCAAAGAGTCGGACATGACTTAGCAACTGAACAACAGCAATATATCATGTATATAGTAAAATAATACATAAATTATATAAATATTAATATATGATAAATATCACATATCAATAAAATGTTAGTATAATATATACTATAACAATATTATACAAATATAAAAATGTATAATATATAATATACTATATGTTTATATTATATTATAAAGCATCCTGTATAATAAAATATATAATATAATATCTATTAACATATATAACATATATTGTATATTGGTAATAATTATATTAATAATCCATTTTAATTATATGGATTACTTTACGGGAAAGAGTCATAAAAACAGAATAGCTATAGCTCCAGGTAGAGAAAATGTACACATGTGCACAAATTGTAATCTGAAAGCTAAAACATGAGTTGAGGAAGAAATAGCCCCTTCTTGAGTTGATATGTACTAATTCAGAACTTAACAAAGGGCAAAGTATCCTTTTTGAAAAAGTTCTTGTAGATCTACAGTTTAAATGTCCATCCTTGTTTCAAAGTTGGCTTTATTTTTACTAGCTGTCATACCTTAAGCAAATTACCCTCTCTATGCCTCAGTTTCCTTCTTAAAATGAGAATAATTATGCTTGTCTCACAAGGTTTACTGTGACTTAAATAAAATTTTGACTGGAAAGCCAGTATAACAGAGATTTTAGAGGGTAGGTAGCAGCAAGTCAACAATAGCAATATCTATACCTAGTGTCAACTACAAATTGGCACTTACCAATCACATTGCCAGTGACTAGACAACAAGGACATTTGCCCTCTGCCTCTGCAGAGACCAGACCCTGTCCTATTGAGAGCTGCTGACCTTCAGTATCCCCTGATGGAGATCAGGGTAGAGTAGAGGCACTCTGTGCTCCAGGGAATCTGGTGGGGCAGGTCTTTAGATAGGTGGATGCTTTTGGGAACAGATTTTATTATCTCAATCCTTGCATCTCCTTATATTTAGAAAAGCACTAAATCTCCTCACAGTGACATCAGAACCTCGTGACTAACTGAAGACCCTTTGTAAAATGACTGTTTAATGATGTGAAACTCCCCTCTCACTAAAATCCTTATTGACCCTCCTCCTGCTGCCTCTTTAGAGCAGTCTCTCAGAGCTATATGGGGTGCTGCCTCCCAGGCTACAATCCTAATTATGCCCCAAATAAAACTTAACACCCCAACTCTCAAGTTGTTCATCTTTTTTAGTTGACACTAGTGTCCAGATTTGGCTTCCAAGTACTATTTTCCAAGAAAGAGTACTGCAACTTCTCAGGATGATGGCTTATTTCAGCATGGTATAAATGAAAGTATAAAATGAACCTGGACTATCTTGTGCCATGAAATAAAGAAGTGCACAAAGAATTATGAGGACATATTGAAGGGACACAAAAACCACCTTGACGGGGTACCCAGTGATCTGATCAAGGACAACTTTGGCATCTGAAAGCTAAAACATGAGTTGAGGAAGAAATAGCCCCTTCTTGAGTTGATATGTACTAATTCAGAACTTAACAAAGGGCAAAGTATCCTTTTTGAAAAAGTTCTTGTAGATCTACAGTTTAAATGTCCATCCTTGTTTCAAAGTTGGCTTTATTTTTACTAGCTGTCATACCTTAAGCAAATTACCCTCTCTATGCCTCAGTTTCCTTCTTAAAATGAGAATAATTATGCTTGTCTCACAAGGTTTACTGTGACTTAAATAAAATTTTGACTGGAAAGCCAGTATAACAGAGATTTTAGAGGGTAGGTAGCAGCAAGTCAACAATAGCAATATCTATACCTAGTGTCAACTACAAATTGGCACTTACCAATCACATTGCCAGTGACTAGACAACAAGGACATTTGCCCTCTGCCTCTGCAGAGACCAGACCCTGTCCTATTGAGAGCTGCTGACCTTCAGTATCCCCTGATGGAGATCAGGGTAGAGTAGAGGCACTCTGTGCTCCAGGGAATCTGGTGGGGCAGGTCTTTAGATAGGTGGATGCTTTTGGGAACAGATTTTATTATCTCAATCCTTGCATCTCCTTATATTTAGAAAAGCACTAAATCTCCTCACAGTGACATCAGAACCTCGTGACTAACTGAAGACCCTTTGTAAAATGACTGTTTAATGATGTGAAACTCCCCTCTCACTAAAATCCTTATTGACCCTCCTCCTGCTGCCTCTTTAGAGCAGTCTCTCAGAGCTATATGGGGTGCTGCCTCCCAGGCTACAATCCTAATTATGCCCCAAATAAAACTTAACCCACAACTCTCAAGTTGTTCATCTTTTTTAGTTGACACTAGTGTCCAGATTTGGCTTCCAAGTACTATTTTCCAAGAAAGAGTACTGCAACTTCTCAGGATGATGGCTTATTTCAGCATGGTATAAATGAAAGTATAAAATGAACCTGGACTATCTTGTGCCATGAAATAAAGAAGTGCACAAAGAATTATGAGGACATATTGAAGGGACACAAAAACCACCTTGACGGGGTACCCAGTGATCTGATCAAGGACAACTTTGGCATCAAAGCAAACAATGATAGTAATGGATTATAACTCATTGAATAAAAAAGGAAGTCCAAGTCTTAGATCAGCATTTTGTTGTTCAAATGATAGTATTTAGTAACTGAAACTGAGCAGGACCCTGTGGGGCTCCTGGGCATGGAAGGCTTTCTATATCCTCTGTTTCTTATCGGTAAGGCTTCATTCAACCTCCATAACCTCCCCTTAGTTCCAAGCCCAGGTTGAAACCCTTGCTAATCAGGGATGGGAGGGGATACAAAGACAAGGGAGGAGCAGTCAAGAAAAGATAGTGCAGCTTTGGGACAGGTCCCTGTTTTTGCCCAAAGGGATATACATAACAGCATCTTTGAGCTCTTCTACAAAACTAAAACCCCCACCAAATGTTAACTACTTGAAGCATTCTTCATTCCAGAGAGAAGGTCATAGTTTGATAACCTTGAGAACCACAGAAGCTCATCAGGTGACCACCTGAGGCCAGATTAAAGGAGTGCAGTCAGTGATGTTCGACTCTTTGTGACCCCATAAACTGCAGCACACCAGGTTCCCTTTCTCCATTATATCCTGGACACATTCTGATTCTTATCAGCAGACCCACCCTTGAACCATTGTTATAAAATGCCTCACTAAATGCCCACAGGTTGAGACATGCATTTTTTTGAGGTCACATGCCTCCTGTGTCCCTCTTTGCCTGGCTAAGCAATAACACTATCCTTTTCTACCTCACCCAAAATTCCATTTCCTAGATTTGATTTAGCACCGGTACACTGAGGTTAAGTTTCAGCATCATAACTGAAGTTCTATGGTCTAAAGTCTGAACTAGAAAATAAACTTCCAGATGCTGTTTCTGCTCCTTTTTCTCATCATCACACAATCATATTCTCCGTTACTACTGTTGATGATATCCAGAATCTATATTAAATTAAAATGTAATGACAATGAGCAGTTATAATATACAATCAATCATGGAGTCACATGGTTTTGACCTTAGTAACTGTCATATAAAAATAACTTCCTTTTTAGTTCTGTCCTTCCTATCAAATAATTAAGAGCTTCGTACCTGTTAAATAATAATAGATTTCAGTTATTAGGGCTCTGCTAGCTAAAAATCAATTACCTGGGTGCCGTTATCCTTATTCTTCAGATGATAAAACTGAAATTTAGTTTAACTGTGTTTAAAATGTCTTAAGCAAAATTTAAAAAGCAGTGAATAGTAAAAGGTGATTCTGGGATCAAACTCCTGGTCTGTCAAGTACAAAGGAAGTGGCCTTAACCGTCTCGCATAACCATGCATCATGCAGACCTGCTAAGGAAGCGTTTTTCAGGCAGTCATTATAGGAAAAGTTATTTCCCAAGCCAAACAATACCAACCGGTTTATATGGTATTGCTTTCCCTTCCCCATGCATAATTCACAGGATTGTTGACCCACAGGGGCTACACCTGTTACTCCACAGACAGACTACAAATTTTACAGTATAAATAATAAACAAGCTTGATGGATTCTTGTGAATTTACACACCCTGCCAAGTTTCCAACAACCCAGCTCTACCAGTTTCTGTGTTCATTGACACAGGGCGGAATATTTACATGGCTGATTTCTAGGAGTGGTCATAAGAGGTGTGAGATGATAAAGGGTTATTGAACTCCTTTACTGGTTAAACTTTATATATAATTTTTAAATGTGAGCTAGATGTATTCTTAACAAATAATCTTTAAGTTGCTTGATCTGGGTTTTATCTATGAAGAAGCCATGCCATGTAGTATTGATATTTATTCCAGTGACTACAGATGATGCTGGAGATGTTTTTTGCACATATATACAAAGCTCCAGAGAAAGGGAATTTGTCTTTGAAAAATGATATTATACAGCTTTATAAAAATTTGGCCCTTAGCAAGAACTAAGGGATCTTTTGTGCTTCATGTTTGGTATTTAGATGGAGAAATTAATCATAATGGATATAATGCTGGACTCTTGCTAAAATAACTTGTGTTGCACTCAGGAAGGACTGTCATTTTCTAAAATGTGTGTCAGGCTTTCACTGTCTTCAGATTACACTCACAGAGTAAGTAAATTTCAGTGGCTCATCTACACACACACACACACACACCCCAGCATCCTTGATTAGAAAGTAGAGACTAGTAGGTTGACCTTTCTGTGGTAGAACTCTGCTGAACATCTCAGGTCCAAGTCTTGGATGTGCCAGGCTTGGAGTTCCTTCTCAGAGCAGTTCGGTCTCCTTGACCTGATGCTATTTGGCATGGCTTCTGCAGGAATGTGCCTCAGTTGCTGAGGCGACCAAAATGAGACAGTCCAAATCTGCTATTGTCAGTTACTGAAAATACTATCAAGGCAAGTCTTTATCTAGACCTCTGAAACTTTTATTTGATGAGTCAAAATGGCTTCAGACTTCATTAAATGATAGTCACATATGTATTTGTATTTTAAAGATTTGTTCCTGAACTTTACATGTTATATCAGAAAAATATTACATGGTCTTTCCCATTTAGATGTGCCAATGAAAAAGCTTCATCCAAAATCATCCCTTTTCAGTATGTTCTATCTCAACTCCTCTTTTGTTTTTCATAACACATTCATCACAACTTATAATTAATTTTATTTGTTTATATCACCAAGAGCATGGCCCTTGCCTATTTTATTCACTAAAATAATCTTTAAGTTGCTTGATCTGGGTTTTATCAAATGAAGAAAGGGCTCCTTTACTGGTTAAACTTTATATATAATTTTTAAATGTGAGCTAGATGTATTCTTAACAAATAATCTTTAAGTTGCTTGATCTGGGTTTTATCTATGAAGAAGCCATGCCATGTAGTATTGATATTTATTCCAGTGACTACAGATGATGCTGGAGATGTTTTTTGCACATATATACAAAGCTCCAGAGAAAGGGAATTTGTCTTTGAAAAATGATATTATACAGCTTTATAAAAATTTGGCCCTTAGCAAGAACTAAGGGATCTTTTGTGCTTCATGTTTGGTATTTATATGGAGAAATTAATCATAATGGATATAATGCTGGACTCTTGCTAAAATAACTTGTGTTGCACTCAGGAAGGACTGTCATTTTCTAAAATGTGTGTCAGGCTTTCACTGTCTTCAGATTACACTCACAGAGTAAGTAAATTTCAGTGGCTCATCTACACACACACACACACACCCCAGCATCCTTGATTAGAAAGTAGAGACTAGTAGGTTGACCTTTCTGTGGTAGAACTCTGCTGAACATCTCAGGTCCAAGTCTTGGATGTGCCAGGCTTGGAGTTCCTTCTCAGAGCAGTTCGGTCTCCTTGACCTGATGCTATTTGGCATGGCTTCTGCAGGAATGTGCCTCAGTTGCTGAGGCGACCAAAATGAGACAGTCCAAATCTGCTATTGTCAGTTACTGAAAATACTATCAAGGCAAGTCTTTATCTAGACCTCTGAAACTTTTATTTGATGAGTCAAAATGGCTTCAGACTTCATTAAATGATAGTCACATATGTATTTGTATTTTAAAGATTTGTTCCTGAACTTTACATGTTATATCAGAAAAATATTACATGGTCTTTCCCATTTAGATGTGCCAATGAAAAACCTTCATCCAAAATCATCCCTTTTCAGTATGTTCTATCTCAACTCCTCTTTTTGTTTTTTTCATAACACATTCATCACAACTTATAATTAATTTTATTTGTTTATATCACCAAGAGCATGGCCCTTGCCTATTTTATTCACTAAAATAATTAGATCTTACATTCTTAGTGGCCAACTGAAAGTCCTTGATAAATACTTGTGAAATGAATGAGTGAAGGAATGAACCAAAAAGTATTAATAACTTATGTAATCACCATTTTCAATTGTATAGACGCTATTTGAGAAGGTAAGTGAGACACAATCTTTAGAATATTTAATAATATTTAAAAATACTTTTTCCAGACAATCAAGCTGAGGATGGTTGACTTTAAGGAGAAGTATTGGGGAAAGGAAATAAGGGAGTTTGCATAAGTATGAAATTACAATTGCTTCAATCTAGCCCTCATATAGTAAGTTCAAATTCCATACTGAGCTGGGGACTTTTTTTTTAAATTTTGGCCTTTTTTTTTAATTGGTATTTTGTTTATTTATTTTCATCCATCTTTATTCTTTGGTCTGTGTGGGCTTCCCATTGCAGTGGCCTCTCTTATTGCAGAGCACCAGCTCTAGGTACATGCTCTCCAGAGCGCTGGCTCACAATTGGATACACCGGTCTAACCGCTTTGTGGCATGTGGGATCTTCCCGGGCCAGAGATCAAACTGATACGACTAGCACTGCAAGGGGGATTCTTTACTCACTGGAGCACCAGGGAAGCCCCAGTCTTAATATTTTTAAAAAAATCAATTTTGCTATATTTAGAGCAGACTCTAGAACAAATGTTATCAATAGCAAAGTTCTTGATTTGGAAATTGGCCTCAAGGAAGCTGAGTCTGGTCCTCTCAAAGCAAACATTTTGAGATTCCAAGCAGGTCTCAGTTATCTATGTAATGGCTAATGTTCGAATCAAAATGGTTCCTGCTGATTGTCAAGCTTATGCTATTGGCTTCCAAATCAATAATTAGTAAAAATAAAATGCAAAGAAATTTACTGGCAAAGTGAACCATACTTATCTTCTGAGGGCAAATGTGAGCTTGCTCATTGTGCAAGTAAATATCCAAGTACTTCTGTGAAAGGACGATTAAGTCTTTTTCTGCTCTCTCTTTCTATTTTTGCAAAAATAGATGTATAAATGGATGAATCAATAGGTAGATAAATACATAAATAATACTTAGGTAGATAGAACATAAAATACAAATTATATCACCAAGAGCATGGCCCTTGCCTATTTTATTCACTAAAATAATTAGATCTTACATTCTTAGTGGCCAACTGAAAGTCCTTGATAAATACTTGTGAAATGAATGAGTGAAGGAATGAACCAAAAAGTATTAATAACTTATGTAATCACCATTTTCAATTGTATAGACGCTATTTGAGAAGGTAAGTGAGACACAATCTTTAGAATATTTAATAATATTTAAAAATACTTTTTCCAGACAATCAAGCTGAGGATGGTTGACTTTAAGGAGAAGTATTGGGGAAAGGAAATAAGGGAGTTTGCATAAGTATGAAATTACAATTGCTTCAATCTAGCCCTCATATAGTAAGTTCAAATTCCATACTGAGCTGGGGACTTTTTTTTTAAATTTTGGCCTTTTTTTTTAATTGGTATTTTGTTTATTTATTTTCATCCATCTTTATTCTTTGGTCTGTGTGGGCTTCCCATTGCAGTGGCCTCTCTTATTGCAGAGCACCAGCTCTAGGTACATGCTCTCCAGAGCGCTGGCTCACAATTGGATACACCGGTCTAACCGCTTTGTGGCATGTGGGATCTTCCCGGGCCAGAGATCAAACTGATATGACTAGCACTGCAAGGGGGATTCTTTACTCACTGGAGCACCAGGGAAGCCCCAGTCTTAATATTTTTAAAAAATCAATTTTGCTATATTTAGAGCAGACTCTAGAACAAGTGTTATCAATAGCAAAGTTCTTGATTTGGAAATTGGCCTCAAGGAAGCTGAGTCTGGTCCTCTCAAAGCAAACATTTTGAGATTCCAAGCAGGTCTCAGTTATCTATGTAATGGCTAATGTTCGAATCAAAATGGTTCCTGCTGATTGTCAAGCTTATGCTATTGGCTTCCAAATCAATAATTAGTAAAAATAAAATGCAAAGAAATTTACTGGCAAAGTGAACCATACTTATCTTCTGAGGGCAAATGTGAGCTTGCTCATTGTGCAAGTAAATATCCAAGTACTTCTGTGAAAGGACGATTAAGTCTTTTTCTGCTCTCTCTTTCTATTTTTGCAAAAATAGATGTATAAATGGATGAATCAATAGGTAGATAAATACATAAATAATACTTAGGTAGATAGAACGATAAAGACAAATATCAAATTCTTAAAAGTTACCAATTTACATCATTATTATTTATGCTAAAAATTAGGCACACATTGATTATCCATGAATCCTAAAATGACTCAATGACTTACAATATATCTTTATGACTGAATATTATTGTAGAGAGGAACCCATTTTCCCCAGTCTCTAAGTTCCCATTCTCACCTCCACAGAAGACAGCTTACCATCATTTCCACTTTTTGGCTTGTAAAGTAACCTCTGCCCTCCTCTATGTCTGTTGTACCTCAAAGATGGAGGAGTGGCTAAGCCTACTGGCAAAAGACTGATTTTCATTTGTTCACATTTTCACTGAGGTAGAATTACTTTACCTTACAAGTGGGAATAGAGGCTGGGGTCTTTATTTCATGTTACTCTTTCCTTGGGTTGCCTGATTTGGGCACTTGGAAGAAAGTTTGTGGAAGAATTCTTAGCCCCTGTTCTTCCCCTGGAACCTCACATGAAAGTACACCCAACTCAGAATCCAGGGCCTGCCTTTTAGAATAATATCTTAAAATCTGGTATGGCAAGTTCTTCCTGTTATTCTTCATTTGTAAGTCTGTTATTGTTTATGGATTTCTTTTTGCCAAATAACTTTTAAAATAAAATTATGAATTTTATTTTATATCCTCATGAATATAAATAGATCTTGAGTTTGCATTAAGTTTGTAAAATAATACAGGTAGTAAAATATAAGGAACATCTAGCCAGGACTCTGGGCTGTCTCTCCATTTGTCTATTAAGATATTAAAGTTTTTTCCCCCCAAGAAAGCATTAAGTGTAGTAAAATGGTAAAAATGTAACAAGGCATGTTTGTTACATTGTTGTTGGAAACCCTTTTCTTTGAAGGTAAGAATGTTTCTTTTCTCAGGTATAGGGGTGCTCTCATGCCTGTCTTAAGGGAGAAAGGTAGAGTAAATGTGAAAGTGACCTTTCTGCTTCTGCAGTTTTATCTTACTCCTTCAGCATAAAGGTATTCAGTACGCTAAGGTGTCATATTTGGGGTTAGCATTTCCTGCACCTCATCAGAGACAAAAGGAAATTCACAAAGATTAACTAAACCTGAAGAATTCTATAAGTCAAGTCACTTCCCTGGTGGTCCAGTGGCTAAAGCTCCACACTCCCAATGCAGGAGGCCCATGTTCAAACACTGGTCAGGGAACTGGGTTCTGCCCACCACCACTAAAGATCCCACATGCTGCAATAAACACACAATGCAAGAATATAAATAATTTTTTTAAAGGAATGCTACAGGTCAGTTCTGAAAGCTTTTTAAAATGAAGAGAAATACGGTAATCTCTGAAAATAATTTCCATTTTCTGGCTCATATCTAATGATTGTTTTTTGGCCACTTCTATTGGTCCTCCATTTATTCATTTTTTTCATCCATCTTTGTTCTCTGGCCTGTGTGGGCCTCCCATCACAGTGGCCTCTCTCGCTGCAGAGCACTGGATCTGGGCACATGCTCTCCAGAGCTCCAGCTTGGTAGTTGGACACATAGGTCCAGCCTCTCTGTGGCACATGACCAGGGATCAAACCGGTGCCCCTTGCACTGCAAGGCAGTGTCCTTACCCACTGGACTACCAGGGAAGCCCTAATGATTTTTTTGAAGTAAATCTTTTACTTAGAGTTGTTGTAGTAGAAAATTGAGTAAAATGAAGTATTGGTAATGACAAAAATTTATTTGTAAAATTTAATTGACCTGGAAAGTGACTATTTCTAAGGAAAATAAAGCAATCTAATTCATAATAATACAAAGAGTAAATCCCAATATGTTTCATACTTTAATTGTTTAATTTAGGACCTAAATTTTATTATGGAAGTATCTTATAGAAATGTTATTTGATGAGAGACACATACACACAGAGATTTTCCTATTCACTATCATCCCAAACATTACGTGGTAGCTGAGGCTTGCAATATAATTCTACTTAATCATTTTTATGAGAATTAATTTGCCAAACTTTTCATCAAATTTCAGCTAAAAATTGGAAAAAAACAGATGTTGTGGTCACATTTAATTTAATGTTACACAAAAGAAAAGATTATGTGAAAATTTAACTCATACTTGCAAAGTAAATAGGAAAAAAAGGGAATATTTTCCCAGTAGTCTGTGCTGACATCAACTTTAACCCTGTGGTACCTGGGACAAAATGTCTTATGACAGAAACTACTTAAGAAATTAACCAGATTTCTCACTTCATTCAAAGTAAATAATATATATTTGATTTATACTATAATCAAAATTATTTGTTTTGGTCTTATGCTAAATTAAAAAAAATCTACGGAAGGAAAAGCTAAATGCATGAGGAGTTAAGGAATCGGTTATTTGCTATGTTTAGAGAGGGTTTCTTGGAAATCACTTACAAATTTCTTCTTCTCTTGTGGTTCATTGGTAAGGCTCCATGCTTCCACTGCAGGGTGCATGGGTTTAGTCTTTGGTTAGAGAATTTCTGCATGCTATGCAGTGCAGCCAAAAAAATAAATAAATAAAACAGCAATGTGAACAAATTTGGGTCACAATTTATGTTGAGTAACACGTTTCTGCAGCTAGATTAGTTTTCTTTGTGACTCTTATCTAGGATAACTGGACGGTTTGTAGCCAAAATATCTCTTTTGTAGAATTGCATTTTGCTAGCCAGCTGCCACGTTTCTGCAGCTAGATTAGTTTTCTTTGTGACTCTTATCTAGGATAACTGGACGGTTTGTAGCCAAAATATCTCTTTTGTAGAATTGCATTTTGCTAGCCAGCTGCCTTTTTGAGGTAGAAAATTTTTTTGTATTGTCAACTAAAAAAAGATAAACAACTTGAGAGTTGTGAGTTGTTTTCTTTGGGGCACAATTAAGACTGCAGCCCAGGAGGCAGCACCTCAGGTAGCTCTGAGAGACTGCTCCAAAGAGGCAGCAGAAGCAAAATCAGTATATGTTTTGATGAAGGGAGTTTCAACGCCATTAAACATTCATTTTACAAAGGGAGTTTCTGGTTAGTCACAAGGATCTGATTCACCATGAAGGGATTTGGTGCTTTTCTAGGTATGAGGAGATGCAAAGACTGAGATCATAAAATCTGTTCCTAAAAACCTCTGCCTGTCTCAAGACCTGCCCCAATAGATCCTCTGGCGCAGAGTGCCTCACTCCACCCTGAGCTCCCTCAGGGGGTGCTGAGAGTCAGCTGCTGTCACACCACGGGATTCAGTCTCCGCAGAGGAGGATGGCAAATACCCTTGTTGTTCAGTCATTGGCAATATAATTGGTAAGTGCCAATTTGTAGTTAACAATATAAATAACACACTGGGAAGATATGAATAGTCAAAATAGCATAAAAGGCCTCAATCTAATATCATATTTGAATTTAAAACTATAATCAAAATTATTTGTTTTGGTCTTATGCTAAATTAAAAAAAATCTACGGAAGGAAAAGCTAAATGCATGAGGAGTTAAGGAATCGGTTATTTGCTATGTTTAGAGAGGGTTTCTTGGAAATCACTTACAAATTTCTTCTTCTCTTGTGGTTCATTGGTAAGGCTCCATGCTTCCACTGCAGGGTGCATGGGTTTAGTCTTTGGTTAGAGAATTTCTGCATGCTATGCAGTGCAGCCAAAAAAATAAATAAATAAAACAGCAATGTGAACAAATTTGGATCGCAATTTATGTTGAGTAACACGTTTCTGCAGCTAGATTAGTTTTCTTTGTGACTCTTATCTAGGATAACTGGACGGTTTGTAGCCAAAATATCTCTTTTGTAGAATTGCATTTTGCTAGCCAGCTGCCACGTTTCTGCAGCTAGATTAGTTTTCTTTGTGACTCTTATCTAGGATAACTGGACGGTTTGTAGCCAAAATATCTCTTTTGTAGAATTGCATTTTGCTAGCCAGCTGCCTTTTTGAGGTAGAAAATTTTTTTGTATTGTCAACTAAAAAAAGATAAACAACTTGAGAGTTGTGAGTTGTTTTCTTTGGGGCACAATTAAGACTGCAGCCCAGGAGGCAGCACCTCAGGTAGCTCTGAGAGACTGCTCCAAAGAGGCAGCAGAAGCAAAATCAGTATATGTTTTGATGAAGGGAGTTTCAACGCCATTAAACATTCATTTTACAAAGGGAGTTTCTGGTTAGTCACAAGGATCTGATTCACCATGAAGGGATTTGGTGCTTTTCTAGGTATGAGGAGATGCAAAGACTGAGATCATAAAATCTGTTCCTAAAAACCTCTGCCTGTCTCAAGACCTGCCCCAATAGATCCTCTGGCGCAGAGTGCCTCACTCCACCCTGAGCTCCCTCAGGGGGTGCTGAGAGTCAGCTGCTGTCACACCACGGGATTCAGTCTCCGCAGAGGAGGATGGCAAATACCCTTGTTGTTCAGTCATTGGCAATATAATTGGTAAGTGCCAATTTGTAGTTAACAATATAAATAACACACTGGGAAGATATGAATAGTCAAAATAGCATAAAAGGCCTCAATCTAAGTCTTGTCTTTCTGTCATCCTGAGTGGGTTCCCTGAGAGATATTAATGAAGACATTCGCAGAGGAAAAACTCCCAGGATGCTTTACTCTTACAATCTACAGTAAATTGTTTTTTAACAACTAGCTTAGGGCTCTGCCCCTCTTCAGGAATTATGCAAAGAATGCATGTGCCTAGGACTATAAGGCAGTATTTTTCTTAAACAGATAATGAACACAGAGCCACAGCTGAAACCCAAGGTCACAGATAATAGAAAATATGCCATAGGCATTTTCCTTGCATTTATGTTTTTAATAAGGTCTTCATTGAATTTTTGTTTTGTTTTCTTTTTACAGTTGCTTATGTTTCCAGCTCTTTGCCATTAGTTTTCAGGCTGGCACTAGCACTTCCATAAAATATCTTAATGGCCCCCTGCAGGGCTGCTGTACTGAAGGGTCTGCTAATGTTTCTATTATGACCCTGGTCTCAGAGATCTTTATATCACAGTCGTCTTAATTTGCCTTAGACCTTGGGGAACGTGTCACATAGGTCAGTCTTGAGAGCAATATTTTTTGGTACATTTGAAAAAATTATGGTTTAAACTCTTGAGCAGCTGTGTAGCTCTAGAGCACTGAATCTAGTTCCCGTAGCATTTGCTGAAGTTTTAGCTGAGTGATTTCCATGAAAGTTAATTGAAATTACCTGAATGAAGCCTCAGGTGATGCTTGGAAAATACAGACTATCCTTGTAATTGCCTGGCTCTCCTTTCACCTTCTCTTGTCGATTAGCTGGAATGTCATCTTATAGATGAAGGTGGAACGACATAATAATTAAAAGCAAATCATACCTTAGCTTGATAAAGGATCCTAATATAAATATAAGACAAAGCAATTGTTTTGAAATATCAAGGTGACCAAGGGTAGTGACAATTAGAGATGCAAATGTCCCTGGGAAAAAGATGCTCTCCCAGCATAGATCTTGGTCAAGTGCCTCACTACGTCTTGCTGTCTGTCATCCTGAGGATGGCAAATACCCTTGTTGTTCAGTCATTGGCAATATAATTGGTAAGTGCCAATTTGTAGTTAACAATATAAATAACACACTGGGAAGATATGAATAGTCAAAATAGCATAAAAGGCCTCAATCTAAGTCTTGTCTTTCTGTCATCCTGAGTGGGTTCCCTGAGAGATATTAATGAAGACATTCGCAGAGGAAAAACTCCCAGGATGCTTTACTCTTACAATCTACAGTAAATTGTTTTTTAACAACTAGCTTAGGGCTCTGCCCCTCTTCAGGAATTATGCAAAGAATGCATGTGCCTAGGACTATAAGGCAGTATTTTTCTTAAACAGATAATGAACACAGAGCCACAGCTGAAACCCAAGGTCACAGATAATAGAAAATATGCCATAGGCATTTTCCTTGCATTTATGTTTTTAATAAGGTCTTCATTGAATTTTTGTTTTGTTTTCTTTTTACAGTTGCTTATGTTTCCAGCTCTTTGCCATTAGTTTTCAGGCTGGCACTAGCACTTCCATAAAATATCTTAATGGCCCCCTGCAGGGCTGCTGTACTGAAGGGTCTGCTAATGTTTCTATTATGACCCTGGTCTCAGAGATCTTTATATCACAGTCGTCTTAATTTGCCTTAGACCTTGGGGAACGTGTCACATAGGTCAGTCTTGAGAGCAATATTTTTTGGTACATTTGAAAAAATTATGGTTTAAACTCTTGAGCAGCTGTGTAGCTCTAGAGCACTGAATCTAGTTCCCGTAGCATTTGCTGAAGTTTTAGCTGAGTGATTTCCATGAAAGTTAATTGAAATTACCTGAATGAAGCCTCAGGTGATGCTTGGAAAATACAGACTATCCTTGTAATTGCCTGGCTCTCCTTTCACCTTCTCTTGTCGATTAGCTGGAATGTCATCTTATAGATGAAGGTGGAACGACATAATAATTAAAAGCAAATCATACCTTAGCTTGATAAAGGATCCTAATATAAATATAAGACAAAGCAATTGTTTTGAAATATCAAGGTGACCAAGGGTAGTGACAATTAGAGATGCAAATGTCCCTGGGAAAAAGATGCTCTCCCAGCATGGTGGTCTTTACTGGACTTGGAATTTAAGGAAATTAGATACTACTTTGAAAAATGTTTGGAATCTATCTCCTTGTTGTAAAGTATGAGTACAGCGTTTAAATGTGTTATTTAAATATTGAAGCATAAATAAATGTCTGGAGAAATATAAGAAAATGATTTAAGTAATATCAAAATAGGTAGACTGTAAAATTTTAAAAAAATATTTAGCATTCAATTATTCTTTGAATCCTCTCAATAATCTTCTGAATCATGGGAATGTTCTTTCTTTTTTTTCTATTGGAGTATAATTGGTTTACAATGTCACATAAGTTCCTGCTGTACAATGAAGTGGATCAACTATGTGTATTGATATACCCCCATCCTTGAACCTCCTTTGCACCACCCCCATCCTACATCCAGATCATCACAGAGCACTGAGATGAGCTTTCAGTGCTTTATAGCAACTTCCCACTAGCTATATATTTTACATATGAGAGCATATATAGAGATTTCCCAGGTGCCACTAGTGGTAAAGAACCCGCCTGCCAATGCAGGAGATGTAAGAGACTGGGGTTTGACCCTTGGGTCAGGAAGATTCCCTGGAGAAGGGCATGACAACCTGCCCCAGTATTTCTGCCTGGAGAGTCCCATGGACAGAGGAGCATGGTGGGCTACATCTGATGGGGTTACAGAGAGTCTGACCCCACTGAAATAGCTTATCATGTATGCACACACAGTGTGTATATATATACACAGCGTATATATATCCCCTTCATGGATCACAACCTTGTTGTGGAAAAGGGGCTTGCATGACTCATTTAGGCTGTGAGTCATGCCATGCACGACAACATAAGATGGATAGGTCATTGTGAAAAGTACTGACAAAATGCAGTCCACAGGAGGAGGAAATGGCAACCAATTCCAGTATTCTTGCCACGAGAACTCCATGAACAGTACGAAAGGAGAAAAGATCTGATCCAGGTAGAGGACCATCATGTCTGAAGGTATTTAGTATGCTACTGGGGAAAGCATAGGGCAATTACTAATAACCCCAGAAAGAACAAAGAGGCTGGGCCAAAGTAGAAACAACACTCCGTTGTGGATGTGTCTGGTGGTAAAATAAAGTCCAATGCTATAAAAAACAATATTGCATAGGAACATGGAATGTTAGTCCATTTGTTTTTGTTGCTGTTCAGCCAGGAAGTCATGCCCAGCTCTTTGCAATCCCATGGACTGCAGCTTGCCAGGTGTCCCTGGCTTTCACTATCTGCCAGAGTTTGCTCAAACTCATGTCTATTGAGTTGGTGATATCATTCAACCATTTCATTCTCTGTCTTTCACCTACTCCTCCTGTCTCTGCATCATGGGAATGTTCTTTCTTTTTTTTCTATTGGAGTATAATTGGTTTACAATGTCACATAAGTTCCTGCTGTAGAATGAAGTGGATCAACTATGTGTATTGATATACCCCCATCCTTGAACCTCCTTTGCACCACCCCCATCCTACATCCAGATCATCACAGAGCACTGAGATGAGCTTTCAGTGCTTTATAGCAACTTCCCACTAGCTATATATTTTACATATGAGAGCATATATAGAGATTTCCCAGGTGCCACTAGTGGTAAAGAACCCGCCTGCCAATGCAGGAGATGTAAGAGACTGGGGTTTGACCCTTGGGTCAGGAAGATTCCCTGGAGAAGGGCATGACAACCTGTATTTCTGCCTGGAGAGTCCCATGGACAGAGGAGCATGGTGGGCTACATCTGATGGGGTTACAGAGAGTCTGACCCCACTGAAATAGCTTATCATGTATGCACACACAGTGTGTATATATATACACAGTGTATATATATCCCCTTCATGGATCACAACCTTGTTGTGGAAAAGGGGCTTGCATGACTCATTTAGGCTGTGAGTCATGCCATGCACGACAACATAAGATGGATAGGTCATTGTGAAAAGTACTGACAAAATGCAGTCCACAGGAGGAGGAAATGGCAACCAATTCCAGTATTCTTGCCACGAGAACTCCATGAACAGTACGAAAGGAGAAAAGATCTGATCCAGGTAGAGGACCATCATGTCTGAAGGTATTTAGTATGCTACTGGGGAAAGCATAGGGCAATTACTAATAACCCCAGAAAGAACAAAGAGGCTGGGCCAAAGTAGAAACAACACTCCGTTGTGGATGTGTCTGGTGGTAAAATAAAGTCCAATGCTATAAAAAACAATATTGCATAGGAACATGGAATGTTAGTCCATTTGTTTTTGTTGCTGTTCAGCCAGGAAGTCATGCCCAGCTCTTTGCAATCCCATGGACTGCAGCTTGCCAGGTGTCCCTGGCTTTCACTATCTGCCAGAGTTTGCTCAAACTCATGTCTATTGAGTTGGTGATATCATTCAACCATTTCATTCTCTGTCTTTCACCTACTCCTCCTGTCCTCAATATTTCCCAGCATCAGGGTTTTCTCCAATATGTTGGCTCTTTGCATCAGGTGGACAAAGTGTTGGAGCTGCAATCAGTTCTTCTAGTGAATATTCTGGGGTGAAATCCTCAGACTGACTGGTTTGATCTCCTTAGGCCCATGAATCAAGGTAAATTGGATGGGGTCTAGCAGGAGAAGACAAGCTTGAACATCAACATCCTAAGAATCAGTGATATGAAATGGACAGGAATGGGTGAATTTAATTCAGATGACCATTACATATACTACTATGGGCAGGAATCTCTTACAAGAAATGGAGTAGCCATCATAGTCAACAAAAGAGTCAGACATTCAGTACTTGGAAGCAGCCTCAAACACCACAGAATAATCTCAATTTACTTCGAAGGGAAACCACTCAACGACATAGTAAGCAAAGACTATGCCCCAACCACTTATGCTGAAGAAAGCTGAAGTTGATTGGTTTTGTGAAGACTTACAACACCTTCTAGAACTAACTCTAAAAAGATATCCTTTTCATCATAGGGGATTGAAATGCAAAAGTAGCAAGTCAAGAGATAACTGGAATAATAGTCAAGTTTGGTCTTATAGTACAAAATGAAACAGGCAAAGGCTTAACAGAGTTTTGTCAAGAGAATATGTTGGTCATAGTAAAAAACCTTTTCCAACAACACAAGAGATGATTGTACACATGGATATCACCAGATTATCAATACTGAATTCAAATTGATTATATTCTTTGTAGTCAAAGATAAAAAGGCTTCTATACAGTCAGCAAAAGCAATACCTGGAACTGACTGTGGCACAGATCATGAGCTACTCATTGCAAAATTCAGACTTAAATTTAACAAAATGGGGAAAACTCCCAAGTTATTCACATATGACCTAAATCAAACCCCTTATGATTATACAGTGGAAATGAGGAATAGATTCAAGGGATTAAATCTGGTAGACTGAGTGCCTGAAGAAAAATGAGGAGAGGTTGGTAACATTGTACAGGAGGCAGTGACTAAAATAATCCCAAAGAAAAAGAAATGCAAGAAGGCAAAACGGTTGTCTTTGGAGTTTTTACAAATAACTAAGAAAAGAAGAGAAGTTAAAGGGATATACCCAATGAAGGCAGAGTTCCAGAGAATAGCAAGGAGAGATACAAAGACCTTCATAAATGAACAAAGCAAGAAAAAAAAAAAAAAAAGCAAAACAATAGAATGGGAAAGACTAGAGATCCCTTTAAGAAAAGTGGAAATGCTAAAGGAACACTCCATGCAAAGATGGGCACGATAAAGGACAGAAACAATAAGGAACTAATAGAAGCAGAACATATTAAGAAAGTTAACAAGAATACACAGAAGAACTATACAAAGAAGCTCTTAATGAGCTGATGACCATGGTGGTGTGATAACTCACCTAGAGCCAGACATCATAGACTGCAAAGTCAAGTAGACCCTAGGAACAATGCTAGTGGAGGTAATGGAATTCCAGCTGAACTACATCAAATCCTAAATGATGTTGTTAAAGTACTATATTCAATATGCCAGAAAATTTGGAAAACTCATAAGTGGCCTCAGGACTGAAAAATGTCAGTTTTCATTATAATCCCAAAGAAGGGCAATGCCAAAGAACGTTCAAACTACTGTACAATTGCATTTGTCCCATGTGCTGGCAAGATTATCCTCAAAGTCTTTCAAGATAGACTTCAGTAGTACATGAATGGGGAACTTCCAGATGTACAAGCTGGGTTTAGAAAAGACAAGGAAAACAAATCAAATTGCCAACATCTGCTTTATCATACAGAAAGCAAGGGAATTCCATAGAAAGCATCTACTTCTGCTTCATTGACTACACTGAAGTCTTTGATTCTGTGGATCAAAACAAATAGTGGGAAATTCTCAAAATGATGAGAATACCAGACCACCTTACCTGTTTCTTCTGAAGCCCATATTCAGGTCAAGAAACAACAGTTAGAACTTGACATGGAACAATGAACTGGTTCGTAATTGGAAAAGGTGTACGACAAGGCTGTTTATTTTCACACTGTTCATTTAACTTCTATGCAGAGTATATCATGCAAGATGCTGGACTGAATGAATCACAGGCCAGAATCAAGACTGCCAGTAGAAATATCAACAACTTCAGATATGCTGATGATACCACTCTAATGGCAGAAAGTGAAGAAAAACTGCAGGTGCTCTTCATGAGGGTTAAAGAGGAGAGCGAAAAAGCTGGCTTGAAACTCAACATTCAAAAAGCTAAGATCATGGCATCTGCCAATTAGAAGGGGGAAAAGTGAAAGCAGTGACAGTTTTTATTTTCTTGAGCTCCGAAATCAGCGTGGGTGGTGACTGCAGTCAGGAAATTAAAAGATACTTGATCCTTGGAAGGAAAGCTGTGACAAACCTAGAGAACATATTAAAAAGCAGAGACATCACTCTGTTGACAAGGTTCTGTATAGTCAAAACTATGGTTTATCTAGTAGCCATGTATGGGTGGGAGATTTGGACCATAAAGTAGGCTAAAGGCAAAGAAATGATGATTTTGCATTGTGGTGCTGAAGAAGACTCTTGAAAGTCCCTTGGACTGAAGGAGATCAAACCAGTCAATCAATCCTGAATATTCTTTGGGAGGATTGATGCTGAAGCTGACGCTCCAGTATTTTGAAAGTATTCCAATAATGGGAAGTAACGATCCATTGGGAAAGCCCTTCCTGCTGGGAAAATGAGAATGGGGTGTCAGGCAATGAGATAGTTAGATAGCATCACTGACTCAGTGGACGTCAATTTTAGCAAACTTTGGGAGATTGAGGAGTATAGAGGAGCCTGACAGACTGCAGTCCATGTGATTGCAGAGTCAGAATTAACTTAGCAACTGAACAGCAACATAATGTATATATATATGTCAGCATCAGTCTGCCAATTCATCCCATCCTCTCCTTCCCCCATTGTGTCCAAAGGTCTGTTCTCTACATTTGTGTCTCTATTCCTGCCCTGCAAATAGGTTCATCTGTACCATTTCCATTTCCAAGATAAGTAAATAAAACTGCTTGGCTGGCAGCAGGGCCTTTGAAGACAGACCAGGATTCAAATCTTGTTATATAGTCCGCTAGATGAGAGTTTCAGGCAAGTCATTCAGTTTCTTTCTTAGTGCCTCTGTTTTGAACTTACAAATAGGAAATATTTAGTGAGTTTTACAGGACTATTAGAGGGGAAAAATGAAGTTTATGCATTGCTTCACATGATAAAGTACAAAGTAGGTGCTTAAAATTCTCTTTCCTCTACTTTCTTTGTGAATATGGAGTTTCTTTAATAGCAAAGATAAAATTAAAATATGAATGTTTTGTCTTTTGACCTGAATTTGTCCCATACCTTGTTACCTATAATTAGAGATATTAATAAATAAAAGTTGAATAAATATGATCTTAGACTTATTAAGTGGCATCTGCCAATTAGAAGGGGGAAAAGTGAAAGCAGTGACAGTTTTTATTTTCTTGAGCTCCGAAATCAGCGTGGGTGGTGACTGCAGTCAGGAAATTAAAAGATACTTGATCCTTGGAAGGAAAGCTGTGACAAACCTAGAGAACATATTAAAAAGCAGAGACATCACTCTGTTGACAAGGTTCTGTATAGTCAAAACTATGGTTTATCTAGTAGCCATGTATGGGTGGGAGATTTGGACCATAAAGTAGGCTAAAGGCAAAGAAATGATGATTTTGCATTGTGGTGCTGAAGAAGACTCTTGAAAGTCCCTTGGACTGAAGGAGATCAAACCAGTCAATCAATCCTGAATATTCTTTGGGAGGATTGATGCTGAAGCTGACGCTCCAGTATTTTGAAAGTATTCCAATAATGGGAAGTAACGATCCATTGGGAAAGCCCTTCCTGCTGGGAAAATGAGAATGGGGTGTCAGGCAATGAGATAGTTAGATAGCATCACTGACTCAGTGGACGTCAATTTTAGCAAACTTTGGGAGATTGAGGAGTATAGAGGAGCCTGACAGACTGCAGTCCATGTGATTGCAGAGTCAGAATTAACTTAGCAACTGAACAGCAACATAATGTATATATATATGTCAGCATCAGTCTGCCAATTCATCCCATCCTCTCCTTCCCCCATTGTGTCCAAAGGTCTGTTCTCTACATTTGTGTCTCTATTCCTGCCCTGCAAATAGGTTCATCTGTACCATTTCCATTTCCAAGATAAGTAAATAAAACTGCTTGGCTGGCAGCAGGGCCTTTGAAGACAGACCAGGCTTCAAATCTTGTTATATAGTCCGCTAGATGAGAGTTTCAGGCAAGTCATTCAGTTTCTTTCTTAGTGCCTCTGTTTTGAACTTACAAATAGGAAATATTTAGTGAGTTTTACAGGACTATTAGAGGGGAAAAATGAAGTTTATGCATTGCTTCACATGATAAAGTACAAAGTAGGTGCTTAAAATTCTCTTTCCTCTACTTTCTTTGTGAATATGGAGTTTCTTTAATAGCAAAGATAAAATTAAAATATGAATGTTTTGTCTTTTGACCTGAATTTGTCCCATACCTTGTTACCTATAATTAGAGATATTAATAAATAATATAGTTGAATAAATATGATCTTAGAACAAATTATTATGTGAAAATAGAGAAATGTGTGGTCTCAGGAAAGGAAATTTATTTCCTTCCAGATGAATTTGGAAAATCAAGGAATATCTGAATAATTAGTGCTAGCTGCCGGAAGTTATGGGACAAAATTTGTAGAATGTTCTTCCAAAATCTCATAGGAAACATAGATCTAGAATGTGAAAATTGAAGACTGATTTATCTTATGTTGTACTCATGTTCAGTTGTGTTGGCCTCTTTTGCAACCCTATGGTCTATATCTCACCAGGCTCCTCTGTCCATATCCAGGCAAGAGTATTCGAGTGGGTAGCTGTTTCCTCCTCCCAGGCAGTCTTCCCAACACAAGGATCAAATCTGTGTCTCTTGTGTCTCCTGCATTGGCAGGCAGATTCTTTACTACTGTGCTACCTAGGAAGATAAGGGTTTATCTTATATAGATGCATTTTATTTATCTCATATAAACAGTAACACACTACAGACTTTTATTCTTGATATTGGTGACTTCGTTGGTTGACTTTATTACTCTTTTTATACACAGAGCATCTAACAAGATGTGTTCCTAGGAAATGCTCAAATGTTTGAGATAGTCTCTATTTAGGTTTTTTATCCTAGTGTAATTATTAACACTTCATGTTTCACTTTCAATTGTTTTTCATTCCTGCCCTGCAAATAGGTTCATCTGTACCATTTCCATTTCCAAGATAAGTAAATAAAACTGCTTGGCTGGCAGCAGGGCCTTTGAAGACAGACCAGGCTTCAAATCTTGTTATATAGTCCGCTAGATGAGAGTTTCAGGCAAGTCATTCAGTTTCTTTCTTAGTGCCTCTGTTTTGAACTTACAAATAGGAAATATTTAGTGAGTTTTACAGGACTATTAGAGGGGAAAAATGAAGTTTATGCATTGCTTCACATGATAAAGTACAAAGTAGGTGCTTAAAATTCTCTTTCCTCTACTTTCTTTGTGAATATGGAGTTTCTTTAATAGCAAAGATAAAATTAAAATATGAATGTTTTGTCTTTTGACCTGAATTTGTCCCATACCTTGTTACCTATAATTAGAGATATTAATAAATAATATAGTTGAATAAATATGATCTTAGAACAAATTATTATGTGAAAATAGAGAAATGTGTGGTCTCAGGAAAGGAAATTTATTTCCTTCCAGATGAATTTGGAAAATCAAGGAATATCTGAATAATTAGTGCTAGCTGCCGGAAGTTATGGGACAAAATTTGTAGAATGTTCTTCCAAAATCTCATAGGAAACATAGATCTAGAATGTGAAAATTGAAGACTGATTTATCTTATGTTGTACTCATGTTCAGTTGTGTTGGCCTCTTTTGCAACCCTATGGTCTATATCTCACCAGGCTCCTCTGTCCATATCCAGGCAAGAGTATTCGAGTGGGTAGCTGTTTCCTCCTCCCAGGCAGTCTTCCCAACACAAGGATCAAATCTGTGTCTCTTGTGTCTCCTGCATTGGCAGGCAGATTCTTTACTACTGTGCTACCTAGGAAGATAAGGGTTTATCTTATATAGATGCATTTTATTTATCTCATATAAACAGTAACACACTACAGACTTTTATTCTTGATATTGGTGACTTCGTTGGTTGACTTTATTACTCTTTTTATACACAGAGCATCTAACAAGATGTGTTCCTAGGAAATGCTCAAATGTTTGAGATAGTCTCTATTTAGGTTTTTTATCCTAGTGTAATTATTAACACTTCATGTTTCACTTTCAAAAATTGTCCATATTTGGATGATGAACTATATGGTCACTTAAGGCTTTGCCCTAATTCTTAACCCAATGCCAAGCATCAGAATCACTTCAATTATATGTGTTCATCACTCCTTAACACAGTTCAACTCCCAGAGATTAAAGCTTTTGGTGAAGGAGAGTGTGAAACTGAGAATGAATATCTGGTCGGTGCCAAAAAATGTGATCTGTAGGAGCAGGAGGAGGAAAGCTACAGTGGGATTCATCCACTCAACCAAATCTGAAGTTTGTGCCTTTTAAAGCCGTTTTTAGAAAGGAAAGATAAACAGTGGGAAGCAGAGCCTCCAGAGTGAACATCCAGATGCTGGAAGTCAACTCCTAGTGTTGGACCAAGTTACATACTCAAAGCCCAGATCCAGCATGTCTATGCAGCACTTGGTCATTGAGCCATTTGGTTATAATTCTAAAGAAATCTTTCTATTAGATTACTCCTGAGGTAACTTACCATATGTTATGTTAGTTCGATATAAGCGGTCATTGGTCTTAAATTCTTGGGTCAGATAGATTAACTCCTGTATGCTAGCTGAATTGTTAGATTGAGCCATATGAAATCATTGCTTTTTAACTACTTTGACCCAAAATCTTGATTCCATCTGGTTTAACCTAGTATCATCCTATAAGCTAGGAAAAGGGAGATAAGGAGCTTAATTTAGCCTGATAATGACCCCAAAGCATGGCAGAGGGATAGTGAGAAAGAGGAAAAAACAGGGAAAAGTCACTATATTTTATTTATTTACTTATTTATTTATTTTTAATTGAACTATAGTTGACTTACAATATTGTGTTAAACAAGCATTTAAAGGGCACCTGTGTCTTCTACAGGCCAAGGAATGATGCCAGGTGCCTAGGATCAAACTGGGATCAAAAATTAACATTTTATCACCCCTCGTGGTACGGTTTATGGGGAACATAAATTGAGAGTTCATTATCTAGGTAATGGTTGTCTTGCTTTTCAAGGTATACTCTGATAAAGCAGCTTATCTTCCTCTTTTTGTTTTCTATTTTCCACTAATTTTTCTTTCTAGTTGTTTTCCATCTGAGCATAATTGTGTATTGATTTGCAACTGCTTTCTTTCTGAAATCTGAAAGCCTTAGGTTCTGTTGCACTAAACCAAGTATTACTTGTGTCAGTTTCATGTTTTGAGATCTGTGCCTCCTTCTCCTAAAGCATGAAAATGGAAGCTTCTTGCTGACAGATTATGTGAATTATTCATCTTAATTAATCTGTCCTGTATTTAGCACATTCCTGGCTTTATAGATTGCTCAATAAATCCTCATTAATACAAATCATGCTCAACAGACACTGATGATGATATCTGAAGTATACTGCAACCTAACCAATATAATCATACTGCTAATCTAGGTCATTGCTATTCACTTCCAGAAATTCAAGGCAGTCACTGGACATCATGTTTTGAGACCAACTGAAATAATTTGTTTTGCTCATGTGTATGTGGCCTCAGTATCTTTTTTAAAAGGGAATATTAATGTGGATTATTTTTATTGCTTTGAATAAAAATTAATTGGATTCAATGTCTGTTGTTTCTTTATGCAACCATACAAGGCAAATAAAATTCCACTAAATGGTATTAATTGTGATGAAACCTTTCTAGAAATAGTTCCCAGAGCCTTAAACCATTTCCTGCTTAAACCTCTTTTCTTAAGAGAAGACCTTGGATCAGGCACCTTCATAGTTAGAGCTTGGAATTGTTAGATTGAGCCATATGAAATCATTGCTTTTTAACTACTTTGACCCAAAATCTTGATTCCATCTGGTTTAACCTAGTATCATCCTATAAGCTAGGAAAAGGGAGATAAGGAGCTTAATTTAGCCTGATAATGACCCCAAAGCATGGCAGAGGGATAGTGAGAAAGAGGAAAAAACAGGGAAAAGTCACTATATTTTATTTATTTACTTATTTATTTATTTTTAATTGAACTATAGTTGACTTACAATATTGTGTTAAACAAGCATTTAAAGGGCACCTGTGTCTTCTACAGGCCAAGGAATGATGCCAGGTGCCTAGGATCAAACTGGGATCAAAAATTAACATTTTATCACCCCTCGTGGTACGGTTTATGGGGAACATAAATTGAGAGTTCATTATCTAGGTAATGGTTGTCTTGCTTTTCAAGGTATACTCTGATAAAGCAGCTTATCTTCCTCTTTTTGTTTTCTATTTTCCACTAATTTTTCTTTCTAGTTGTTTTCCATCTGAGCATAATTGTGTATTGATTTGCAACTGCTTTCTTTCTGAAATCTGAAAGCCTTAGGTTCTGTTGCACTAAACCAAGTATTACTTGTGTCAGTTTCATGTTTTGAGATCTGTGCCTCCTTCTCCTAAAGCATGAAAATGGAAGCTTCTTGCTGACAGATTATGTGAATTATTCATCTTAATTAATCTGTCCTGTATTTAGCACATTCCTGGCTTTATAGATTGCTCAATAAATCCTCATTAATACAAATCATGCTCAACAGACACTGATGATGATATCTGAAGTATACTGCAACCTAACCAATATAATCATACTGCTAATCTAGGTCATTGCTATTCACTTCCAGAAATTCAAGGCAGTCACTGGACATCATGTTTTGAGACCAACTGAAATAATTTGTTTTGCTCATGTGTATGTGGCCTCAGTATCTTTTTTAAAAGGGAATATTAATGTGGATTATTTTTATTGCTTTGAATAAAAATTAATTTGATTCAATGTCTGTTGTTTCTTTATGCAACCATACAAGGCAAATAAAATTCCACTAAATGGTATTAATTGTGATGAAACCTTTCTAGAAATAGTTCCCAGAGCCTTAAACCATTTCCTGCTTAAACCTCTTTTCTTAAGAGAAGACCTTGGATCAGGCACCTGAAGGTCCCTCTTGGTTGCCCTACGGTGTCAGTGGAAGACGAGGACAGCCAAGCTGGAAGGTCACCAAGAGACTTGCTAATGGACAATTTGTCTCGCTTCCTGCATTTCACAATTTTCAAAACATTGTATCCACTTCAATAACATAACAAAACACACAGCAGTTTACTCCTTAAGATAAATGAAGGGCTACCCCTGGTGGTCCAGTGGGTGAGGACACCGCCTTGCAGTACAAGGAGCACCGGTTAGATCCCTGGCCTGGGAAGATCCCACGTGCCGCGAAGCGGCTGGACTGATGTGTCCAATCACCGAGCCGGAGCTCTGGAGCGCATGCGCCCAGAGCCGGTGCTCTGCAATGACAGACACCACCGCGATGGGAGGCCCACAGGAGCCAAAGAACAAAGACGGATGAAAATAGAGAAATGAAAGACCAATAGAAGTGGCCCACCCGCTCCCCTCTGTCCACAACCCGACCCCCGCCCAAAAATAAATAAATAAATAAATCTTTAAAAATAAATAAATAAATAAATGAAAATTTATTTACACACATATATGTGAGAGGGATTATGTACACATCTTCTGTTGCATTTAGCTTTGAATTTGAGAAAATGTATAGGAAAATATTGATTTATTCAATCACAATTGTGTTCCATATTAATGCATATATATTTCAATATATATTTATATATTTTTATATATGTTCTGTATATATTTTTTAGGCAACCAATAATTTGAATTAGTTCTGCTAATAAATGTATATATGTATGTTGTTATCTAAATATGCTATTCCTGAGAATGCTTTAAAAACATGCAAAGTCATTTTTGAATAGGTTTAATTTGCTTCATATACAATCCTCCCAAAAGATTCATCACAAGGTTGCTCCAAATTTTAAGGAATCCAAAATATAGAGTTCAAAAAAAGAAATCATTTTACAAGCACGTTGCCTGGGCAGTGCACCAAAAGGCAAATAAAATTCCACTAAATGGTATTAATTGTGATGAAACCTTTCTAGAAATAGTTCCCAGAGCCTTAAACCATTTCCTGCTTAAACCTCTTTTCTTAAGAGAAGACCTTGGATCAGGCACCTGAAGGTCCCTCTTGGTTGCCCTACGGTGTCAGTGGAAGACGAGGACAGCCAAGCTGGAAGGTCACCAAGAGACTTGCTAATGGACAATTTGTCTCGCTTCCTGCATTTCACAATTTTCAAAACATTGTATCCACTTCAATAACATAACAAAACACACAGCAGTTTACTCCTTAAGATAAATGAAGGGCTACCCCTGGTGGTCCAGTGGGTGAGGACACCGCCTTGCAGTGCAAGGGGCGCCGGTTAGATCCCTGGCCTGGGAAGATCCCACGTGCCGCGAAGCGGCTGGACTGATGTGTCCAATCACCGAGCCGGAGCTCTGGAGCGCATGCGCCCAGAGCCGGTGCTCTGCAATGACAGACACCACCGCGATGGGAGGCCCACAGGAGCCAAAGAACAAAGACGGATGAAAATAGAGAAATGAAAGACCAATAGAAGTGGCCCACCCGCTCCCCTCTGTCCACAACCCGACCCCCGCCCAAAAATAAATAAATAAATAAATCTTTAAAAATAAATAAATAAATAAATGAAAATCTATTTACACACATATATGTGAGAGGGATTATGTACACATCTTCTGTTGCATTTAGCTTTGAATTTGAGAAAATGTATAGGAAAATATTGATTTATTCAATCACAATTGTGTTCCATATTAATGCATATATATTTCAATATATATTTATATATTTTTATATATGTTCTGTATATATTTTTTAGGCAACCAATAATTTGAATTAGTTCTGCTAATAAATGTATATATGTATGTTGTTATCTAAATATGCTATTCCTGAGAATGCTTTAAAAACATGCAAAGTCATTTTTGAATAGGTTTAATTTGCTTCATATACAATCCTCCCAAAAGATTCATCACAAGGTTGCTCCAAATTTTAAGGAATCCAAAATATAGAGTTCTGAGATGAGAAGTGAAAGACTAATTGCCAAGTTGGTGTCTGCCCTCAGCAGAGCACGTTCTCTGGCTCCTCTGGTAAGTGGGCAGTGCTGGAGATGAAGGTTACTGGGGACTATCAGGTCAAGGTCACAGTATCCTGGGGTTTTTCTCTACTCTTTGCTGGCATTTGGGTGAAAGGCATAAAAGTGATTCACAAAGCAATCACTTCATTCTCCAAGAATAACAAACTGAGTTCTAGTAATAAGTTCTGTTTTGGCATATGGAGAACATACTCTGAGCAGTTCTTTATTTAGAGCATCAGTAGTGTGATATTAAAGGGGTTTCTCCCCTCCTATACTGTGAGCTCATAGAGGTCAGCAGAGCCTAGTCTTGTCTGTTTTGTGTCTCTGGGCATCAGGCCAGTACATGGCCCAAAGTGTGTTACTGATAATTGTTTGTGAGCTTAATCTACCTCCATGTGGAAAACAAGTCTATCTTAATTTCCATTATGATCTTGAAATAGCTTTCTAACTCCCTGAAGGAGAGAAAGATGATATATGGGGTGAAAGAAGAGTAATGTGGGAAGAAAAATGATGGTCAGGTTTGTAATGATTTCAGTCTGGTCTAATAATTACTAAGGGCTTATTAATAATTCAGACAGCTTTCTAGAGAGATAGATACTCTTATTTATCCCATTTTACAGACAAGTAAACTGAGGCATGGAAAGCTTAAGCGATGTGCTTCAAGTCACATTACTAGTAAGTGGCAGAGTCGGGGGTTTTGATTTCTAAAGTCAAATCCCTTTTGAAGTATAGGAAAATATTGATTTATTCAATCACAATTGTGTTTCCATATTAATGCATATATATTTCAATATATATTTATATATTTTTATATATGTTCTGTATATATTTTTTAGGCAACCAATAATTTGAATTAGTTCTGCTAATAAATGTATATATGTATGTTGTTATCTAAATATGCTATTCCTGAGAATGCTTTAAAAACATGCAAAGTCATTTTTGAATAGGTTTAATTTGCTTCATATACAATCCTCCCAAAAGATTCATCACAAGGTTGCTCCAAATTTTAAGGAATCCAAAATATAGAGTTCTGAGATGAGAAGTGAAAGACTAATTGCCAAGTTGGTGTCTGCCCTCAGCAGAGCACGTTCTCTGGCTCCTCTGGTAAGTGGGCAGTGCTGGAGATGAAGGTTACTGGGGACTATCAGGTCAAGGCCACAGTATCCTGGGGTTTTTCTCTACTCTTTGCTGGCATTTGGGTGAAAGGCATAAAAGTGATTCACAAAGCAATCACTTCATTCTCCAAGAATAACAAACTGAGTTCTAGTAATAAGTTCTGTTTTGGCATATGGAGAACATACTCTGAGCAGTTCTTTATTTAGAGCATCAGTAGTGTGATATTAAAGGGGTTTCTCCCCTCCTATACTGTGAGCTCATAGAGGTCAGCAGAGCCTAGTCTTGCCTGTTTTGTGTCTCTGGGCATCAGGCCAGTACATGGCCCAAAGTGTGTTACTGATAATTGTTTGTGAGCTTAATCTACCTCCATGTGGAAAACAAGTCTATCTTAATTTCCATTATGATCTTGAAATAGCTTTCTAACTCCCTGAAGGAGAGAAAGATGATATATGGGGTGAAAGAAGAGTAATGTGGGAAGAAAAATGATGGTCAGGTTTGTAATGATTTCAGTCTGGTCTAATAATTACTAAGGGCTTATTAATAATTCAGACAGCTTTCTAGAGAGATAGATACTCTTATTTATCCCATTTTACAGACAAGTAAACTGAGGCATGGAAAGCTTAAGCGATGTGCTTCAAGTCACATTACTAGTAAGTGGCAGAGTCGGGGTTTGATTCAGGTAATCTAATTATAGAGGACTTCCCTGGTAGCTCAGTGGTAAAGAATCTGCCTGTAATAAAGGAGACACAAATTCCATCCCTGGGTTGGGAAGATCCTCTAGAGGAGGGCATGACAACCCACTCCAGTATTCTTGCCTGGAGAGCTACAGTCCATAGGGCTGCAAAGAGTCAGACACAACTCAAGTGACTTAGCATGCATGCATGCAATCTAATTACAGAACCTGCACTCAACCTGAGATTCAGCTCCCTCCAGAATATTGTTATCAAACTAAGCTACCAAAGTCACTAAACATAAGGGAAAAGGTCTCAAAGAACCTTTATAAATTTTTCAAATATGTATAATACTGAAAAAAGTCTAGTATTTGATGATAGCAACTCTGTTTAAATGCTTTATACTAGAGTTACATCAAGTATAATGAGTTCAGTACTGTATCAGTTAGCACTTAATATGAGGACATGGGCATATTCATTCGACATATATTGAATGGCAGCCATGCACAAGGCAACATGCTGGGGATGTGGGCAGGGCATATTATGGCAATCAAACCATGAGCAAACCTGAGGGGTAGGGGAGGTGAATGAATGACTGCCTCATAACCAACCAGCACAGACAGTGTGATGTGACTTGGGAAAAAGACAGAGTTGTTTTGTAGGGCTTGGCGGGCAACCTGCAGCAAGAATGCAAGACATTTGGAGAGGAACTGAGAGTAGCATGGTTCAGCTGGCACAGGAAGTCCATGAATCCAATGAAGGATTTACAAGATACTAGCCTTGTGAATGAAAGCCTTGAATATCAAGATAAGAAGTGTGTGTGTGTGTGTCTGTGTGTGTGTGTGTGAGAGAGAGAGAGAGAAAGAGAGAGAGAGAGAGAGACCACCTTATCTTCTATGTATTGTTTTTCCATCATCCAGTCTCCTGTCTATTTATTGTGGTATGTGTTTGTGTGAAGACACACACATTTGGTTATGAAAGTACAAAGATTCTGGCATGAGAGGGACCAGTGTAGATCCAGGCTCCATCTCTCTCTGTCTCTGAACTCTCAAAAAAATCATTTCTTATCTCTGGATCTAGATATCCTTAGATGGAAAGCTAGGATATCAAGGTGCAAAATTCTTAGGAGAACTACATAAGGTCCAACCTCAGTACATTGATTCATCAATATTTATCAATATATATTATTTATCTAAGAGCATCAATATCATCTTTCAGACAATGCAAAGCTACTACAGATGTTGAGGTGAGGGAGAAGCATAGTTGATATTTCATCTTGGTTCTGCTTTCTATATAGAGCAGTACAGAGACTCAGATATTTTTTTACTTAACTGAAGAATTCATCAGTAGTCAGTGATATATATTATTTAGTATTGTATTTCTATGCTACTGCTCAAATCTGAGCACAGGGCACTCTGCAGTTCACAGTCTAAGCATTAGGGTTTAAGAGGATCTGGTGTGATCCCTTCTGCCTGGACACAGGACCAGCTGGCCTTCTGAGAGTTTCAGTGGAATGAAGGCTGGCTAGAAAAAATATTGCCCTATTACTCAAGCACTCTCTTCTACTTTTTAAAAAAACTGTTTCTTATTAACAAATATTCCAATAGAAACTGTGAAAAATGGTGAGAGCAAAAATACCCTCAGGCCACCTTGGCAGAGTGTGTTTTTTTGGTCAACTGTTGCATGCACACACATGTATTCAGGATGGATGGCTGCTCACTATCTATCCCGAACAACATTCTCCAGACTATCTAAGGAAAAAATAAAAAATAGAGACAGTCTCACCATTAGGAACCAATTACATATTAGAGTGTCAAAGGAGAAAAAAATTGGCAGGGATGACAATTTAGGACACATGGATATTATGGAAGAGGTAGTATTTTCTGTGATACTGATACAATTTCCATATACTGAATGCCCACTTTTCTATTTCCTCTCTATATTTTCACTTCTAAACATAGCTCAAAAGACTTACCTAAATGTATTTTTTTCAGAGCTTAATCCTCAGGAAATTTTTAGGAGTATATATCCTTTAATTTTTATTATGGCTTTAAGTTCCTGGAATTTTTCCTTCAGAATTGAATTGAGTAAGCCACTTGTCACTCCGTGTTCTTAGCCTGTCCAAGTCAGTCTAAGCACTCTTTTGGGACTGCTCCTTCGACACCCCAGTTGTCCCTGTGTCAGCAGATTCCATCCTCTTAATGCAGATGCCCTCTTTCAGGTCACTGATGTATAAAGTGAACAAAACTTTGTTCTAGTATTTAACCCTGTAGCAGTCCATTAGTGAGCCCTGAGTAGTTACCTCTCTCAATTACCTTCAAGCTCTCTCTTCCCTTCATTCAAGCATCTCATTACCTCACATTATAATGGTTGACCTTGTGAATATCTTTTTCTGTACTCTATTATATTAAGAAATGTCTAAAATTTTATTTAAAAAATACATGTTCATTGCTCTTATTCCAAGTAAAGGCTTTACACCCCTTGTTCAAGAGAATTTTGTCAGTCTTAATAATTTACCTCTTTTAGCGAATCAAACTTATCTCTTCATCTAAATTTGCCAATTTTTGTATATACTTTTAGTCTCTCCACTCTCCACTTTCCCTTTTAGAAAAAAAATGAGATTTGTAGATTTTATTGTATCTGATTTGATATATATAAACTTTAAAATTTAAAACCTAAGTACATCTTTGAAATATTTTCAATATGTATTTATTTCTTATTTCAAAAACACATAAATTTCATATTAATGATACTTGCCTAAATTGGGTGACAGGTTATGAAAATTAAACTGCTTTCTGAGAATCAAAACTCACAGGCTATATAAATGCTTTCATCAGTGAGGCTTTGCCAAAAGTCAGTCTAAAGTTTAACATTTTTCTGATTGTTTGAGTAGCTAAGAAATATTCTATAAATTTTAGTAGTGACAAGTTTGAACTGTTAACTTATTTTTAGAAGATTATACATTACCAAGTGACTAATCCAAGCCTAGAAATCAGTGATAAACTTTTGATTTGAAAATTTGAATGCAGCAGACTGCCACCAATTGGTGGTTCTCTTGAATTACAGGACCCACTATTGACTTCTTAAAAAAAAAAAATCCAACTAACAAGGAAAACTTGGGGCTTGCGAGGTGGCTCAGTGGTAAAGAATTTGCCTGCAATGCAGGATACAGGGTTTTGATCTATAAATCAGGAAGATCCCCTGGAGAGGGAAATGGAAATCCACTGCAGTATTCTTGCCTGGGATATCCCATGGACAGAGGAGCCTGGCAGACTGCAGTCCAAGGGATCTCAAAAGAGTCTGACATGACTTAGTAACTAAACTAACAAACAAAAACTTACTTTTTAGCTCTAATTGCAATTAATGAAAAACTCTACAAAGATTTCCTTTATGCGTTATATCAGTTCAGCTCAGTTGCTGAGTCATGTCTGACTTTAAACTAACCAAACATTACTTATTTAGCTCAATTATTTTTTTAAAAGAAATGTCTAAAATTTTATTTAAAAAATACATGTTCATTGCTCTTATTCCAAGTAAAGGCTTTACACCCCTTGTTCAAGAGAATTTTGTCAGTCTTAATAATTTACCTCTTTTAGCGAATCAAACTTATCTCTTCATCTAAA
The DNA here is from genome assembly GCA_022376925.1 of Tragulus kanchil. NCBI lineage: Eukaryota > Metazoa > Chordata > Mammalia > Artiodactyla > Tragulidae > Tragulus > Tragulus kanchil. The sequence continues at coordinate 39,630,802 of JAIOJX010000025.1, forward strand.
TTTGCCAATTTTTGTATATACTTTTAGTCTCTCCACTCTCCACTTTCCCTTTTAGAAAAAAAATGAGATTTGTAGATTTTATTGTATCTGATTTGATATATATAAACTTTAAAATTTAAAACCTAAGTACATCTTTGAAATATTTTCAATATGTATTTATTTCTTATTTCAAAAACACATAAATTTCATATTAATGATACTTGCCTAAATTGGGTGACAGGTTATGAAAATTAAACTGCTTTCTGAGAATCAAAACTCACAGGCTATATAAATGCTTTCATCAGTGAGGCTTTGCCAAAAGTCAGTCTAAAGTTTAACATTTTCTGATTGTTTGAGTAGCTAAGAAATATTCTATAAATTTTAGTAGTGACAAGTTTGAACTGTTAACTTATTTTTAGAAGATTATACATTACCAAGTGACTAATCCAAGCCTAGAAATCAGTGATAAACTTTTGATTTGAAAATTTGAATGCAGCAGACTGCCACCAATTGGTGGTTCTCTTGAATTACAGGACCCACTATTGACTTCTTAAAAAAAAAAAAATCCAACTAACAAGGAAAACTTGGGGCTTGCGAGGTGGCTCAGTGGTAAAGAATTTGCCTGCAATGCAGGATACAGGGTTTTGATCTATAAATCAGGAAGATCCCCTGGAGAGGGAAATGGAAATCCACTGCAGTATTCTTGCCTGGGATATCCCATGGACAGAGGAGCCTGGCAGACTGCAGTCCAAGGGATCTCAAAAGAGTCTGACATGACTTAGTAACTAAACTAACAAACAAAAACTTACTTTTTAGCTCTAATTGCAATTAATGAAAAACTCTACAAAGATTTCCTTTATGCGTTATATCAGTTCAGCTCAGTTGCTGAGTCATGTCTGACTCTTTGCAACCCCATGGACTGCAGCACTCCAAGCTTCCCTGTTCTTCACCATCTCCTAAAACCGGCTCAGACTCACGTCCATTGACTCGAGGTTGCTATCCAACCATCTCATCCTCTGTCATCCTTTTATCCTTCTACCTTCAATTTTTCCTAATATCAGGCTCTTTTCCAATGAGTCAGGTGATCAAAGAATTGGAACTTCAGCTTCAGCATCCATCTTTCCAATGAATATTCAGGGTTGATTTCCTTTAGGATTGACTGGTTGATCTCCTTGCAGTCCAAGGGACTCTCAAGAATTTTCTCCGACACCACAGTTCAAAAGCATCAATTCTTTAGTATTCAACTTTCTTTATGGTCTAACTCTCACATCCATACAGGGCCACTGGAAAGACCACAGCTTTGATGTATGAACCTTTGTCAGCAAAGTGATGTCTCTGCTTCATGTAAGATGATGCTGGAGGAGGAAATGGCAATCCACTCCAGTATTTTTGCCTGCAGAATCCCATGGTCAGAGAAGCCTGGCAGGCTGAGCAACTAAACAGCAATGACAAGGAGCACATAGGCACTGCCTTTTGTTCCCTTTGGGTTCGGTGAGTTGAAATTCACCTTTTTGAAATGTCCACCTAAGTTGGCCCTCACTCTGCTCTCTGAGACCACACAGCTGATAGCTCTTCCATCCCTGAGGATGAGTTTATTATCCCATGCCCACCACCATGCTGTTATCTCTACATGGAGATTCTGCTGCTTCTGAGTGAAAGGAAACCTGAGAATAGGGCTGGGAGCTATCTGTGCTGCTGCCCATATCCAGACACATGAGGGATGTCCCTGAAACAGTCATAATGCTAGGACAGGCTTTCCCTTTGGAAGGCACTCCCCACGGGGTCTGTTCTACTAAGTCCCTGTAGTTTTTGTTCTAGGCGGCTCACAGGTGCTTCGTCAGTGTGCTCTCTGTCTTGTAGTGAAGAAGCCCACAGTCGGCAAGTGACTCGTAAGTGCACAAGAGACAATGGACCAATGCAGGTGATGCCTTCAAGAGCATGCGCCCCTAGAAACAGGCCTCTGGCAAGAAAATCCTGTTCCAGTCACCCCTGTGTTCGAGGCCTAAGCAAACCAGGGGACCAGGAAAAGCTCCCAAATCTAGTGCTTTGATAATCACCCAGCCCCTGTGGTTAGGGACTTCCCCTGGATTTTGTCTTCCAGTGCAGAGGTGCAGGTTTGATCCCTGGTTGGAAAGCTGAGATCACACATGCCATGAAGCCCCAAAACAGAAACAATATTGTAACAAAGAAAACCCCACCCAACAGGGCCCTTCCCCACAGGGTCAAAGGGAGTGCCCAACTCCTGGGGGACATTCAGGACAATCATCTACACAGGGACCTGACCACACCACACACCAGCTGGTTCACGGGGCTTACTGTCTATACTAGACTTCCCAGTTGTGATTAACACAGACTTCAGGGACCACACGGTCCCCCTCTGTCCTTCTGAAAATGTTGGGTCATGCCAGTGCAGGGGGATGATGCACTCTTTCTGCATTTCTTCTCTGCAGTGCAGCCACTGTTGCTCTTGGTAATGACTGTGCTGATTCTCAGTTCTTAGCTCTAAGTACTACATGACTGCCACTGCTATAACTGGAGTGGATGAAAAACAGAGGAATTTATCTTTCCGGGGAAATAAAGTTTATTAAGAAGTTGGCAGGAACTATCCCCTCCACCACCAACCTGGAAAGGGTGGGGTGGGGGGAGTAGAGGAGGTACCCCAGGATCTAGTCCAGTGTCTGACGTTTCATGCAGTGGGGCAGGTGAGGATGAGTTTATTATCCCATGCCCCCCTGCTTATCTCTACATGGAGATTCTGCTGCTTCTGAGTGAAAGGAAACCTGAGAATAGGGCTGGGAGCTATCTGTCCCTGCCCATATCCAGACACATGAGGGATGTCCCTGAAACAGTCATAATGCTAGGACAGGCTTTCCCTTTGGAAGGCACTCCCACGGGTCTGTTCTACTAAGTCCCTGTAGTTTTTGTTCTAGGCGGCTCACAGGTGCTTCGTCAGTGTGCTCTCTGTCTTGTAGTGAAGAAGCCCACAGTCGGCAAGTGACTCGTAAGTGCACAAGAGACAATGGACCAATGCAGGTGATGCCTTCAAGAGCATGCGCCCCTAGAAACAGGCCTCTGGCAAGAAAATCCTGTTCCAGTCACCCCTGTGTTCGAGGCCTAAGCGAACCAGGGGACCAGGAAAAGCTCCCAAATCTAGTGCTTTGATAATCACCCAGCCCCTGTGGTTAGGGACTTCCCCTGGATTTTGTCTTCCAGTGCAGAGGTGCAGGTTTGATCCCTGGTTGGAAAGCTGAGATCACACATGCCATGAAGCCCCAAAACAGAAACAATATTGTAACAAAGAAAACCCCACCCAACAGGGCCCTTCCCCACAGGGTAAAAGGGAGTGCCCAACTCCTGGGGGACATTCAGGACAATCATCTACACAGGGACCTGACCACACCACACACCAGCTGGTTCACGGGGCTTACTGTCTATACTAGACTTCCCAGTTGTGATTAACACAGACTTCAGGGACCACACGGTCCCCCTCTGTCCTTCTGAAAATGTTGGGTCATGCCAGTGCAGGGGGATGATGCACTCTTTCTGCATTTCTTCTCTGCAGTGCAGCCACTGTTGCTCTTGGTAATGACTGTGCTGATTCTCAGTTCTTAGCTCTAAGTACTACATGACTGCCACTGCTATAACTGGAGTGGATGAAAAACAGAGGAATTTATCTTTCCGGGGAAATAAAGTTTATTAAGAAGTTGGCAGGAACTATCCCCTCCACCACCAACCTGGAAAGGGTGGGGTGGGGGGAGTAGAGGAGGTACCCCAGGATCTAGTCCAGTGTCTGACGTTTCATGCAGTGCAGGAGGAGGGGCAGCCAGGTCAGGTGAGTGCCTCATCTGGTCACCTAGAAAGCTCCAGATCATTCTCTGAGCTGGTCAGGGATACTGAAGGTCATGGAGGTGATGGATTAGATTCCCATTGTCCACTTATGACCAGGTACCAAGATGCTCAGCAGGTTTGACCCTTTGACTTGATCAGTCATGTATGGGTTCTTTCTGGGCCTACTTTATTTTTGTGGCTCTTGGGCAGCCCACAGCACAAGCACCTCATGAAATTCAATTTTCTCCAACCATTCCCTTATTTTTCTTGCAGAGGTCTTCTGAGGGAGTGGCTGGGGATTTAGGTTTTGGAAGTGCCTGGGAGGAGTTGGCCACATTAAGGGGGGAGTGGGTTCCCTCAGGGGCTTTGCTGCAGGGGTCTGTGGGGCCACCAGTGTTTCAGATGCTGTTGTCGCCGGTGTTACAGGTGCCACTGTTGTCTCAGTTGTGGGTTCGATCCCTGGTCAGGGAGCTGAGATCTCACATGCCATGAGGCCCTAAAACCAAAACATAAAACAGAAGCAGTATTGTAACAAAGAAAACCCCAACTAGCAGGCCCTCTCCCCACAGGGTAAAAGAGAGTGCCCAATTCCTGGAGGACGTTCAGGAGACTCATCTGCACAGGGACCTGACCACACCACACACTGGCTGGTTCACAGGGCTTATTGTCCCATTCTAGACAGTAAGGTATGCTGGGGGAGCTGCTGGTGTCTCAGGTGCCACTGGTACCTTGGGTGCCAGGGGAGCCTCTGGTGTCTGGTACTGCATATACAACTACAATTATAGCATCAACAGTGACAGAAATGATCTTATTGTAATATTGGCCTTTTTATTACACATACCTTTAGAATCATGGGCTTCCCCAGTGGCTCAGTGGATAAAGAATCTGCCTAAAATGCAGGAGACATAGGAGATGCAAGTTCAGTTCCTGGGTGGGGATGATCTCTTGGAGGAGGGCATAGCAACTCACTCCAGTATTCTTGCCTAGAGAATCCCATGGACAGAGGAGTCTGATGGGCTACAGTCCATAGGGCCACTAAGAGTCTGAGAAGACTTAGCAACTGAGCACACACACATGGAGTCATATGTCCTACTGGCACTAGGACTAAAGATTTGTTTAAAACCTTTTTTTTAAATTCATTAAGCATATATTTATGAGTAAATATGAGCTATGTGTCAGGCACTGTTCTAGACACAAGGATACAACAAATGAGGGGCCTGGCCTCATGGGGCTAATATTCTAATGTGTGAGTGAGAGATACAAGCAATAAATGAGTAAGTAATTTGATAGTGTCATTTCACATTCAGAAAATAAAGATAGGATGAAAGGAGAGAAATTCACGGGGCAATGTCACTAGAAAGATGACATTTAAGCAGAGACTTGAAAGATTAGAAACAGCTGGTTATGTGAATTTCTATGCAATGTTATTTGCAGGTGAAGTCATAGCCAATGCAAAGACCTTGAGTTATGTCACTCATAGTCAAGGGGTATCAAGTAGATGAGTTGATGGAGAAAATAGTGAACAAAGGGGAAATGCAGGTCATGTGGCAAACACGGAGACAGGGGTTGAGTTTTGCAAGGTCTTCTAGGCTATGCCAGGAATTGATATTTTATTCTAATAATAAAAGGAAGCCTCTGGAGAATTATAAGTATGAAAAACGTATGATTGGCTTTATGCTTTCAAAAATATTATTCCACAGGTAGTGTTTCTGACTGTTCTCCATGACTCTTAGAGACCTGACACCCTATATTAAGGGTAGTCTGTGCTACATTAAGATAACAGATATAAACTATGAAATTTCAGTGATATAATACAATGATAAAGACATATTCTTTATCATTATATATTTTTCCCTCAGAGAAAGTCATAGAAGTCTAGAAATTCTCCTTCATCCTGTGGTTGGGTGACTTAGCATGTGTAATCCCCAAGGATGCCATGACAAGGGAAAAAAGAAGACTTCAGGATCATGCAATATATATCTAAGGACTAGTCCCAGACATGGCTTATATTGCATCTACCAACATCCTATGGATATGGTACCAAAATCCCAACAACAAGGAAGGTAGGAAATTTTATCTTCTTGTGTGTCTGAGAAGAGAAAACAAATGTTCCTACCAAACTTCTTGAGCCAGATAACTCTGACTTTACTGCTTTTTAGAAGGATAAGAGGATGGTAGATTTTCCCTCTTCTTCTTTAGGAATAATAAAGCAGGAACTTCATCCACCAGCAGCCAGGCACTTCATTCATCTGACATAGTTCTAAATCCCCATAGACTCACAGACCTAATTGATCTGACCTCTTGATTCAGTGATGGCATTTTGCCTCCTTGATTTTGACTTGAAACCGAAGTTGCTCATTCATGTGTGAGTGAGAGATACAAGCAATAAATGAGTAAGTAATTTGATAGTTAAAAGAAAATAAAGATAGGATGAAAGGAGAGAAATTCACGGGGCAATGTCACTAGAAAGATGACATTTAAGCAGAGACTTGAAAGATTAGAAACAGCTGGTTATGTGAATTTCTATGCAATGTTATTTGCAGGTGAAGTCATAGCCAATGCAAAGACCTTGAGTTATGTCACTCATAGTCAAGGGGTATCAAGTAGATGAGTTGATGGAGAAAATAGTGAACAAAGGGGAAATGCAGGTCATGTGGCAAACACGGAGACAGGGGTTGAGTTTTGCAAGGTCTTCTAGGCTATGCCAGGAATTGATATTTTATTCTAATAATAAAAGGAAGCCTCTGGAGAATTATAAGTATGAAAAACGTATGATTGGCTTTATGCTTTCAAAAATATTATTCCACAGGTAGTGTTTCTGACTGTTCTCCATGACTCTTAGAGACCTGACACCCTATATTAAGGGTAGTCTGTGCTACATTAAGATAACAGATATAAACTATGAAATTTCAGTGATATAATACAATGATAAAGACATATTCTTTATCATTATATATTTTTCCCTCAGAGAAAGTCATAGAAGTCTAGAAATTCTCCTTCATCCTGTGGTTGGGTGACTTAGCATGTGTAATCCCCAAGGATGCCATGACAAGGGAAAAAAGAAGACTTCAGGATCATGCAATATATATCTAAGGACTAGTCCCAGACATGGCTTATATTGCATCTACCAACATCCTATGGATATGGTACCAAAATCCCAACAACAAGGAAGGTAGGAAATTTTATCTTCTTGTGTGTCTGAGAAGAGAAAACAAATGTTCCTACCAAACTTCTTGAGCCAGATAACTCTGACTTTACTGCTTTTTAGAAGGATAAGAGGATGGTAGATTTTCCCTCTTCTTCTTTAGGAATAATAAAGCAGGAACTTCATCCACCAGCAGCCAGGCACTTCATTCATCTGACATAGTTCTAAATCCCCATAGACTCACAGACCTAATTGATCTGACCTCTTGATTCAGTGATGGCAGTTTGCTAGCCATTCCGGATTAGACTGGATTTATGACTTGAAACCGAAGTCGTCTAGATCAAAAACCTTCTCAAGGGCTAGAACTCAGAATGATATACATTTCACACAACTCACAGCCCACAAGAGGAGGCATGTGGCAGGGCTGGAATAAGCTGTGAGCAACTGAGTCTTTGTCCTTTTTCAGTAGGAGGACTGGTCTAGTGAGTACCACTGAGGGAAGTCATTGCCTTAAGTTTTCATAGTCAGCAAAATCAACTTCTCCACCAAATTATCTTTGTGCCATTACATTTTCTCTGTAAGAATGGAAAATTTCTTATTTCAGGAACACAAAGGTCAAATTATAAGCATTTGACTTAAGAGATCTTTGCTTCAAAGTCATTTGAATACTAGTGATATGGAAAGTATTTACTAATTATTCCTTTTCTTTTCACTAGTCACTGCAATAAATTCTTTCAAATAAATTTTTTTTCAAATATTTTTTTAAACTTCATTACAAATGTATGAAGTTAGAAATATTAAAAGTTGTTAAAACTGAGTAACAAAACGAATATGTCCTGTTTCTGGTCATTCAGATAATAAACAGTGAGCTTGATTCAAACTCATGGATTCCTAACTCCTAACTACATGCTCTTCATCACAAGAGAAGGTTAAAACTTATCCTCTGCATATTCTGATTCATTAAAATACAGATATTCAGGTTAAGAATTTCATGACCATTTACTATCCCTTTGTTGTTCAGTCACTTGGTCATGTCCGACTCTTTGCAACCCTATGAACTGCAGCACACCAAGCTTCCCTGTTTTTTAATTATCTCCTGGAGTTTGCTCTAACTTAAATCCATTGAGTCAATGATGCCATCCATTGATCTCATCCTTTCTCCCACTTCTCCTTTCTCAGTCTTTCCCAGCATCAGGGTCTTTTCTAGTAAGTCAGATCTTCACATCAGGTGGCCAAAGTATTGAAGCTTCAGCATCAGTTCTTCTAGTGAATATTCACAGTCAATTTCCTTTAGGATTGACTGGTTTGTTCTCCTTGCTGTCAATTTCCTTTAGGTATTGAAGCTTCATGTCAGCTTTCCCCATAGACTCACAGACCTAATTGATCTGACCTCTTGATTCAGTGATGGCAGTTTGCTAGCCATTCCGGATTAGACTGGATTTATGACTTGAAACCGAAGTCGTCTAGATCAAAAACCTTCTCAAGGGCTAGAACTCAGAATGATATACATTTCACACAACTCACAGCCCACAAGAGGAGGCATGTGGCAGGGCTGGAATAAGCTGTGAGCAACTGAGTCTTTGTCCTTTTCAGTAGGAGGACTGGTCTAGTGAGTACCACTGAGGGAAGTCATTGCCTTAAGTTTTCATAGTCAGCAAAATCAACTTCTCCACCAAATTATCTTTGTGCCATTACATTTTCTCTGTAAGAATGGAAAATTTCTTATTTCAGGAACACAAAGGTCAAATTATAAGCATTTGACTTAAGAGATCTTTGCTTCAAAGTCATTTGAATACTAGTGATATGGAAAGTATTTACTAATTATTCCTTTTCTTTTCACTAGTCACTGCAATAAATTCTTTCAAATAAATTTTTTTTCAAATATTTTTTTAAACTTCATTACAAATGTATGAAGTTAGAAATATTAAAAGTTGTTAAAACTGAGTAACAAAACGAATATGTCCTGTTTCTGGTCATTCAGATAATAAACAGTGAGCTTGATTCAAACTCATGGATTCCTAACTCCTAACTACATGCTCTTCATCACAAGAGAAGGTTAAAACTTATCCTCTGCATATTCTGATTCATTAAAATACAGATATTCAGGTTAAGAATTTCATGACCATTTACTATCCCTTTGTTGTTCAGTCACTTGGTCATGTCCGACTCTTTGCAACCCTATGAACTGCAGCACACCAAGCTTCCCTGTTTTTTAATTATCTCCTGGAGTTTGCTCTAACTTAAATCCATTGAGTCAATGATGCCATCCATTGATCTCATCCTTTCTCCCACTTCTCCTTTCTCAGTCTTTCCCAGCATCAGGGTCTTTTCTAGTAAGTCAGATCTTCACATCAGGTGGCCAAAGTATTGAAGCTTCAGCATCAGTTCTTCTAGTGAATATTCACAGTCAATTTCCTTTAGGATTGACTGGTTTGTTCTCCTTGCTGTCAAAGGGACTTTCAAGAGTCTTCTTCAGCACCACAGTTTGAAAGCATCAATTCTTCAGACCTCAGCCTTCTTAATGGTCCAGCTCTTATATTCATATATGACTACTGGAAAAACCATAGCTATATCTAAATGAATCCTTGTTGGCAAAGCTGTGCCTTTGATTTTTAATATGCTGTCCAGGCTTTTCATAGCTTTCTTCCAAGGAACAAGTGTATTTTAATTTCATGACTGTAGTCACCATCCACAGTGTTTCTGGAACACAAGAAAATAAAGTAATTCACTGTTTCCATTGCTTCCCCATCTATATGTTATTAAGTGATGGGACTGGATGCCATGATTTTAGTTTTTTTGAATGTTGAGTTTTAAGCCAGTTTTTTCCACTCTCCTCTTTTACCTTCTTCAAAGGGCTGTTTAGAATTCGAGTCTATAGTTTGTCCTTTTATGATATTTACATTGTACATGTATTAACCTTTCTTCACTGTATAGTTATTAAAGATAAATGTTGTCAAAAATGATAAGTGCTATGGAAACATGAGAGCATGCACATTGTCATCAGCAGCATCCCTTCCCCAGACTGCTGCCACCCAATCAATCAGCCCTCCTAGGCCAAGTTTGTGTTTAAACTTCTCATATCACTTTCCAAATAATATGCTTTCAACAAATATTTGTTAAATGAATGAATTCATATTTCTATAAGTGCCTATATGGTTGAAAAGATATGGACGAATACCAAGTATTATTTATCTTCTGAAAATGTAACATGATATCGGCTTTTGTTTGTATTGAGAGTATTTTTTGTTTGTATTTTCTGTTACATTTATAATGTATGATCTTTGTTACTGAATTGGTCTACCAGACATGTGCTGGGGCACTAGGCTGGACCTCTTGTCTTGACCAGAGAGGTTCTTTTTCCAATCAAATTGAAGCAATCAAGAGATGCTGAGACTGGAACAGCATGTACTTATTCAGTGGCCAAAGAATGAAGAAGTGGAAAACTAGTTTACAAATCAACTTTTCAACCCAATTTGGGTAGAGACATCAAATATATAGGAGGATCCAGGTAAAATGGAGGGAACTGGAAAAAGTAGGAAGAATAGTCATGAGCTATCTGAGAAATGACCTGTGGCTTGAACCCAGAACCAAATGCAACTCTTCTTTTCAATTCTTGCATGAGCTATTTCCAACTGTGGTGCTGGTAGGTGTGTCATAGTGATTGTCCCAAATTTCAAGAGTCTTCTTCAGCACCACAGTTTGAAAGCATCAATTCTTCAGACCTCAGCCTTCTTAATGGTCCAGCTCTTATATTCATATATGACTACTGGAAAAACCATAGCTATATCTAAATGAATCCTTGTTGGCAAAGCTGTGCCTTTGATTTTTAATATGCTGTCCAGGCTTTTCATAGCTTTCTTCCAAGGAACAAGTGTATTTTAATTTCATGACTGTAGTCACCATCCACAGTGTTTCTGGAACACAAGAAAATAAAGTAATTCACTGTTTCCATTGCTTCCCCATCTATATGTTATTAAGTGATGGGACTGGATGCCATGATTTTAGTTTTTTTGAATGTTGAGTTTTAAGCCAGTTTTTTCCACTCTCCTCTTTTACCTTCTTCAAAGGGCTGTTTAGAATTCGAGTCTATAGTTTGTCCTTTTATGATATTTACATTGTACATGTATTAACCTTTCTTCACTGTATAGTTATTAAAGATAAATGTTGTCAAAAATGATAAGTGCTATGGAAACATGAGAGCATGCACATTGTCATCAGCAGCATCCCTTCCCCAGACTGCTGCCACCCAATCAATCAGCCCTCCTAGGCCAAGTTTGTGTTTAAACTTCTCATATCACTTTCCAAATAATATGCTTTCAACAAATATTTGTTAAGTGAATGAATTCATATTTCTATAAGTGCCTATATGGTTGAAAAGATATGGACGAATACCAAGTATTATTTATCTTCTGAAAATGTAACATGATATCGGCTTTTGTTTGTATTGAGAGTATTTTTTGTTTGTATTTTCTGTTACATTTATAATGTATGATCTTTGTTACTGAATTGGTCTACCAGACATGTGCTGGGGCACTAGGCTGGACCTCTTGTCTTGACCAGAGAGGTTCTTTTTCCAATCAAATTGAAGCAATCAAGAGATGCTGAGACTGGAACAGCATGTACTTATTCAGTGGCCAAAGAATGAAGAAGTGGAAAACTAGTTTACAAATCAACTTTTCAACCCAATTTGGGTAGAGACATCAAATATATAGGAGGATCCAGGTAAAATGGAGGGAACTGGAAAAAGTAGGAAGAATAGTCATGAGCTATCTGAGAAATGACCTGTGGCTTGAACCCAGAACCAAATGCAACTCTTCTTTTCAATTCTTGCATGAGCTATGCCAACTGTTGTCATAGTGATTGTCAATTACTGTGGTGCTGGTAGGTGTGTCATTTAACATGTTACTGTATTACAATGAGCGTATAATAAGGTCCAAGGTCTATGGGGAACCTTGCCAATAGACCTCTGAATTGTTTGCCATCGTGGGGCTCTTTGACTTTAATCAATTCTTATTTTTCTCTAAAACTTCCTCCTGAAACTTACATAAGAGCAATTGCCTACCATCTGAGGGAGGGGCAGGGGTATGAGTCTGGGGCAATGGCCTTGATAACAATTATAGAAAAGAAAGAAAATACTGATATGTTTCATGTAGAATATATATGTATATACATGTAAAATGGGCTTATGCAGGTGCAGTTTCTAACTTTTGAAAATTTTCATTTGATTATATATCAGCTACTATTCACCTAAGAAAAGAAAACCTTTCTAGAGCTTCCCAAGTGGTTCAGTGATAAAGAATCTGCCACTGCACAGGGCACAGATTCAATCCCCAGTCCAGGAAGATCCCACAAGCCGCAGAGCAACTAAGTTCATGTACCACAACTATTGAGCCTGCACTCTAGAGCTGGTGCCCCTCAACAAGAGAAGCACCCTCAATAAGAAGCCCAGGCACTGCAACTAGAGTGTAGCCACCACTCCCACAATTAGAAAAAATCCCATATGGCTGTGAAGACCCAGCACAGTCCAAAATAAAATGATTTTTAAAACTTTCTAAACAACGTCAAATATTGTATGACAAATATAAACTTTTCATAATTTTTTTCTTGCTGCAGTTTTCTGGAGAGGAGCATGTGACACTAGATCTAAACCTCCCTGAGAAACAGCATAATAAGTTTTATTGTTGTGCCAGTAACATATTTTTGCCTCAAAAATCAACAAGGATTCAGTGGCCAAAGAATGAAGAAGTGGAAAACTAGTTTACAAATCAACTTTTCAACCCAATTTGGGTAGAGACATCAAATATATAGGAGGATCCAGGTAAAATGGAGGGAACTGGAAAAAGTAGGAAGAATAGTCATGAGCTATCTGAGAAATGACCTGTGGCTTGAACCCAGAACCAAATGCAACTCTTCTTTTCAATTCTTGCATGAGCTATGCCAACTGTTGTCATAGTGATTGTCAATTACTGTGGTGCTGGTAGGTGTGTCATTTAACATGTTACTGTATTACAATGAGCGTATAATAAGGTCCAAGGTCTATGGGGAACCTTGCCAATAGACCTCTGAATTGTTTGCCATCGTGGGGCTCTTTGACTTAATCAATTCTTATTTTTCTCTAAAACTTCCTCCTGAAACTTACATAAGAGCAATTGCCTACCATCTGAGGGAGGGGCAGGGGTATGAGTCTGGGGCAATGGCCTTGATAACAATTATAGAAAAGAAAGAAAATACTGATATGTTTCATGTAGAATATATATGTATATACATGTAAAATGGGCTTATGCAGGTGCAGTTTCTAACTTTTGAAAATTTTCATTTGATTATATATCAGCTACTATTCACCTAAGAAAAGAAAACCTTTCTAGAGCTTCCCAAGTGGTTCAGTGATAAAGAATCTGCCACTGCACAGGGCACAGATTCAATCCCCAGTCCAGGAAGATCCCACAAGCCGCAGAGCAACTAAGTTCATGTACCACAACTATTGAGCCTGCACTCTAGAGCTGGTGCCCCTCAACAAGAGAAGCACCCTCAATAAGAAGCCCAGGCACTGCAACTAGAGTGTAGCCACCACTCCCACAATTAGAAAAAATCCCATATGGCTGTGAAGACCCAGCACAGTCCAAAATAAAATGATTTTTAAAACTTTCTAAACAACGTCAAATATTGTATGACAAATATAAACTTTTCATAATTTTTTTCTTGCTGCAGTTTTCTGGAGAGGAGCATGTGACACTAGATCTAAACCTCCCTGAGAAACAGCATAATAAGTTTTATTGTTGTGCCAGTAACATATTTTTGCCTCAAAAATCAACAAGGAGGATCTCTCCTGCAAAATCGCCTGAATTGCAACGAGTTTCTTGGAAACCATCAACGAAAGGAGGTTGGATCTGATCACAGAGAGGATACCCCACATCGAAGAACAAAGGAGAAGCCGCATTAAGATGGTAGGAGGGGGGCAATCGCACTTTTAAAAGTCAAACCTCATACCCGCCAGAGAGGCTGGGCGGGCCACAGGCGCAAAGCCTGTTGCAGATCAAAACCCAGGAAAGGAGCAGTGACACCCACAAGGGACTGAGCCAGACCAGCTTTAGAGGGTCCAGGTGCTCCCCTGAGCTAGAAGTGCCCTTGAGCAGGCCTCGGAAGGACGGCACTCAGTTTCCTTTGGAGTAGGTTACCATTAACCCGATCACAGAGTGGCCGAGGAGGACTAGAAAGTCTCTGCGCACTATGATCTGGGAGAGGGGAATAGCGATCCTGCATGAGACTGAACCAGACTCACCTCTGAGTAACCTGACGTCTCCCGTGGTGGCGGGGGTTGATGGTGGCCTGCAGCAGGGTCGGGGTCACTGCGAAAGTGCTTCCCATAGAGCGTGTGGGAATAAATCCTCTGTGAGGCAGACACCATTTTCCCTACTGTGGTTTGGCTGCTGGGCAAGCTACAGGGAGGGAATTTAGCTCCACCCAGCAAGAAAAGGGATTTGGATTAAGAAACTCCCAGGGCCAGCCTGGGCGGGCCTTTTCATTCTGGAATAGGCCTAAATAAACAAGCAGCCAAAGAGGTCTTCAGATCCAACCACTGCCAGAGGCAAGAAAAAGACTGATAATTCCTGAATAGTCAGCAAGAGACACAAGAATATAAACACTATTTTCACGTTTTGCCTGAAGCTGGAGTTACTGCTGGATTTTTAAAAATTCATTTTTTGTGTTGTATCACTCTGTTTCAATTTTTTGTTGTTGTTGTTCTTTTTTCCAAAACCGCTCAGTGCACCCCCCGCTTTTTTTTTTTTTTTTTTGGGGTGTGTGTGTGTGTGTGTGAGAGTGGGTGTGTTCATCTCCTTCATTGAATTCTATTGAAGCTACTAATCTTATAAGTAAGACTGAATATATTCAAGTTTACATAATTTTTTTTTTTTCTTTTTCCTTTTAAACCACACATTTTATTTTGGTATAAACTTCTGGTTCCCCATTGGCCTTTTAAGGTTCTGTGGGGGGTTTGTTTGTTTTTATTGTTTTTGCTTTGTTTTTCTATATTTTTCTATATACTCATCTCTGTTTTAATTTAAAAATTTTTTCATTTGTACTACTACTTCCTCTATAATTCTTTGCTTTCTCTGAAGCTCCTTTCCTATAGCACTAAACTAATACATACAAATCTTTATCTCCCTATATTTAACTTTGCAATATTATTCTATATTTCTCTTTTATCCTCCCTTTCTCTTTGTCCCTTTTCCCACCATATTTCTTAGTCTGTTCTGTCCTCATTGCCTTATCCCCAACGGGGACCCTGCTCTAACATTATTCTCCAATTGGTGCTCTACTTAGTTTGGTTATTAACTGGTGGATATCATTCTTGGTTTTCTCTATTCTCTGTGCTAATGTACTGTATTTTTGGTTGGAATGCTTGGGTTATGTTACAGCTGTATATGTTTATGTGTATAATTCAATACGCTAGATAGTATTTGCATAATTTTTTAATTGCCATTGGTCAAAGGTATACCTTCTGTTTCTCATTTGCATATATATTTTTTAATATCATTTAATGCCATAACAAACCAGCCATGAAATCTTCATTCCCTGGTCAGGCAACAAGCCCCGGGGCTTTAGGGAGGGAACACTGACTCCAAAACTCTACAATACTAGAGAACGCCTAACACTAAAGAGCAGTATACAAGTGAGAATGCCAACAAAGGTAATCACTTAAAGGCAAGTCCTGACATCACCCAATCACCAGCATCACCCAGAATAAGAAGCCCCATCCAAACAACAAACACCAACAGATGTAACTCAAAGTCTGGGAAAAGGAAATCCCAAACAGAGTCAGTTAAAAAATTAATAATAACAATGAAACGGCAGAGAAATACCACACAAGTGAAGGAACAATCTACAAACACACAAGATCGAATTAATGAAGAGAATCTGGACAAACTTTCTGAAAGTGATTTCAGAAGAATGACAGTAAAGATGATCAAAGATACTGAAAACAGAATTTCAGAGAAATTGCAAGACACAACTAACATACTGAATAAAGAAAAACAAGAACTTACCAAAAAAGTAACAGAGACAAACAACTCAATTGCTGAACTGAAAAGCACTGTAGACGGAATCAAGAGCAGAGTATCTGAGACAGAAGACCAGATAAGTGAGCTGGAAGATAAAATGGTGGAAGTAACTGCTGAAAAACAGACTCTAGCTCAAAGAATGCAAAGAGCAGAGGACAGCCTCAGAGACCTCTGGGATAATATCAAACGCACCAATATTCAAATTCTAGGGGTTTCAGAAGAAGAAAAAAAGAAAGGCTATGAGAAAATTTTTGAAGAGATTCTAGTTGAAAATTTCCCCACCATGGGAAAAGAAATAGTCAGTCAAGTCCAAGAAGCACAAAGAGTACCATACAGAATCAATCCGAGAAGAAACACACCAAGACACATATTAATGAAGTTAACACAAATTAAACACAAAGACAGAATTCTCAAAGCAGCAAGGGAGAAGCAACTAGTGACATACAAGGGAAAGCCCATATGTTTAACAGCTGATCTTTCAACAGAAACTCTGCAGGCCAGAAGGGAATGGCAGGACACATTTAAACGGCTAAAAGAGAATAATCTGCAACCAAGAATTCTCTACCCTGCAAGGATCTCATTCAAACTTGATGTAGAAATCAAAAGCTTTACAGACAAGCAAAAATTAAAAGAATTTAGTCACACCAAACCAGCCTTACAACAAGTGTTAAAGGGACTTATATAGACAACAAGTATAAAAGGAGAAGATCCACAAAACAAACCCATCAGAACATCTAAGAAGATGACAATAGGATCATTTGTATCAATAATTACTTTGAATGTCAATGGACTAAATGCCCCAACCAAAAGACACAGAGTGGCTGAATGGATCCAAAAACATGACCCATACATATGCTGCCTCCAGGAAACTCATTTCAGACCTAGAGACACTCATAGACTGAAAGTGAGAGGCTGGAAAAAGATATTCCATGCAAATGGAAATCAAAAGAAAGCTGGAGTAGCAATCCTAATATCAGACAAAATAGATTTTAAAGTAAAGAAGATTCTAAGAGACAAGGCAGGTCACTACATCATGATTAAGGGATCGATCCAAGAAGAAGACATAACAATCATAAATATCTATGCACCCAACACAGGAGCACCACAATACATAAGACAAAGACTTTCAGACATAAAAGAAGACATTGACACTAACACAATCATAGTAGGAGACTTTAACATTCCTCTCACACCAATGGACAGATTATCCAAACAGAAAATTAATAAAGAAACACAAGCCTTAAATGCCACACTAGAAGGAATGGACCTCATTGATATCTTTAGGACTTTCCATCCAAAAGCAGATGAATACACCTTCTTCTCAAGTGCTCATGGAACATTCTCCAGGATAGACCACATCTTGGGCCACAAATCAATCCTCAGTCAATTCAAGAAAACTGAAATTATATCAACCATCTTCTCCGACCACAATGCAGTGAGACTAGAGATCAACTACAGGAAAAAAACCGCTAAAAACACAAACACATGGATATTAAACAACACGTACCTAAAAAACCAATTAATCACTGAGGAAATCAAAGGAGAAATTTGAAAATTCCTAGAAGAAAACGACAGTGAACACACGACCGTGCAAAACCTATGGGATACTGCAAAAGCAGTTCTAAGAAGGAAATTTATACCAATTCAATCCCACCTCAAGAAACTGGGAAAATCTCAAACAGACGACCTTACCTTACGCTTAAAACAACTGGAGAAAGAAGAACAAAAACACCCCAGAGTCAGCAGAAGAAGAGAAATCATAAAGATCAAAGCAGAAATAAATGAAAAAGAAATGAAAGAAACAATAGTAATGATAAATAAAACAAAAAGCTGGTTCTTTGAAAAGGTCAATAAAATCGACACACCACTGGCCAGACTCATCAAGAAAAAGGGAGAGAAGAACCAGATCAACAAAATCAAAAATGAAAAAGGAGAGATTACAACAGATAATGCAGAAATCCAAAGGATTCTAAGAGACTATTACGAACAACTCTGTGGCAACAAACTGGACAACCTGGAAGAAATGGACAGTTTCTTAGAGAAGATTAATCTCCCAAGACTCAACCAGGAAGAAATAGAAATTATGAACAAGCCAATCACAAGCTCAGAAATCGAACCTATGATCAAAAATCTACCCAAAAATAAAAACCCAGAGCCAGATGGTTTCACAAGTGAATTCTACCAAACATTTAAAGAAGAGCTAATGCCCGTCCTTCTAAAACTCTTCCAAACAATTGCACAGGAAGGAACACTTCCAAACACACTCTACGAGGCCACCATCACCCTGATACCAAAGCCAGACAAAGACAACACAAAAAAAGAAAATTACAGGCCAATTTCACTGATGAATATAGACGCCAAAATCCTCAACAAAATCCTAGCAAACAGAATTCAACAACACATCAAAAAGCTCATTCATCACGATCAAGTTGGGTTCATCCCAGGCATGCAAGGATTCTTCAATATCTGCAAATCAATCAATGTGATACACCATATCAACAAATTGAGAGACAAAAATCACATGATCATCTCCATAGATGCAGAAAAAGCCTTTGACAAAGTACAACATCCATTTATGATAAAAACTCTTCAAAAAATGGGCATAGAAGGAACTTATCTTAACATAGTGAAAGCCATATATGAGAAGCCCACAGCGAACATTATCCTCAATGGTGAAAAACTGAAAGCATTCCCTCTAAGATCAGGAACAAGACAAGGGTGTCCACTTTCACCACTCTTATTCAACATGGTCCTGGAAGTCCTAGCAACAGCAATAAGAGAAGAGAAAGACATAAAAAGAATCCAGATTGGAAAGGAAGAAGTCAAACTCTCTCTTTTTGCAGATGACATGATATTATACATCGAAAATCCCAAAGACACTATTACAAAACTACTAGAGTTAATCAGCGAATTCAGCAAAGTCGCAGGATACAAAATCAACACACAGAAATCACTGGCATTTCTATACACAAACAATGAAAAATCAGAAAACAAAATCAAAGAGGCAATCCCCTTCACCATTGCAACCAAAAGAATCAAATAGCTAGGAATAAACCTACCCAAAGAAACAAAAGAACTGTACACCAAAAATTACAAGACACTCATGAGAGACATTAAAGAAGACTTAAACAGATGGAGAGATATTCCATTTCCTGAGTCAGAAGAATCAATATTGTGAAAATGACCATACTACCAAATGTCATCTACAGATTCAATGTGATCCCTATCAAACTTCCAATAACATTCTTCACAGAACTAGACCGAAGTATAACACAGTTCATATGGAAGCACAGAAGATCTCGAATGGCCAAAGCAATCCTGAGAAAGAAAAACGGAGCTGGAGGAATCAGCCTCCCCAACTTCAGACTCTACTACAAAGCAACAGTCCTCAAGACAGTATGGTTCTGGCACAAAAACAGAACTATAGACCAATGGAACAAGACAGAGAACCCAGAGACAAACCCACGCACCTATGAGTACCTTATTTTGGACAAACGAGGCGAAACTATAAAATGGGACAAAGACAGCCTCTTCAACAAGTGGTGCTGGGAAAATTGGACAGCTACATGCAAAAAAATGAAGTTGGAACATACCCTGACACCATGCACAAAGATCAACTCAAAATGGATTAAAGACTTAAATGTAAGACCAGAAACCATCAAACTCTTAGAGGAGAATATAGGCAAAACCCTCGAGGACATCAATCAAAGCAAGATCTTCTCTGACCCACCTACTAGAATAGCAAAACTGAAAAGAAAAATGAACATGTGGGACCTCATGAAACTTACAAGCTTTTGTACAGCAAAAGAAATTACAGAAAAGCTGAACAGACAGCCCACAGAGTGGGAGAAAATCATAGCAAATGAAACAACAGACAAAGAATTAATCTCCAAAATCTACAAGCAACTCAGACAACTCAGCACCAGAAAAATGAACAACTCAATTAAAAAATGGGAAAAGGACCTAAACAGACACCTCTCCAATGATGACATACAGATGGCCCAAAACACATGATATGATGCTCAACTTCACTTATAATTAGAGAAATGCAAATCAAAACTACAATGAGATATCACCTCACACCCATCAGAATGGCCGTCATCCACAAATCGACAGACAATAAATGCTGGAGAGGGTGCGGAGAAAAGGGAACACTCCTGTAATGCTGGTGAGAATGTAAATTGATACAACCTCTATGGAAGACAGTATGGAGATTTCTTAAAAAACTAAGAATAGAAACACCATATGACCCAGCAATCCCACTCTTAGGCTTATACCCTGATGAAATCAAAACTGAAAGAAGCACCTGTACCCCAATGTTCATTGCAGCTCTCTATATAATAGCGAGAACATGGAAGCAACCTAGATGCCCATCGACGAACGAATGGATCCAAAAGCTCTGGTACATATATACAATGGAATACTACACAGCTATAAAGAGAAATGCAGAAGAATCAGCCCTAATGAGGTGGCTGGATCTAGAACGTATCATCAAAAGTGAAATCAGTCAGAAAGAGAAGGACAAATACAGTATATTAACACATATATATGGAATCTAGTAGGATGGTGATGATGGCACATGCAGTGAAGCGACAGAAAGACAGACATGGACAGTGGACATATGGACATTGTGGGGAAGGAACAGAAGGTGGGAGGCATAAAGGAAGTAGAATGAAGGCCTGTACTATCATAAGTGAAGAAAATAGCTCTAGTCATTGCTCTGTGAGAAAAGGGGATCTTTCAGGGGTGCTGTGTGATGGTTGGGAGGGTGGGAAGTGGGGGATATACATATGACTAATCTGGGAACATACATTTCTATAAACAACAAAACTCTGTAAAAGTTAAAAGCAAAATAAAGGTTTAAAAAATCAACAAGGAACTTAAAAGTGAGATTCTTTTTTCACAGTAATATCTACACAGTATATTTATGCAAAAATGTATTGATAAATAGAGAAACCAAACAAGGTCCCTTCATTATCGGAAAAACAGACATTACCCCAAAATGCAACTCAGACAACTCAGCAGCAGAAAAATGAACAACTCAATCAAAAAATGGGAAAAGGACCTAAACAGACACCTCTCCAATGATGACATACAGATGGCCCAAAACACATGATATGATGCTCAACTTCACTTATAATTAGAGAAATGCAAATCAAAACTACAATGAGATATCACCTCACACCCATCAGAATGGCCGTCATCCACAAATCGACAGACAATAAATGCTGGAGAGGGTGCGGAGAAAAGGGAACACTCCTGTAATGCTGGTGAGAATGTAAATTGATACAACCTCTATGGAAGACAGTATGGAGATTTCTTAAAAAACTAAGAATAGAAACACCATATGACCCAGCAATCCCACTCTTAGGCTTATACCCTGATGAAATCAAAACTGAAAGAAGCACCTGTACCCCAATGTTCATTGCAGCTCTCTATATAATAGCGAGAACATGGAAGCAACCTAGATGCCCATCGACGAACGAATGGATCCAAAAGCTCTGGTACATATATACAATGGAATACTACACAGCTATAAAGAGAAATGCAGAAGAATCAGCCCTAATGAGGTGGCTGGATCTAGAACGTATCATCAAAAGTGAAATCAGTCAGAAAGAGAAGGACAAATACAGTATAT
The DNA here is from genome assembly GCA_022376925.1 of Tragulus kanchil. Lineage (NCBI taxonomy): Eukaryota > Metazoa > Chordata > Mammalia > Artiodactyla > Tragulidae > Tragulus > Tragulus kanchil. The sequence continues at coordinate 39,652,451 of JAIOJX010000025.1, forward strand.
TAACACATATATATGGAATCTAGTAGGATGGTGATGATGGCACATGCAGTGAAGCGACAGAAAGACAGACATGGACAGTGGACATATGGACATTGTGGGGAAGGAACAGAAGGTGGGAGGCATAAAGGAAGTAGAATGAAGGCCTGTACTATCATAAGTGAAGAAAATAGCTCTAGTCATTGCTCTGTGAGAAAAGGGGATCTTTCAGGGGTGCTGTGTGATGGTTGGGAGGGTGGGAAGTGGGGGATATACATATGACTAATCTGGGAACATACATTTCTATAAACAACAAAACTCTGTAAAAGTTAAAAGCAAAATAAAGGTTTAAAAAAAAATCAACAAGGAACTTAAAAGTGAGATTCTTTTTTCACAGTAATATCTACACAGTATATTTATGCAAAAAAATGTATTGATAAATAGAGAAACCAAACAAGGTCCCTTCATTATGAATGCGGGTAAAACTAAGAAAAATAATTAAACACTCATTTAAAAACCCACAAACACAGTTCTCATGCACACACACACACACACACACACACACACACACACACACACACGAGAACAGTCTCATTAACTTCACCATAATAAATTAATTACAGATTCACTGCTAATGAACATATGGGCTAAGTGCTGACACTCAACTGGTTTCAGTTCAGTGATCACAGAGACAAAGCAGTGCTCACAGACGGATGGTGGGGGAAACGTCAGGGAGAGGGGGCCAGGAAGCAAGATTCTTCCTAACTATGGAAAACAGTTCCAACATATTCAGACAGAGGAAAAAAGGGCTCCAAAATCCATCCCATTCTAAATAGGAACAGACCTTCTCCCTCAGTACCACCTGCTGTCTCTACCTCTAGAGAAGCTGAAAGGTCTGACAGGGAGAGGTAAGGCAGAAAGACACTGGCGAAAAAAAGAGCTGTGTGGGGGCTAAGTCATCTCACTCATGTCCGACTCTTTGCAGCCTCATGGACTGTAGCCCACCAGGCTTCTCTGCCCATGGAATTCTCCAGGCAAGAATATTGGCATCAGGTGCCATTTCCTTCTTCAGGGGATCTTCCCAACTCAGGGATCAAACCCGTGTCTCCTGCATTGGCAGGCAGTTTCTTTACCATTAGTGCCACAGAAGAAGCCCAGAAAACGAGATGCGTACCACATAAAAATATAAAGAGGAGACTAAGAAAAATGAGAGAAAACAGTATCTAAAGAGTCATAGGCTAGAATCAGCCAGCCATCAATAACCTTCAAAGAGGTCATTAGTTAAATTAGAGAGTAAGTCACTTAGTGATTGCAGAGAAGTTAAGGTGGTTACACGATGTGCCCTTTTCCACTTAAATATGTTGACGATTTGAAGCACCATCCTTAAATTTGCAAATCATGACGACACTTGCCTTTTAATACACAGAGTTACAACGGGGAACTGAAAAGAAACCACAGGAACAGGATTTGAATAGTTTTATGTTCGGGACGCTTGCCTCACTGAAAACAAAAGGCAGCTATGTGGGACTTCATGTTCATTCACAGGATGTAAAAGAAAGTAGTACTCCCTGGAGTTATAAAATGGTGCTGGCCACCTCATTCCTTGAGATGAATAGATTTTTCTCCTATTTCTATTCATGTCCAGAGTCATCAGTCCATTATTCATCACCAATGATGTATGCATTATTCATAATTAAATAGTTACCAATCCATATCGATGTTTTTTCCTGTTGAATCACTCTCCTATTCTTATTCATCTTTGTTTAAAAGTGAGTGTTAGTCATGTTCAACTCTTCACAACCCCAATGGACTGTAGCCCACCAGGCTTCTCTGTCCATGGAATTCTCCAGGCAAGAATACTGGAGTGGGTTGCCATTTCCTTCTCCACGGGATCTTCCCAACCCAGGGATCAAACCTAGGTCTCCTACATTAAGGCAGATTTTTTACCATCTGAGCCCTGCGCATCTGTGTTTAGATTCATCGAAAATGCCTTAATTTGTCTATGAGACAGGACAATCCAAAAATTTTGTCTTTGTTCATTATCTATCTTTTTATTTATAGTTATTTTAACAAAGTATTCTCCAGATGCTTAAACTTCTTTTGGGATTAGTTACCTTAAATATTCTTCTTAGTTCTAGAATGATCTCCATCAGTTTGTGTGATTTCTGAGTCTATGCTGATGATTTCCAGTGTAATATGAATATGAACCAATGAATTCACTTAGCTTCTGGTTATGAATTTTACCATCCTGTCTGTCAGAACTGTAACAATCTTGAAAAACAAATATATTATAAAGTTAGGCAACAACAATAATAGAGAATATAATTTATCACAAAAATCTATCATTTTGCCAGATTTTAATGCGTAAAGCCATGCCTAGCAAACCATAATCTCAATAATGTAAATGGACACTAAATAAGACATGATAAATTCCATACTACCCTTTAAGGGGCAGTTCAAAACTTTTGTTTATTCTTCTGGCTGTAGAAGAGAAACCCAACTCCAGCTAATGTACTTACTAGTAAATCTCCCAGCCCATGAAAGAATATAATTATGCACAGATCACTATCGTACTAAATAGATACACTTTTTACAAATTTCAATGACTAGTTCTAGTTGGAAGGGTGCTTAATCACTAATTGTGGATCCTGAGAGATTCCAGTGAGAGGATGAAGGGCCTGGCCTTTGAAGATGAACGGTTGAACCTGCCGATTCTTTCTGTAGTTGTAGCTTTAACATGGGCTCACCAAGGCCATCAGGGCTTGACTTTATTTCTAGGGACCAGGCCTTCCCAGGCCATAAGAAGGATCCTGAAACCTCCAAGGTCACTGGTCCAGCTGACCCTGCCCCATTTAAGCATCACTTCTGCCTGTCTCCTCTCTGGAACTTCATGTAGCAACCTGAAACTAGGGTCAAGTTTTTCCAAAGGCCCCAATTATTTTATGTTTCTATCAAACCTTCTCACGGGATCTTCCCAACCCAGGGATCAAACCTAGGTCTCCTACATTAAGGCAGATTTTTTACCATCTGAGCCCTGCGCATCTGTGTTTAGATTCATCGAAAATGCCTTAATTTGTCTATGAGACAGGACAATCCAAAAATTTTGTCTTTGTTCATTATCTATCTTTTTATTTATAGTTATTTTAACAAAGTATTCTCCAGATGCTTAAACTTCTTTTGGGATTAGTTACCTTAAATATTCTTCTTAGTTCTAGAATGATCTCCATCAGTTTGTGTGATTTCTGAGTCTATGCTGATGATTTCCAGTGTAATATGAATATGAACCAATGAATTCACTTAGCTTCTGGTTATGAATTTTACCATCCTGTCTGTCAGAACTGTAACAATCTTGAAAAACAAATATATTATAAAGTTAGGCAACAACAATAATAGAGAATATAATTTATCACAAAAATCTATCATTTTGCCAGATTTTAATGCGTAAAGCCATGCCTAGCAAACCATAATCTCAATAATGTAAATGGACACTAAATAAGACATGATAAATTCCATACTACCCTTTAAGGGGCAGTTCAAAACTTTTGTTTATTCTTCTGGCTGTAGAAGAGAAACCCAACTCCAGCTAATGTACTTACTAGTAAATCTCCCAGCCCATGAAAGAATATAATTATGCACAGATCACTATCGTACTAAATAGATACACTTTTTACAAATTTCAATGACTAGTTCTAGTTGGAAGGGTGCTTAATCACTAATTGTGGATCCTGAGAGATTCCAGTGAGAGGATGAAGGGCCTGGCCTTTGAAGATGAACGGTTGAACCTGCCGATTCTTTCTGTAGTTGTAGCTTTAACATGGGCTCACCAAGGCCATCAGGGCTTGACTTTATTTCTAGGGACCAGGCCTTCCCAGGCCATAAGAAGGATCCTGAAACCTCCAAGGTCACTGGTCCAGCTGACCCTGCCCCATTTAAGCATCACTTCTGCCTGTCTCCTCTCTGGAACTTCATGTAGCAACCTGAAACTAGGGTCAAGTGGCCTTTATTTTCTATGATGATTACTTGTGGAGAAACTGTGACAAATCCATCAAGACTAATATTTTTTCTTGTGGAAGTCTGGTTGATTCTCTATGAATAATTTCTATGTGTTTGTACTGTGTAGAGTTAATACCCACTAGGGATATGTTAACAAAACTATAAATTCCTAGTGTAATACAGAATAGCAAGGTTTTCTGTGAACAATTTATATAGACAAGGTTTTTTTAAGTGTTAGGCACATTTCTCTTAGGAATTTAAGATGTTATAAGAGTTTTTTAAACATTCAATCTTTTTAATTATAAGAAACATTTGTTTCTAGAGCCAACTATTTAAGGTAATATTCTAATTAGAGTATTGATTTTATTACATCATATACCTCTAGAATGCCATCTTCTGTGGAGATAAAATTGCACAATAAATATAAGGTCTCTATTAAATCTTAAAAAGTAAAAAATAAAGTTGAGCTGTTTGCATTTAAATCCCAACTTTTCCACTTTCCATCTAAGTTGCTGTGCTTCAGTTTTCTTTTATGTAAAATTGAGGAATAGGGTAATTATTTAGGGAAAAATATTTTTAAGACTAAAAGACATAGTGGCATGATTTGTGTGAAGTTTTCAGAGCCTGTACGTGACAAGACTGAAGAAATGCTTGTATCATTATTGCTTTGACAAATGACATCAAAGCCAGGGAAGCAACTTGTCTTCAAAGGGAAACGTGTGCAAGTGGGAAGCAGACAGAGTCTAGGAGGAGAACTGAATGTTTTAGCCACTAAAACCAGATAATGCTGTGTCCCTGCTATGCCAGTTCATGGACTCTAGCACCATTTTTTTAGAACTAATTGTGGATCCTGAGAGATTCCAGTGAGAGGATGAAGGGCCTGGCCTTTGAAGATGAACGTTGAACCTGCCGATTCTTTCTGTAGTTGTAGCTTTAACATGGGCTCACCAAGGCCATCAGGGCTTGACTTTATTTCTAGGGACCAGGCCTTCCCAGGCCATAAGAAGGATCCTGAAACCTCCAAGGTCACTGGTCCAGCTGACCCTGCCCCATTTAAGCATCACTTCTGCCTGTCTCCTCTCTGGAACTTCATGTAGCAACCTGAAACTAGGGTCAAGTGGCCTTTATTTTCTATGATGATTACTTGTGGAGAAACTGTGACAAATCCATCAAGACTAATATTTTTTCTTGTGGAAGTCTGGTTGATTCTCTATGAATAATTTCTATGTGTTTGTACTGTGTAGAGTTAATACCCACTAGGGATATGTTAACAAAACTATAAATTCCTAGTGTAATACAGAATAGCAAGGTTTTCTGTGAACAATTTATATAGACAAGGTTTTTTTAAGTGTTAGGCACATTTCTCTTAGGAATTTAAGATGTTATAAGAGTTTTTTAAACATTCAATCTTTTTAATTATAAGAAACATTTGTTTCTAGAGCCAACTATTTAAGGTAATATTCTAATTAGAGTATTGATTTTATTACATCATATACCTCTAGAATGCCATCTTCTGTGGAGATAAAATTGCACAATAAATATAAGGTCTCTATTAAATCTTAAAAAGTAAAAAATAAAGTTGAGCTGTTTGCATTTAAATCCCAACTTTTCCACTTTCCATCTAAGTTGCTGTGCTTCAGTTTTCTTTTATGTAAAATTGAGGAATAGGGTAATTATTTAGGGAAAAATATTTTTAAGACTAAAAGACATAGTGGCATGATTTGTGTGAAGTTTTCAGAGCCTGTACGTGACAAGACTGAAGAAATGCTTGTATCATTATTGCTTTGACAAATGACATCAAAGCCAGGGAAGCAACTTGTCTTCAAAGGGAAACGTGTGCAAGTGGGAAGCAGACAGAGTCTAGGGAGGAGAACTGAATGTTTTAGCCACTAAAACCAGATAATGCTGTGTCCCTGCTATGCCAGTTCATGGACTCTAGCACCTGTTATTGGTGCTATTCAAAAGACTCGATACTGAAAAGAACTCTTAAGACTAAGGAAATATCCATGTTGGGTTACTTTGCCAAGTGACGATCTGTTCAGATATGTTATCTAATCTAGGACCCTTTAAATCATCAAAGAAGGAAGGTTCCCAATTAATATTTTATTTTTTTCTTTATTCTTTTTTTTTCTTTTCTGGCTGTGCTGGGTCTTTGTTGCTGCCGGTCAGTTTTTTCTAGTTGCCAGGAGCTAGGGCTGTTCTTAGTTGTGGTACAGGGATTTCTCATTGCTGTGGCTTCTTTATTGTAACACCTGGGCTTAGTCACTCCGAGACATGTGGGATCATCCCAAATCAGGGATCGAACCCATGTCACCTGCATTGGCAGGCAGATTCTTAACCTCTGAACCACCAGGGAAGACCCTGCTTTATTCTTCTTTATGTCTCTATTCTGTATTTTATAATTTTTTAACACTTGTCATGGATAGTAAAATTTGACCTATTTTCTCCTTTATCTTTGATGATGCTACACTTTCCTGGTTTTCCCCCCACCCCTCCAAGTGTTTGTTCTTTTTATTGAGGTACAGTTGATTTACAGTGTTGTGTTAGTTTTTTCTGAACAGCAAAGTAATTCAGTTATATACATGCACACACACACATATACATCTGTCATGTCTAACTCTTTGAAACCCGTGGACTATAGTTGGCCAGGTTCCTCTGTCCACAGAATTTTATAGGCAAGAATATTGGAGTGGACTACCATTCTCTACTCCAAGCGATCTTCCCAACCCAGGGATTTTACCTATGTCTCTTGTGTATCCTGCATTGGCAGGTGCATACTTTACCACTGGTGCCACTGGGAAATATATATATTCTTTTTATATTCTTTTCTACCATAATTTATCACAGGATATTGAATATAGTGCTTCTCTATCTATTACATGGAGTCCTCTTCTACTTAACTCAGGTTCTGTGCTTCATTCTTTTTTTTTTTTAATTTTTTTTTTTTTTTTGAGAAATATTCATCCTTTCAGCTTCACCTACCCCTTACAATTCAGATTACTCAATGTTACATATCAAGCTGCCTTCTTAACATCCTCTGGATATCTACACAAAGAGTTCAAAGTCAAGATGGCTAAAATAAAATTGTATTTTCACATCACCACAGTGAACATTATCCTCAATGGTGAAAAACTGAAAGCATTCCCTCTAAGATCAGGAACAAGACAAGGGTGTCCACTTTCACCACTCTTATTCAGCATGGTCCTGGAAGTTCTAGCAACAGCAATAAGAGAAGAGAAAGACATAAAAAGAATCCAGATTGGAAAGGAAGAAGTCAAACTCTCTCTTTTTGCAGATGACATGATATTATACATCGAAAATCCCAAAGACTCTATTACAAAACTACTAGAGCTAATCAGTGAATTCAGCAAAGTCGCAGGATACAAAATCAACACACAGAAATCACTGGCATTTCTATACACAAACAATGAAAAATCAGAAAACAAAATCAAAGAGGCAATCCCCTTCACCATTGCAACCAAAAGAATCAAATAGCTAGGAATAAACCTACCCAAAGAAACAAAAGAACTGTACACCAAAAATTACAAGACACTCATGAGAGACATTAAAGAAGACTTAAACAGATGGAGAGATATTCCATTTCCTGAGTCAGAAGAATCAATATTGTGAAAATGACCATACTACCAAATGTCATCTATAGATTCAATGAGATCCCTATCAAACTTCCAATAACATTCTTCACAGAACTAGACCGAAGTATAACACAGTTCATATGGAAGCACAGAAGATCTCGAATGGCCAAAGCAATCCTGAGAAAGAAAAACGGAGCTGGAGGAATCAGCCTCCCCAACTTCAGACTCTACTACAAAGCAACAGTCCTCAAGACAGTATGGTTCTAATTTATCACCATGCATTGGCAGGTATCTCCTGGTGCCACTGGGAAATATATATATTCTTTTTATATTCTTTTCTACCATAATTTATCACAGGATATTGAATATAGTGCTTCTCTATCTATTACATGGAGTCCTCTTCTACTTAACTCAGGTTCTGTGCTTCATTCTTTTTTTTTTTTAATTTTTTTTTTTTTTTTGAGAAATATTCATCCTTTCAGCTTCACCTACCCCTTACAATTCAGATTACTCAATGTTACATATCAAGCTGCCTTCTTAACATCCTCTGGATATCTACACAAAGAGTTCAAAGTCAAGATGGCTAAAATAAAATTGTATTTTCACATCACCACAGTGAACATTATCCTCAATGGTGAAAAACTGAAAGCATTCCCTCTAAGATCAGGAACAAGACAAGGGTGTCCACTTTCACCACTCTTATTCAGCATGGTCCTGGAAGTTCTAGCAACAGCAATAAGAGAAGAGAAAGACATAAAAAGAATCCAGATTGGAAAGGAAGAAGTCAAACTCTCTCTTTTTGCAGATGACATGATATTATACATCGAAAATCCCAAAGACTCTATTACAAAACTACTAGAGCTAATCAGTGAATTCAGCAAAGTCGCAGGATACAAAATCAACACACAGAAATCACTGGCATTTCTATACACAAACAATGAAAAATCAGAAAACAAAATCAAAGAGGCAATCCCCTTCACCATTGCAACCAAAAGAATCAAATAGCTAGGAATAAACCTACCCAAAGAAACAAAAGAACTGTACACCAAAAATTACAAGACACTCATGAGAGACATTAAAGAAGACTTAAACAGATGGAGAGATATTCCATTTCCTGAGTCAGAAGAATCAATATTGTGAAAATGACCATACTACCAAATGTCATCTATAGATTCAATGAGATCCCTATCAAACTTCCAATAACATTCTTCACAGAACTAGACCGAAGTATAACACAGTTCATATGGAAGCACAGAAGATCTCGAATGGCCAAAGCAATCCTGAGAAAGAAAAACGGAGCTGGAGGAATCAGCCTCCCCAACTTCAGACTCTACTACAAAGCAACAGTCCTCAAGACAGTATGGTTCTGGCACAAAAACAGAACTATAGACCAATGGAACAAGACAGAGAACCCAGAGACAAACCCACGCACCTATGAGTACCTTATTTTGGACAAACGAGGCGAAACTATAAAATGGGACAAAGACAGCCTCTTCAACAAGTGGTGCTGGGAAAATTGGACAGCTACATGCAAAAAAATGAAGTTGGAACATACCCTGACACCATGCACAAAGATCAACTCAAAATGGATTAAAGACCTAAATGTAAGACCAGAAACCATCAAACTCTTAGAGGAGAATATAGGCAAAACCCTCGAGGACATCAATCAAAGCAAGATCTTCTCTGACCCACCTACTAGAATAGTGGAACTAAAAAGACAAATGAACATGTGGGACCTAATGAAACTTACAAGCTTTTGTACAGCAAAAGAAATTACAAAAAAGCTGAACAGACAGCCCACAGAGTGGGAGAAAATCATAGCAAATGAAACAACAGACAAAGAATTAATCTCCAAAATCTACAAGCAACTCAGACAACTCAGCACCAGAAAAATGAACAACCCAATCAAAAAATGGGAAAAGGACCTAAACAGACACCTCTCCAATGATGACATACAGATGGCCCAAAACACATGATATGATGCTCAACTTCACTTATAATTAGAGAAATGCAAATCAAAACTACAATGAGATATCACCTCACACCCATCAGAATGGCCGTCATCCACAAATCGACAGACAATAAATGCTGGAGAGGGTGCGGAGAAAAGGGAACACTCCTGTAATGCTGGTGAGAATGTAAATTGATACAACCTCTATGGAAGACAGTATGGAGATTTCTTAAAAAACTAAGAATAGAAACACCATATGACCCAGCAATCCCACTCTTAGGCTTATATCCTGATGAAATCAAAACTGAAAGAAGCACCTGTACCCCAATGTTCATTGCAGCTCTCTATATAATAGCGAGAACATGGAAGCAACCTAGATGCCCACTGATGAACGAATGGATCCAAAAGCTCTGGTATATATATATACACAATGGAATACAACACAGCTGTAAAAAGAAATGCAGAAGAATCAGCCCTCATGAGGTGGCTGGCTCTAGAACGTATCATAAAAAGTGAATTTAGTCAGAAAGAAAAGGACAAGTACAATATACTAACACACATATATGGAATCTAATAGGATGGTAATGATGAATGTCACTTCCATCATCACATGCAGTGAAGCGACAGAAAGTCAGACATGGACAGTGGACATATGGACATTGTGGGGAAGGAATAGTGGGTGAGAGGTGTAAAGGAAGTAGTTTGAAGCCCTGTACTATCATATGTGAAGAAAATAGCTCTACTCATTGCTCTGTGAGAAAAGGGGATCCTGCGGGGTGCTGTATGATGGTCTGGAGGGGTGGGAAGTGGGGGATATACATATGACTAATCTGAGAACATACATATCTGTAAACAACAAAACTCTAAAAAGTTAAAAGTAAAATAAAATTTTAAAAAAATAAAAAATAAAAAAATAAATCTCCCACCAGCTGTCCAGTTGTAAGACAGTTGTTTCTTTTTTGATCTCCACTGTGGACTCCCTAGCCATCACCATTGTGGGCAGTTTCTTACACAATGGCTGGCACAGAGGAGCAATTCAGAAATGTCTTTGAGAGAATAAATAGCAGAATGAATAAGTAAACTATCCTACAAACACTTGGGTCACACACTGCAGAAGTATTCAGGGCTTTGTTGAACAATATGCTTTTATTTCTTCCTTTCTTCTAGAGTTCTGGAATGGTGGCTTTAAGAGATTATGAAAGCTTTCCTAAATTGAGATTCAATTTAGCAGCAAAACCAACTAAATTCCAGCCAAATACCTATCTTTAGATATATCTAAAGATCTACCTGACAACAAAAAATACCAAAAACAGTTGGAGATAATCAAATATTTTTCTTAGACCTTTTGAGCACAACTTTTTGTTGTAAATAATGGAATTTACACCTTTTGAAATCTCTTCAGTTTACTCCAAGGGCAGTGTGCCTCTAGAAATTCACCTGTATTTCATCTGCCTGCATGAAACTTGACGGTTATGAGAAATAATAAAATCTCTTTATGTATCATTTTCCCTCATTTATTTCTTAAAAATCGGAGGATCCTGAAAGCACCAAACACTGAAAACAGGTGTAGCCGTTGAGACTAATCTCTGTCTATTCAATGTGAAAAAATAAATGATACAGTCATGAATGATACAATCAGTTTGCATGGGATTCAACAATAACTCCTGCCTGATTAGTGTGTTAGAGCCTCAGATCATACCACTTTCAACTTTTAAAACATGCCAAGCCTCTTCCTGGACATAGAATGCATCCAGCTTGCTTTCTTTGACCGTTTCTCCCAAAACCTGACTTCAAAATTTGGGATTCTTCAAATAAAGGATCATTGAGCATCACCAGCTTCTAAAAAGATGATTCTATTGAAATCTACACATAAAGCCAAGCACAATGAATGTGTTTGAAAAAATACTTGATCATAAATAAATAAATTTATGAATCCTAGAATAAAAATGACTTCATGTAGGAAATGGAAGATTTTATGCCTGAATTCATATATAATTTTATGTATAAGATATTATATATGCATCTTTTTAAAGCCAGATGACCAAATAGCATAAATAATGTATGGATTAAAATTCAATTTGACTTTAAACAATTATGCAATGTTCTGAAATCTTCTCAAGCTATAGAGAAGTTAAATTTCCATTAGTATGGCTATTCTACAATGCTGCATTGTTCATTAATTGTTGCTTGAAGACTGAGTATGAAGTAATGGATACTATGGCACTTACATACTGCAGAAGTATTCAGGGCTTTGTTGAACAATATGCTTTTATTTCTTCCTTTCTTCTAGAGTTCTGGAATGGTGGCTTTAAGAGATTATGAAAGCTTTCCTAAATTGAGATTCAATTTAGCAGCAAAACCAACTAAATTCCAGCCAAATACCTATCTTTAGATATATCTAAAGATCTACCTGACAACAAAAAATACCAAAAACAGTTGGAGATAATCAAATATTTTCTTAGACCTTTTGAGCACAACTTTTTGTTGTAAATAATGGAATTTACACCTTTTGAAATCTCTTCAGTTTACTCCAAGGGCAGTGTGCCTCTAGAAATTCACCTGTATTTCATCTGCCTGCATGAAACTTGACGGTTATGAGAAATAATAAAATCTCTTTATGTATCATTTTCCCTCATTTATTTCTTAAAAATCGGAGGATCCTGAAAGCACCAAACACTGAAAACAGGTGTAGCCGTTGAGACTAATCTCTGTCTATTCAATGTGAAAAAATAAATGATACAGTCATGAATGATACAATCATTTTGCATGGGATTCAACAATAACTCCTGCCTGATTAGTGTGTTAGAGCCTCAGATCATACCACTTTCAACTTTTAAAACATGCTAAGCCTCTTCCTGGACATAGAATGCATCCAGCTTGCTTTCTTTGACCGTTTCTCCCAAAACCTGACTTCAAAATTTGGGATTCTTCAAATAAAGGATCATTGAGCATCACCAGCTTCTAAAAAGATGATTCTATTGAAATCTACACATAAAGCCAAGCACAATGAATGTGTTTGAAAAAATACTTGATCATAAATAAATAAATTTATGAATCCTAGAATAAAAATGACTTCATGTAGGAAATGGAAGATTTTATGCCTGAATTCATATATAATTTTATGTATAAGATATTATATATGCATCTTTTTAAAGCCAGATGACCAAATAGCATAAATAATGTATGGATTAAAATTCAATTTGACTTTAAACAATTATGTAATGTTCTGAAATCTTCTCAAGCTATAGAGAAGTTAAATTTCCATTAGTATGGCTATTCTACAATGCTGCATTGTTCATTAATTGTTGCTTGAAGACTGAGTATGAAGTAATGGATACTATGGCACTTACATAATATTTTATATTTGCAAAGTGCTTTGCAATTGTGTGTCAATTAAATGTTAACTGGCCTTATAACCATTATGAATGAGAATGAAAATTCCTATATGCAAAAGGACAGATTATTAGAACTTTAAAAATGAGACCAGAAACCTTTTCATTAACTACATATGTCCTGTAAATTATTGACCTGTCTACATCTTCCATTTTATGAAGAGTCTAAAAGTAAAAGTCTAAAATACAACTAGTCATTTTTCAATTATTTTCATTCAGGTTTTGGAACAGAAACTGCACTGATTCCAACAGCCACATATTTCTTTCTAATCAATATCCATCCTAAGTTGTCCATCTACCCTGGGTTTTAGTGCATCTTGGCATGAATATTTTTCTTTCTTTCTTTCTTTCTTTATTTAGGTGGGGGTGGGGTGGGGAGGGAGGGGAGCAGGCGGGTCATTTCCATTGGTCTTTCATTTGTCCATTTTCATCCATCTTTGTTCTTTGGCCCATGTGGGCCTCCCATCGCGGTGTCCTCTGTTGTCGCAGAGCACAGGTTCTGGGCGCATGCGCTCCAGAGCTCCGGCTTGGTAATTGGACACATCGGTCCAGCCGCTCCGCGGCATGTGGGATCTTCCCAGGCCAGGGCTCAAACCGGCGCCCCTTGCACTGCAAGGTGGTGTCCTTCCCCACTGGACCCCCAGGGAAGCCCTGAATATTTCTTTACTTCAACTCTCTATACTATAGAAAACCTTTATTAGTCAGTAGAAATATAACAAATTTCTTGTATTGCTGACAACAAAGTCTTTCAGGCTCTTGCTGATTATTCAAATGCGTTCATCCTTCAAAAGGACTAATCCATATTTTTTAAAATATATTATCTTTTCTATCTTTGTGTCATGTGTTATAAGTATGGAATGTTTTCATAAATAACAGTATTTATTCTTATTAGCGATAATGTTCCCTAAAATCTTATATTAGAATAATTTTTTAATTAGGTTTAGTTTTGTTTTAAATAAAGTTGAGTGATCTGAAAGAACACATGCCAAATTTACTAATTGAAAGAAACTCTTTAAGAGCTCATATACATCACACCTTGAAACTTCCTACTCAAAGTAGTTATTTGTTGAGAAACAATTGTAAATAGAATCTATGCTGAGCAACTACACTCCAATAAAGATTAAGTTTAAACAATCTCTGCTGGCATCTTATAAAGCAGTGATTATAAAATACACGTACAGTTTAACTATATAGTAATGTGCCTGATTCTTTAATCAAACAAACCAGGATGTTGACATTGCTGATCTAAGTCAGGAAGACTGAGTAAAATGCACTGGGATTGTTCAGGGCATGTCATTCAGGTTTTGGAACAGAAACTGCACTGATTCCAACAGCCACATATTTCTTTCTAATCAATATCCATCCTAAGTTGTCCATCTACCCTGGGTTTTAGTGCATCTTGGCATGAATATTTTTCTTTCTTTCTTTCTTTCTTTATTTAGGTGGGGGTGGGGTGGGGAGGGAGGGGAGCAGGCGGGTCATTTCCATTGGTCTTTCATTTGTCCATTTTCATCCATCTTTGTTCTTTGGCCCATGTGGGCCTCCCATCGCGGTGTCCTCTGTTGTCGCAGAGCACAGGTTCTGGGCGCATGCGCTCCAGAGCTCCGGCTTGGTAATTGGACACATCGGTCCAGCCGCTCCGCGGCATGTGGGATCTTCCCAGGCCAGGGCTCAAACCGGCGCCCCTTGCACTGCAAGGTGGTGTCCTTCCCCACTGGACCCCCAGGGAAGCCCTGAATATTTCTTTACTTCAACTCTCTATACTATAGAAAACCTTTATTAGTCAGTAGAAATATAACAAATTTCTTGTATTGCTGACAACAAAGTCTTTCAGGCTCTTGCTGATTATTCAAATGCGTTCATCCTTCAAAAGGACTAATCCATATTTTTTAAAATATATTATCTTTTCTATCTTTGTGTCATGTGTTATAAGTATGGAATGTTTTCATAAATAACAGTATTTATTCTTATTAGCGATAATGTTCCCTAAAATCTTATATTAGAATAATTTTTTAATTGGGTTTAGTTTTGTTTTAAATAAAGTTGAGTGATCTGAAAGAACACATGCCAAATTTACTAATTGAAAGAAACTCTTTAAGAACTCATATACATCACACCTTGAAACTTCCTACTCAAAGTAGTTATTTGTTGAGAAACAATTGTAAATAGAATCTATGCTGAGCAACTACACTCCAATAAAGATTAAGTTTAAACAATCTCTGCTGGCATCTTATAAAGCAGTGATTATAAAATACACGTACAGTTTAACTATATAGTAATGTGCCTGATTCTTTAATCAAACAAACCAGGATGTTGACATTGCTGATCTAAGTCAGGAAGACTGAGTAAAATGCACTGGGATTGTTCAGGAGACATGTCATAAGGTCTGGAAATGGAGAGGGTGGTGATTGGGCTGAGAAAGTGAAGGCAAGGTAAGGGGGGTGGGGGGGCTGCTGTGGAACCGTCACAGTGAAACAATACCCAGTGAAGAAGTAGCAGGGGAGAGAGGAAAAGGCATTGTCACAAATGCAGGCGACAGTGCAAACATGAGCTTATTTGAGACGTTTCTGAATTAGAAGACATGTCTGAGGGGTAAATGAGAGAAGAGAACCAGAGCGTGGAGGTGGGGCTGAGGCTGGGCATAATGGATTTTCCCGTCATCTGCACAGTTATTTCTGTGAGTTGGTTGTAAACAGAGATTTGAACTTTGAGCAAACGCAAGATGTAAATTACTCATATTTCCTCTGGAATGCTTTGCTAACCTTAGGTAAAGATATCATGTCAATTATATTATACAAGATTGTATACAAGTAGAGAACGATATAAAGAAATAAAATCATCCAAGTAGAACAGAGCTGTTTTCATGAATCCTTAATTGTCATCACCTGTTATATATGTAACTAACGTTTCCACACAAAATGCCTTAAATACAGTCATTTTAAGGTGTCGAAGGCCTTTCTCTGGGGCAGCGAGTAGAATTTAGGGTTGAGGTTAGCCTCAGAGTCCAGGGTGTCCTGGCTCTGGAAGAGTGAGTTTCTAAAGTTCATTTTTTCTGACTAACCCCTATCAATAAGGCTTCACCTGGTGGCTCAGATGGTGAAGAATCAGCCTGCAATGCAGGAGACACAGATTAGATGCCTGGGTTGGGAAGATCCTCTGGAGAAGGAAATGACTACCCACTTCAATATTCTTGTTTGAGAAATCCCACAGAGGAGCCTGGCAGGCCACAGTCCAAAGAGCGCTCGCAGAGTCTGACACAACTTAGTGACGAAACACCACACTAGCCATATCTAATCATTGCTCATTTGTGTTGGATAGTTCATCCTTATCCAGGTCGGACACAGAATTGATTTCAGGTATAAAATAAACTTCTGAAATATTCATATTTATTAATTTTCCTAAAATATTTTACATTTTAAATTATAGTCTAATAGAGCCTTAAATTTAAAATACAAAACTCAAGACAAAGAGAAGTTAAACACAGTCAATAAATAAGGTATGCTCAATGTACATTGGTAGTATACATTTTTTTAAGTAAAATACTTAGAAATGAGAAGTTTCAAAATAAAAAACTTGGTTGTTTTCTGTTAGCAGACAAGTAAAAGAGTTTTTAACTTAAGTCGTAGGGACGAACTCTAATGAGAAGCACCCGTCTACTGTGAAAGATCTGAAGGGAAAAAAAAAAGGTATTTAGTGATACATTTGGGGCAGTCTGACAAACAAGAATAAATTCACATCAAATTAAAAGGTCACTTTAAAGTAGAAAGAATTGTATTTGAGCATTAAAGAGAGTCATAGAGGCTCTATTCCAAGTCATAATACACAGCCAAATATACATGTATTTTTCACTATAAAATAACGAATCTTTCCCTGAACATATTTAGAAAGAAAGTTTATTGGCAGATTTACTAGCATACTTGTGGTATATTTGTCTCACCACTTGGAAGATGTTGCTTCCAACCTACAAAGAAATGCTTCTTATTTTTGTAGGATATGCGAAGTTTAAAAATCGGCTTCATAGTTTGCATTCTAGGTGTGTCCTATGTTCCATATATGATCTGTGGAGTCAGGATGAAAATGTAACACTTGTGTGTGAGCAAGAAATTTTGTATCTCATACAAGTTATTTATATAATTCACTGAGACTAAAACAGAATACATTGCCAATTGAAATCTTTACATAAGAAAGAAAATATGTGCAATGTGTAAGACAGTGCTTGAAAGCTGTTATATCTGACACATTTCTGTGGCTTCATCAATCAATTGTGGATTCTTTGATGCAAGAGTTTTCTGTTTTACACTTTCTCAATGAGTACACAGCAATACATAAGGCTTAATATCTTTTTTCTTCATATAGTTCTCTCATTAAACCAATCTATTTGAAAACATTTTTTCCACAGTGGATATGTGAGAGCAGCAACACAGGATGTTTTCCTCTTTATCCCAAGAATCTACTTAATAACCCAAGCATTCATATGCAATAATTTGTGAGCCAAAGCAAGCTGGTGATCGAATAGGGGTATTTACCAAAGGTTCTACTGGAGAAAAAAGCCTGGATGCTGAACCTAACAACCTCTGCCACCAAGCGGAAATGCCCCCATGAATGGTGAGGAGCCCTCACCTGGGACACTTCTCCAGTAAACAGTGTTCTCACTTCATTCAGCACTTTACCCAAATCCTTAACTTAAGGGGAAAACTGTTAGTGCTGGAGCAGAAGCCCGGGGTGGGGCTGAACACAAAGTCATGTGAAAAACTATTTCATCAGTGAAAAGGAGCCTATAAATAGCCAGAAGTATCAAAGCCAACCATCTCATTTGGCCATGTTTTCCTTGGCCCGCTATTATTAATTATGATCCTTTTCTCTGCTGTTAGACTCCAGTGGGATGAACTGTGTGGAACATAGACAGGATTGCCAGGCTTAGTAAGTGAAAGCACAGGGTGCTCAGTTAAATTTGAATTTTAGATAAACAATGTATGTATTTTTCAATGGATTTTTTAAAAATAGACCATTTATTATTTGTTAGGTATCTGAAATACAAATTTTATTGGCCACTTTATATTTGATCAGTCAATCTTAGATCTGGGGCGAATTCATGGAAGAAGACAAACATGTGAAGAAAAAGGGAAGAGGGGATGCAGGAGAGCCCAGGTCACATCAGACCAGCCTTTCATTAATCTAATCCTCTGGAGTCCTCTCTCTCCACCTCTACTTGAGTCTCATGCTGAGCGCTTCTTGTGAGTTCTCTTCTACTCTCTTAGAAATTTGAAAGCCTGCTTTGAGATAAGACTGAGAAATATATTTTACTACACTTTTTCCAAACTACTTTTTTGTGAGCCTTTGCCTGGTTAAAAACCTCCTCCTGAAGGCCACACACTGTTTGAATTTTTCACTGGACTCTTGGAAGCACACAGTTTGTCTCCTAAAAGCCTAGAAATAATTGGAGCTAATGAAATAGGAAGCCTCCAAAGCACCTTGAGATCCGTGATTTCACATTTTCAAATGGTTTTTTAAAAAAAATCTCAAGGAAATTTTAACTCTCCTCCTAAACCAACATTTCAGTTCAACTTCTCATCTAAAACTTGCTTGTCATTATCATATATAATAAACATGCTTGGGACAACTCATTCAAGGAAGATGCTATGTACAAGACAGGATGTTGTGATTTTATGGTATTAAACTGGTGGAGGGCAGCCAGACTATAAACCTGGAGAGCTTCAGCAATTATGGCCAGTAATGTGATGGTACTGCACAGAAAATAAAAATGTTGTCCACCACTCCGGTTCTACAGGGATCAAGCCATGAGACATTGCAATGCATCCTAAAAGGAACTCAGAAGGGAGAAAAATAGGAAACATTCCTTACATTGAATGTTCTGGTCTCTAGATAATTAAGATATATAACTAAGGTAAATTTTCAATGACCCTAGGTTCTTGTACCTTTCTACACATAGAAAAGGACTAAAATAATTAACTAAAACTATCTATCCTTTGTGATTAACAGTAATCTTTGGATGTTCAACTACATGCTCTTTCCTTAGCAAACAAACAAACAAAAAAAATCATATATATCCTGGTTCACCTTTACCTCTTCAATGAAGTTCCTCATCTGAAGGCCATTTTCCAGGATATAGTCATCAGTAAGATCCCTAAATTAAACCGAAGTCATAACTTTCGTGTGTGTATTTTTCTTTCAGCTGCTAGTGTGCTGAAAAATTCTAATCCAATTGGTAACTTAAGTTTGACTTATACTCTCTTCTCCATGCATCTGTTTTATTGTCTGTCATTACTGTGTGGAGCACAGGGTGACACTCAGGGTTTCTGAGGTAGACTCCATGGCCATGTTAATCTAGTTGAACCCTTGGAAGCTAGAGGGTTAAGGAGAAGCACTTCACTATTCCTTCAATGAACTCATGCTTTGGCTCTCCCCCATGCATATAGAATGCAGCTCACACAGAGAATGAGTATATGATGCTGTGATCTCATCCTGTAGAGGGACATTACTTTGTTGGCTCTCACACTTGAAGCAATTTGAATTTCTCAGCAGTCATACATCACCCATTTTGACAGAATTTTCAGGTTTGTTTTCCCTTTAAATTTCCCAGAATTGGACAGCCTTCAGGATGCTGAGACAGAACAAATTAGTTCAACTTCTCATCTAAAACTTGCTTGTCATTATCATATATAATAAACATGCTTGGGACAACTCATTCAAGGAAGATGCTATGTACAAGACAGGATGTTGTGATTTTATGGTATTAAACTGGTGGAGGGCAGCCAGACTATAAACCTGGAGAGCTTCAGCAATTATGGCCAGTAATGTGATGGTACTGCACAGAAAATAAAAATGTTGTCCACCACTCCGGTTCTACAGGGATCAAGCCATGAGACATTGCAATGCATCCTAAAAGGAACTCAGAAGGGAGAAAAATAGGAAACATTCCTTACATTGAATGTTCTGGTCTCTAGATAATTAAGATATATAACTAAGGTAAATTTTCAATGACCCTAGGTTCTTGTACCTTTCTACACATAGAAAAGGACTAAAATAATTAACTAAAACTATCTATCCTTTGTGATTAACAGTAATCTTTGGATGTTCAACTACATGCTCTTTCCTTAGCAAACAAACAAACAAAAAAAATCATATATATCCTGGTTCACCTTTACCTCTTCAATGAAGTTCCTCATCTGAAGGCCATTTTCCAGGATATAGTCATCAGTAAGATCCCTAAATTAAACCGAAGTCATAACTTTCGTGTGTGTATTTTTCTTTCAGCTGCTAGTGTGCTGAAAAATTCTAATCCAATTGGTAACTTAAGTTTGACTTATACTCTCTTCTCCATGCATCTGTTTTATTGTCTGTCATTACTGTGTGGAGCACAGGGTGACACTCAGGGGTTTCTGAGGTAGACTCCATGGCCATGTTAATCTGGTTGAACCCTTGGAAGCTAGAGGGTTAAGGAGAAGCACTTCACTATTCCTTCAATGAACTCATGCTTTGGCTCTCCCCCATGCATATAGAATGCAGCTCACACAGAGAATGAGTATATGATGCTGTGATCTCATCCTGTAGAGGGACATTACTTTGTTGGCTCTCACACTTGAAGCAATTTGAATTTCTCAGCAGTCATACATCACCCATTTTGACAGAATTTTCAGGTTTGTTCTTTATTCCAGGCCTAATGGATGAAATGAAACTTGGTGAGCTCCCAGAATTGGACAGCCTTCAGGATGCTGAGACAGAACAAATGAAAGAAGAAAGTCCTTGCTTCAGTTCTCCAGAACTAAGCCTTCCCATAGCCTGTGGTGGGATCCTATTGTTTCAGTGAAAAGCCAAAAACGTTGTGAACCAGCAAGTAGTCTCTAAAATGATGAAAGTTCCAAGTTTCCACAACCTTTGGTTCAGCCTTCCTGTTCCTCTGCCCAAAGAAAATGGCATTTACAGTATGAACAATACCTGACCGTCACCATCGAGCAAAATGACTTACACATGCAAAGGAGATTCTCAATACAATTGGCTCATGACTGAGGATCTCCAACAGAAAAGATAGATCATACACTCAGTTCAAATTGTTAGGGTTAGGTTTCTTTATTTGGCGTTTTGATTTTATATGTTTCATTTAAAAATCATTCCAAATTTCTTTAAGATTGATAGTCCTAAATCTAGTCCTGTTGTACTTGTTTGTTAAGAATAACATCAGATAACAGTTTTTAATGAATGAATGTTCAGATGCATTTGTTAGATGTACCATTTCAGGTACATTTTTCATAAACCTTCCTGAAATATATGAACTTCTTATGTTAAGTTATATTCTATTTCTTAGCAGACCATACGCAGGCTGAAAACATTTCATATTTGGTTTTTATATTATAATTCTGGTATTGCTTCTGCTGATGATTGGTATGTGAAAACAGATAAAAGCCTTTGACCTAGATAAAATAACATTTTGAAGGCTGAAAGTAGAGTTAGATTTTTACATTGGACTCTAACTTTTGCTTCCTCAAATGAAAATCATATACAATAGGAAATCCCATAAGCATCTGAATGGGGTGAAAACATTGTTTCTCGTAACTGAACTTTGATTTCTTTATTAGTTAAACTCAGTAAGGATGGAGGGCAGGACTGGTGTGGAATTGATGTATACTGATGTATTATGAAACATTACAGCTGAGCTGCATGGCCCCTGGGTTGAGGTCAAGTGAAGGTGGAAGAGATGACTTCATTCAGGTTCCTGCCAGAAGCTTGATATCCGGTGTCGACTACTGACAACAAGCCAAGTGAATTCACTAACATTTGGACATTGTACAATAAGTTTGGTGCTTCATGTGGCTGACTAATTGGTCTGTACACCCCAGATTAAACTACTCATGAAAGCTGAGGTGTTGTCAGGATTCAAGTTTTACTCCAAACGAAAAGAAGTACTTAGTTTTATTCACAGACAACCCTGTAGACCTGACTCAGGTGTATGTCTGAATACTAACAAATATAAAGGACCCAGGCACTTTAGATGAGGATAAATTTTAGAGCTAAACTTCTTTTAGATAAAATGATTGTTTCCATCCACATGATGTGCTTGTTTATTTGCATATTGCCCTCCCCATACCATATTTGAATAAAAGGTCTCTGAGCATGAATATGGTTACTTTGGTTATGGCTATGGTATTCCCCATATGCATAAGAGTCCCAGGCTCATAAGGAGACTTAACAGATATTTATTAAATGAATGATAAATGATGAACATAAGAAAGGTTAAACTCGGGATACTGGGTACCACTAAGTAAAGGAAAGATAGGAGTAGCCTGCTGAGAGTTACAGAGTGGTATCACCTGTCTGTGGAATATCACTTTCAGAAAAGATCAAGTATAAATATGACAAAATGTTAAGCTCTAAAAACAACAACCAACCAACCATTTAAAAAACTCCAAAAGAGAAAATCCTTCAACCACAGTTAAACAGTTGTGGGATAGGATAAAATAAATATTTTTCACAACTCGCTAGAGTACATGCTATGCAATTAAAAATTATAAATGGCTTTGATTCACATAGAGAAAAATATAAAATTATTTTCCTCCTTTTTGTCTATTAGGTTAACTCTTTTAAAGTTAATTCTTTGCTGTCTTATCAACTAAGTCTGTGTCTCATTTTAGTGAGAACTGGTCATAAGAACCATAAGAAATAAAAATTGTTGTTGCTTAATTTATATTGCATTGAAAGCTATAATTGACAGTTTCAGATTATACACTGCACTTAGTCAAAGGTTTAATATTTAACAATATATTTGACTAATTTAAATTATTCAAGCACATCCTGATCTTAGAGAGTCCAAATTATTTGGACAAAAATGCTTTGTCAATTACGTTGACCAAATAATTTTGATTTTCTATTTTATTTAGCTTCTTTTATAGACTACATCCCTTGTGGACTATAGAAAGCATCCTGGCACATACTATATTCTAGTTCTTATTCATTGACAGAAATATGTTTTCTGTCTCTTGGACTATAAATTAAAAATTCAAAAATTGAAGTTCCATTGATTTTTCTGTATACATAAATGGCAATGCCAAACAAATGATACATAGACAAAATATCAAACCTTAATCTCACATGTTGACACTGATACCTTTAGAGCTAAATTATTTCATTGCAACTATTTGGCAGTTGGAAATATTTTGTTGTTGTTGTTCTTTATCCTTGACTCAACATGTTTCAAGCTTTCACTCAATCCATAACCTCTACAGGAAGTAGTATAACAGAGCAATGCATACCCAAAAGCACTCTTTATTTTTTATTTTATAGTGGAGTATAGTTAATTTACAACATTGCATTAGTTTCAGATGTACAGCAAAGAGATTTAGTTATACATAAACATATATCCATTGTTCTCCAGATTATTTTCTTGTATAAATTATTATAGAACACTAAGTAGAGTTCTCAAAGAGATTTCTCTGTGTACGAATCTAGAACATTGTATAACCTTATTTCTAAAAAAGTTCCTCTAAACTTTCCCTATACCATAAATGGGAGTCTGCTGCTCTCCTTTCCATTCACTTCATTCATTTATTACAGGTAACTATGTGGACAGTGGACAGAAACATTATTCTCTCTACATAAAGTCTTATGGAAAGTCTAAACGTAACTCTTTGGAACTCTTAAGATTCTGTTTTGCTGGATGATAAGTTGAATGATAAGTGAGGAGAAAGAGCCCCCCAAAATCAAACAGAAAAAGAGTATCAAGATTCTTAGAAGGCTGTCCAACTCAGATGTTATTTGAAATTATCTAGGGAATTTGTGGAAAATCTTATCTAAGACTTTACTTGGATATTTTTGGCCCCCAAAAATTCCTTTTGCCTCTGAATTTATATTAACAAATAGACTAATTTAAATTATTCAAGCACATCCTGATCTTAGAGAGTCCAAATTATTTGGACAAAATGCTTTGTCAATTACGTTGACCAAATAATTTTGATTTTCTATTTTATTTAGCTTCTTTTATAGACTACATCCCTTGTGGACTCTAGAAAGCATCCTGGCACATACTATATTCTAGTTCTTATTCATTGACAGAAATATGTTTTCTGTCTCTTGGACTATAAATTAAAAATTCAAAAATTGAAGTTCCATTGATTTTTCTGTATACATAAATGGCAATGCCAAACAAATGATACATAGACAAAATATCAAACCTTAATCTCACATGTTGACACTGATACCTTTAGAGCTAAATTATTTCATTGCAACTATTTGGCAGTTGGAAATATTTTGTTGTTGTTGTTCTTTATCCTTGACTCAACATGTTTCAAGCTTTCACTCAATCCATAACCTCTACAGGAAGTAGTATAACAGAGCAATGCATACCCAAAAGCACTCTTTATTTTTTATTTTATAGTGGAGTATAGTTAATTTACAACATTGCATTAGTTTCAGATGTACAGCAAAGAGATTTAGTTATACATAAACATATATCCATTGTTCTCCAGATTATTTTCTTGTATAAATTATTATAGAACACTAAGTAGAGTTCTCAAAGAGATTTCTCTGTGTACGAATCTAGAACATTGTATAACCTTATTTCTAAAAACGTTCCTCTAAACTTTCCCTATACCATAAATGGGAGTCTGCTGCTCTCCTTTCCATTCACTTCATTCATTTATTACAGGTAACTATGTGGACAGTGGACAGAAACATTATTCTCTCTACATAAAGTCTTATGGAAAGTCTAAACGTAACTCTTTGGAACTCTTAAGATTCTGTTTTGCTGGATGATAAGTTGAATGATAAGTGAGGAGAAAGAGCCCCCCAAAATCAAACAGAAAAAGAGTATCAAGATTCTTAGAAGGCTGTCCAACTCAGATGTTATTTGAAATTATCTAGGGAATTTGTGGAAAATCTTATCTAAGACTTTACTTGGATATTTTTGGATAAAACTATTCTACCCCAAACAGGCTAGATGTACTTTCTCATTCTGTGTCTTTTGTAGCCTCTGTCTTTTGTCAGGTGGGGCTAGTGGGAAAGAACATGCCTGACATGTAGGAGACACAGAGAGTTAGATTCAATCTCCGGGTCAGGAAAATCCCCTGGAAAAGGTAATGGCTATCCATTGGCGGGCTATGGTGCATAGCATTGTAAAGAGCCAGAGATGACAAGTGGCTTAGCATGCAGCAGCTTCTGTCTAGAATGCCTTTGTACCCTCTGTCATATGAATAAAGTCCCCTCTTGTCCAAGACTCAGTGCAAAAGGAACCAAACTCTCTGTTTATAGCTTTCTCTAATTCTTCTGATAGGAGTCATTTCTCCTTCCTCTGAATTTCCCCAGCATCTTTATTGGGAAATCTTTTCAACATTTTCAACATATTCAACAACTTTCTATATATTTCAGACAATAAACTTTTGGGATATTGTGGGTATTATCTATCTTTGCATCCTACATCTTACCCAGATGAATGTTTTGCATACAATAGGCTGTTATTGATATATTCATGGCGAATAATAACTGAATAGTATCATTTTCTTTTCCCAGGAAGGAAGAGCTCAAAAATTACATAGTTTAGCAGTGTATCTTTTTCTGTATCTAGTCAGACTATCTCCTTCATAAAACAAAAAGCTGGAGGGCTTCCCTGGTGGTCCAGTGGGTAAAGAGTCAGCCTTGCAGTGCAAAGGGCACTGGTTGGATTCCTGGCCCAGGAAGATCCCACATGCTGAGAAACGGCTGGGCCAGTGTGTCCAATTACAAGCCAGCACTCTGAGTGTAAAGAGTCAAAACCTTGCAAAGAATAAGATGGATGATAAGTTGAATGATAAGTGAGGAGAAAGAGCCCCCCAAAATCAAACAGAAAAAGAGTATCAAGATTCTTAGAAGGCTGTCCAACTCAGATGTTATTTGAAATTATCTAGGGAATTTGTGGAAAATCTTATCTAAGACTTTACTTGGATATTTTTGGATAAAACTATTCTACCCCAAACAGGCTAGATGTACTTTCTCATTCTGTGTCTTTTGTAGCCTCTGTCTTTTGTCAGGTGGGGCTAGTGGGAAAGAACATGCCTGACATGTAGGAGACACAGAGAGTTAGATTCAATCTCCGGGTCAGGAAAATCCCCTGGAAAAGGTAATGGCTATCCATTGGCGGGCTATGGTGCATAGCATTGTAAAGAGCCAGAGATGACAAGTGGCTTAGCATGCAGCAGCTTCTGTCTAGAATGCCTTTGTACCCTCTGTCATATGAATAAAGTCCCCTCTTGTCCAAGACTCAGTGCAAAAGGAACCAAACTCTCTGTTTATAGCTTTCTCTAATTCTTCTGATAGGAGTCATTTCTCCTTCCTCTGAATTTCCCCAGCATCTTTATTGGGAAATCTTTTCAACATTTTCAACATATTCAACAACTTTCTATATATTTCAGACAATAAACTTTTGGGATATTGTGGGTATTATCTATCTTTGCATCCTACATCTTACCCAGATGAATGTTTTGCATACAATAGGCTGTTATTGATATATTCATGGCGAATAATAACTGAATAGTATCATTTTCTTTTCCCAGGAAGGAAGAGCTCAAAAATTACATAGTTTAGCAGTGTATCTTTTTCTGTATCTAGTCAGACTATCTCCTTCATAAAACAAAAAGCTGGAGGGCTTCCCTGGTGGTCCAGTGGGTAAAGAGTCAGCCTTGCAGTGCAAAGGGCACTGGTTGGATTCCTGGCCCAGGAAGATCCCACATGCTGAGAAACGGCTGGGCCAGTGTGTCCAATTACAAGCCAGCACTCTGGAGTGCATAGGCCCAGAGCCAGTGCTCTGCAAGAAGAGAGGCCACTGAGATCGTGGGCCCACACATGCCAAAGAATAAAGATGGATGAAAAATAAACAATGACTTAGAGGCAAAAAAAAAAAAAATGAAATAAAATAAAAGGCTGGAGAGTCAGCCTATCTAAAACAGAAAAGAAGTGGAAGAGAAAGAAAAGAAAACAAAACAAAACCTGATAATGGAAGCTATAAACCAGCTGTTATACCTTTTAAGCTCCAGGAATTCAACATAATCTTACTTCCCAGGAATCTCAGAGCTGCTGAATGTCTGATTCCACAATAAAATTCTAAACATTACATTAAAAGGCTGGCTAGTTAACTGATCATTCAGGTTCCACTTCTCTCCATATTCTGCTTGGCTCTTAGCTATGAAATGGCAACAGAAAAGCTGAAACTAAAGTTCTGATCAAAGAAAATATCGTTAAGGGGTGGGATGTTAAAAATGAGATTCTCACTTGAAATTATTGTGTCTTTCAAATATAAATTAAATTCGAATGACAAATCTACCCATGAGAGCTTTCCCTTAAGCAATCTGAATTTACCTGTGTTTTTATTTTGTTTTTCTGTTCATCTTTATAGGAACCTGGTATAATTTAGCTTTCTGATACCTCGCTAGTCATTACATGGGTTTCCCAGGTTGTTCTAGTTGTAAAGACCTATCTTGCCACTGCAGGAAGCATAAGAGATGCAGGTTTAATCCAGAGATTCTCTGTAGGAGGGAATGGTAACCCACTCCAGTATTCTTGCTTGCAGAACGCCTTGGACAGAGGAACCTGGTAAACTTCTGGTCCATAGGGTTGCACAGAATCAGAAACAACTGAAGCAACTTAGCACACATGCATACAACCATTACATATTGCACAGGATAATGTTTCTGAAGAGAAAGTTCCCTCTTATAGTTTAATAGTCATATCCAGGTCACATATTTAATGTGAAAGCTCCGCTTCAGAATCTGGATTTTCTGTTTCCTAATTCAGAGTTTTGACATAAATGTTAAAAATCCAGATACCATTAAATATCAAGCCTCCTTTGTAAAACCTGATTCCATTAATAATTCAACCCAAATGGAATTTTTCCAGGAAACATCTATTACCCAAAGCAAGAAACGGAGTAATAAGACACATGTAATAAAATTTAAAATAAAGGTAAGGGAAGCACTTTGGCAATTCATCAAAAGCTAAAAAATAGAGTCACCATATGACAATTCTAAGTTAAGTATTACTCGCTCAGAGTCAGCCTATCTAAAACAGAAAAGAAGTGGAGGAAAGAAAAGAAAACAAAACAAAACCTGATAATGGAAGCTATAAACCAGCTGTTATACCTTTTAAGCTCCAGGAATTCAACATAATCTTACTTCCCAGGAATCTCAGAGCTGCTGAATGTCTGATTCCACAATAAAATTCTAAACATTACATTAAAAGGCTGGCTAGTTAACTGATCATTCAGGTTCCACTTCTCTCCATATTCTGCTTGGCTCTTAGCTATGAAATGGCAACAGAAAAGCTGAAACTAAAGTTCTGATCAAAGAAAATATCGTTAAGGGGTGGGATGTTAAAAATGAGATTCTCACTTGAAATTATTGTGTCTTTCAAATATAAATTAAATTCGAATGACAAATCTACCCATGAGAGCTTTCCCTTAAGCAATCTGAATTTACCTGTGTTTTTATTTTGTTTTTCTGTTCATCTTTATAGGAACCTGGTATAATTTAGCTTTCTGATACCTCGCTAGTCATTACATGGGTTTCCCAGGTTGTTCTAGTTGTAAAGACCTATCTTGCCACTGCAGGAAGCATAAGAGATGCAGGTTTAATCCAGAGATTCTCTGTAGGAGGGAATGGTAACCCACTCCAGTATTCTTGCTTGCAGAACGCCTTGGACAGAGGAACCTGGTAAACTTCTGGTCCATAGGGTTGCACAGAATCAGAAACAACTGAAGCAACTTAGCACACATGCATACAACCATTACATATTGCACAGGATAATGTTTCTGAAGAGAAAGTTCCCTCTTATAGTTTAATAGTCATATCCAGGTCACATATTTAATGTGAAAGCTCCGCTTCAGAATCTGGATTTTCTGTTTCCTAATTCAGAGTTTTGACATAAATGTTAAAAATCCAGATACCATTAAATATCAAGCCTCCTTTGTAAAACCTGATTCCATTAATAATTCAACCCAAATGGAATTTTTCCAGGAAACATCTATTACCCAAAGCAAGAAACGGAGTAATAAGACACATGTAATAAAATTTAAAATAAAGGTAAGGGAAGCACTTTGGCAATTCATCAAAAGCTAAAAAATAGAGTCACCATATGACAATTCTAAGTTAAGTATTACTCGCTCAGTCCTGCCTGACTCTTTATAACCCCAGGAATTGTAATCCATCAGACTTCTCTGTCCATGAAATTACCCAGGCAAGAATTCTGGAGTGGGCAGCTACTCCCTTTGCCAGAGGATCTTCCCAACTGAGACATGGAAGATGTGTCTCCAGTACTGCAGGTAGATTCTTTACCATCTGAGTCACCAGGATATCCCCAATATACTTGAGAGAGAAGAAAACAAACATAAATCCACACAAAAATTTGCACATAAATGCTCACTGCAACATTATTCAAATAACCAAAAATGTGGAAATAACTCAAAAGCTCATCAGCTGATGGATACGTGAAGTGCAGTATATCCACACAACTTGTTACTATCCAGCCATAACAAGGAATGAAATACTGATACCTGCCCCAACATGAATGAATCTTGAAAACACTGTATAAAGAAAGAATTCAGTCACAAAAGATCAGTATTGTATGGTTCCAATTATATGATGTATCCAGAATATGGAAATCTATAGATTCAGAAAGCAGTTAGTGCTTGTGTGTAACTGGTGAGGGTGGGAGAAACACTTTCTAAGGAATGTTGGGTGATGCATTTCTTTGGGGACGTGTCAAAACTGTCACAAAATGTATTGTGATGGAGGTTTCCCAACTCTGTGAAAGCACTTTGTGTGTGCTCAGTCACTCAGTCATGTCCAACTCTGCAACCCCATGGACTGAAGTCCACTGGGCGGATTGGCCCATGGAATTCTCTAGGCCTGAATATTGCAAAGGATTAGGGGATCTTCCTGACGCAATTCATCCCAGCATTAAGATGAATTTGTTACCGCTGAGTTGCCTGAGCAGTTCCTCAACTTCTAATACAAATTCTAAAAACGCACATGCACATGCCAAACATACTACTAAAATATAATAAAATACAATATAATCTAATAAAATACATGATGAACATAGATTATAATATATATATTATGTATAATGAAATAAAATATAATAATGTACTTATAAAATATATAACACATAATAAGTATTAATATATATAAGTTACATATAAATATAATTATAATGTATTACAATTATTTACTCCTATAATTATGTTGTTTATTGAATTATGCCTAATTATATTATAATTACATATTGTATTATAATTTACATAATATATAACTTATCAATAATATACAACATATTATTATATTTATATATATAATGTTATATATAATTATGTCTGTATAATTATATGTTATATATATAATGTATATGGTATAAACTATATATTATAATATATTATATACACTATGTATTTATATGCATTACACTAATGTGTATATATATATATATATACACATAAATATATATGTGTTATATGTATTATATATAAATTACATATAATATATAATTCTATTCATATATAATAGACTATACTATTTAAGATAATATATAAATTATTTGAAATATACTTATATGTAATATCATACACATATAACTATATAATATATGTATATGAATATTAAATATACAAATACATTTATACATGTATATAATACTATATATGATGTATGATACATCTATCTTAAAAATAACATATATATTATATATTCATATTACATATGACATCAATTTTTATATGTATGTATTATGTTATATATATATTTATATACACATAAATATATATGTGTTATATGTATTATATATAAATTACATATAATATATAATTCTATTCATATATAATAGACTATACTATTTAAGATAATATATAAATTATTTGAAATATACTTATATGTAATATCATACACATATAACTATATAATATATGTATATGAATATTAAATATACAAATACATTTATACATGTATATAATACTATATATGATGTATGATACATCTATCTTAAAAATAACATATATATTATATATTCATATTACATATGACATCAATTTTTATATGTATGTATTATGTTATATATATATTTATATAATATTATACATATATGGTTATATATTATTATTACCTCTATTTATATAAGCAATATATTACATTTTATCATTGTATATAATATATCTTAGGTAATATGTATATATTTATGTATAATAGATCTGTGTAGCTATATATGATGTAATATATATATATATTATGTATGATATGTATATTACACATATTAATTTATTATATATGTATATCCTTATTGTATATAATAGTGTATTTATTAGCATGATAATGAATTGATAATGAATTAATAATTGATTAATAATATTTAATTTTATATATGTATAATATCTATATTATACCACACATGCAATATATATTATGTAATGCATTATATGATATATAATATCTGTATTATGAATGTTCTCTACATATCATATGCAATGTATATGTATAATGTACATTATAATATTGAATGTATAGAATATAATATATATTGTATATGGAATGTATAATATACAATGCATAAGATATATGATATATATCATATGATATTATGTAAAATGTTTTACATTATATATATAGAATATATGTCTTATTATATATGTACATACATTTATGTACATGTACATTGTATTATGTATAGGTTTAAGGTCTGTAATATATATATTATACATTGAATATATTATATATAATACATATTATATAATATATATTTTCTATACATGTTATATATAACATATATAATATACACAAATTATATATCATATATATTATATACATATTACATGATCTGTATATAATATAGATAATGTACATGTTATATATTCTATATCATATGCATATTATATATAATGATATATCTATAATTTATATAATATAATACATATAAGATATAAAATACAATATACAATGTATTATATACAATGCATAAGATATATGATATATATCATATGATATTATGTAAAATGTTTTACATTATATATATAGAATAGATGTCTTATTATATATGTACATACATTTATGTACATGTACATTGTATTATGTATAGGTTTAAGGTCTGTAATATATATATTATACATTGAATATATTATATATAATACATATTATATAATATATATTTTCTATACATGTTATATATAACATATATAATATACACAAATTATATATCATATATATTATATACATATTACATGATCTGTATATAATATAGATAATGTACATGTTATATATTCTATATCATATGCATATTATATATAATGATATATCTATAATTTATATAATATAATACATATAAGATATAAAATACAATATACAATGTATTATATATCTCATATGCATTGTAAATGATCATATAATATATATTGTAAATGTATATTGTAAATATATAATGTAAATCTATATATATTGCATATGATTATTATATGTTATATATATAATATATTATATATAAATATGAATATATGTGTAATATATATTAAATATGTATATAAATTAAATAGTTGTATTATATGTATATTGCAGATGATATATATCATATGCACTATATGCATCAAATATATATCATTTGTATTATATAATATGTAAACATATATGATGTGTATATATTTTATATCATATTATATATAATATTACACATATATTTATAATTTTGAGATTATATGATATATAGTATAATAAATATGATATATAATATATAATATATAAGGTGTATATATATATATAAATATATATAATATATAAATATCACATATGGCCTTTATATAAATAAGTACATTTACATATATCTTATAGTATATACATCATATTATATAGTATGTATATAGTATGCATAAATAACATATTACATAATATATCCAATATATAATATAAAAGATAATATTTGTATGTCATATAAAGATGATGTATAATATGCATCTTGAATTACATCAAGATATAATATACAAGATATAATATATGACACAGATAGCATATATAATATGATGTGTCATATATAATATAAATAGAAAATACATACAAATATATAAGATGTATAATCTATATATTATATATCTCTAACATATGCTAATACATAGTATGCCATATGTTATGTTATAAATTGTATATTACATTATCATGATATATATAATATATTTATAATATAAAGAATAACATATATTATGTATATAATATATACATATATATAATATATAAATATCACATATGGCCTTTATATAAATAAGTACATTTACATATATCTTATAGTATATACATCATATTATATAGTATGTATATAGTATGCATAAATAACATATTACATAATATATCCAATATATAATATAAAAGATAATATTTGTATGTCATATAAAGATGATGTATAATATGCATCTTGAATTACATCAAGATATAATATACAAGATATAATATATGACACAGATAGCATATATAATATGATGTGTCATATATAATATAAATAGAAAATACATACAAATATATAAGATGTATAATCTATATATTATATATCTCTAACATATGCTAATACATAGTATGCCATATGTTATGTTATAAATTGTATATTACATTATCATGATATATATAATATATTTATAATATAAAGAATAACATATATTATGTATATAATATATACATATATTTTATATATGTAAAAAACAAGCCTTGGGGCTTAAAATACTATTTATTTATTTATCATTTACTACGTTTTCTTTCGTGTGTATTATATTCGCTTGCCCGGACTAGCTTTCCTGGCATTGCTCCCTCTCTACTCCCATGTGCATCTTTATATTGATGATACCTTCATAGCATCCCTTGACTTTCCTTTGGGGCACAATTCACATTTGTCATCATCCTACAGTCTTTTTTTTGTTTATAATTTATTTATATATTGCATTGTAGGATTATTTCCTTACATTATTGTGTTGGTTTCTGCCATACATGAACATGACACCAGTTGTAGATATACCTATACCCCCTCCCTCTTGAAGCTCTCTCCTGAATTTCCCTCCCACATCTCAGCCCATCCTACCTCTCTAGGTTGTCACAAAGCAAAGCATTTGAGCTTTCTGTGTCATTCAGCCCTTTCCCACTGGCTATCGATTTACATGTGGTAGCTTACGTGTTTCTGTGCTGCTCTCTCCATTTGTCCACCCTCTCTTCCCCCATTGTGTCCACATTTCTGTTTTCTAGGTCTGTGTCTCCACATAGACCCAGCAAACATGCTTGTCAGTACCATGTTCTGTATTCCATATATATATATATATATATATATATATATATATATTCATTTGCCATATTTGTTTTTATCTTTCTGATTTACTTCATTTGGCATCATAGGTTCTAAGTATCTAAGTTTATCAACTCCATTAGAATTCACTCAAATATGTTCCTTTTTATCACTGAGCAATATTCTGCTCTATATACGTACCACAACTAGTTTAATCTATTCATTTCAATGGACTTTTAGGTTACTTCCATGTCCGAGCTAGTGTAAACAATGCTGCAGTGAGCTCTGAGGTACATGTGTCTTTTTAAATTGTGGTTTATTCAGAGTATATGTCCAATATGCTCAACATCTCTCATTATTAGAGAAATGCAAATCAAAACTAAAATGAAATATCACTGCACACCTGTCAGAATGGCCATCATCCAAAAAAATCTACAGATAAATCCTGGAGACGGTGTGTAGGAAAATTTATAATATAAAGAATAACATATATTATGTATATAATATATACATATATTTTATATATGTAAAAAACAAGCCTTGGGGCTTAAAATACTATTTATTTATTTATCATTTACTACGTTTTCTTTCGTGTGTATTATATTCGCTTGCCCGGACTAGCTTTCCTGGCATTGCTCCCTCTCTACTCCCATGTGCATCTTTATATTGATGATACCTTCATAGCATCCCTTGACTTTCCTTTGGGGCACAATTCACATTTGTCATCATCCTACAGTCTTTTTTTTGTTTATAATTTATTTATATATTGCATTGTAGGATTATTTCCTTACATTATTGTGTTGGTTTCTGCCATACATGAACATGACACCAGTTGTAGATATACCTATACCCCCTCCCTCTTGAAGCTCTCTCCTGAATTTCCCTCCCACATCTCAGCCCATCCTACCTCTCTAGGTTGTCACAAAGCAAAGCATTTGAGCTTTCTGTGTCATTCAGCCCTTTCCCACTGGCTATCGATTTACATGTGGTAGCTTACGTGTTTCTGTGCTGCTCTCTCCATTTGTCCACCCTCTCTTCCCCCATTGTGTCCACATTTCTGTTTTCTAGGTCTGTGTCTCCACATAGACCCAGCAAACATGCTTGTCAGTACCATGTTCTGTATTCCATATATATATATATATATATATATATATATATATATTCATTTGCCATATTTGTTTTTATCTTTCTGATTTACTTCATTTGGCATCATAGGTTCTAAGTATCTAAGTTTATCAACTCCATTAGAATTCACTCAAATATGTTCCTTTTTATCACTGAGCAATATTCTGCTCTATATACGTACCACAACTAGTTTAATCTATTCATTTCAATGGACTTTTAGGTTACTTCCATGTCCGAGCTAGTGTAAACAATGCTGCAGTGAGCTCTGAGGTACATGTGTCTTTTTAAATTGTGGTTTATTCAGAGTATATGTCCAATATGCTCAACATCTCTCATTATTAGAGAAATGCAAATCAAAACTAAAATGAAATATCACTGCACACCTGTCAGAATGGCCATCATCCAAAAAAATCTACAGATAAATCCTGGAGACGGTGTGTAGGAAAAGGAAACCTCTTTTACTGTTGGTGAAAATGTAAATTGATACAGTCACTATGGAGAACTGTCGCAGGCACTATGTAGTTACTTATCCCTGATTAACAGACGTGAGGAAATGCTAAATCACCTCTATTCTATTTTCAGAGAACTTCAGCCTACACAATGTAGCTCCCTCTAATTTAAGAGAATAGAACTTCAACAGTAAAAAGGCGTGGAGTTCAAATCAAGATCAGATTTATTAATACAAAGAACATTAACTCAGTAGTTATTCATTTCATTGATTAACATCAGTACATTGCATCAAAGTTAGAGTTCAGAACTTAAACAGGCAATTCAAGGCTTTAAAATAATTCAGAACTTTAAAATCATTTCAGAGCTTCATTCAAGGTTTCAAAAATATTTCAGAACTCTGAAGTTATTTCAGAAATAATTTAGAACTCAGTCAGTAGCAATATAAAGCCTTAAAATATTTCAGAACTCAATCAACAAAATAACAACGTTCTTACCCCAGTACTGGAGGGCTTCTCACCTCAGACGCAATTGAGTTGCATGAGTGAGCCCCCATACAATCTATCCCCACCTTTATAATGGGCATTTTCATATTTCCTACGATGAATTCATTATTCCTTCTTTCTAAGCATTACTGACCATAGGATTTCAGAATTCAGGATTCCTTCTATCTAGGCATAACCAAAATTCCTTTACCTGCTGTTATCTCCCTTTCTTGCATAGAACTTTCTGCTGGCAGCAGAGGCTTTTTGGGCTGGTGAGCTTATCCGCCTTTAGCCATTGTGTGGATTAGAACTCAGAGGAACAAACAATGCATGTTACTATTCTTCTTCCCCTTTTTACTAGTAACATCTTATATATATATATATATATATATAAACATTAAAATAAAAATTATCGCTTACCTATTCAAACTGTGATTAAAAGAAAAACTCTACTACATAAACTAAATTGGAGTGGATTACTCAATGCAAGCTAAACCATCTTATCTTTAAGCAAACAGAAGGTTGCCATAGGAATCTCCCTCTTAGGAAACAACAGCAACAACAACAACAAAAACTTCTTATCTACTCTTAGGTCTCTGAGTCTTAAGAGGAGTCATGAATTCTTCATCACTAGAGGCAGAATCCTGGCTTTTTTGACCATAGCTTCTTTTAGACACAATTTTTTTACCTTCTGGGTTAATATACACCCCATTTTTAGGTATCATCATAGTCACCCATTCTTCCTCTCCATCTGAGCTAATTTCACTCTTTAGGGGGCGAGTCATAGCCCTCAGGAGCTTATCTGGGGTTGGAGGATCATCATCTGAGTCATAGTCATCTATACTGCTTTCTTTATATCCTGGGTCCAATATATTCCTAAAAATTCTCCAGCGTCTGTCCACAACAAACATTATGGAGATTCCTTAAAAATCTAGAAATAAAACTGCCATGTGTATGTTCAGGCACTCAGCTGTGTCCAACTCCTTGTGACCCCATGGACTGTTGCCCACCAGGCTCCTCTGTCCAAAGAATTTTCCAGGCAAGAACACTGGACTGGGTATCCATTCCCTTCTCCAAAGGATGGTCTCAGCACAGGAATCGAACCTAGGTCTCCTGGATTTCTCCTCCACTTCTCCTGCAGATTCTTTACTGCCTGAGCCACCAGGGAAACCCAAACTACCAAATGACCCAACAGTCATGCAGTATTCATGGCAAAGGCATCATGCCTTTTCTGGTAAGAGATGGTTTTCAGGAGGACCATGATGTTCCCGATGTTACATGCAAAGTTTCTTTGTGTCCATATACCTTTTCTGGGAGACTATATAGGTATCATCATAATATTTTAAGGCAGACCATAAGCTTCCAAATGACTACTCTTAACCTTTGATCAAATAGCCCCCAAATGCTAGTGAAATTTAAAACAGGAACTGTTAACTTCTTCACTGCCCCTAACTAATCCAACATTAACTCCTACTAATAATAACCCTTAAATACTTAAATATTAACTGGATATAACTTCGTGTCTCTTAAGTTCATTTCTATTGCTTTGATGCAGGCATTTGTAATAACCTACCTGGACCAGTATAATAGCAGGCAAACTATTCTTCCTACCACAAGCAGAGAAGTGCTTATAATCTTCCTCAGTAAATTAGCCATGTGCAGATGTTATGTAAACAAACAACCCTGGGGTGACTATCATATGCATATCTGCAATTATTATTATTTTATTTTCTTCTGTTTCATTAGTACAGGCAAAAGAGACAATCAGATTCCTATGAACAAAGACCATGATTAATCATCTCTATACCCATGTCTGGAATG
Source organism: Tragulus kanchil (assembly GCA_022376925.1). NCBI lineage: Eukaryota > Metazoa > Chordata > Mammalia > Artiodactyla > Tragulidae > Tragulus > Tragulus kanchil. The sequence continues at coordinate 39,690,498 of JAIOJX010000025.1, forward strand.
TTACAGATGTTAAATAGTTTTTGTTTAATTGACTGAAACTGTAACCCTAAAATACTGAATATGTGCTTTGCATATGGGAGAGGCTTAATAATGTAGAACAAATGAATAATATTCCTATATGTTATGTATTCTTGTATATTCTATGTGTTCATTATTTAGACTTTCTTCAAAGCTATCCTGGGGTGGAGGGGGGAATGCAGAAGTCTTGAAAACAGCAGGGGTTTACTTCTATATATGTTGCTTTAAGGAATTGATGTGTCTTAAAACCAAAGCCAGTTCTCTTAGCAGAAAACAACCCCAACATACGCACAGTGCAGAGTGGATGAAATTTAATGTAGTGCTGGAAGTAGCTACACTAAAATTGCCATTCTTGGTCCAAGGAGATTTCTAAATTATTTTAATATTTTATGTAAATTTATAACAACTTGAATTTTGAAAGCAGTTTTATCAAAGACTTTTCCAATATGTAGAATCAGTCCATTGGGTTTATTCAATTTTGCTTTTCCTTTAAAAATTTAAACACATATTTAATTATGACCTAATAAAAACCTTGTATACAGAACCATAGAAGCTCAAGTAGCTACTGTATTGTGGTGCTGCAAGCACCCTAAAGGGCTTATTTGTTTTGGCTTTGGGTTTCCTGATAGCAAATTGCCAGAGGTGTTTATTTCAGATAGCTAGATTTACTGTGTGTCCTTTGGTACATAATATATTTTCAAACCAGGAAGTAAATGCTTAGGTTTGGAAAAGTCCAGCATATTATAAATGAATATGGGACTAAAAAGACATTTTTATATCTTTAAAGAGCAAACCAGTGTTCAATGATCAGTGTCCAGTCACTTTGTATTATATAAATACTACACACAATAAGCCATGGTGAAACTCCAACTTCCCAAACCACGTTTTGCAAAATGAATCCCAAGTCATTCATCATCCCTGGAAATGTGTTCAGCATATTTTCCAGGTGGTACTTGCCTTCCTAACACCCAATGCTTCCCATTAAATCTTTCACTAGCTATTGGTTTTGAGCAAAAAAAAATTTTTTATAAAAAAAATGTTAAACCCAAAAAAGTCTGGAATGTTACAGATGTTAAATAGTTTTTGTTTAATTGACTGAAACTGTAACCCTAAAATACTGAATATGTGCTTTGCATATGGGAGAGGCTTAATAATGTAGAACAAATGAATAATATTCCTATATGTTATGTATTCTTGTATATTCTATGTGTTCATTATTTAGACTTTCTTCAAAGCTATCCTGGGGTGGAGGGGGGAATGCAGAAGTCTTGAAAACAGCAGGGGTTTACTTCTATATATGTTGCTTTAAGGAATTGATGTGTCTTAAAACCAAAGCCAGTTCTCTTAGCAGAAAACAACCCCAACATACGCACAGTGCAGAGTGGATGAAATTTAATGTAGTGCTGGAAGTAGCTACACTAAAATTGCCATTCTTGGTCCAAGGAGATTTCTAAATTATTTTAATATTTTATGTAAATTTATAACAACTTGAATTTTGAAAGCAGTTTTATCAAAGACTTTTCCAATATGTAGAATCAGTCCATTGGGTTTATTCAATTTTGCTTTTCCTTTAAAAATTTAAACACATATTTAATTATGACCTAATAAAAACCTTGTATACAGAACCATAGAAGCTCAAGTAGCTACTGTATTGTGGTGCTGCAAGCACCCTAAAGGGCTTATTTGTTTTGGCTTTGGGTTTCCTGATAGCAAATTGCCAGAGGTGTTTATTTCAGATAGCTAGATTTACTGTGTGTCCTTTGGTACATAATATATTTTCAAACCAGGAAGTAAATGCTTAGGTTTGGAAAAGTCCAGCATATTATAAATGAATATGGGACTAAAAAGACATTTTTATATCTTTAAAGAGCAAACCAGTGTTCAATGATCAGTGTCCAGTCACTTTGTATTATATAAATACTACACACAATAAGCCATGGTGAAACTCCAACTTCCCAAACCACGTTTTGCAAAATGAATCCCAAGTCATTCATCATCCCTGGAAATGTGTTCAGCATATTTTCCAGGTGGTACTTGCCTTCCTAACACCCAATGCTTCCCATTAAATCTTTCACTAGCTATTGGTTTTGAGCAAGTCAATATTAAAGAAAATCAACCCTAATACTCATTGGATGGACTGCTGCTAAAGCTGAAGCTCCAATACTTTGGCCACCTGGTGCAAAGAGTCCACTCACTGGAAAGCACCCTGATGCTGGGAAAGATTGAAGGTAAAAGGAAAAGGAAGCTTCAAGCTTCACAGGATGAGATAATTAGAGAGCATCACCAACTCAATGGACAATAATTTGAGCAAACTCCAGGAGATATTGAAGTTCAGGGAAGACTGGAATGCTGCAGTCCATGGAGTTGCAAAGAGGCTGACATGACTTAGTGACTGAATGACAACAACAAGCAACTGGACTAAAACTTTTCCTTGCCCATTTTCTCTCCTCACTTCAGATAAGATTCCTTTAGGATTATAAATATTGCATAAGTATTTCCAAGGTAATATATAAAATTAGATCATTCATTTCTCCCACACATGGACCTATTAAGAGGGAAAGTATTTAGAATAACTTAAAAGTTACTTTGTATACTTTGTACTTAAAAATAGTAACATAACTAAACAATTTTGATGTCATTGCCATACAATGGTACAATCTTAAACCTGTTTCCAGAACAGTAGACGGGTGAATCTTAGGTGTGACTCAAAATAGAAATTCTTGGACTCACAAAAATGGTAAGAAAAATATTTTTGTAGTATGGAGCAGTGAGGGTTTCCCTGGTGACTCAGGTGGTAAAGAATCTGCCTGCAATGTAGGAGAATCAGTTCTACCCCTGGGATGGAAAGATTCTCTGGAGGAGGAAATGGCTACTCACTCCAGTATTGTCACCTGGGAAATCCCATGGACAGAGGAGCCTGGCAGGCTACAACCCATGGGCTCTGAAAGAGTCGGACATGACTGAGCAACTAACACACACACACACGGAGCTGCTAAATTTCCAACCCAGGATCCCGGGAGGCATACCATTTTGAGATACAACATATTAGAATCTTGTAGCTGGAATAGGAATAATGAAGGAATCCCTTAGGTTTTTTGGCTCTAGTTTGAAAATATGTAAATATGAGAATTATATATTATCAATGAAAACAAATATATTTATTTTGCAATTTCAAATAAAATTAGATGAATGCTTTGGATTTTTATGTTTAACAAATTAAGCATGAGAAAGGTTTGAGAAATATCTATGATTTCTAACAGGTAGACACATTTTTTTAAAAAGGAATCTTATTGTCAAACCAAAGGTTATTGTTAAATCAATAAATAGGGAATTTTTGAAAATTGGTTATTCATTTAAAAAGAGAAATAGAAATATTTTTAGTTATGCAATGAAGCAGCATTAATCTTTATTAAAATTTTAGATTGGAAAGTAATCTTATATAGAACTGCCTTTCATAGTATCATTTGTTAAAAAAAAAAAAAATCCTTCATAAAGGGGACTTGACAAGTCCTCCAGGGCTTTGCAGAGACTAAAAATGGCTAAAGAGAGTTTCAACCATCTTGAACATGGATCCTGAAGAATCAGTTATAATACCTGACCTAGAATATTTATGGAGTTCCAATGATGTCATTTCTCAAGAAGTTCTGCCATTGTATATAACCTTGTGTTTTTATACCTTCTGTCCACAGGTGATAGCATATGTTAATATTGACTACAGGATTATTGTGATTAAAAGTGTTTTACTTTTAAGCAGCTCTAATGTGACCTTAATTTAGGTAATTTTTAAAGCAACTACAACAAAAGCATTCCAACAAAGCCATCTTGGTAAGCAGATAAGGAAGAAGGTTAAAGTAGAGGACACAAATGTAGGAAGGTGTAAGCTTATATAATGTGGTTTGGGGTGGGGGGGTTTAAAATCTTATAGTAGCAAAAGTGTTAATTCAGACTCCAAATTTTACAATATCATTTCCCAAGATGACTCAAACAGCACTTTTGTTCTTAAAGTTATTGTACTTGAATTTCATTTTTTTGGCATTGATCCTGTATTCTTAAAAGCTTCTAAAATCGGCAGGACTGCAAGATATAATTAATTCTCATTTATCTTTACTAATAAATAGAGTAAGAATAGAAAATAAAAATGATACCAGCAAAAGTCACGTTATATAAAAGGAATCAGTAACTCAAAATTGATTAGAACTTGCCTAAATACAAGAGGTAAAGCTATAATATTTTCAAAAAGAAACATAGGTGTAAATCTTCATAGTTTTGGATTAGGAAATGATCTTGTAAACATGATGCCAAGAGCACAAGCAACAAAAGTAAATGCTGATTAACTGGACTTCATAAAAATTTTAAAAAGCTATGCAACAAAGGACACTATCAAGAAGGTGAAAAGACAGTGCATGAAATGGAAAACAACTTTTGCAAATCATTCATCTGATAAGAAATTAGTATTTGAAATATATAAAGATTCTTATAACTCAATTAAAAACAATCCAACTAAAAAATAGGTCAAATTTGAATACACATTTCTCTAAAGAAGATATACAAATGGCCAATAAGTACATGAAAATATACTTAACATTATTCGTCATTAGGGCAATGCAAATCAAAGCCACAATGAGATAGCACTTCACACAAATTGCCATATCTGCATATTTCTATGAAGGAAAATAGGAAGCGTTGGTGAGGATGTGGAGAAAGAGGAACTCTCATGGGTTGCTGGTTAGATTGCAAAATGGTACAGCTACAGTGGAAAACAGCTTGACAATTCCTCAAAGTGTTAAGTGTAAATTTACCATATGACCCAGTAATTCCCCTCCCAGATCTATACCCAAAACAAACTACAACGTATGAACATGTAAAAATGTGTGCACAAATATCCACAGCTGAATTTAGGTAATTTTTAAAGCAACTACAACAAAAGCATTCCAACAAAGCCATCTTGGTAAGCAGATAAGGAAGAAGGTTAAAGTAGAGGACACAAATGTAGGAAGGTGTAAGCTTATATAATGTGGTTTGGGGTGGGGGGGTTTAAAATCTTATAGTAGCAAAAGTGTTAATTCAGACTCCAAATTTTACAATATCATTTCCCAAGATGACTCAAACAGCACTTTTGTTCTTAAAGTTATTGTACTTGAATTTCATTTTTTTGGCATTGATCCTGTATTCTTAAAAGCTTCTAAAATCGGCAGGACTGCAAGATATAATTAATTCTCATTTATCTTTACTAATAAATAGAGTAAGAATAGAAAATAAAAATGATACCAGCAAAAGTCACGTTATATAAAAGGAATCAGTAACTCAAAATTGATTAGAACTTGCCTAAATACAAGAGGTAAAGCTATAATATTTTCAAAAAGAAACATAGGTGTAAATCTTCATAGTTTTGGATTAGGAAATGATCTTGTAAACATGATGCCAAGAGCACAAGCAACAAAAGTAAATGCTGATTAACTGGACTTCATAAAAATTTTAAAAATCTATGCAACAAAGGACACTATCAAGAAGGTGAAAAGACAGTGCATGAAATGGAAAACAACTTTTGCAAATCATTCATCTGATAAGAAATTAGTATTTGAAATATATAAAGATTCTTATAACTCAATTAAAAACAATCCAACTAAAAAATAGGTCAAATTTGAATACACATTTCTCTAAAGAAGATATACAAATGGCCAATAAGTACATGAAAATATACTTAACATTATTCGTCATTAGGGCAATGCAAATCAAAGCCACAATGAGATAGCACTTCACACAAATTGCCATATCTGCATATTTCTATGAAGGAAAATAGGAAGCGTTGGTGAGGATGTGGAGAAAGAGGAACTCTCATGGGTTGCTGGTTAGATTGCAAAATGGTACAGCTACAGTGGAAAACAGCTTGACAATTCCTCAAAGTGTTAAGTGTAAATTTACCATATGACCCAGTAATTCCCCTCCCAGATCTATACCCAAAACAAACTACAACGTATGAACATGTAAAAATGTGTGCACAAATATCCACAGCTGTATTATTTATGGTAACCAAAATGTGGAGACAATCCAAATGTCCATCAAACAGTGAATGGGTAAACAAAATGCGTTATAGCCACGCGATGGACTATGATTCACCCTAAAAAGGAATGAAGCATGCATACATGCACCAATATAGATCAATCTTGAAAACATCATGCAAAGTGAAAGAAGCCGGTCACAAAGGGCCACATACAGTATGGTTTCATTTATAGAAATTGTCCAGAATTGGCATATCCACAAAGATACCAATTAGATTAGAGACCAAGGGATAGTGGAATGTGGGGGAGTGGAATATATGGGGGGGGGGTTGGGTGAGGGTAATGAGAGTATCCTGCAATTAGATGATAGTGGTGAAAGTTGTACAGCATTGTGAATATACTGAGAATCACTGCATGCCTTAAAAGGTTAAATTGTGAATTTAGGTTATGTGAACTTTATATCAATAAGACTTTTTAAAGTAATTAGAGTGTTGTCTTAATTCAGCCTTAGAAAGCATGAAGAAACATACCTTTAAGTGGTCATTACTTTTGACCAGTTGTCTACTATTTCTAGTTAAGCCTCTGGTAAAATGACTCATTAACTTCTCTGGTAATCCAGTGGTGAAGACTCTTCTCTCCAATGCAGGGGGTGTAGGTTCAATCTCTGTACAGGGAGCTATACTCCCACATGCCTCACGGCTAAAAATCATAAAACAGAAGCATTATCATTAAATAAAAGCTTATAACTCAATTAAAAACAATCCAACTAAAAAATAGGTCAAATTTGAATACACATTTCTCTAAAGAAGATATACAAATGGCCAATAAGTACATGAAAATATACTTAACATTATTCGTCATTAGGGCAATGCAAATCAAAGCCACAATGAGATAGCACTTCACACAAATTGCCATATCTGCATATTTCTATGAAGGAAAATAGGAAGCGTTGGTGAGGATGTGGAGAAAGAGGAACTCTCATGGGTTGCTGGTTAGATTGCAAAATGGTACAGCTACAGTGGAAAACAGCTTGACAATTCTTCAAAGTGTTAAGTGTAAATTTACCATATGACCCAGTAATTCCCCTCCCAGATCTATACCCAAAACAAACTACAACGTATGAACATGTAAAAATGTGTGCACAAATATCCACAGCTGTATTATTTATGGTAACCAAAATGTGGAGACAATCCAAATGTCCATCAAACAGTGAATGGGTAAACAAAATGCGTTATAGCCACGCGATGGACTATGATTCACCCTAAAAAGGAATGAAGCATGCATACATGCACCAATATAGATCAATCTTGAAAACATCATGCAAAGTGAAAGAAGCCGGTCACAAAGGGCCACATACAGTATGGTTTCATTTATAGAAATTGTCCAGAATTGGCATATCCACAAAGATACCAATTAGATTAGAGACCAAGGGATAGTGGAATGTGGGGGAGTGGAATATATGGGGGGGGGGTTGGGTGAGGGTAATGAGAGTATCCTGCAATTAGATGATAGTGGTGAAAGTTGTACAGCATTGTGAATATACTGAGAATCACTGCATGCCTTAAAAGGTTAAATTGTGAATTTAGGTTATGTGAACTTTATATCAATAAGACTTTTTAAAGTAATTAGAGTGTTGTCTTAATTCAGCCTTAGAAAGCATGAAGAAACATACCTTTAAGTGGTCATTACTTTTGACCAGTTGTCTACTATTTCTAGTTAAGCCTCTGGTAAAATGACTCATTAACTTCTCTGGTAATCCAGTGGTGAAGACTCTTCTCTCCAATGCAGGGGGTGTAGGTTCAATCTCTGTACAGGGAGCTATACTCCCACATGCCTCACGGCTAAAAATCATAAAACAGAAGCATTATCATTAAATAAAAGCTTTTAAAATGGTCCATATCAAAAAATCTTTAAAGAATGTCCCTCTTGATAAGTTATCATACACTCAAGTCATAAAGAGTCTTTTCTAGTCAAGAGTTCCATCAGGAAAATGGACACATTCTAGATATTAGAAGCAAAGAAGGACATAATAAACTAAGAAGCTTTATGCATTTTTTGAAAAATGAAGCATTGAAAAGACTTGAGTGAAGCTCGGAAAGCATCTCTAGAATACCACTGGTTTCTTTCGAATTGGGAAACTACTCTAGGACACCCAGGTCAGGAACTGAGGCAAATTTTGACCACATGTCCAGGTTTTCTGGAGTCCTTAAGCAAGCAGCGCCTGGAGGCTGCTATAGAAGTTCCTCATTCCCAAGGTCCATACTTGTGCTCAGCTAAGCATCCCTCTTGGCAGAATGTAAATTGCATCTAGAATCCCGAAGACCAAAGAATCTGAGAGATATAGCTTATAACTTGCAGATCTTATAAGTTGTGGGGCTCTGAATTGAAAGAGGACCATTTTAAACATAAAGAAGTTTAAGCACATTGTTTCAGTTTGGAGCCAAGATGGCGCCTACAGGAAGGGGCGTGGGAGTGAAAAGAAGCTTAAGCACATTGTTTCAGCTTGGAGCCAAGATGGCGCCTACAGGAAGGGATATGGGAATGAAGGAAAGCTTAAGCACTTTGTTTAAAGAAGCTTAAGCACATGTTTGCAGCTAAGATGGCGCCTACAGGAAGAGACAGGGGGTGATCTAAATTGTTAATTGATGGTCAAAATTTCTGATTGGTTCCCTTGGTTTCCGAGCTCATGAATGATTGCTTGGCCTTTAGCTTGATTGGTGTAATCTATAGAAAGTCCCGTGCAAAACCCCCTTCACTTGCCTATAAAAGCTGTGGATCTTCTTCAATAAAGCAGAACTACTTCGATGGAACCCCTGTCGCGTCTGATTGTCCCCTGCCTGAGCCAGGGGGCTGCCGGGCTGGCAGCCAAGATTTGCCTTTCTCTGAGATCTTCCGGTTCAGCCAGGGGCTATCCCGCTGCCTTCCCTTTCTGCGGAAGGTCCCCGCAATAAGTAATGAGAAGAAGGAAGAAGTAGGGTTATATTGTAATTGCAAAAAAAAAAAAGAAAACCAAAGCGAGTATGTTTTCCTTGACTTAACTATATGTAGCTAAAATATTTAAATCCCCCCAAATGCAATTATTGAATAGTCAGATATTAACCTCAATCTGTATGAATGCTAACTTCTCATAAGAGCTATGGAATTAATAGAATTATTTAAGTCTATTTGGGGTCAGGTTTTCACTTAATCAGTTCTTATCTCTCACAGGAAATTCCATTTTCTCCATAGCAATGGTCCATTAAATCACCAAGCAGGTAGATTTTTCTAGAAGACAAAAATGGAAATGAAAGCTAGATTTCCTTAGTTCATTTCAAGTTTACTATGCAAGGTTTTTATTTTACATATCTTGATGATGATTGTTCTCAGTTTAAATTTCTGGAATAATCTGAATAACCTGAATTATATAGGAACCTGCTATCTGAAAGAAAAAGAAATGTATGTGGAAGCGATAAGGTTTGAGTCAATATTCATATGGAGTAATTGTTAAATGATTCCCCTAAAATGAATTTTGGTTTGGAAAGATCAGCTTCTAGATTAGCTAAAGAATATATTTTCATGATTTTCTTGAAATATGTGTTAAATGAAATCAATCTATAATGTATTAAAAACTAAAAAAGTTAATCTCTTCACAGCAGGTATTAGAAGGCAGCATTATATTATTAATAGATTTGAGACAAAATGGGGACCAATTCTTTAAGCTACAAGCTCTAAAGCTAATACAGTTTCTGCATGGGCACTCTTGGTATTATAACCTAATTATAGTTACACTATTTCACTTATGTTTGGAATAGACTGCTTCCAAATTATTTTGAACAAACTTTTGAAGGAAGAATGGGTTCCAGTTTACTTAGGCCATAAATTATAGAATCAAGAAAACATATCTGCTTTGAACCACGAATCCTTAAACCAGCATAAGTGCTAGCTAATACTTAGAATTTTATTTTATTCTCTTTGAAGAAGCTAGGATGATATTTTGACTTTTTTCCACTACAGAATGACCTCATCGTTGGCTCACAAAGTAGGTGAAATAATGCTAATAATTCATCAAAGCTATTTTAATATAAATTTATTTGAATTGGAAAACATTTCAGATAGATGAATTTCTTGTTTCTAAACATATAAGAGAAGTCTTGAGACATAGAGTAATGCTATTGATGTGGTATTTATTTTTACTTTATACTCTCAAGACTTGCTACAACAGACTACACTATCAAAAAAAAACGAGCACTTTTTAAAAAGATATCATGTGAGAGCTACCTCAAAATGGGTCATTAATTAATTAGAGCATTCCACAAATAATTACCCATCTCTAAAATAAAAGCATTTAATAGTCTTTGTCAAAGTTCAAAACTTAGAGAACTCATTATTTATATAATTAAAGCATCTAGTGACTGTCATAAGAGTTTCTACAAGATTGTAAACATTTGTTCTCTGTATCACAACTAGGTTAGGATGTTCAATAAAAAATGTGTTGAATGATTGTAAGGTATAAATATTGTTAATGGGTACAGTGTCAGTGAAGATATATCACTCAAGATCAAAGTCATGTTTCTTGTAAAAATTTAAATTTCTAGAAAATTAGCATATGTCAACCTTCCAACAAATGATAATCTCTTCAAAGGTATGTGTTAAATGAAATCAATCTATAATGTATTAAAAACTAAAAAAGTTAATCTCTTCACAGCAGGTATTAGAAGGCAGCATTATATTATTAATAGATTTGAGACAAAATGGGGACCAATTCTTTAAGCTACAAGCTCTAAAGCTAATACAGTTTCTGCATGGGCACTCTTGGTATTATAACCTAATTATAGTTACACTATTTCACTTATGTTTGGAATAGACTGCTTCCAAATTATTTTGAACAAACTTTTGAAGGAAGAATGGGTTCCAGTTTACTTAGGCCATAAATTATAGAATCAAGAAAACATATCTGCTTTGAACCACGAATCCTTAAACCAGCATAAGTGCTAGCTAATACTTAGAATTTTATTTTATTCTCTTTGAAGAAGCTAGGATGATATTTTGACTTTTTTCCACTACAGAATGACCTCATCGTTGGCTCACAAAGTAGGTGAAATAATGCTAATAATTCATCAAAGCTATTTTAATATAAATTTATTTGAATTGGAAAACATTTCAGATAGATGAATTTCTTGTTTCTAAACATATAAGAGAAGTCTTGAGACATAGAGTAATGCTATTGATGTGGTATTTATTTTTACTTTATACTCTCAAGACTTGCTACAACAGACTACACTATCAAAAAAAAAAAAGAGCACTTTTTAAAAAGATATCATGTGAGAGCTACCTCAAAATGGGTCATTAATTAATTAGAGCATTCCACAAATAATTACCCATCTCTAAAATAAAAGCATTTAATAGTCTTTGTCAAAGTTCAAAACTTAGAGAACTCATTATTTATATAATTAAAGCATCTAGTGACTGTCATAAGAGTTTCTACAAGATTGTAAACATTTGTTCTCTGTATCACAACTAGGTTAGGATGTTCAATAAAAAATGTGTTGAATGATTGTAAGGTATAAATATTGTTAATGGGTACAGTGTCAGTGAAGATATATCACTCAAGATCAAAGTCATGTTTCTTGTAAAAATTTAAATTTCTAGAAAATTAGCATATGTCAACCTTCCAACAAATGATAATCTTTGAACATAATCTTTGAATCATTGAGCATAACGTTTCTTTATAGAGCATAGGCTCTGTCTTAAAATTATGGGTTATTATATCTTTGGATGCTGTGTACTATTTTCTGCTCCATGTCATTTATTACTATTTCTTTATATAGCTGTTATTGTGGGAAGAAACAGATTAGTGCACAAACAAAGACACATTTAACAAGTGTGCTAAAAGGAGAAATTCTATATCCTCTTTCAACATGAATGAATCACTAAGATTCATCATTAGTACTGATTCCTTTCAAAATTCTCACTCAATAGCTTAGTCACTAGAGCTCCTTGAGAAGCCTCTGCCCTGCTGGTGGAGAATCTGGTCCTGGAAAATTCCTATCTTCTGTCAACCCCTACTGTTAAAAGGGAACAATTTTAAAATCCAAAGACTTTAGAATTTAGTCAAACGCATTTCTGACAATTTAGAAACTGTTATTAAATTTGACTACCTAGCTAGCACACAAACAAAAATAATGTGACAAGACAGGAATAGACAATAGAATTATTAAATATCAGTCTGTCTTTTAGAAGGCGGCTTGGAGATAATATTTTGTCAGGTTTTAGTGTTAAGTGAAATAAATCTTTTCCACTTGAAATTGTCACTAATTCCCTGCATACCTCACAGTAATCCAATGAGACTCAGTCATGAACTAGAATCAAAATTTAGAAGAGTTTGGTATTTATTTAGAAATGAATGTTGAGAGAATAGGGGGGTCACAGAAAGAGTAGGGAAAAGTTTTAAAGAGAATTCAACAAGGTCAGTAGCTGCTGAGATGCCAAAGAAAGAAATAACAAACTGAAAATGCTCTTTAGATTTGGTGACGTGATGATAAGGGAAAGAGTGATTTTCAGGGCAACTGACGATTAATGGGAATCAGATAACTGAATTAAAGAGTAAGGAAGTGATGAAGAAGTGGAGAAAGCAATGATCAAAACTGGTTTGTGAATGTTCAAAAAAAAATGAAAAGGAAGACAGAGTTAATGGGTACAGTGTCAGTGAAGATATATCACTCAAGATCAAAGTCATGTTTCTTGTAAAAATTTAAATTTCTAGAAAATTAGCATATGTCAACCTTCCAACAAATGATAATCTTTGAACATAATCTTTGAATCATTGAGCATAACGTTTCTTTATAGAGCATAGGCTCTGTCTTAAAATTATGGGTTATTATATCTTTGGATGCTGTGTACTATTTTCTGCTCCATGTCATTTATTACTATTTCTTTATATAGCTGTTATTGTGGGAAGAAACAGATTAGTGCACAAACAAAGACACATTTAACAAGTGTGCTAAAAGGAGAAATTCTATATCCTCTTTCAACATGAATGAATCACTAAGATTCATCATTAGTACTGATTCCTTTCAAAATTCTCACTCAATAGCTTAGTCACTAGAGCTCCTTGAGAAGCCTCTGCCCTGCTGGTGGAGAATCTGGTCCTGGAAAATTCCTATCTTCTGTCAACCCCTACTGTTAAAAGGGAACAATTTTAAAATCCAAAGACTTTAGAATTTAGTCAAACGCATTTCTGACAATTTAGAAACTGTTATTAAATTTGACTACCTAGCTAGCACACAAACAAAAATAATGTGACAAGACAGGAATAGACAATAGAATTATTAAATATCAGTCTGTCTTTTAGAAGGCGGCTTGGAGATAATATTTTGTCAGGTTTTAGTGTTAAGTGAAATAAATCTTTTCCACTTGAAATTGTCACTAATTCCCTGCATACCTCACAGTAATCCAATGAGACTCAGTCATGAACTAGAATCAAAATTTAGAAGAGTTTGGTATTTATTTAGAAATGAATGTTGAGAGAATAGGGGGGTCACAGAAAGAGTAGGGAAAAGTTTTAAAGAGAATTCAACAAGGTCAGTAGCTGCTGAGATGCCAAAGAAAGAAATAACAAACTGAAAATGCTCTTTAGATTTGGTGACGTGATGATAAGGGAAAGAGTGATTTTCAGGGCAACTGACGATTAATGGGAATCAGATAACTGAATTAAAGAGTAAGGAAGTGATGAAGAAGTGGAGAAAGCAATGATCAAAACTGGTTTGTGAATGTTCAACAATGAAAAGAAGACAGATAGGAACATAATTACGGCCGCCAATTCCTTTGACTTTTCTCCACTGAGACCTGAGATCTATGTCCCATCCCTAGAATTTTTCATTCTAGGAATGCTTGACAACAAAATATGCTGTGCTAATTTCTGGAACTGGGTCTTAAGAAAATGGCAGCTTCTATTTTTTGTTTCTTTCAAAGTGAGCACAATCCTGTGAGAAATCCAAAGCCATCCTGTCAGTTAGTATGGTAAGAGGTGATCTGCCTCAATGAGCCCTACCCAAATGGTAGACTTGTAAACAAGCTAAATGATTATGGCTTAGGTTTCAGGATGGTTTGTTTATGCAGTGATATACAATATGTGTTTGTTCTGGAAGCAAAATGCTGCTGTAACAAAGAACAATCCCCTCCACACCTCACCCCCACCCCAAATCATTGACTTTAGAATTGGATGGTTATCAGAAGCTGGGAGGATATTGAGAAGCCTGTTTGGAGAAGCACAGAAAATTCAAGGAGGTCAAAAAGTGGTGATTTCTTAAAGATTGGTTAGTTGTAATATAAGCTATGTACTCTGTTTCAATAAGAATTCCTGACTTGGGGACTTTCCTGGTGGTCCAGTGGGTAAAGTGTCCACCTTGCAGTGCAAGGGGCTCTGGTTCAATCCCTAGCCCAGAAAGGTCACATGTGCCTTGGAGTGGCTGGACCAGTGCATCCAATTACCAGCAAGCACTCTGGAGCACATGCGCCCAGAGCCAGTGCTCTGCAACGAGAGAGGCCACTACGACGGACGACGGGAGGCCCAAATAGACCAAAGAATAAAGATAGATGAAAATAAATAAATAAGCAAACAACAAAAGAGGCCCCCCCCAAAAATTTCTGACTTGGGGACTTTCCTAGTAGCTTATTGGTTAAGAATCCATCTTCCAATGCAAGAGACTTAGGTTCAATCCCTGGTTGGGGAGCTAAGATCCCATATGTCGCAGGGCAATGAAACCCAGACACTGCAACAACTGAGCCACACTCACAGCTAGAGAAGCTGTGTGTTATCTACTGAGCCAGTGCCTTCAGGAGCCCACATGCCACAACTAGACAGAAGCCTGTGAACTGCAACCAAGAGGCTGTGTGTTGCAACTAAGAGCAGATACAACCAAAATCATGTTTTAAAATATAAAACCATAAAATTCACTGATTTATCTTTTAAAGAAGAAAAGAGAATGCTAATAAAAGCCTCAAGGGAGGGGCTTCCCCTGGTGGTCCAGTGGGTAAGGACACCGCCTTGCGGTGCAAGGGGCGCCGGCCGGTTCGAGCCCTGGCCTGGGAAGATCCCACGTGCCGCGGAGCGGCTGGACCGATGTGTCCAATTACCAAGCCGGAGCTCTGGGGCGCATGCGCCCAGAGCCGGTGCTCTGCAACGACAGACGCCACCGCGATGGGAGGCCCACAGGAGCCAAAGAACAAAGACGGATGATAATAGAGAAATGAAAGACCAATGGAAGTGGCCCGCCTGCTCCCCTTCCTCCCCAACCCGACCCCCACCCAAAATAAATAAATAAATAAATCTTTAAAAAAAAAAAAAAAGGAAACCTCAAGGGATAAGAGGAATGTTAGTGGAAGTCTAAAGAACTTCATGATACTGTTGGTGACATTTTAAAATAAGGAAAGTATCATTGAAAACTGGAAGAAAAAGAGCTCTTGTTATATAGTGGCAGAAATTTGGTAATA
The DNA here is from genome assembly GCA_022376925.1 of Tragulus kanchil. Lineage (NCBI taxonomy): Eukaryota > Metazoa > Chordata > Mammalia > Artiodactyla > Tragulidae > Tragulus > Tragulus kanchil. The sequence continues at coordinate 39,705,986 of JAIOJX010000025.1, forward strand.
CTGTCACCTGCAGAAATGCATAAATAGGAACACACCCAATGGATTCACTTACTTATTAGCTAAGGGGATTTTCCAGGTTTTTTTTTTTTTTTTTTCAAGTTTCCAGGGATTTTCAAGTCCAGCCTGGCTTCCTCTCATTTTATATGAAATTAAAGAGGGGAAAGAAGAGCCAAAAAGGGAACTGTTAGATTTTGAAGCAAAAATTGAGGGGATATAAATGATTCAGGATCTGTTAGGCTCAAAAATAAAAGTGTCTTATTCTCAGGTTCATTAGATGACAAAATATTCTCAAATTAAAATACAGCTTCCACAAAAAGGTCAAATCTATGGTGGGCCTCTAAACCTCTTCATAAAGACATTATGAAGATTTGGTCTCTAAGACTCTTCAAGGAGCCCGTTGGGGAGCTAAGATCCCATATGTCGCAGGGCAATGAAACCCAGACACTGCAACAACTGAGCCACACTCACAGCTAGAGAAGCTGTGTGTTATCTACTGAGCCAGTGCCTTCAGGAGCCCACATGCCACAACTAGACAGAAGCCTGTGAACTGCAACCAAGAGGCTGTGTGTTGCAACTAAGAGCAGATACAACCAAAATCATGTTTTAAAATATAAAACCATAAAATTCACTGATTTATCTTTTAAAGAAGAAAAGAGAATGCTAATAAAAGCCTCAAGGGAGGGGCTTCCTCTGGTGGCCCAGTGAGTAAGGACACCGCCTTGCAGTGCAGGGGGCGCCGGTTCGATCCCTGGCCTGGGAAGATCCCACGTGCCGCGGAGCGTCTGGACCGATGTGTCCAATTACCAAGCCGGAGCTCTGGGGCGCATGCGCCCAGAGCCGGCACTCTGCAAGGACAGACGCCACCGCGATGGGAGGCCCACAGGAGCCAAAGAACAAAGACGGATGATAATAGAGAAATGAAAGACCAATGGAAGTGGCCCGCCTGCTCCCCTTCCTCCCCAACCCGACCCCCACCCAAAATAAATAAATAAATAAATCTTTAAAAAAAAAAAAAAAGGAAACCTCAAGGGATAAGAGGAATGTTAGTGGAAGTCTAAAGAACTTCATGATACTGTTGGTGACATTTTAAAATAAGGAAAGTATCATTGAAAACTGGAAGAAAAAGAGCTCTTGTTATATAGTGGCAGAAATTTGGTAATACTGTCACCTGCAGAAATGCATAAATAGGAACACACCCAATGGATTCACTTACTTATTAGCTAAGGGGATTTTCCAGGTTTTTTTTTTTTTTTTCAAGTTTCCAGGGATTTTCAAGTCCAGCCTGGCTTCCTCTCATTTTATATGAAATTAGGGGAAAGAAGAGCCAAAAAGGGAACTGTTAGATTTTGAAGCAAAAATTGAGGGGATATAAATGATTCAGGATCTGTTAGGCTCAAAAATAAAAGTGTCTTATTCTCAGGCTCATTAGATGACAAAATATTCTCAAATTAAAATACAGCTTCCACAAAAAGGTCAAATCTATGGTGGGCCTCTAAACCTCTTCATAAAGACATTATGAAGATTTAAGGAAATCTCTTACAGAATCTTTCAAACAGACAAAAGGCTTTCTAAAAATCTTAAAGGAATGCTTCACAGACTTTCCTTTTTGAACAATAGAGCCTCTAAGAAAATAAAAGATATGGCCCCTCAATAGTGCATTATAGAGCAGGGTTTATATCAAATGCATTCTTGGTTGAAATTTTTTTTTTTTTTCTGGTGAAGTGAACTGTTTATAGAAAACTTGCACAAGTTTAAGAATAATAGTTCTGGAGGAAATACTATTACAAGGGACAGAGTTAGTATAAGACAAAAGGAGGCTTTGAGACCCTCGATCTATGCCTTCTTATGGGAAAGAAGCAGCTGAAGAAGCAATTTAGTTGCAGACTCTATGAAAAAAGAAGAATGATTCACTAGTCAAGACCAAGAGTGGAGAGGGTAGAGCTAGGTGCAACAAATGCTCATTCCCAGACCTGGGAGAAGGACTGGGCTCTAACCAGGGCTTACTTCCCTCTGTATGACACTCATCATTTTGTGATGGAATCTAGAAAAATGGTATAGATGATCTTACTTGCAAAACAGAAATAGAGACACAGAGAACAAAAATATAGATACCAAGCGAGAAAGAATAGTTACCATGGGAGGAATTGGGAAATTGGGATTGGCACATGTACACTATTGATACTATATCTGGAATAGGTAACCAATGAGAACATACAGTATAGCACAGGGAACTCTACTCAGGGCTCTGTGGCGACCTGAATGGGAAGGAAGTCCAAAAGGGTTGAGGCTGTATGTATATGTATGGCTGATTCATTTCTCACAGTAGACATGAACACAACATTATAAAGCAACTATACTCCAATAAAACCAATTTAAAAATAGAACCTGGCTTCCTCTCATTTTATATGAAATTAGGGGAAAGAAGAGCCAAAAAGGGAACTGTTAGATTTTGAAGCAAAAATTGAGGGGATATAAATGATTCAGGATCTGTTAGGCTCAAAAATAAAAGTGTCTTATTCTCAGGTTCATTAGATGACAAAATATTCTCAAATTAAAATACAGCTTCCACAAAAAGGTCAAATCTATGGTGGGCCTCTAAACCTCTTCATAAAGACATTATGAAGATTTAAGGAAATCTCTTACAGAATCTTTCAAACAGACAAAAGGCTTTCTAAAAATCTTAAAGGAATGCTTCACAGACTTTCCTTTTTGAACAATAGAGCCTCTAAGAAAATAAAAGATATGGCCCCTCAATAGTGCATTATAGAGCAGGGTTTATATCAAATGCATTCTTGGTTGAAATTTTTTTTTTTTTTCTGGTGAAGTGAACTGTTTATAGAAAACTTGCACAAGTTTAAGAATAATAGTTCTGGAGGAAATACTATTACAAGGGACAGAGTTAGTATAAGACAAAAGGAGGCTTTGAGACCCTCGATCTATGCCTTCTTATGGGAAAGAAGCAGCTGAAGAAGCAATTTAGTTGCAGACTCTATGAAAAAAGAAGAATGATTCACTAGTCAAGACCAAGAGTGGAGAGGGTAGAGCTAGGTGCAACAAATGCTCATTCCCAGACCTGGGAGAAGGACTGGGCTCTAACCAGGGCTTACTTCCCTCTGTATGACACTCATCATTTTGTGATGGAATCTAGAAAAATGGTATAGATGATCTTACTTGCAAAACAGAAATAGAGACACAGAGAACAAAAATATAGATACCAAGCGAGAAAGGTGAATAGTTACCATGGGAGGAATTGGGAAATTGGGATTGGCACATGTACACTATTGATACTATATCTGGAATAGGTAACCAATGAGAACATACAGTATAGCACAGGGAACTCTACTCCATGCTCTGTGGTGACCTGAATGGGAAGGAAGTCCAAAAGGGTTGAGGCTGTATGTATATGTATGGCTGATTCATGTTGCTCACAGTAGACATGAACACAACATTATAAAGCAACTATACTCCAATAAAAACCAATTTAAAAAATAGAAAGGAGCTGGTAACATGTGCCAGGGGAACTCAAAGAGTCACAGGGGACCAGCTAGCATTGCATCCATTTTCACCCACTTTGAAAATGAATGCCTATTTTAAATGAGACTATTCACTGTGAGTATCCTATGCCCATTTCAACACTATATATTGCTTGTATGTGTGCTAGGAGAAAATTAACCTGATTCTTTAGTTCACAGGGCTTCGGTTTAAGAGGAGCTGTGCCCAAGGAAACTTGTTTATACTTGGACCTAGTGACATGCATGTCATGGTCCTAAAGCCTGAGTCTACTCCAGATCCTATATTGAAATGAGATGCTTGGAAGTGGGAGCTGTTGGGAAGTTGTGAATGTATTTTGCATGCAGTTTGAATATAAAGTAATTTGTGGTTATGGATGGAAAGTTGCAGTTTTCAATAGTGACGCTAATCTATTCTGACACTCTTCCTATCAAGAAGCGGAGTCTGTATATTTTACTCTTAACCTGGGTTGTTACAGCTTGACCAAAATATTATGACACTGTCACTACTAGGTTAAGACCTTAGAAGACTAGCAGGTTCACCTCCTGATTCTATCTTGGAACCCTGCACTATGCTGTGAAGAAGCTCAAGAAGCACGTGGAGAAACCCAAGAGGAAAACAGCTGAGCCCCAGGTCCTCAACTGTCAGAATATTTGAGACTAAATACATACTTCTTCTCCCTTACCATGTGCAACTGCCTATGTAACTTTAATGTAATTTGATAAAAGTTACTATTAAAATAATTTTATCATGCATATATAATAATGTATATAATGTACATGTATAGTAAAGACTGAGTATAAGTACCCACACGTCAGCTTAAAAAATAGAACATCAGAAACAGAGCGCCCTATTTACTCCCAACAATACATTCTAGTTCCTCATTCCAAAGGTCACTAATATTTTAAGGTTTGTATCTAGTAATTACCTGTTTTTCATTAAAGTCTTAATATTCATGTATTTATCCTGGTGGGTTTCCTGATGGTTCAGTGATAAAGATTTTGCCTATCAATGCAAAAGACACAGGTTTGGTCCCTGGGTCAGGAAGATCACTTGGAGAAGAAAATAACAACCCACTCTGGTATACTTGCCTGAAAAATGCCATGGACAGAGGGATATGGCAGGGTACAGTCCATAGGGTCTCAAAAGAGTTGTTTATGGCTTAGTGACTAAACAGCAGCACAATCTTTCTTTACCATATATTTATTTTTCTCTGATTTTTACAATCAATGTAAGTGTAGTAATATTCTATGTATCCTTTGTAGTGAGACATTTTGTTCAAAGTACTTGATATCTCAATTTTTCTTTCAACTGATGTAGCTGTATTCTATTTGTATTATGATTTTATAATACAAATTTTTATATTCTGTTAAAAAATCTTTACCTCTAGAATTTATCCTCCAAAAGAACAGATTTGTGTTTACTAGAGACAGGAGGTTGGGATAGGAGAATTGCGTAGAACTGGTCAAAAGTACAAATTTCCAACTATAAGATGAATAAATTCTGGGAATGTAAAGTTCAGCATAGGTACTATAGACAACAATACTATATAGTATATTTGTAAGTTGTCAAGAGGAATAGATCTTAAAAATGATTGTCATGAAGAAAAAAATGTGATTATGATAGGTGGTAGATGTTAACAAACCTTACTGCAGTAACTGTTTCATGATATACACATCCATTAAATCATTATTTTGTATTCCTTAAACACATACAATATTATATGCCAGTTATATCTCAATAAAACTGAGAAAAGGGAAGAAAAAAATCTCCTGGTTTTGTTTTAAACTTTTCAGTTTTTCTTTGTATTGTTTTCATATTTGTTTTTATGCTTTAGGATAAATGATTAAGTTTTTATTTTCTCTTATAGCAGATTATATTAATATCACATAATATTGTTATTTAGCTTATGTGTGTTATAGCATTAACTCTTATTGTCTTATGTGTGCCTCTTTTAAGCAGATTACAGTTGAAATTTCTATAAATTAATATATTCTGGATTTAATAGAGAAACATTTCTGTATAATTATTGAAAATATTAATATTTGACATGATTTATTCAAAAATAATTCATATGGTATTGCCTGGTACGGCTATGTCAAAAATTATTTATTCTACTAATTGTGAACTTGGGTTGATTTCTGTTTTCACAATTTCAAATGATTACAGGGTTCTTATACATATTGTATTCTTGATATGTGCTTTTGGGAGTACAGGTACTAGGGGACAGTATAGGTGCATGTTTAATTTTACAAAATGTCTCAGTTTTGCAAAATGGCACCAAATTATGCTTTTATTTAATAGCATGTTAGGGTCAATATTTCTCCTCCTCATCCTCCTCCTCACCAATGTCAGACATTTTAACTTTTGGTAATTCGAAAGGGTGATAAAATTTTAAGAAATGAAATTGTGGTTTTTAATTGCATTTCTTGGATACTGAGGAAACTGATTACATTATATTGTCACTCTGCTTATTTAATTTATACACAGAGTACATTATGCGTAATGCCAGTCTGGATGAAGCAGAAGCTGGAATCAACATTGCTGGGAGAAATGTCAATAACCTCAGGTATGCAGATGACACCACCTTTTATGGCAGAAAGCGAAGAGGAATTAAAGAGCCCTCTGGATGAAGGTGAAAGAGGAGAGTGAAAAACTGGCTTAAAACTCAACATTCAAAAAGCAAAGATCGTGGCTTCCAGTCCCATTACTTCATCACAAATAGATGGGGAAAAAATAGAAACAGTGACAGACTTTATTTTCTTGGGCTCCAAAATCACTGCAGATAGTGACTGCAGCCATGAAATCAAAAGGCATTTGCCCCTTGGAAGAAAAGCTATGACAAACCTAGACAGCATATTCAAAAGCAAAGACATCACTTTGCTAACAAAAGTCCATATGATCAAGGCTATGGTTTTTCCAGTAGACATGCATGAATGTTAAAGTTGGACCATAAAGAAGGCTCTGTGACAAAGAATTGATGCCATTGAACTGTGGTGTTGGAGAAGACTCTCAGGAGTCTCTTGGACTGCAAGGAGACCAAACCAGTCAATCCTAAAGGAAATCAACCCTGGAGATTAATTGGAAGGAATAATGCTGAAGCTGAGCTCCAATACTTTGGCCACCTGATGCAGAGAGACAACTTATTGGAAAAGACCCTAATGTTGGGAAAAATAGAAGTCAGAAGGATATGCAGATGACAGAGGATGAGATGGTTAGATGACATCACTGAGTGAATGGACATGAGTTTGAGCAAGCTCCAGGATATGGTGAAGGGCAGGGAAACCTGATGTGCTGCAGTCCAAGGAGTCACAAAGAGTCTGACATGACTGAGCAACTGAATTGAACTGAAGGAAACTGAGCAGCTTTTGGACCATCTTGTTTTCCCCGTAAAAAGCTGCTCAGTTTCCTTCAGTTCAGTTCATTCATTCAGTCGTGATATCCATCAATATAACAGCATTAGCATTAGCTTGTCCATTTTCATTGCCTTGTAGTCTTCCATCATAGTGATGTTCTCCCATTTAATTTTCTGTTCTAACTTCAATGTGTAGTTTTTGACTATTAGTGACAGTATAACTGGACTTCTTTGGTAGCTCAGCTGGTAAAGAATCTGTCTACAGTGCAGGAGATGCTGGGTTGGGGAAAATCTTCTGGCACAGGGATAAGCTACCCACTCCAGTATTCTTGGGCTTTCCTGGTGGCTCAGAGGGTAAATAATCCACCTGCAATGCAGGAAATCTGGGTTCAAGTCCTGGGTTGGGAAGATCCCCTAAAGGAGGGCATGGCACCCAACTCTAGTATTCTTGTCTGGAGAATCCCCATGGACAGAAGAGCTTGGCATGCTATAGTCCGTGATGTCACAAAGAGCTGGACATGACTGAGCGACTAAGCCCAGCACAACCATATGGTTATGAACACATACTAGTATACATATGTTTACATCTCTACTTGGTATATACCCATTAGATCTAGAATTTTATTATACCCCATGTAAAAGCTAGTTAGCCTATGACCTCTTCTTGGATGCTAGCAGAAGACAAATAATTGGATCAGAGACAGATAATTTATTTCTCATGACACAGCAAGCAGCATGCATATTAATATGTTTTTTTGCATGAATTGGTGTGAGAAGACTCTCAGGAGTCTCTTGGACTGCAAGGAGACCAAACCAGTCAATCCTAAAGGAAATCAACCCTGGAGATTAATTGGAAGGAATAATGCTGAAGCTGAGCTCCAATACTTTGGCCACCTGATGCAGAGAGACAACTTATTGGAAAAGACCCTAATGTTGGGAAAAATAGAAGTCAGAAGGATATGCAGATGACAGAGGATGAGATGGTTAGATGACATCACTGAGTGAATGGACATGAGTTTGAGCAAGCTCCAGGATATGGTGAAGGGCAGGGAAACCTGATGTGCTGCAGTCCAAGGAGTCACAAAGAGTCTGACATGACTGAGCAACTGAATTGAACTGAAGGAAACTGAGCAGCTTTTGGACCATCTTGTTTTCCCCCGCAAAAGCTGCTCAGTTTCCTTCAGTTCAGTTCATTCATTCAGTCGTGATATCCATCAATATAACAGCATTAGCATTAGCTTGTCCATTTTCATTGCCTTGTAGTCTTCCATCATAGTGATGTTCTCCCATTTAATTTTCTGTTCTAACTTCAATGTGTAGTTTTTGACTATTAGTGACAGTATAACTGGGCTTCTTTGGTAGCTCAGCTGGTAAAGAATCTGTCTACAGTGCAGGAGATGCTGGGTTGGGGAAAATCTTCTGGCACAGGGATAAGCTACCCACTCCAGTATTCTTGGGCTTTCCTGGTGGCTCAGAGGGTAAATAATCCACCTGCAATGCAGGAAATCTGGGTTCAAGTCCTGGGTTGGGAAGATCCCCTAAAGGAGGGCATGGCACCCAACTCTAGTATTCTTGTCTGGAGAATCCCCATGGACAGAAGAGCTTGGCATGCTATAGTCCGTGATGTCACAAAGAGCTGGACATGACTGAGCGACTAAGCCCAGCACAACCATATGGTTATGAACACATACTAGTATACATATGTTTACATCTCTACTTGGTATATACCCATTAGATCTAGAATTTTATTATACCCCATGTAAAAGCTAGTTAGCCTATGACCTCTTCTTGGATGCTAGCAGAAGACAAATAATTGGATCAGAGACAGATAATTTATTTCTCATGACACAGCAAGCAGCATGCATATTAATATGTTTCTGTCACTTTCCTTTCCTCCCCAACAACACCTGCCTCGAAATCTCATGGAAATGAAACGGAAGTCCAGTGGGATGCTTGTACACAAGAGTACATGTTAACTAGGACTGATAATAGCAAGCATCTTTCTCTGTTTCTAGATCAAGCAGCAAACTTTTGCAAAATTTTATCATTAAATGCAATGTTTATGTCATTACCATTTCTAATATTACTGTTGTTATTGAAGTATAATTTAAATATAATATAGATGTTCTCACAAATGTACATAGACCCCAGTAAGTCTCTGCAGTAGATACAATGCAAGGTGGCCCCCAAGTTTTCCATTTTATAGGACACACACTTTCTATTATCCTTACCTCTGAGAGAGTCCTAAGGATAGTCCTATGGATAGGAGAGAGGGATGTTAGGATATCACTCCCCTGATTATGTTATATTCTATAACCAAAGAAATTCATAGACTTAATTAATGTCCCTTATCAGTTTGCTCCACCATAATGGAGATTATCCTGAGAAGGCTTAACCTGGTCAGATAACCATAAAAGAAAGATGTAGCCACAGTAGACACTCTAATTCTGGTCAAGAAAAAGGCATTTAGACATAGTGCGACCTGTCATGAAGCTAGAACCTGAGGCTGAAAGTCCATGAGACACAGGGCCCTTAATTCTACAGGTGCAAAGAACTGTTTTAACTCAGGTTTGGGCAAGGGTAAATAATCCACCTGCAATGCAGGAAATCTGGGTTCAAGTCCTGGGTTGGGAAGATCCCTAAAGGAGGGCATGGCACCCAACTCTAGTATTCTTGTCTGGAGAATCCCCATGGACAGAAGAGCTTGGCATGCTATAGTCCGTGATGTCACAAAGAGCTGGACATGACTGAGCGACTAAGCCCAGCACAACCATATGGTTATGAACACATACTAGTATACATATGTTTACATCTCTACTTGGTATATACCCATTAGATCTAGAATTTTATTATACCCCATGTAAAAGCTAGTTAGCCTATGACCTCTTCTTGGATGCTAGCAGAAGACAAATAATTGGATCAGAGACAGATAATTTATTTCTCATGACACAGCAAGCAGCATGCATATTAATATGTTTCTGTCACTTTCCTTTCCTCCCCAACAACACCTGCCTCGAAATCTCATGGAAATGAAACGGAAGTCCAGTGGGATGTTTGTACACAAGAGTACATGTTAACTATGACTGATAATAGCAAGGATCTTTCTCTGTTTCTAGATCAAGCAGCAAACTTTTGCAAAATTTTATCATTAAATGCAATGTTTATGTCATTACCATTTCTAATATTACTGTTGTTATTGAAGTATAATTTAAATATAATATAGATGTTCTCACAAATGTACATAGACCCCAGTAAGTCTCTGCAGTAGATACAATGCAAGGTGGCCCCCAAGTTTTCCATTTTATAGGACACACACTTTCTATTATCCTTACCTCTGAGAGAGTCCTAAGGATAGTCCTATGGATAGGAGAGAGGGATGTTAGGATATCACTCCCCTGATTATGTTATATTCTATAACCAAAGAAATTCATAGACTTAATTAATGTCCCTTATCAGTTTGCTCCACCATAATGGAGATTATCCTGAGAAGGCTTAACCTGGTCAGATAACCATAAAAGAAAGATGTAGCCACAGTAGACACTCTAATTCTGGTCAAGAAAAAGGCATTTAGACATAGTGCGACCTGTCATGAAGCTAGAACCTGAGGCTGAAAGTCCATGAGACACAGGGCCCTTAATTCTACAGGTGCAAAGAACTGAACTCTTCTAACATCCTAGGAACTTGGGACTTCAGATGTGATGTCAGCTCCAGTTGATATCTTGACTTCAAGCTCCTGTGACACAGAGTAGAGGACCCAGCAATGCCAAACACAGACTTCTGACTTAGAGAAACCAAGAGATGAAAAAAATGGATGTTAAGCTACTAACTTTGTTGGTAGCTTGGTATGCACCACTAAAAAACTACCACACTCTCTTCTGATATTTTTCTAGGTGATTTTCAAATCCTAGAGAGTGTTCTTATTTAAATCACCATATCTTAGGTTAGTCTTTTCTAGAATTTTATAAAAATTATAATATATATATGTACATAAATAAAATATTCTATGTCTTTTGGCTTCATATTTGAGTATGTCAGTGGCTTTTTCTTCTTTTTTATTGATTATTTTTATTTTACTCTTACAGAAGTTTGTTGTTTACAGATATGTATAATTCCAGATTATATACATGTGGCTAATCTGGTTTTTTCCTCTTCCTGCTAAGTATTTTGCTATGTGAATACTGCAAACTGATTATTTATTCACCTGATTTTGATGTTTGGATTGTTTTCAGCTTGGGGATAATATGAATAAAGTTGCTATTTTAAACATTCTTGCCCATAAATCTAGTTTTATGTTTAATTTCTTTGAACTAGCTACCTAGAGCAAAATTGTTGAGTCATAGGGCAGGTGCATATGTATATTATATTACCAAATTGTTTTCCAAAGGATTAAGTTATTTTTCATTCCCTCCAGTGAAGTACAATCATGCCAATTCCTCTACATCTTGCCAACACTTACTATTGCCAGTCTTTTTAATAGACTCTGGAGAAAGACTGACAGAATTTGAACCCTGGCATCAATATTTAAGGTATGACCTTGAACAAGTTATTTTCTGTACCTCAGTCTTCTTTTAATTTTTTTTTAAATTATATTTTACTTGGAGGATAATTGCTTTACAATAGTGTGTCTGTTTCTGCCATACTTCAACATGATCTTATACATATGACCCCTCCCTCATGACCCCTTCCATCCTATTCACCCCACTAGGCTGTCACAGAATACTGGGTTTGAGTTCCCTGAGTCATACAGCACATTCCCACATTCCTATCTGTTTTATATATGGTAATGTATGTGTCTCCAGATTACTCTATCAATTCATCCCACCCTCTCTTTCCCTCACTGTGTTCAAAAGTCTGTTCTCTATATTTTTTCTCCATTTCTGCCCTGAAAATAGGTTCATCAGAACCATCTTTCTAAATTCCATATATTTGTGTTAATATATATTTGTTTTTCTCTTTCTGATTTACTTCATTCTGTAAAATAGGCTCTAGGTTCATCACCTCATTAGGACTGACTCAAATGTCTTCCTTTTCATGGCCAAGTAATATTCCTTTGTGTATATATGTACCACACTTTTTATCTGTTTATCTGTCACTGAACATCTAGGTTGCTTCCATGATCTACCTATTGTAAATCTTGATGCAGTGAACATTGGTGGTACTTATGCCGTTTTCAATTTTGGTTTCCTCAGGGTATATGCCCAGTAATGAGATTGTTGGGTCATATGGTAGTTTTATTTCTAGTTTTTTTAAAAAAATCTCTCTATATATTGTTCTCCATAGTGACTGTATCAATTTACATTCTCACCAATAATGTAAGAGTGTTCCATTTTCTCAATACCCTTTCCAGCATTTATCGATTGTAGATGTTTTGATGATTGCCATTCTGACCAGTGTGAGGTAATACCTCATTGTAGTTTTGATTTGCATTTAATTAATAATGGAAACTATTTTACACCTTTTCAGGTGTTTATTAGCCATCTGTATGTCTTCTTTGAAGAAATGTCTATATAGGTCTTCTTCCTGCTTTATGATTGGGTTGTTTGTTTTTCTGGTATTGACCTGCATAAGCTGCTTATATATTTTGGAGATTAATCATTCATCAGTTGTTTCATTTAGTATTATTTTCTCCCACCCTGAGGGCTATCTTTTTAGCCTTGTTTATAGTTTCCTTTGCTGTGCAAAATTTTTTAAGTTTAATAAGGTCCCATTTGTTTATTTATTTATTTTTTTCTAGGAGGTGGATCATAGAGGATCTTCCTGTGATTTGTGCCAGAGAATGTTCAGCCTATGCTTTTCTCTAAGAGTTTTATACTTTCTGGTCTGACCTCTAGATCGTTAATCCATTTTGAGTTTATCTTTGTGTAACGGTGTTAGGGCTTCCCTGGCAGCTCAAACAGTAAAGAATCCACCTGAAATGAGAGAGACCTGAGTTTGATTTTTGGGTTGGGAAGATCCCCTGGAGGAGGGCATGGCACCCAACTCCAGTATTCTTGCCTAAAGAATCCCATGGACAGAGGAACCTGGCATGTTATATAGATCCTAGTGTCACAAAGAGTCAGACAATACTGAGCAGCTAAGCACAAGCAAAAGGTGTTAAGAAGTGTTCTAATTTCATTCTTCTACATATAGTTGCCCAGTTTTCCCAAACTGAGAGTAATGCTAGTATTAGTATCTGATCCATAACTCAGGAACACCTGATTCCCTTGGACTTCCCTGGTGTCTCAGTTGTAAAGAATCTGCCTGAAATGCAGATTCAAGAGGCACAGATTTAGTCACTGGGTTGGGAAGGTTCCCTGAAGGAAGGGCATGGCAACCTACTCCAGAATTTTGCCTGGAGAATCCCATGGACAGAGAATCCAGGCAGGCTACACCCCATAGGTTCACAAACAGTGGGACATTGCTGAATCGACTTACCACACACTCACACATGAAGTAACTGAATGTGCACTGAGCCACATTTTTTTTTTAATGACTAAAATTTATATATGTAACATCTTGAGAATTGTGCTTGACATCTAATATCATATAAATTAATCATTATTTATAAATTTGCACTTTTATTCAAGATAAAGATTACTCTATAATTTTCCTTACTTGAACTCACCTTTTAAAAGCCTTGATGGCTTATTTAATTAGCACTACCATATGTTCTTACTTTTTCTATTGGTTGGTAAATTTTATAAAATGTTAGAGCTGTCTACACTTTATTTCATAAAACTCAGCCATGAATTTGTATGAGAGTGGTCTTTTATTTTGAGAAGATTTTCAGCTTCTGATTCTGTTTCTTTAATTGTCATGAGAAAATTCTAATTTTCTATTTCTGTTGGTGTAAGATTCATAAATTGCATTTTCCCAGAAATTTATCAATTGTATCAATTTATTTGTATTTGTTGGTTAATTTTTTCCAAAGACATTTTACATTTTTGTTGCACCATTAAGTATGAACTCAATTATTTCTTAATATTTTTTGTTTCTCTTTCTTTATTTTATTGTTCTTGCCATCATTTTAGCTGTTCTTATATTATCAAACCCATCTGTTAACTTTGTTGATCTGATCCATTGTATCTCTATTGTCCTTGTTGTTTATTTATGCCTTAATCTTTTTTTTTTTTTTTCTTAGCAGGGTAATTCTCTTCTTTTTAGCTTTCCTAATTTTGATGTTTGATTCTTTCATTTTTCAGCTTTTCTTTTAAACTTGCCAGCATTAAGTCTAGGTTAACATCTCCCCTATGCACACGACTAGCTGCACACTAAAATTTTCATATGAATTGTTTTAATTAAAACATAATACTAGGGCTTCCCTGGTGGTCCAGTGGGTAAGGACACCTCCTTGCAGTGCAAGGGGCTCTGGTTCGATCCCTGGCCTGGGAAAATCCCACGTGCTGTGGAGCTACTGAACCAATCTGTCCAACTACAGAGCAGGAGCTCTGGAGAGCATGCGCCCAGAGCCGGTGCTCTGCGAGGAGAGAGGCCATTGTGGTGGGAGGCCCACACAGGCCAAGGAACCAAGATGGATGAAAAACAAATAAATGAAAGACCAATAGAACTGGTCAAAAAAAAAAAAAGCTTAATATTAAATATTAAACAATTTCACTATTATTTTTTTAAATATGTTTAATACATACATGTATTTTTCTAAATTCCAATAGGGCATCTTCTCTCATCATTTTTTGTTATTGAATTTTATCAAATTATTCTCTTCATTTTGGAGAATATATGACAGAAAGAAAATAGCAATAGGTATCTCTATTTTGATAATATGATGAATTTCATTGTTTCTCATCACATGCTGAACCATTTATTGGAACTTTTTTTAATTTATTATGTAAAATTTTTTTCATAAAACTCAGCCATGAATTTGTATGAGAGTGGTCTTTTATTTTGAGAAGATTTTCAGCTTCTGATTCTGTTTCTTTAATTGTCATGAGAAAATTCTAATTTTCTATTTCTGTTGGTGTAAGATTCATAAATTGCATTTTCCCAGAAATTTATCAATTGTATCAATTTATTTGTATTTGTTGGTTAATTTTTTCCAAAGACATTTTACATTTTTGTTGCACCATTAAGTATGAACTCAATTATTTCTTAATATTTTTTGTTTCTCTTTCTTTATTTTATTGTTCTTGCCATCATTTTAGCTGTTCTTATATTATCAAACCCATCTGTTAACTTTGTTGATCTGATCCATTGTATCTCTATTGTCCTTGTTGTTTATTTATGCCTTAATCTTTTTTTTTTTTTTCTTAGCAGGGTAATTCTCTTCTTTTTAGCTTTCCTAATTTTGATGTTTGATTCTTTCATTTTTCAGCTTTTCTTTTAAACTTGCCAGCATTAAGTCTAGGTTAACATCTCCCCTATGCACACGACTAGCTGCACACTAAAATTTTCATATGAATTGTTTTAATTAAAACATAATACTAGGGCTTCCCTGGTGGTCCAGTGGGTAAGGACACCTCCTTGCAGTGCAAGGGGCTCTGGTTCGATCCCTGGCCTGGGAAAATCCCACGTGCTGTGGAGCTACTGAACCAATCTGTCCAACTACAGAGCAGGAGCTCTGGAGAGCATGCGCCCAGAGCCGGTGCTCTGCGAGGAGAGAGGCCATTGTGGTGGGAGGCCCACACAGGCCAAGGAACCAAGATGGATGAAAAACAAATAAATGAAAGACCAATAGAACTGGTCAAAAAAAAAAAAAGCTTAATATTAAATATTAAACAATTTCACTATTATTTTTTTAAATATGTTTAATACATACATGTATTTTTCTAAATTCCAATAGGGCATCTTCTCTCATCATTTTTTGTTATTGAATTTTATCAAATTATTCTCTTCATTTTGGAGAATATATGACAGAAAGAAAATAGCAATAGGTATCTCTATTTTGATAATATGATGAATTTCATTGTTTCTCATCACATGCTGAACCATTTATTGGAACTGATTTATTATGTAGGTTATGGTCAAATTTCTTAAATATAATGCATAGGCTCGAAAACACGTGCATTTTTTATTTGTGGAGTATACTATTTTATATATTTATCAACTGAATATATAAATCATGTTCTTACTTTTTCCTGTTTAATTTATCAATTATTGAACATGAATTCATTTATTCACCTGTAATCAAATAATCTGAATTCAGTAATAAATAATTATTACAGAAATTGATAGCCTTGTCAAATTCAAATTCAAATTCTTGGAATTTTTTGACCTGTTTGGAGAATATATCACTAGCTTCATACAATTATATCTTTCTGGTATTGAAGTTATCAATACAGGGTAATCTTTTTGTCACTAGTAAAGTTTTTATAATTTTTTCTGTTACTTTTAAAACTATTATCTTCTTTTGGTTAGTATTAGTCTCTTGTACCTTTTTGATATTTCATCTTCAACAATTGTATATGTTTTTATTTTAAGACTTGCATGACCAAAAAAATCTAATCTGACAATCTTTGTCCTTCAAAGTGAGTTTAGTCCATTTATATTATTGTTAATACTTTTCAATTTGTTTATTTCCACATTTTTATTTTGTGCTTTTCATTTCCCATAACTAAGGAAAATTATCTTTGAATAACATACTTTTTATCTTCTCTGTATCATCTATTTATAGACAATAAATATATTTTTCTAGGCTACTTTTTGAATGACTTCTAACTTCTTACCCAGTTCTTGAATTCCCATTTAACTGAGTTCAATATGCAACTTAGCCTATTCATTAAGTTAAAAACTGTGATCTATGATCATTGTTTTTATGAATAGAAACTCTTTCTGATTGTTTTTTAAGTTTCTTCAAGAGGTTTCATATGCTCTTTTTTTCCCTTTGTTCATATATTTAGTCTCTTTTATTAATTCAAATGTTAAACAATTTCACTATTATTTTTTTAAATATGTTTAATACATACATGTATTTTTCTAAATTCCAATAGGGCATCTTCTCTCATCATTTTTTGTTATTGAATTTTATCAAATTATTCTCTTCATTTTGGAGAATATATGACAGAAAGAAAATAGCAATAGGTATCTCTATTTTGATAATATGATGAATTTCATTGTTTCTCATCACATGCTGAACCATTTATTGGAACTGATTTATTATGTAGGTTATGGTCAAATTTCTTAAATATAATGCATAGGCTCGAAAACACGTGCATTTTTTATTTGTGGAGTATACTATTTTATATATTTATCAACTGAATATATAAATCATGTTCTTACTTTTTCCTGTTTAATTTATCAATTATTGAACATGAATTCATTTATTCACCTGTAATCAAATAATCTGAATTCAGTAATAAATAATTATTACAGAAATTGATAGCCTTGTCAAATTCAAATTCAAATTCTTGGAATTTTTTGACCTGTTTGGAGAATATATCACTAGCTTCATACAATTATATCTTTCTGGTATTGAAGTTATCAATACAGGGTAATCTTTTTGTCACTAGTAAAGTTTTTATAATTTTTTCTGTTACTTTTAAAACTATTATCTTCTTTTGGTTAGTATTAGTCTCTTGTACCTTTTTGATATTTCATCTTCAACAATTGTATATGTTTTTATTTTAAGACTTGCATGACCAAAAAAATCTAATCTGACAATCTTTGTCCTTCAAAGTGAGTTTAGTCCATTTATATTATTGTTAATACTTTTCAATTTGTTTATTTCCACATTTTTATTTTGTGCTTTTCATTTCCCATAACTAAGGAAAATTATCTTTGAATAACATACTTTTTATCTTCTCTGTATCATCTATTTATAGACAATAAATATATTTTTCTAGGCTACTTTTTGAATGACTTCTAACTTCTTACCCAGTTCTTGAATTCCCATTTAACTGAGTTCAATATGCAACTTAGCCTATTCATTAAGTTAAAAACTGTGATCTATGATCATTGTTTTTATGAATAGAAACTCTTTCTGATTGTTTTTTAAGTTTCTTCAAGAGGTTTCATATGCTCTTTTTTTCCCTTTGTTCATATATTTAGTCTCTTTTATTAATTCAAATGTTAATGCTTTTTAATTTTTACCTTGTCTTACAATTTTAAGTTATCATGGATATGAAGGTGCTTTCTGTGATTTTACTGACCCTTATATGTTTTGGTTTGCTTGTTTTCATGACTTTGAACTTGTGTTCCTTGTAATGTTTTGCTTATAGAATTCTTTTATACCTAGTCTGAGATGCACTTTCTTGAGAGGAACTGAGTCTGTTTCTACTTATTCCTAGAAGTACCACTAATCTGGATTCACTTTACACACATTGGCATGAATTTGTGCTATAGACTCACGGGATAGGATTATTGTATTGTGACATCTCCAAGGAGAACTTTTCATATTCTTCTAATAACATAATCAATAGAGGAAAGATTCTTCTAGCCACTGCTAGGCAATCTGACACTACCCATATTTCCATAGGGAATTTGAATTAGACTCCATATTTGTGTATGGCTATGGGCTGCATGTTGAGTCTCTCCCACATGCTGTAGCCAATGAAACTAAAACCCAAGGTCACCAGGGTTTGGCAGGTAAAATCAGAATGGCTTAGGCACTGGCTTACTTTCCAGAGTTCTACTTTTCACTTCTTTTTTTTTTTGGAGGGTGGCGGGTTAGGGAGGGAGGTGGGCAGGCAGGCCACTTCTATTGGTCTTTCATTTATCTATTTTTCATCCATCTTTGTTCTTTGGCCCGTGTGGGCCTTCCATTGCAGTGGTCTCTCTTGTTACAGAGCACCAGCTCTGAGCGCATGCGCTCTAGAGCTCCGGCTCGGTAATTGGACGCATCGGTCCAGCCACTCTGCAGCACGTGGGATCTTCCCAGGCCAGGGATCGAACCGGCGCCCCTTGCACTGTAAGGCAGTGTCCTTAACCACTGGACCACCAGAGAAGCCCTCACTTCATTTTTGACCTCTGCTGATTCCAATTTTTTTGTTTTGCTGTCTAGGTTGTATGCTAAAATTTTATATTTAAATAAGTTTTAATTTTGCCCATATTATTAGTAATATTCTGTAATATGATTTTCAGAGTAACCAATCTAGCTTACTAGTAGAAGTAGAAAGCAGTTATGATCATTGTTTTTATGAATAGAAACTCTTTCTGATTGTTTTTTAAGTTTCTTCAAGAGGTTTCATATGCTCTTTTTTTCCCTTTGTTCATATATTTAGTCTCTTTTATTAATTCAAATGTTAATGCTTTTTAATTTTTACCTTGTCTTACAATTTTAAGTTATCATGGATATGAAGGTGCTTTCTGTGATTTTACTGACCCTTATATGTTTTGGTTTGCTTGTTTTCATGACTTTGAACTTGTGTTCCTTGTAATGTTTTGCTTATAGAATTCTTTTATACCTAGTCTGAGATGCACTTTCTTGAGAGGAACTGAGTCTGTTTCTACTTATTCCTAGAAGTACCACTAATCTGGATTCACTTTACACACATTGGCATGAATTTGTGCTATAGACTCACGGGATAGGATTATTGTATTGTGACATCTCCAAGGAGAACTTTTCATATTCTTCTAATAACATAATCAATAGAGGAAAGATTCTTCTAGCCACTGCTAGGCAATCTGACACTACCCATATTTCCATAGGGAATTTGAATTAGACTCCATATTTGTGTATGGCTATGGGCTGCATGTTGAGTCTCTCCCACATGCTGTAGCCAATGAAACTAAAACCCAAGGTCACCAGGGTTTGGCAGGTAAAATCAGAATGGCTTAGGCACTGGCTTACTTTCCAGAGTTCTACTTTTCACTTCTTTTTTTTTTTGGAGGGTGGCGGGTTAGGGAGGGAGGTGGGCAGGCAGGCCACTTCTATTGGTCTTTCATTTATCTATTTTTCATCCATCTTTGTTCTTTGGCCCGTGTGGGCCTTCCATTGCAGTGGTCTCTCTTGTTACAGAGCACCAGCTCTGAGCGCATGCGCTCTAGAGCTCCGGCTCGGTAATTGGACGCATCGGTCCAGCCACTCTGCAGCACGTGGGATCTTCCCAGGCCAGGGATCAAACCAGCACCCCTTGCACTGCAAGGCAGTGTCCTTAACCACTGGACCACCAGGGAAGCCCTCACTTCATTTTTTGACCTCTGCTGATTCCAATTTTTTTGTTTTGCTGTCTAGGTTGTATGCTAAAATTTTATATTTAAATAAGTTTTAATTTTGCCCATATTATTAGTAATATTCTGTAATATGATTTTTCAGAGTAACCAATCTAGCTTACTAGTAGAAGTAGAAAGCAGTTATAATTTTTAGTATTTAATGGAATCTTCTCCTTTTTCCTGTCCCACCTACAGTATCCTAAGTTCAGCCCTCAACCGGTTCTTACCTAGGTCCAAGTTTCACTTTCCTCCACACTGTGATCAGATTTTTATGAAGTACTTTTTGGACTTGGCATAAGATCTAAATTACTTGGAGGAAACAGAGAAGGACTGGTCAATAAGATATGACTTAAATTGAAGTGTGTGCTTTTAAGAAAATAGAGTCAATTAAAAACTGGATTAATCAATTCTGTATTTTGCATGATACAAGGACACAAAGTGGTTTAATTTTACTTTGTAGTCTAAAAGTGCAGGTTTCTACTTTGCAATGGAGAAAATAATAAGAGTTCCCAAACTGATCACTTGCATTTCAAAGCACATAAAAGTATTTGCCTAACCTATAAAGATCTTTGACAGCAAGTTTCAAGTACTTAAGAATGCATGGAGTTTCTTGTCCATGAATAGAATGAACAGAGAGATAGATGTATGCCTCAATATGGAAGTCTTCCAGAATGATAATTCTATTGCAGATGGATAATGATACGTTGTCTCTCTTTGTCATTATTCAACATTAGATTGTTATTAATACTGTGTTTCATTGTTACCTACAGAGTAGAGATGGAGGGAGAATTAGGGTTTTTTCCTAATGAATTTTCAAAGCTTATTTTTATCAGACTCTAACATACTGTGATTTTAAAAGCATGTGATCAGTTCCTCCACTCAATAATTTAATGCTAACTTTAAAACCTACAATCTTTAATGGTAAGTACGAGTTCAAGGAAATAATGAATCAGATAATGTTCTAATTTATTTTTCATTCTCCTGTGCAATATACAAGTCTCTTCCTTCCACTCCCCTGCCCCTCTGCCCACCACCACTTTCTCTCTCTAAGTCCCTGGCACTTTAAATTCTTGGACAGAAGGGGGAAGTTTGTTGATAATATATAATACATCTAACATATTGGCAAAATGCCATTTAGTAAAAATCTTTAGATAGTGAAAAGCAAATTTCATGAAGAATATTACCATGGTTATAAACAGAATAAGAAACACAGCTGTTGAAGTAACAGTGTTGATGTAGATGTTTCAGAGAAACAATATGCAGTCAATAATCTTCACCAAAGGCCTAGAATGGATAGCACACATATAGCTACATAGGCACTGAACTTGGGTGGATGAAAAGTATTTTCAAGGTAAAGGATTTGCTGAGATGCATGACTGACTTCAACAAACATATTCTTTGGGTCTAAGTGTCTTCATACCTTTCTGCTGTTTTTCCCTTATAATTGATGTAAGTTAAAACTGGGCCACTCTGTTTCAAAATATCAGGGTCTTGCTGATTTCCTTGTCTTCCTACTAAGTGTTCCCTGTGTCGCAGTCATCAGATGCAACAGACACCTTACAATTCTGTTCACTGCAGCCAAGTGCTGCCCAACAGAAATATAAGACTAGTCAAAAATGCAAGCCACCTGTGTGACATAAAATTTTCTAGTACCATATTCATGGTACTAAAGAAGAAACAGGAAACAGTTTAATAATCTATTTTATTCAATCCAATGTCCACAACAGTATCATTTCAAATAAAATCAATTTAAATTATTAATCAGATATTTTAATGGAAGCTCTTCAGAATGATAATTCTATTGCAGATGGATAATGATACGTTGTCTCTCTTTGATTATTCAACATTAGATTGTTATTAATACTGTGTTTCATACAGAGTAGAGATGGAGGGAGAATTAGGGTTTTTTCCTAATGAATTTTCAAAGCTTATTTTTATCAGACTCTAACATACTGTGATTTTAAAAGCATGTGATCAGTTCCTCCACTCAATAATTTAATGCTAACTTTAAAACCTACAATCTTTAATGGTAAGTACGAGTTCAAGGAAATAATGAATCAGATAATGTTCTAATTTATTTTTCATTCTCCTGTGCAATATACAAGTCTCTTCCTTCCACTCCCCTGCCCCTCTGCCCACCACCACTTTCTCTCTCTAAGTCCCTGGCACTTTAAATTCTTGGACAGAAGGGGGAAGTTTGTTGATAATATATAATACATCTAACATATTGGCAAAATGCCATTTAGAAAAAATCTTTAGATAGTGAAAAGCAAATTTCATGAAGAATATTACCATGGTTATAAACAGAATAAGAAACACAGCTGTTGAAGTAACAGTGTTGATGTAGATGTTTCAGAGAAACAATATGCAGTCAATAATCTTCACCAAAGGCCTAGAATGGATAGCACACATATAGCTACATAGGCACTGAACTTGGGTG
Organism: Tragulus kanchil; assembly: GCA_022376925.1. NCBI lineage: Eukaryota > Metazoa > Chordata > Mammalia > Artiodactyla > Tragulidae > Tragulus > Tragulus kanchil. Next base: position 39,728,374 of record JAIOJX010000025.1, read on the forward strand.
GATGAAAAGTATTTTCAAGGTAAAGGATTTGCTGAGATGCATGACTGACTTCAACAAACATATTCTTTGGGTCTAAGTGTCTTCATACCTTTCTGCTGTTTTTCCCTTATAATTGATGTAAGTTAAAACTGGGCCACTCTGTTTCAAAATATCAGGGTCTTGCTGATTTCCTTGTCTTCCTACTAAGTGTTCCCTGTGTCGCAGTCATCAGATGCAACAGACACCTTACAATTCTGTTCACTGCAGCCAAGTGCTGCCCAACAGAAATATAAGACTAGTCAAAAATGCAAGCCACCTGTGTGACATAAAATTTTCTAGTACCATATTCATGGTACTAAAGAAGAAACAGGAAACAGTTTAATAATCTATTTTATTCAATCCAATGTCCACAACAGTATCATTTCAAATAAAATCAATTTAAAAATTATTAATCAGATATTTTACACTCTTTACTTCATACTAAGTCTCCAAATTCCTTTATATATTTCAGACCTCTAGCACATTTTAATTTCAACTAGCTACACTTCAAGATTCAATATCCAAATATGGCTAGTGTCTACTGCATTGATGGTACATGCATGCTCAGTCCTTTTAGTCATGCCTGAATCTTTTGAAACCTCATGGAGTGTTGTCCACCAGGCTCCTCTGTCCATGGGATTCTCCAGGCAAGAATACTGAAGTTGGTTGCCATGCCCTCCTCTGGGGGATCTTTCTGACCCAGGGAATGAACGTGGCAGGCAGATTCTTTATCACTGAACTACAGTTACAGTTCTAGACACACATACAAAAAATATTAAGAAGCACAAAAATTAGGTTTTATGAGCTTGAGCTCATCTGTCTTTACTCCATCTCACTGATAATGGATGGTTGAAAATACACAACTTTCATTTTTAATCACCTAAAGTTGAAATATGCATCTGTTTATTTAACAAATATTTTTTCTTTGTTGACTGCACTTTATGATGGCTCAGTGGTAGATTTAGTATCATAAATCATCCCCACTCCTATGGAGACTTCATTATTATAAGAAAGGACAAAACAGCTATTGAATATATATTTTGTGCCTCAAACTCCTTTAAGTGTTCTTTATTTATTATCTCTGGTACGTTATCAGGCAGGTGTTATCATTCTTTCCAGTTTACAGATGAGAAAACTATAGTCATTTGGCTCCTTGCTATAATGTCCTATCTCCATAGTTCTGAACTTCACCAAACTGAAGTAACTGATACGTATCAGAGCCATTAAAAAACCCCCACTCTGTTTCAAAATTCAGGGTCTTGCTGATTTCCTTGTCTTCCTACTAAGTGTTCCCTGTGTCGCAGTCATCAGATGCAACAGACACCTTACAATTCTGTTCACTGCAGCCAAGTGCTGCCCAACAGAAATATAAGACTAGTCAAAAATGCAAGCCACCTGTGTGACATAAAATTTTCTAGTACCATATTCATGGTACTAAAGAAGAAACAGGAAACAGTTTAATAATCTATTTTATTCAATCCAATGTCCACAACAGTATCATTTCAAATAAAATCAATTTAAAAATTATTAATCAGATATTTTACACTCTTTACTTCATACTAAGTCTCCAAATTCCTTTATATATTTCAGACCTCTAGCACATTTTAATTTCAACTAGCTACACTTCAAGATTCAATATCCAAATATGGCTAGTGTCTACTGCATTGATGGTACATGCATGCTCAGTCCTTTTAGTCATGCCTGAATCTTTTGAAACCTCATGGAGTGTTGTCCACCAGGCTCCTCTGTCCATGGGATTCTCCAGGCAAGAATACTGAAGTTGGTTGCCATGCCCTCCTCTGGGGGATCTTTCTGACCCAGGGAATGAACGTGGCAGGCAGATTCTTTATCACTGAACTACAGTTACAGTTCTAGACACACATACAAAAAATATTAAGAAGCACAAAAATTAGGTTTTATGAGCTTGAGCTCATCTGTCTTTACTCCATCTCACTGATAATGGATGGTTGAAAATACACAACTTTCATTTTTAATCACCTAAAGTTGAAATATGCATCTGTTTATTTAACAAATATTTTTTCTTTGTTGACTGCACTTTATGATGGCTCAGTGGTAGATTTAGTATCATAAATCATCCCCACTCCTATGGAGACTTCATTATTATAAGAAAGGACAAAACAGCTATTGAATATATATTTTGTGCCTCAAACTCCTTTAAGTGTTCTTTATTTATTATCTCTGGTACGTTATCAGGCAGGTGTTATCATTCTTTCCAGTTTACAGATGAGAAAACTATAGTCATTTGGCTCCTTGCTATAATGTCCTATCTCCATAGTTCTGAACTTCACCAAACTGAAGTAACTGATTCCCACCTTGAGAGTCCTATAGGGCAGCTGTGTTCAACCTTGGCAACCCATTAGAACCATTTGGTAAGCTTCTTAAAATTACCAAATCCTGAGAACCTCCCCCAGAAATTCTGATTTAGTTGATTTGAGTTTCTTAAAAAAAAAAAAAAAAAAGACTCAAGTGTTTCTAATACACTGCCTGGATTTTTTTAGGATAAATTCAAGGAGATTTGATCCAATGATCATGGGAAATTGCTGCCAGTAAGCACTGATAGTAGTCCCTTTCTAAGTTTTCCTTATCACTGTATAATTAACCTTTGGCTTTGTCTCTCATACCAAGTCTCAAAACTTCTGCAAAGTTCCTTTTACCATCTTCTGCTCACCTAAGAGACAACAAGCATTTAGCTCTTGCTAAATTTTGTTGAGGTCAGAGTCTTTCTCTAGATCCCTACCTCAAGGCAGGACTAAGTGTGCATTTCTAAAAATACCCAGGAGTCTCAATTGATCCATCCCTGTAATACCTACCACTGTATATTTTGTTACATGAGAATGATAGTCTCTAGTTTTATACCTCCCATTGCTCATTAAGTTTTTATAACAGCCAAATTCAAATGTACCTGATTCATATGTTGAAATCAGACCACCCTTTAAACTGTTAAACTATTTCTTTAAACATTAGCTTGTTGTTACCAAGTCCAAGCTCCCTCTTCCCATTGTAAGGCAGGCCAATGAACTGGAAACCAGCTCAATATGGTCAGCTGTGGCCTTTTGACCAAGAAGATGGCAGATTAATGTCTCAAAATAACCATTTTTTCTGGGTCCGGATGCCAGGTTCTTTTGTTGAACTGAGATGGGGTGAAAGTGAGGAAGCGAAGTAAAAACTCCATTTATCTTGCAGATATATCCTACGATGATAAACCTTGGGGAGGGGAATGTGTCAATTTCTTCCTTCCTGTAGCCATCTATAGGTGAACAGGGTCCTGAACAAAGGCACTTTGGTTTAAAATTCAGGCAGAGGGGTACATTTCCTCTAGGCCATTGTGTATAAACAGAATCCTTTTCTTGAGCAAAAGCAATTGGAAGCAAAGGTGAAAATAAAAGAAAGATCCAACATACAGTGAGAATTGGCTTTTGCCTGTAGCAGATGATGATTCTCAACTCTCACCTATTGATATTACCAACTAACTATACCTTGCCACTGGGATAAAAGACCAGCTCACCAGGCTACTGGGATATTTGCATGCAGGAGCTAAAGGATAGTAATTTTTCCTACCCCTCCATGGTCTCAAAAAGCATCTTCTATAACATGAAGTAGCCATGGTAGCTCAGGATACTGGGAACCTATAATTTACTTGCTATTCATGAGCCACATTGGCCAGCTCAACATTGTCTCTCTCCTCATCTGTGTGCTGTCCAATTTTTGGTGTGTGGAGAAAGGGTCTTTTTCATTTCCAGCAGATTGTAAAAGGTAAGTGTCTCATCCAATTGGTCATGTGTGCACGTTGGTGGAAGCTGCTGCTTAACTTCTATGGTAAAAAAGATGCATCTCCTACTCTATCCCTGGCACAGGAACCAACAAGGTTTGGCTCCAAGTTCTTAGTTTCAGGACTGCCCAGTATCCCACTCTGGTCCTTCTAGGGCACTCTGGGCAAATGTGACAGTCATTTGAAGTTCAGTTCAGTTCAGCTGCTAAGTCATGTCTGACTCTTTACAACCTCATGGACTGCAGCATGCCAAGCTTCCCTCTACTTCACTATCACCCGGAGCTTTCTCAAACTGATGTTCATTGATTCAGTGATGCCATCCAACAATCTTGTCCTCTGTCATCCCCTTCTCCTTTTGCCTACTATTTTTCCCAGCATCAAGGCCGTTTCCAGTGAGTAGATTCTTTGCATCAGGTGGCCAAAAGTATTGGAGCTTCAGCTTCAGCATTAGTCCTTTCAATGAATATTCAATGTTGATTTCCTTAAGGATTGACTGGTTTGGTCTCCTTGCTGTCAAAAGGCATTGCAAGCGACTCTCAGGAGTTTTCTCCAGCACCACAGTTTGAAAGCATCAGTTCTTTGACACACAGCCTTCTTTATGGTCCAACTCTCACAACCATACACGACTACTGGAAAATCCATAGCTTTCACTATACGGACCTTTGTTGGTCAAATGTCTCTGCTTTTTAACATGCTGTCTAGGTTTGTCACAGCTTTTATCCTCAGGAGCAAACATCCTTTAATTTCATGGATGCAGTCACCATCCAAAGTAATTCTGAAGCCCAAGAAAATAAAGTCTGTCACTGTTTCCATTGTTTTCCTATCTATTTTCCATAAAGTGATGGGACTGGATGCCATGATCTTAATTTTTTGAATGTTGAGTTTTAAGCCAGCTTTTTCACTCTCCTGAAAGAAAAGAAGATAACACCACTTCCTCCCACAACAATTTGCTATCCGATTTCTGATAATCATTCTTAAAGCCTTTCTTGAATCACAAAGGAACAAATACTGCCCCTGGCTGCTGAATATGCAGAGACTAGGTCTTTCTATATTTACCATCATAACAAAAGCAAAACGTGCAGACATGTGTGAATGCTTAGTCAAGTCTTGCTCTTTGGGATCCCTCAGACTGTAGCCCTTCAGACTCCTCTGTCCAGGGAATTTTCTAGGCAAGCATACCAGAGTGGATTGCCATTTCCTCCTCCCGGGACTCTTCCTGACTCAGGGATCAAACATGCATCTCCTGTGTCTTCTACATATTTTTTATCACTGTGTCACCTGGGAAGCCTAAAGACATGCATGTGTGCTATGTGTTTGGTGACTGAACCTATGAACTCTATGGACTATAGCCCTCTGGGCCTCTCTGTCCACAAGATTCTCCAGGCAAGAATATTGGAGTCGGTTGTCATTCCTTTCTCCAGGAATCTTCCCACCCCAGGGATGGAACCCACTTCTCTTATGTTTCCTGCATTGACAGGTAGATTCTTTACCACTAGTGCCACCTGGGAAACTCAAAGACATGACTGGAACCACATAAACTTGCTGGCTATGTTATTGCTAACCAAAAAAAATTAAACATGCTGAGGGAAGGTGCTGCCTTCAACCGTTTAAAACTTTTCTGTCTCTGTAACAATGGAGGAAAGAAACAGGCTACTATGATTAAACTGACTCCATCTTGAGGAAGAGGACTCCATCTTGCACTTCCAGTGAACTCTGGACTGTGTTTGGACTGTATAGCCATGGAGATGAGAAATTAACTGTCGACTAGGCCTCCCAGGCTGATGAGAACCTGACCAAGGAAACCTCATAACCAAGCCTTCACTAGGCCAAGAAAATGAAATGCCCAGCATATGATAGATCACTATTTGTGATCGTAGTTAATTAATCCATGTTGAGACAAGCTAAGCAATATGCTTAGGTGATTTTCAATTGTACCTTTGTGATAACAACCAAATCATATTTTTCCCTTTAATGTTTCCTAGGCAACCTCAGGGGTTTGGGATGTAAGCTTTAGGTATAAGTGTTTGCCACAAGTTTTGCTCTGGGCACTTGGCTAAAATGGAGGCCTTGGACCCGCTGGTGTAATAAATGCCCTTCACTGTTGACTTTCTTGCTCCGTGTGGGTTGTTTCTTGAAGACTGGTTATAATAGTAATAGTGGATTGTATAGTGTTTTAGGTTGGGATGAATTCCTCATAAACTTGTCAAGATAAAGAACCTTTGCCCAAATGTCTGTTTCTCAGCTGCTTTGTGATTAGCAATGTAACAGCCAGAGAACCACATCCTGTGATCTCCTACCTGTTAAACAGCTTCACAACACCAGAATTTTACATTTAATGAAAAGGACTATTAAAATGAATTTTAGTATCTGGGGACTGAGGCTTTTGCTGTCATGCTGACATGCTGGGCAGTTCTGAAATATCTGATTGGCTTACTCTTTTCGTAATTTTGGTGCTGCATGTTAGCATTCTAAGCTTGGAAAAATAAAAAATTTAGCATTCATAGCATCTCTTTCTTAACAAAATAAACACATTTCTTCTAAAATGAAAAAAGTATTACAAAACTACCTAGACATAGACATATTTCCAGTGGTTATCCAGCCCATATACAAAAACATTCCAATGGAAGCAAGTCACTTTTGGTGGCATTCTTTACATTTTTAATTTCTTGCATTATTCCTGTAACTTCAATGGTTTCATTATTTAGTCAAAATGAAGGTCTTGGCAGCAATATCCCTTGAATGGTGAACAAAGCAGGTTAATTAGAAGCAGTCTAACTTTTCTTAAGTTACAGATTGTCCTCAGTAAAAGAAATGGAATAGACATCTCATAAGGCATGAAGAAAAATGACATTGTTATTATGCTTCCTGTTGAATAAGCTCTCCAAAGAAAATGTTGTTTATGGAAAATCCATAACAATAGTGGGATTTTTTTTTAGAGAAGATTGGCCCCTTGCCATCTTTCTCACTGAGCATAGACTCCCTGTGGTAACCACACCAGCAGCATTTTATGTACCAATCTTTTTTCCCATCTTTCCCCCTATAATTGTGAGCTCCACTCTTCTAGTCCTTCTGGCTATGCATTTGGACAGAAAAAGGACCGTTTTGTGATCACAGTGATCTATAGCTGCCTCTCAATTATCATCACAGGCATTTTCCACTTCCCAGATTCCCTGGAGCACTTCCTGAGCCAGCTCCTCCCACTGTGCAGTGTGCTCCCAGGATAAATTCCCTGCCATCAGTTGCTGTGTGGGCAGGAAATGCAAACTAATTTTAACCTTAGCATCACCAAACCATTATTAGAATCTTTAAACCCCAGAAAATAAATCCACAGTATAGGCAAAAGGCAAGTAAGACAATATTTGGAGGACATCTGGGGCTATCTGGTGCTGAGGCTTATTCTAATCTCTGATTCTCTCAATATTTGGAGGACAAAACAAGCACATGTCCCAAAATTAAAATTTGAATTTTAGTATCGGGGATGGCTTTTGCTGTCATGCTGACATGCTGGGCAGTTCTGAAATATCTGATTGGCTTACTCTTTTCGTAATTTTGGTGCTGCATGTTAGCATTCTAAGCTTGGAAAAATAAAAAATTTAGCATTCATAGCATCTCTTTCTTAACAAAATAAACACATTTCTTCTAAAATGAAAAAAGTATTACAAAACTACCTAGACATAGACATATTTCCAGTGGTTATCCAGCCCATATACAAAAACATTCCAATGGAAGCAAGTCACTTTTGGTGGCATTCTTTACATTTTTAATTTCTTGCATTATTCCTGTAACTTCAATGGTTTCATTATTTAGTCAAAATGAAGGTCTTGGCAGCAATATCCCTTGAATGGTGAACAAAGCAGGTTAATTAGAAGCAGTCTAACTTTTCTTAAGTTACAGATTGTCCTCAGTAAAAGAAATGGAATAGACATCTCATAAGGCATGAAGAAAAATGACATTGTTATTATGCTTCCTGTTGAATAAGCTCTCCAAAGAAAAATGTTGTTTATGGAAAATCCATAACAATAGTGGGATTTTTTTTTAGAGAAGATTGGCCCCTTGCCATCTTTCTCACTGAGCATAGACTCCCTGTGGTAACCACACCAGCAGCATTTTATGTACCAATCTTTTTTCCCATCTTTCCCCCTATAATTGTGAGCTCCACTCTTCTAGTCCTTCTGGCTATGCATTTGGACAGAAAAAGGACCGTTTTGTGATCACAGTGATCTATAGCTGCCTCTCAATTATCATCACAGGCATTTTCCACTTCCCAGATTCCCTGGAGCACTTCCTGAGCCAGCTCCTCCCACTGTGCAGTGTGCTCCCAGGATAAATTCCCTGCCATCAGTTGCTGTGTGGGCAGGAAATGCAAACTAATTTTAACCTTAGCATCACCAAACCATTATTAGAATCTTTAAACCCCAGAAAATAAATCCACAGTATAGGCAAAAGGCAAGTAAGACAATATTTGGAGGACATCTGGGGCTATCTGGTGCTGAGGCTTATTCTAATCTCTGATTCTCTCCATGAATATCAGTCCTTGAGAGCAGAATCTATAGCTTTGCATATTTATTATTCTCAAGCACATGTCAGACAGACAATATTTATCTGGGTCAGTGAGCTCAGTTGGTGTGGAGCTAATAAGGCCAAAAGCATGGGCTCTTTCCCCATAGAAACTGGGGAAATGGACTCAGAGAAAAATCAACCTACTCTACATTCACAAGTTGTATCTCTCAACCTGGCCAGACTTCCTGCAAGTGCGTGCTGTGGGTAACAAGCAGAGTGGGTGAGGGAAAATGTGCTAACTCAGAATGAGTCCAATGCCAGTGTTCTAGAGTTGAGGTCCTTCAGGAAGCAAAGCAGGATGGTGGCAAATTAGGAGGGCTGGAATTCATATGCTAGACAAAACAGGCATATACATTCAGGTCATGGATACTTTTAATAGAAAACTGTTTGTAAGATAATGCTGTGTCTGCTGATGTGCACATAGTTTGTTCTAAAGAACTGATTATGACTTTTGATGATTTCCACTATTTTCAGAGGGCCTCCTGGGTGGTACTACTGGTAAAGAACCTGTCTATCAATGCAGGAGACATAAGAGACATGGATTCAATCCCTGGATCCAGAAGATCCCCTGGAGGGGGGCATGGAAACCAACTCCAATATTCCTGCCAGAGAATCCCATGGATAGAGGAGCCTAGAGGGCTACAGTCCTAGGCAACTTAGCATGTATGCATGCACTATTTTTAGGGTTCACCTCTTTCATTGAACTCTGCCTCTTGGCCACGTAGGAAGACAATGTGCAGAATATCACCTACTTTGGATATTCTGCACATTGGAGTCAGGGATCTCATATCACTTGCATCCTTTGCTTCTGGTGTCTTGCAGAGATACTTGGCTCTCTCCAAATAGTTTCTTCATATGCAGGAGAGCTGTTGGAAGGATTCAGAGAGATAAGGTATGCAAGGCTATTTACCTTGGTGCGTGGGACATAGTAAACTCTTCACTAATGGTGATATGTGTTATTAGTACATCAAAGGTGGGATTTAAACAGTGAATGACATAGTGTCAGGTTCATAATAGGAAATCAGTAAAGATTAGTTCTCATCCTTTCCTGGATATCTGTTGTTTTTCTGTAGGTATCTCTGTTTCTTCATTGTGTTGCATTTCATTTATCTTTCTGGGGAAATCTCTCTCCCTGCCCAGGGACTTCCTGCTCCATGAGTTCCTGCACAGAATAGGTGCTTAATGGTCCTGCTGCACTCTCTGGTGTGTTGCATTCCTGCATCTCTACATCCCTGAATTGATTGTGTCCCAAGGTCCTCTTTAGAGAGCAGTCATCTTGCTATTTAACATTCTTTAAGTCTCACCCATGGGAAGATTTCCTTAACCATCCAAAAATGTATATAAAGTATATATAAATGATGCTATTCAGGAAGCCAGGTTTGAGGGATATATTTGGAAGGTGTGGGCCACTTCATTTCCAGAAGGTTAAAGACTTGCCTCTCTATAGATCATTTATTTGCCCAATATCTGGATTCTTATATTGACATCACAATCAACCTACTTGTGTATTTTTTTTTTCTTTCCTCCTCCTCTCAATGAAACAGTGAGCTTAATGAAAATAAATTGGCAAGTATGGAAGAAGTTTATAATTATTATTAATCATATACATACATATATATACACATATATAATTATAATAAACCTGATTTCTAGCCCCACATGCTATGTTTCTCAAAGTTTGTGTAGGGACCCTGATGTCGTCTCTATATTTCAGTGATAAGACTGGTAGAAATAACTGCACTTAATTTGTTCATGTGCATCTGAATCAGTGCTTTGGTCTACCTTATTTGCTTGCATTGATACTGAGAAAAAGAGGGTGCCAGAGATCACTTCAACTCTGTCATGAGAAACAGATTCCTTTTTAATATTCAAGAAAGTGCATCTATGGGTAAAAAAATTCTGTAAGACCAGCCCATGATTCAAGGAATTTTGCCTGGTTTCTCCTTGTTCACTCTCAGCTGGCCCTGAGGACACAGCTACCGTCACTGACTTTTTTTCCCTTTTTTTTTTTCATGATGTGTCATAGTCAGATTTGATGTCTTCTGCTATTAATTCACTAGAATTTTTACATCAAAGGTGGGATTTAAACAGTGAATGACATAGTGTCAGGTTCATAATAGGAAATCAGTAAAGATTAGTTCTCATCCTTCTTTCCTGGATATCTGTTGTTTTTCTGTAGGTATCTCTGTTTCTTCATTGTGTTGCATTTCATTTATCTTTCTGGGGAAATCTCTCTCCCTGCCCAGGGACTTCCTGCTCCATGAGTTCCTGCACAGAATAGGTGCTTAATGGTCCTGCTGCACTCTCTGGTGTGTTGCATTCCTGCATCTCTACATCCCTGAATTGATTGTGTCCCAAGGTCCTCTTTAGAGAGCAGTCATCTTGCTATTTAACATTCTTTAAGTCTCACCCATGGGAAGATTTCCTTAACCATCCAAAAATGTATATAAAGTATATATAAATGATGCTATTCAGGAAGCCAGGTTTGAGGGATATATTTGGAAGGTGTGGGCCACTTCATTTCCAGAAGGTTAAAGACTTGCCTCTCTATAGATCATTTATTTGCCCAATATCTGGATTCTTATATTGACATCACAATCAACCTACTTGTGTATTTTTTTTTTCTTTCCTCCTCCTCTCAATGAAACAGTGAGCTTAATGAAAATAAATTGGCAAGTATGGAAGAAGTTTATAATTATTATTAATCATATACATACATATATATACACATATATAATTATAATAAACCTGATTTCTAGCCCCACATGTTATGTTTCTCAAAGTTTGTGTAGGGACCCTGATGTCGTCTCTAAATTTCAGTGATAAGACTGGTAGAAATAACTGCACTTAATTTGTTCATGTGCATCTGAATCAGTGCTTTGGTCTACCTTATTTGCTTGCATTGATACTGAGAAAAAGAGGGTGCCAGAGATCACTTCAACTCTGTCATGAGAAACAGATTCCTTTTTAATATTCAAGAAAGTGCATCTATGGGTAAAAAAATTCTGTAAGACCAGCCCATGATTCAAGGAATTTTGCCTGGTTTCTCCTTGTTCACTCTCAGCTGGCCCTGAGGACACAGCTACCGTCACTGACTTTTTTTCCCTTTTTTTTTTTCATGATGTGTCATAGTCAGATTTGATGTCTTCTGCTATTAATTCAAGTATTTATCTCAGTTTGTCCCCAATTGTGATTTGTCTATACATTCTGTACTTTGATGACTCACACATGATCTTGTAGATACATTTGGCCTGCCTTTGTATTTTGTGTTAGTTTTCAAAACTACTGGCAGGAGTCGCAAAGAGACAAAATGTCGGATGCAAGGATCTCTGTATGGAAGTCCAGTCAAATGAACAAAGACCAATAAATTACATTCTTTTAAAGTAGAATCCCTGTAGAATTGTATATTTCTTTGAACTTACTTTTGAATATATTATCCAATTGGGTCTAAAACAGATTATTTCTCATTCATTTCTTCATAATGTCATCTTCCAATGCAAGCATGACTCTCAAGGGTTTTTCCTCCGGTATCTTCCAAAGAATCCTCCTGAAAGCTGAAGACTGCACCTTGGAGGAGATTGTTTCAGTATCGACTGTGAGACTGATGGTTTGTTCATGACTTAGGAAGGCATGCTCCAATGTGTTCTCAGTACTCTGAAGAACAGTGAAAAATATACAGCCAAGTTATGCATTCCTTAAACTAACACTTCTTGAGTACTTACAGCTAAACATTCAAGACACAAAAATGAAGAAGATATGGTCCCTGTCCAGTGTCTAATAGGGAAGCGGACAGATACATAAATTCTAATATATAAAGTTTTATTTATAAGAAGGGATTTAATTGTAATACTTCATTTCCTTATACACAATAGATATGCTTTTCAGTATTATTGAAATTTCCAATACTGTTGAAATATTGCACTTTTTGGGAGTCATAGTTGGCAACACAATCTCCAAGAGTCTCCGTATATTTTCTATCTGTATTTGTTTCTCCTACTCTCTCTTGCTTTTTAATTTCCTGTCCTTTTTAATTTTCAAGATCTCAGGCCCTCAATCAAGCAATTTTATCTAGTGCCCATGTGATAAGCCTCAGGGCAGTATTAGAAGTTTTGATTTGTCCGCTAGCCCCTAGATCACTGACTAAATAGCTTAAGACCTAAAAATCACTTGACAAAACTGTGAGCTGAATATTCAATAAAGTTACAGATGGAGATACACTTAAATTGAAGAAGACAAGCATGGACTATCTCTGTGCATGTTTATCCTATTTTTTTTTAAGATTTACAATATTGTGTTTCAGGTGTACAGTATATACATATATATATATTCCTTTTCAGATTTTTCCCTTATATTTTATTACAAAGTATTCTTTGTGCTGTGCAGTAGGTCCTTGCTGATTATCTGTTTTATATATATATATAATTCATTAATTTATATATATATATATATATAGAGAGAGAGAGAGAGAGAGAGAGAGAGAGCAGTGTGTATATGTTACTCCTGAAGTCCTAATTTATCCCTCCCCTACCCACCTTTCCACTTTGGTAGTCATAAGTTTATTTTCTATTGACATTTTTTTATTGATACACTCCCTTCAATCAAGAACTCACATTTTAAAGCCAAATATACCTACAAGGAAGTTCATTTATAGCATATTCATTAATTCAAAGTTCTTTTACAATTCTTTTTTCCAAAACTCATAGGACCAGAGTGTCATGTATATTCCTTAAAAGGGTACATTTTAATCCAATTAAAGAATGTAAAGGCTCTCAATTATTCAACTCAACTCCTGAATATTCATAAAATTTTACATGTCTTTTCTTCCATAGACTATCAGGACCTTGTAAGTCATTTTCTTTTCCCTTTCTCTTTGCAAAATGAACTTATGAACAGTGATTACAATGATCAGAAGGGAAATGTTTAACAGAGTTGACATTTAGTTGCTCATAATTAGGTTTGAAAGTGACCACATTATTGAGATAGATAGAAGTGATTGTGTCACTTTCTTTTGTTCCAGGAGGCACAGTTCTGTGGCAATCATATGTTACCAAAAGGAGGTTAAGAAGTCCATAAAGCTTAAAATCGGATCCAGTAAAAGTCTTGCAGAGGGCCATCAATTTTCAAAATCATGTATTGAGGATACTCCAATTTGTATTGTCTCTATACAAGTTTGGAACTATTCTTCATACATAAACCAACTAAATGTATTTGTATGTCTACGTATTTTTTTCCTTTTACTCCCTTTCATTGCAACTATATCTATGCATGCATGGGTGCTAAGTTGCTTCAGTCATGTCTGACTGTAGCCCCCAAGACTCCTCTGTCCATGAGATTTCCCAGGCAAGAATTCCCCTCCAGTGGATCTTCCCCACCCAGTGATTAAAACCACATCTCTTATGTCTCCTCCATTGGCAGATGGATGTTTATCATTAGCGAAACCTGGGAAGTCCAATTATATCTATATTTGAATCTACTTTATAATTTTCATTTAGCCTCTAGAATAGATTGATTCTTGCTAAGGTTCTATTATGTGAGGAGTGATTCTAATCTAGTGCATTCTTTCTGTGTACCAGAATCCTAAGAGCAAATTTTAGTTGTCTCCTGATATTTACTAAGTGTTAAGCCACAGAGAGATCGCTGTGGCCAAAGAATTGTCTATATGTTATTGAGGCTTAATTACAAAATGAAGCCTGGCTCTAATTTCAGCATCCAATACAGCCCTTCATTGGTGACATTCTTAGAAAATTTGAATTAAGAGATTGACTTTGGCCTCCATAAGTTTAGATCCTCTTTGATTTTTCTGGCACTGCTTTGCTTCCTCAATGAAACGTGAGTTCTAGAAGATAGGGCTTCTGCTTTATTTACTTCTGTACTTCATGTTCCTGGATGGAACTAAATATTATTGTGTGAACTGTCTATCTATCTTCTATGATGGTAGTAGGCTCTGGACTTTTCTGTGCAATTGTTACGTTTTTGCTTTTTTTTTTTTTTTCATGTTTAGATTTGTTTTAATGTGAATCATTTTTCAAAGTCTTTTTCGATTTTTTTTACAATATTGTTTCTGTTATTATGATTTGGTTCTTGGCTTCAAGGCATGCAAGATCTTAGCTTCCCCTGCCAGGGATCAAATGTGCACCCTTTGCTTTGGAAGGAGAAGTCCTAACCACTGGATTACAGGGAAGTCCTACATGTCTGCTTTTAAGTAACCTACAAACAAATATGTATATATAAATTAAGCATATATAGGCACACATACATCCAGTATTTCACCTTTTCCTTTTATTTTTTTACTAACATTCCACCATTGCATTTATTGTAACTTTAGAAAGGAATTTTGTTTTAATTAGTAGAAAAAAATTTGACCTAAAAATAATTCTCGCAACTTAGCAGCTGATAGCATGGGGCAAAATGACTAATCTCTTTAAGCTTAAATTTCCTCTTTTGTAAAATTTTTTAGCTGATTAATTACATTTTATTGAGGTATAGTTAGTTGACTTCACAATGTAGTGCTAGTTTCCATGCACAGCAAAGTGCTTCAGTTATACATACATGTATATCTATACTTTTCAGATATTTTTCCTTATCAGTTATTAAATTATAAAGCCTATCTCAAAAGTTGTGAGATTTAAACATGATAATATACATAAAGTATATAGCACAATGTTTGGCATCTAGTGTATGCTCATCAAAATGATGGCGGTTATCTTATTCTCTCTTTGAGACTGAGATGCAAGGAACAGGACAATTACATGGCTGTGGAAATGCTTGGTGGCAAGTGGAGAATGCCTGGCTCGAGTTACTGACTAGAGACCACATATGAATGACAAAGTCTAATCAGCCATAGTGTAATTGACTTGCTTATTTTGGCTTTATTTAACATTCTGTTCTACATAGTTACTATCAATCCAGTCAAAATTAATGGAGCTCCTTCTAGTGAAAGACTACTACACAAGCTACCCCTGTATTATTTAAAATGCTGTTATATACTTTAATGTTATTTCTAAATCAAAATGCCTTCCCTCAAACCCAAAGTTAAAATATCAGTTAAAAAAACTGGTTAAAAAAATCAGTTGTATGAAAGCAAGCAATATTTCTCCTCATGTCCATACCCTGGTTTCACTGAGTTCCTGGTTTTAAGCATTAGTCAAAATGCTTAATCCTAAGTTATTTTCTCATGAATACATAGGCATATGGAAAACAGTACTAGAATTATTTTTGCCCCATATGGTTGCTGCAAAGTTTCAAACATATTGATATCAAGTCTATAATTCTCTGAAAATTCAATGAAAAAATAATTCTAGAAACTCTCAGGTGCTTGCTTGATGCACTACCAAGTTGTGTCCCACAAGTGTGCTAGGTTCTAGGGAGAAGACCTGATTCAGGATCTGCATCTCCCATGCTTCCTGGTGCTGGAGCTCAATGGTGGTCCCTTCCACAGGCATGTCTTTTCAGTTTCCCATGATCCTTCTGCCATTTGAGGTAAGTGTCTTTGCCCCTGAGGTACTAGATTACTTACAGAGAGTAGAACAAAGTGATCTTACACATAAGAGGAAGTGCAATTTATTAGAAAAGATTCTACAGAGTTGGTGGATGAAGAGAAAGGGACATTCACAAAGACAAGATGGATGATACAGTAGGTGGGGACCTAGATGGAGGATAACGAGTGTGGTGTAAAGGACTGTGGTGACTTTAGCAATTCCAGTGCTAATAACAGTCATAAGTTTGAGAGATTAATCCCTAGAATATTATTTCTATACACATCATGTCTTTATCATTTGTTAAGGGTGGAATGCATGAACTGAAGTAGATTTTATTTTTCTACCAGTTTCTTATATCCAGACTATCAATATGCCCTATTTTTATTATTTATTTTTGCCATATTATCAGTTTATTAATAGTTTTATTTGAAAAATATCTGTATAGCTATTACTGTAAGCTCAGCACCACTCCAAAATTTTTACAAATGGTAACTCATTGGTTCTCAACCAGAGGCAATGTCTGGAAATCATTTCAATTGTCAAAATTTAAGAGGGGATAACTTTCCAGGTGGCTCAGTGATAAAGAATCCACCTGAGATACAGGAGACATGGGTTCAATGCCTGGGTCAGAAAGATCCCTTCAAAAGGAACTGGCAATCCCTCCAGTATTCTTGCCTGGGAAGTTAAAATATCAGTTAAAAAAACTGGTTAAAAAAATCAGTTGTATGAAAGCAAGCAATATTTCTCCTCATGTCCATACCCTGGTTTCACTGAGTTCCTGGTTTTAAGCATTAGTCAAAATGCTTAATCCTAAGTTATTTTCTCATGAATACATAGGCATATGGAAAACAGTACTAGAATTATTTTGCCCCATATGGTTGCTGCAAAGTTTCAAACATATTGATATCAAGTCTATAATTCTCTGAAAATTCAATGAAAAAATAATTCTAGAAACTCTCAGGTGCTTGCTTGATGCACTACCAAGTTGTGTCCCACAAGTGTGCTAGGTTCTAGGGAGAAGACCTGATTCAGGATCTGCATCTCCCATGCTTCCTGGTGCTGGAGCTCAATGGTGGTCCCTTCCACAGGCATGTCTTTTCAGTTTCCCATGATCCTTCTGCCATTTGAGGTAAGTGTCTTTGCCCCTGAGGTACTAGATTACTTACAGAGAGTAGAACAAAGTGATCTTACACATAAGAGGAAGTGCAATTTATTAGAAAAGATTCTACAGAGTTGGTGGATGAAGAGAAAGGGACATTCACAAAGACAAGATGGATGATACAGTAGGTGGGGACCTAGATGGAGGATAACGAGTGTGGTGTAAAGGACTGTGGTGACTTTAGCAATTCCAGTGCTAATAACAGTCATAAGTTTGAGAGATTAATCCCTAGAATATTATTTCTATACACATCATGTCTTTATCATTTGTTAAGGGTGGAATGCATGAACTGAAGTAGATTTTATTTTTTCTACCAGTTTCTTATATCCAGACTATCAATATGCCCTATTTTTATTATTTATTTTTGCCATATTATCAGTTTATTAATAGTTTTATTTGAAAAATATCTGTATAGCTATTACTGTAAGCTCAGCACCACTCCAAAATTTTTACAAATGGTAACTCATTGGTTCTCAACCAGAGGCAATGTCTGGAAATCATTTCAATTGTCAAAATTTAAGAGGGGATAACTTTCCAGGTGGCTCAGTGATAAAGAATCCACCTGAGATACAGGAGACATGGGTTCAATGCCTGGGTCAGAAAGATCCCTTCAAAAGGAACTGGCAATCCCTCCAGTATTCTTGCCTGGGAAATTCCATGGACAGAGGATACTGTCAGGTTACAGTGCATGAGGTTGCAAAAGAGTCAGACATGACTTCCCAACTAAACAAACAAACAAAAAATTATCTCACCATTTAGTGTGCAGAAGTAAGAGATGATGCTAAATATTCTGTAATGCACAGGATAGCCTATCTTCCTGAACTAATAATTAATTTGGGCAAAAATATCGATAGCACCAGTGTTGAAAAATCCTCTGTTAATTATTTAATCTTCATAACAACCTTACAGAGTAGGTGCTATTCTTATCCTCATTTTACAGATAAGGAAAGTGAAGCACAGAAAGGTTAACAAAAAGGCTCAAGGTCACACAGCTGATGAGTGCCAAGGTTGACATGTAATACTAAGTAGTCTGTGTTCAAAATCCATGCTTTACCAATACAATAGGCTACCTCTTTCCAAGATTTATATGCAAAGTATTTTTACTCTGAAAGCTCACTAAAAGGTCCTGTGTCATCTTATTCCATTTTCCTATCTCCAGACCACAGAACTTAGATAATACTGGCTTTGTTCTATGTTACCCATCCTTTCAATTGATATATTATTATTCCACTGGAGTTGATATATCAGATACAGAGAAGTTTCCCCTTCCTTAAACTGATCTCTGGTCACAAAGCATCCTTAGCCCTACTCAAAAGTGAAGTGAAAAAGTATTACTTGCTCAGTTGGGGTTGCTTTGCAACCCCATAGACTGTAGCCCATCTGTCTCCTCTGTCAGTGGAATACTCCAGGCAAGAATACTGCAGTGAGCTGTCATTCACTGCTCTCAGGGATCTTCCTGACCAAGGGATCAAACTCAGGTCTCCTGTGCTGCTGTCAGCCTCTTTACCATTTGAACCACCAGGAAAGTTCTAACTCTGCCTAGGGATATTCAATCTTGTGGTTTCCTTATCTTCTTCCTCCTGACTTCTAAAATGTAAGAGGGGATAACTTTCCAGGTGGCTCAGTGATAAAGAATCCACCTGAGATACAGGAGACATGGGTTCAATGCCTGGGTCAGAAAGATCCCTTCAAAAGGAACTGGCAATCCCTCCAGTATTCTTGCCTGGGAAATTCCATGGACAGAGGATACTGTCAGGTTACAGTGCATGAGGTTGCAAAAGAGTCAGACATGACTTCCCAACTAAACAAACAAACAAAAAATTATCTCACCATTTAGTGTGCAGAAGTAAGAGATGATGCTAAATATTCTGTAATGCACAGGATAGCCTATCTTCCTGAACTAATAATTAATTTGGGCAAAAATATCAATAGCACCAGTGTTGAAAAATCCTCTGTTAATTATTTAATCTTCATAACAACCTTACAGAGTAGGTGCTATTCTTATCCTCATTTTACAGATAAGGAAAGTGAAGCACAGAAAGGTTAACAAAAAGGCTCAAGGTCACACAGCTGATGAGTGCCAAGGTTGACATGTAATACTAAGTAGTCTGTGTTCAAAATCCATGCTTTACCAATACAATAGGCTACCTCTTTCCAAGATTTATATGCAAAGTATTTTTACTCTGAAAGCTCACTAAAAAGGTCCTGTGTCATCTTATTCCATTTTCCTATCTCCAGACCACAGAACTTAGATAATACTGGCTTTGTTCTATGTTACCCATCCTTTCAATTGATATATTATTATTCCACTGGAGTTGATATATCAGATACAGAGAAGTTTCCCCTTCCTTAAACTGATCTCTGGTCACAAAGCATCCTTAGCCCTACTCAAAAGTGAAGTGAAAAAGTATTACTTGCTCAGTTGGGGTTGCTTTGCAACCCCATAGACTGTAGCCCATCTGTCTCCTCTGTCAGTGGAATACTCCAGGCAAGAATACTGCAGTGAGCTGTCATTCACTGCTCTCAGGGATCTTCCTGACCAAGGGATCAAACTCAGGTCTCCTGTGCTGCTGTCAGCCTCTTTACCATTTGAACCACCAGGAAAGTTCTAACTCTGCCTAGGGATATTCAATCTTGTGGTTTCCTTATCTTCTTCCTCCTGACTTCTAGCCTTTTGACTATTTTAGAGGCAATTTATGTAGGCTTCAGAAGGTAGGTAATGGATAATGGAATTCAAATGAACCTATTTTGTGACAAGTGAGCATCCCTGAGGAAGGTGTGAATACACAGTTCAAAAAATTATGACTAAAATTAAAATCAACTCACTAATTGTGCATCCTTTATAATAACATTTCCTAGGTCCTTACTTCTTTTGATACTTATTAGGTATAAATACATTATGTAATCATTGCAAAAACAGATGTGAAATAAACCCAGACTTACCTGAAAAAATAAAGCAGATCTGAAAAAATAAAGCATGGTATCTACTTGCTGTACTGTGTATATATTCAATGATGAAACACAGGATTTCTAAGCAATATGTGAGTCCTGTCACACAAAAGAGCTGAAGGAAAATATACCGAAGAATGTTTCTGAAAAGCAACTATTAAGTTTATAAAACACTTGGCATTCATCATAAAAAGTGTGGGTGGACAGTCTTGCTCTCTGTAAATCAGAAACAGTGGGTAATAATTAGAGTTCTTATAACTTTCCTTCACAGTGTTGGTTCAGTACATATGTTAGGTAACCATGATATTTGAATTACCTGTATCTTTGGATGCCATGTCATGGCTGGCTTGTGCCCTGGAGTCGCCCAATGTGATAGGCTGAAACTGAATAAAACTCTTTTCTTTACACTTCTCATTCCAGGCAAGGGGTGTTACCAACCCAGGCTGTGTGCATGGATGCTGAAGGGGCTCTATATACACAAGGGAACAGAAAAGAGGAAAGGAAGAAAATCAGTGAGAGGAAATAGGTCAAGGCTTGAGTCCTCTAGTATCAGAAGGAAGAGGGAACCAATCAAGAGAAAAAAAAAAAGGTAGGATAGAAGAAAAATTAGACAAGAACTCACTAGGGTCCACTGTCCATGGAATTTTCCAAGCAAAAACACTAGAGTGGCTTGGTATATCCTGATCCAGAGGATCTTCCCAAGCCAGGATTGAATTCTCTTCCAGACTACTGTTATCAGCATACAAACAAGCTGCATTTTCTCCAAGCTAAACAACAAAACAAGCACACCTCCCTTTCCCCTAGGGGCCCCTCTAGCTCTTGCCCATCCGTTTGCTCCCTTTTAAAGCAAAAGCCCTCCAAAGAGGTGTCTATGCTCTGGGTCTGTTCTTTCTCACAGTCCTACATCTGCTTACACCAGTCCGGAGTTTATCTACAAGATTCTGCAGAAACAACTCTTGTTTTCATCACCTCTGACAGGAACAGTAGGGGCTAATATTAGATTCAAGATGTCATAGAGAAAGAGATCTTATCTTCTTGGGTTCCAAAATCACTGTGGTCGGTGACTGCAGTTATGAAATTAAAAGACACTTACTTCTTGGAAGAAAAGCTATAACAAACCTGGACAGCACATTGAAAAGGAAAGACATCACTTTGCCAACAAAAATTCATTTAGTCAAAGCTTTGGTTTTTCCAGTAGTCACATACAGATGTGAGAGTTGGATGATAAAGAAGGCTGAGTACTGAAGAATCAATGTTTTCAAACTGTGATGCTGGAGAATACGCTTGAGAGTCCCTGGACTGCAAGGAGATCAAACCAGTCAATCCTAAAAGAAATCAATACAGAAAATAAACTGGAAGCACTGGTACTGAAGCTCTCGTACTTTGACTGCCTGATGAGAAGAGCTGATTCACTGAAAAAGTCCCTGATGCAGGGGAAAATTGAAGACAAAAGGAGAAGAGGGCAGCAGAAATTGAGATGGTTAGATAGCAGCACTGATTCAATGGACATGAATTTGAACAAACTCTGGGAGATAGTGAAGGACAGGGAAGACTGGTGTGCTGCAGTCCATGGGGTCGCAAAGAGTTGGACATGACTTAGCAACTGAACAACAAGGACAAAAGAGTGAGAGGACCAGGGGGCCCTTCCCACTCTGGCTGCCCAGACTCTGTTCTTGAGTCTTGTTCTGAGATACCTTCTCCGTAACACCAAATGACCCCAGGCCATATCTTCAGTGTCTTCTTGCTAGTCTAAGTTGATAATCAGGGAAAATGAACTTTGTCTTTTTGCTTCTGTTTGAGAATTAGGACTATGAAATCAGCCACTGTTGGGTCTTTGTTCACATTTTGCTGCAGAGGAAAAATTAAAAAAAAAAAAAAAAAAAAGACATTGAATGTGATCTTTGCACTTTAAACATTGAAAATTACTACCTATCACTCATCAGTTAAGCCAGACCAGTGACAAATGATAGAATTACTTAGTCTTTATCAATAGTCATTCTGAGATCTAAATTCTCACTATCTTTTGTGCTATGATTCTCTGCTAATGGCCATGTGTGCAGAAGCACTGTGACCTTCTTTTGGGAGAAGATGCCAGAAGGCAAGGATATTGGTCCACTTCTTGGTTGGAATATTAGATTCAAGATGTCATAGAGAAAGAGATCTTATCTTCTTGGGTTCCAAAATCACTGTGGTCGGTGACTGCAGTTATGAAATTAAAAGACACTTACTTCTTGGAAGAAAAGCTATAACAAACCTGGACAGCACATTGAAAAGGAAAGACATCACTTTGCCAACAAAAATTCATTTAGTCAAAGCTTTGGTTTTTCCAGTAGTCACATACAGATGTGAGAGTTGGATGATAAAGAAGGCTGAGTACTGAAGAATCAATGTTTTCAAACTGTGATGCTGGAGAATACGCTTGAGAGTCCCTGGACTGCAAGGAGATCAAACCAGTCAATCCTAAAAGAAATCAATACAGAAAATAAACTGGAAGCACTGGTACTGAAGCTCTCGTACTTTGACTGCCTGATGAGAAGAGCTGATTCACTGAAAAAGTCCCTGATGCAGGGGAAAATTGAAGACAAAAGGAGAAGAGGGCAGCAGAAATTGAGATGGTTAGATAGCAGCACTGATTCAATGGACATGAATTTGAACAAACTCTGGGAGATAGTGAAGGACAGGGAAGACTGGTGTGCTGCAGTCCATGGGGTCGCAAAGAGTTGGACATGACTTAGCAACTGAACAACAAGGACAAAAGAGTGAGAGGACCAGGGGGCCCTTCCCACTCTGGCTGCCCAGACTCTGTTCTTGAGTCTTGTTCTGAGATACCTTCTCCGTAACACCAAATGACCCCAGGCCATATCTTCAGTGTCTTCTTGCTAGTCTAAGTTGATAATCAGGGAAAATGAACTTTGTCTTTTTGCTTCTGTTTGAGAATTAGGACTATGAAATCAGCCACTGTTGGGTCTTTGTTCACATTTTGCTGCAGAGGAAAAATTAAAAAAAAAAAAAAAAAAAAGACATTGAATGTGATCTTTGCACTTTAAACATTGAAAATTACTACCTATCACTCATCAGTTAAGCCAGACCAGTGACAAATGATAGAATTACTTAGTCTTTATCAATAGTCATTCTGAGATCTAAATTCTCACTATCTTTTGTGCTATGATTCTCTGCTAATGGCCATGTGTGCAGAAGCACTGTGACCTTCTTTTGGGAGAAGATGCCAGAAGGCAAGGATATTGGTCCACTTCTTGGTTGGCTAGAGGAAATTTGTCCTGTAGTAGCTTTCCTCTAAATATAATTGTCATTTACCTTACACCATTTTGAGTGCAAGTCTCTATGCATTAATTAGAAAGCAACCTAGGGAATTCATTGTATGACTGTGAAAAAGTACAGATAAGGACAGAGCTTCCACTCAGTCCCAGAAGCCAAACTCAGAGCATCTTAAAATAGGGCCCCTGAAGCCAGTGAAGGATTCCGTGCAGTCGACGCTCTCATTGCTGAAATTTATCTGGAAAATTTTTTGAAAAATCCCTTTTTTTTTTTTTTTAAAGATTTATTTATTTATTTATTTTGGGCGGGGGTCGGGTTGGGGAGGGAGGGGAGTGGGCGGGCCACTTTTATTGGTCTTTCATTTCTCCATTTTCATCCGTCTTTGTTCCTTGGCTCCTGTGGGCCTCCCATCGCTATGGCGTCTGTTGTCGCAGAGTGCCGGCTCTGGGCGCATGTGCTCCAGAGTTCCGGCTCGGTGATTGGACACATCGGTCCAGCCGCTCCGCGGCACGTGGGATCTTCCCAGGCCAGGGATCGAACTGGCGCCCCTTGCACAGCAAGGCAGTGTCCTTACCCACTGGACCACCAGGGGAAGCCCTGAAAAATCCCTTTTAAATAGAGATATTAATAAACAATTTGCTAAACTTATTTTTTTCAGGTTATTTTTAGGAAGTGATTGTCATTCTGGTTCCCAGGCAACATCAAATTGAGTTCAAGATAGTGTCAAATGAAAGAGGCTTTGAGATCCTTGCATTGGATCTATTCTAATGTACTTAGAAAGAATGAAGAATGCTGCAATAGGCTGAGGGGTCTCTGAGCCCCTCTGGTGTCCCAGCCACACAGAATAGCAATCCACTGTATCAGGTCTGGGCCACAAAAAGCTGAATAGGACTCGTAAGTGAAAGTACCAGAAGCAAAACGATAAAAGAGACTACTGAGGAAATTCTTGAGATCTAAATTCTTTTGTGCTATGATTCTCTGCTAATGGCCATGTGTGCAGAAGCACTGTGACCTTCTTTTGGGAGAAGATGCCAGAAGGCAAGGATATTGGTCCACTTCTTGGTTGGCTAGAGGAAATTTGTCCTGTAGTAGCTTTCCTCTAAATATAATTGTCATTTACCTTACACCATTTTGAGTGCAAGTCTCTATGCATTAATTAGAAAGCAACCTAGGGAATTCATTGTATGACTGTGAAAATGTACAGATAAGGACAGAGCTTCCACTCAGTCCCAGAAGCCAAACTCAGAGCATCTTAAAATAGGGCCCCTGAAGCCAGTGAAGGATTCCGTGCAGTCGACGCTCTCATTGCTGAAATTTATCTGGAAAATTTTTTGAAAAATCCCTTTTTTTTTTAAAGATTTATTTATTTATTTACTTTGGGCGGGCGTTGGGGAGGGAGGGGAGTGGGCGGGCCACTTTTATTGGTCTTTCATTTCTCCATTTTCATCCGTCTTTGTTCCTTGGCTCCTGTGGGCCTCCCATCGCTATGGCGTCTGTTGTC
The DNA here is from genome assembly GCA_022376925.1 of Tragulus kanchil. NCBI lineage: Eukaryota > Metazoa > Chordata > Mammalia > Artiodactyla > Tragulidae > Tragulus > Tragulus kanchil. Next base: position 39,753,105 of record JAIOJX010000025.1, read on the forward strand.
GCAGAGTGCCGGCTCTGGGCGCATGTGCTCCAGAGTTCCGGCTCGGTGATTGGACACATCGGTCCAGCCGCTCCGCGGCACGTGGGATCTTCCCAGGCCAGGGATCGAACTGGCGCCCCTTGCACAGCAAGGCAGTGTCCTTACCCACTGGACCACCAGGGGAAGCCCTGAAAAATCCCTTTTAAATAGAGATATTAATAAACAATTTGCTAAACTTATTTTTTTCAGGTTATTTTTAGGAAGTGATTGTCATTCTGGTTCCCAGGCAACATCAAATTGAGTTCAAGATAGTGTCAAATGAAAGAGGCTTTGAGATCCTTGCATTGGATCTATTCTAATGTACTTAGAAAGAATGAAGAATGCTGCAATAGGCTGAGGGGTCTCTGAGCCCCTCTGGTGTCCCAGCCACACAGAATAGCAATCCACTGTATCAGGTCTGGGCCACAAAAAGCTGAATAGGACTCGTAAGTGAAAGTACCAGAAGCAAAACGATAAAAGAGACAATTTGGAGATGAACAAGAAAGAAACAGAAATGATACAGAGGGAGGAATATCTGGGTAGAATAATGTGACCTGGTTTAACTCCCAGCTATGTGACTACAAAAATTACAGCAAACCTCTGTGACTGTCAGCTCTAAACTGGGAGCAACAGTATTGTGTCCTCTCCCCATCTGCCTTCAGTGTTTCACAAATGCACCAGTGGTCTTTGTTTCACCATAGGAAACACTGTATGGTGGTGAAATGTAGTGACTGAGAACCAAAACTCTAGATCTCCACAAACTCCCACACATGGCATCCGGCAAAGTACTCAGTGTCTTTCCCACATATCTTCCTCCCCTGTAAAATGAGGAAAACAACGGGATCCACCTCTTAGGATGGCTTTGAGGATCAAATGAATTATTTTTAAATTAATTTTTATTGCAATATAGGCTCAGCATTAAAGACTGCCTGCAATGCAGGAGAGGAGACCTGGGTTCGATCCCTGGGTCAGGAAGATCCCCTGGAGGTGGGCATGGCAACTCATTCTAGTACTCTTGTCTAAAGAATCCCATGGACAAAGGAGGCTGGTAGGCAGCAGTCCGTAGGGTCCCACAGAGTTGGACACGACTGAAGCAACTAAGCAACAGCTGCATAGCTGCTTTACAATGTTGCATTAGTTTCTACTGTACAGTAAAATGGATCAGCCATATATATATATATACAGCCCCTCTCTCTTGGACTCCCTGCCCATTCAGGTCACCACAGTGTATGAAGTAGAGTTCCCTGTGCTATACAGTAGGTTCTCCTTAGTTATCTATTTTATACGTATCAGCAGTGTATTTGAGTCTGTCTCAAGCTCTTGATTCCTCCCACTACCCCGCCTTTCCCCCTTGGTAATTCTTGCACATGGCACACAGGGAGAGTTGGTTGTTGCCTACTGCCCCTCCACCAACGATGGGAAGAAACCAGCTGTGCCTTGCATTTGCCTCAGTTTGAGGCAGAGTTGTCATCCATATAGGCACCCCTGTATACTTGTTTTACGGATCAAATGACAGAATAAAGGGGAAAAGCTTTATAAGTTCTTTACAAATACAAGGCATTGTTATTATTTGAATTCAGCACAACCCCAAGGAAGAAAAACAACTTTAATGATGTGCACTCAACTAAATAATGCAGAATTTAATTAGTTTAAACTGTGGGATTCTGTATGAAAGAGTTTTTAGGTGGGCTGTTAGCATTGCTTTTAGAAAATAATTAGTCCATTTTAGGGTATGAAATGAGCTTCTAATGCCTTCAAGAATGAATGCACCCCTTGGAGAGCCCTTCTTGGGACTGACTGGCACTAGGGCAAAGAGAAGTCCTTGTTATACAGACGAGTATTCACCCTTTCTATAAACTACCTTGGATTGTATATGAATAGCCAGTTACTGAGTGAATTTGTCTTATTTGTTATTAATTTCCATTTTACTTTTTATTGAGTTTAAGCCTTTCTACATTTTATTGATGTTAAGTGTTTGAGTGCTGTCCAGTATACTACTTCTCTTGTAAAGTTTAAGTTATCTACACTGGTGCAAGAAATTTTTTTACATGTAAATTGATTCAAAGATTGGTACACTCTATGTACATTATCGGCCTGACAACTGAACTCTTGGATCTCTTGACAATTTCAATATCAATGAAGACTTTCAGTAACACCCCATGTGTTATATCCAATACAATCCAAAGGGAAATGGAGACCCTTCAAGAAGCTGGCATTTGATAATGTGCACTTTCTGAAGGGCGCAACAGAAATGTTCCTAAGGGGAAGAGACATCCAAAATATTTGCTATAATATTTTGTCTACCACTTGACTTCTGCATTCCTAGAAAATGTGATTCTAATTTTGTAGAAGATCCTAGTCACCCAACTGCTTTTATATATAGACAATTTGGGGATTCATGGGTATAGTTTAAATTAAGCAGCATTTTTCTTTGAAATAATGTCTTTAGCACTTCAAGAATGATCAACTTTCAGAAAATCATGGGCCTCAGGTTTCATCCTGTCATCATGAAAAGTATTACTTTTTCATAGATCTAAATGCCCAGATAATTTTCAAAGTAAACTACATAAAAAAGTAAGCTAATTGCTCTTCATGTACAAAATCAAGTAGCACTGACATATATACAATACCATGCATAAAACAGATAGCTAGTGGGAAGCTGTTGTATAGCACAGGCAGCTCAGCCTGGTGCTCTGTGATCACCTGATGGGGAGGGATCAGGGGCAGTGAGGAGGCTCGAGAGGTAAGGGATATGTATATACTTAGAGCTGGTTCACATGCTGTACAGCAAAACCCAACATAACATTGTAAATCAATTATCCCGCACTTAAAAATCAATTTTTAAAAAATAAAAAAATTAAATAATTAAGAACGTACATGTGTGGATAATTAAATCATTGTGCTATATAGCAGAAGCTAATATGTTGTTAAACATATCGACTATTCTTAAATAAAATAAAATTAAAAATAAAATCACAAGCACTAGGTACCATTCATTAAATTTTACATTCTACTGTTTTTAATGAGGGATGAGCAGGGGTAGTAGGATAAACCCTAAGAATTTACATAGACAATTAAATAGGTAACATGTGAAGTATTTTAGTCATAAAGAATAAACTTAGAGTAGAAAAACCAGGAATTAACTAGTAATATCAAGCCTGTCATGGCTTATCTTTATACAAAATGATGGATCAAGGAAGTTTTTTCAAGAGAAAATTTTAAGAATAAATTTGTAGTGTCTAGCTTTGGAGTTAATTGGACCTGGGATTGAATCCTGCTTCCCATACTTACTGGTGCAACCATGGACAAATAACCAAAAGCTCTGTTTCCCCTGGAGATAGTGTTGAAGAATGCCTATCTTTCAGAATTGAGTGGGAAGAATGCAATAATACAATTTATGAAAAGTATCTGGTTAGTAGAAAATATATATAATAAACACTTACATATGTGTTTGTGCATTCTGTGTGTAAGAGTGTGTGTAAGAGTGTATATTTCTATGGATGTGGCTATATGTCCTTTTCCCCCTACATATATAGTAATTGAGACCCTGACTCAAGAATTCACTTTCCTAGGAACACATACCTCTCAATAGCATAATAAGATTTGCATCCAAGACAAATAGTTTAATGTTCTCTTTAGCTAGTGTGACCCTCATAATTTTCAATTCTGAAAACAATCAAATTGCTCAAATTTATTATTTCTATATCTGATTATCTACTATGATTAAATATATATATATGATGAAAATAAATAAACATATATAGTTTGTGTGTGTGTTTAGTATTCAAGGGAAATAAACCACAAACGAGCATGATAGAAAACTGAGGAGGTTTTCAAGATGCTAAAACTGGAAGAAAACCAATTAACTTGGGTAGCAAGTTAAACATAAGCACACAGACAACCTGCTGGGTCTTTATTTAGCATTGATGAGTGGGAGTGAAGTGCCTATTCCATTCTCAGTGTAAACCAAACCTTGTAATAGACATCAAAATATTAGCAAATCCAAAACTTTATTCTTCACTCTAGGTGCTGCTTTCCTCTCACCCATCTTTTGCTAAAGCTTACATGTTTTGCTAGCCAGTCATAATGAGCATTAATAATACCTCTTCCTGAAATGCTTTCAAGGTTTGAAACCAGCAGTCTCTGCTGTACACCAAATCCCTTAGGCATTGGTAGAAATGCAAATGCAATGCCACTAATAATAACACATGCACACACACTTTCTTTTCTTGTGCATGGGAGAGATATAAATAATTATAAGTTGTGATCTTTGACTTCGAGACATTTATAATGCAGTTTGGGAAAATGTTGTTTAGGATTAGATTACTTTATGAATGACAAAAAACTCAAAATATAGCAGCGTAAGCAAGGGTATGTGTTTCCTAGCACTGCAGAACAAGATTGAAACAAACTCCATGGCTTAAAAAAATAGAATTATATTCTCACTGGCTCTGGAGGCCAGAGGTCCAGAATCAAGGTGTTGGTATGGCCATGCTCCCTCTAGAGGCTTTAACAGAGATTTCTTTGCTGCCTCTTCCAATTTCTGGTGGTTTCCAGCATTCCTTATAGCAGATCATTCCCCTTTCTGTCCCTGTCTTTACTGCCCCTTCTCATCCGTATGTCTGAGCCTTCTCTTCCTCTGTCTGTGTACCCCTCCTCTGTGTCTGCAGTGGGAACATAATAAGATTTGCATCCAAGACAAATAGTTTAATGTTCTCTTTAGCTAGTGTGACCCTCATAATTTTCAATTCTGAAAACAATCAAATTGCTCAAATTTATTATTTCTATATCTGATTATCTACTATGATTAAATATATATATATGATGAAAATAAATAAACATATATAGTTTGTGTGTGTGTTTAGTATTCAAGGGAAATAAACCACAAACGAGCATGATAGAAAACTGAGGAGGTTTTCAAGATGCTAAAACTGGAAGAAAACCAATTAACTTGGGTAGCAAGTTAAACATAAGCACACAGACAACCTGCTGGGTCTTTATTTAGCATTGATGAGTGGGAGTGAAGTGCCTATTCCATTCTCAGTGTAAACCAAACCTTGTAATAGACATCAAAATATTAGCAAATCCAAAACTTTATTCTTCACTCTAGGTGCTGCTTTCCTCTCACCCATCTTTTGCTAAAGCTTACATGTTTTGCTAGCCAGTCATAATGAGCATTAATAATACCTCTTCCTGAAATGCTTTCAAGGTTTGAAACCAGCAGTCTCTGCTGTACACCAAATCCCTTAGGCATTGGTAGAAATGCAAATGCAATGCCACTAATAATAACACATGCACACACACTTTCTTTTCTTGTGCATGGGAGAGATATAAATAATTATAAGTTGTGATCTTTGACTTCGAGACATTTATAATGCAGTTTGGGAAAATGTTGTTTAGGATTAGATTACTTTATGAATGACAAAAAACTCAAAATATAGCAGCGTAAGCAAGGGTATGTGTTTCCTAGCACTGCTGAACAAGATTGAAACAAACTCCATGTCTTAAAAAAATAGAATTATATTCTCACTGGCTCTGGAGGCCAGAGGTCCAGAATCAAGGTGTTGGTATGGCCATGCTCCCTCTAGAGGCTTTAACAGAGATTTCTTTGCTGCCTCTTCCAATTTCTGGTGGTTTCCAGCATTCCTTATAGCAGATCATTCCCCTTTCTGTCCCTGTCTTTACTGCCCCTTCTCATCCGTATGTCTGAGCCTTCTCTTCCTCTGTCTGTGTACCCCTCCTCTGTGTCTGCAGTGGGAACACTGAAAGTTGAAATTAGGGCCCACCTGGGCCATTCAAGATGATCTCGTGATCCTAACTATATTTGCAAAGACTATTTTCTCCAAATAAGGTTCCATTCACAGATTACATGGATTAGGACATGGACATAAGGGCCATAATTCAACCCACCAGAACCAGAGAGAACTTTATTACGCTCCAATAAAATCCAGACAGAGTGCCAAAGGCAGATAAGATTCTCTACAAAGTGTCTGGAATCCAAGCTCCTGTTATTCACTTTCCCTGCTAGAGGCAGCTGCCTTTCTGAAGATCACACTGTAATCCAAGATGGCAGCTCAGGCCACCACATCTGATGCTGAGCCAGTAGAAGGAGAAGTAGGGTTCATGAAAGAGTTTTCCACGTGAATTCCTAAACTGCTTTGCCTGGCAACCTTATTATATATGAACTCTATTTTAGTACTTGATAAGTTAAACTAGCTTTTTGGAAGCATAACATATTAAAAGATGTTGAGCCATGTAGAGCAGCATATCATAGAGCATTGTGATAAAGTCCAGAAGAAGTAGGATCTATGCAGCTTAGATGGTCCAGAAAGAGCTGGCTCCTGATCTTTATGAGGATGGGTGAGATTCGGCAATGTGAGAAAAATGCACTTCCAGATGACTTCAAGACTTAGTTGACCTTTCTTAATCATAGATTTCAACCACTTGGATTTTTGTAATTAATTGTTACCTGCAACTACTTAAGTTCCTTATGAGGGATAATAATATACCATTTTTAGAAGAATCCAAGACTACACTACCTCTTAGGTTCTGCAAGGCTGTCAGAGTTTAGCTACGAAAGGACAACCGAAAAAAGAAAAAAAAAAAACAACACTTAAGATTTACCTAAGAAATGGCATGATCAGAGGAACAACAAAAACCAATATATGTGTGTGTGTGTGTGTATATATATATATATATCATAAAACATATACATATATACATACACATGTATTTGGAAGGTAGTAAAAGATGTGAGAGGATCAAAATTCTGAGATGGACAGAAAAGAGCTTGGGGCAGCTGTTATTAGTTTTTTAAAAAGTGCAGCTCACCTCTTGCTGGCACTACATTTGCTGCCATTTAAAGAGTATTCAGAACAAGCATAATAGTATTGAAGGCTTTGGGGCAGCACTGCAAACAACAAGCTTTAAAGCAGGCATGGGGAGATTGTTGCACCCCTAACAAAACTCAACAAACGCTGCATAGTACAGATCTTCATTATAATCACTTATGATTAACTCAAGCGTCGATAACTACTTGTATTCAAGGCAGACACCCTAGAGAAGCTGGGCACTGATATAGCCACAGATAAGATTCTCTACAATGTGTCCACTCACATTTCCTGCTAGAGGCAGCTGCCTTTCTGAAGATCACACTGTAATCCAAGATGGCAGCTCAGGCCACCACATCTGATGCTGAGCCAGTAGAAGGAGAAGTAGGGTTCATGAAAGAGTTTTCCACGTGAATTCCTAAACTGCTTTGCCTGGCAACCTTATTATATATGAACTCTATTTTAGTACTTGATAAGTTAAACTAGCTTTTTGGAAGCATAACATATTAAAAGATGTTGAGCCATGTATGAGCAGCATATCATAGAGCATTGTGATAAAGTCCAGAAGAAGTAGGATCTATGCAGCTTAGATGGTCCAGAAAGAGCTGGCTCCTGATCTTTATGAGGATGGGTGAGATTCGGCAATGTGAGAAAAATGCACTTCCAGATGACTTCAAGACTTAGTTGACCTTTCTTAATCATAGATTTCAACCACTTGGATTTTTGTAATTAATTGTTACCTGCAACTACTTAAGTTCCTTATGAGGGATAATAATATACCATTTTTAGAAGAATCCAAGACTACACTACCTCTTAGGTTCTGCAAGGCTGTCAGAGTTTAGCTACGAAAGGACAACCGAAAAAAGAAAAAAAAAAACAACACTTAAGATTTACCTAAGAAATGGCATGATCAGAGGAACAACAAAAACCAATATATGTGTGTGTGTGTGTGTATATATATATATATATATACATACACACATATACATATATATACATACACATGTATTTGGAAGGTAGTAAAAGATGTGAGAGGATCAAAATTCTGAGATGGACAGAAAAGAGCTTGGGGCAGCTGTTATTAGTTTTTTAAAAAGTGCAGCTCACCTCTTGCTGGCACTACATTTGCTGCCATTTAAAGAGTATTCAGAACAAGCATAATAGTATTGAAGGCTTTGGGGCAGCACTGCAAACAACAAGCTTTAAAGCAGGCATGGGGAGATTGTTGCACCCCTAACAAAACTCAACAAACGCTGCATAGTACAGATCTTCATTATAATCACTTATGATTAACTCAAGCGTCGATAACTACTTGTATTCAAGGCAGACACCCTAGAGAAGCTGGGCACTGATATAGCCACAGAAATGTTCACTCCCTTAAAGTCACAGAAAAATGGGTAAGATACAGAAGACATACAACATTAGATATTGGTTGTTTTCATGTTATTTTCAATAGCATCCTACTTCTAATCTTTAAAAATAACATGCCCAGTTTGCAAATAACCATAAGGAATATTTTCAAAAATTATTTTACCGGGTGCTGAAAGGAATAGGCAATTCCTTCAAGGAGGCCTAGTTAATAGGTGTTTATTTGCTTCACAGCGCCATCTGGTGTCAAATACTACACTTTTCAGGCACGGGGTCCCTGTGTTCCAGAGAGACTCCCAAGGTCAGATACCTTGAAATATTCACCTAATGGAAATTGAGTAAATACACTCTCTTTAGGAACACTTGTCAAAGTTGAAAATCAAGTTACTTGTTAATTATTCTCACTGATATTCCTAATGTCTATCATTAATTGTTTCCCAACAAAAGTGAACTGCTTTATGTACAAACTGGTTCTAAGTAGTAACAATACTCAATGGAGATACACTGTCTTTTACAAAGTCTTACTCCAAAGAGGGGTATGGATACTATGCCTTCCTAGAAAACACAAAATGAAGCTGAAATAGACGAGATAAATTGCTCAAATTCAAAAAGCTGGCAAAAATAAAGGTGAGGCTGAAGCTCAAACAAAGACTCTGCTACTAATCTATGTGTTCTCTTCACAAGGATCCTGTTTCTGCTTAAAATGAAGTGAAGCAGGGGAGTGGAACTAAGATGGCGGCGTAGAAGGACGTGCACTCATCTCTTCTGCAAAATTGCCCAAATTGCAACTAGTTCCTGAAAAACCATCGACAAGAGGAGGTTGGATCCAATCACAAAAACGATACCTCACATCGAAGAGCAAAGGAGAAGCTGCAACAAGATGCTAGGAGGGGTGCAATTGACCTTTTAAAGGTCAAGCCTCATACCCGCCAGAGAGGCTGGGTGGGTCAAATACGCAAAGTCTATTGCACAACAGGACCAGGAAAAGAGCAGTGACTCCTACAAGGGACTGAGCCAGACCTGCTTTAGGGGTTCCAAGTGCCCCCTTCAGATAGAAGTGTCCCCTTCAGCTAGAAGTGCCCTTGGCAGTCCTCAGAAATATCACATTCAATTCCCTTTGAAAGAGATTATCATTAACCCCATCATAGAGCCACCTAGCAGGACTGGAGACTCTGCGCACCTAGATCCAGAAGAGGGCGATAGTGATCCCACATGAGACTGAACCGGACTCACCTCTGAGTATTCTGAAGTTTCCGGTGGAGCCGGAGGTCCATGGTGGCCTGCAGCAGGGTCAGGGACACTGTGGAAGTGCTCATCATAGAGCATGTGGGAATAAATCCTTTGTGAGAGAGGCGCCATTACCTATACTGTAGTTTGGCTGCAGGTCAAACTAAAGGGGGAATTTAGCTCCACCCAGCAACAAGGGTACCTGGATTAATGATTAAGGAACTACCACTGCCAGCCTGGATGGGACTTTTAGTTCTGGAATAGGTGGAAATGAACAGTAAAAGATGCCTTCAGATCTAATCACTGCAAAAATGAAGCATGAAAGGTTCTAAGTAGTAACAATACTCAATGGAGATACACTGTCTTTTACAAAGTCTTACTCCAAAGAGGGTATGGATACTATGCCTTCCTAGAAAACACAAAATGAAGCTGAAATAGACGAGATAAATTGCTCAAATTCAAAAAGCTGGCAAAAATAAAGGTGAGGCTGAAGCTCAAACAAAGACTCTGCTACTAATCTATGTGTTCTCTTCACAAGGATCCTGTTTCTGCTTAAAATGAAGTGAAGCAGGGGAGTGGAACTAAGATGGCGGCGTAGAAGGACGTGCACTCATCTCTTCTGCAAAATTGCCCAAATTGCAACTAGTTCCTGAAAAACCATCGACAAGAGGAGGTTGGATCCAATCACAAAAACGATACCTCACATCGAAGAGCAAAGGAGAAGCTGCAACAAGATGCTAGGAGGGGTGCAATTGACCTTTTAAAAGTCAAGCCTCATACCCGCCAGAGAGGCTGGGTGGGTCAAATACGCAAAGTCTATTGCACAACAGGACCAGGAAAAGAGCAGTGACTCCTACAAGGGACTGAGCCAGACCTGCTTTAGGGGTTCCAAGTGCCCCCTTCAGATAGAAGTGTCCCCTTCAGCTAGAAGTGCCCTTGGCAGTCCTCAGAAATATCACATTCAATTCCCTTTGAAAGAGATTATCATTAACCCCATCATAGAGCCACCTAGCAGGACTGGAGACTCTGCGCACCTAGATCCAGAAGAGGGCGATAGTGATCCCACATGAGACTGAACCGGACTCACCTCTGAGTATTCTGAAGTTTCCGGTGGAGCCGGAGGTCCATGGTGGCCTGCAGCAGGGTCAGGGACACTGTGGAAGTGCTCATCATAGAGCATGTGGGAATAAATCCTTTGTGAGAGAGGCGCCATTACCCATACTGTAGTTTGGCTGCAGGTCAAACTAAAGGGGAGGGAATTTAGCTCCACCCAGCAACAAGGGTACCTGGATTAATGATTAAGGAACTACCACTGCCAGCCTGGATGGGACTTTTAGTTCTGGAATAGGTGGAAATGAACAGTAAAAGATGCCTTCAGATCTAATCACTGCCAGAGGCAAGAAAGAGACTGATAAATTCTGAATAGCCAGCAAGAGATAGAAGAACAAAAACATTCATTATTTTCATGTTTTTGCTGGAGCTGGATTAACCACTGGGTTTTTTTTTTTTTACTTTCTTTTCTTTTCTTTCTTTTTTTTTTTTCCCTTTTTGTCACTTTTTCTTTTTTATTCATCCCCTCAGCCTTCCACTTTTTTTCTTTCCTCCATTGAACTCTATTGAAGCTACCAATCTTGTCAATAAGACTGAATATATTCAAGCTTACAAAATTTTTTTCTTTTAAACCACACATTTTATTTTGGTATATACTTCTGATTCCACATTGGCATTTTATGGTTCTGTGAGGGTTTTGTTTGTTATTATAGTGTTTGCTTTGTTTTTCTATATTTTTCTATATACTTATCTCTGTTTCAATTTTTAAATTTTTACATGTATTATTACTTCCTCTACAACTATTTCTTTGTTTTTTCTGATGCTCTTTTCCTACAGCACTAAACTATAAAGCATACAAATATTTACCTCCTATATTTAACTCTGCAATATTATTCTATATTTCTCTTCTATCCTCCCTTTCACTTTTTCCCTTTCCCCACCATATTTCTTAGTCTGTTTTTTCCTCATTGCCTTATTCCCAATTGGGACCCTGCTCTAGCTTTATCCTCCAATTTGTGCTCTAGTTAGTTAGGTTATTAACTGGTGGATATCATTCTTGGTTCTTTTCTAAGTTGTATTGTACTTTTCTATGGACTGGAGAGTGATCGGGCGATAGTGATCCCACATGAGACTGAACCGGACTCACCTCTGAGTATTCTGAAGTTTCCGGTGGAGCCGGAGGTCCATGGTGGCCTGCAGCAGGGTCAGGGACACTGTGGAAGTGCTCATCATAGAGCATGTGGGAATAAATCCTTTGTGAGAGAGGCGCCATTACCCATACTGTAGTTTGGCTGCAGGTCAAACTAAAGGGGAGGGAATTTAGCTCCACCCAGCAACAAGGGTACCTGGATTAATGATTAAGGAACTACCACTGCCAGCCTGGATGGGACTTTTAGTTCTGGAATAGGTGGAAATGAACAGTAAAAGATGCCTTCAGATCTAATCACTGCCAGAGGCAAGAAAGAGACTGATAAATTCTGAATAGCCAGCAAGAGATAGAAGAACAAAAACATTCATTATTTTCATGTTTTTGCTGGAGCTGGATTAACCACTGGGTTTTTTTTTTTTTACTTTCTTTTCTTTTCTTTCTTTTTTTTTTTTCCCTTTTTGTCACTTTTTCTTTTTTATTCATCCCCTCAGCCTTCCACTTTTTTTTTTTCTTTCCTCCATTGAACTCTATTGAAGCTACCAATCTTGTCAATAAGACTGAATATATTCAAGCTTACAAAATTTTTTTCTTTTAAACCACACATTTTATTTTGGTATATACTTCTGATTCCACATTGGCATTTTATGGTTCTGTGAGGGTTTTGTTTGTTATTATAGTGTTTGCTTTGTTTTTCTATATTTTTCTATATACTTATCTCTGTTTCAATTTTTAAATTTTTACATGTATTATTACTTCCTCTACAACTATTTCTTTGTTTTCTCTGATGCTCTTTTCCTACAGCACTAAACTATAAAGCATACAAATATTTACCTCCCTATATTTAACTCTGCAATATTATTCTATATTTCTCTTCTATCCTCCCTTTCACTTTTTCCCTTTCCCCACCATATTTCTTAGTCTGTTTTTTCCTCATTGCCTTATTCCCAATTGGGACCCTGCTCTAGCTTTATCCTCCAATTTGTGCTCTAGTTAGTTAGGTTATTAACTGGTGGATATCATTCTTGGTTTTCTCTATTCGTTTTGCTAATGTATTATACTGTATTTTTGGTTGGAATGTTTGGGTTATGTTATGACTGTATATGTTTCTGTGTACAATTCAGTACACTAGATAGTATTTGCATAATATTTTAATTGCCATTTATCAAAGGTATGCTTTCTGTTTCTCATTTGCCTATATATGTTTTAATACCATTTAATACCATAACAAACCAGTCAGGAAATCTTCATTCCCTGGTCAGGCAACAAGCCCAGGGGCTTCAGGGAGGGAGCACTGACTCCAAAACCCTACAATATCAGAGAACACCTAACACTAGAGAGTGTTAAACAGCGAGAACTCCAACTAAGGCAAGCACTTGTATGCAAGTCCTGACATCACCCAACCACCAGCATCACCCAGAATAAGACACCTCACCCAAAGAACAAACACCCATGGATGTAACTAAAAACCTGGGAAAAGAAAACTTCAAACATAGTTAGTTAAAAAATTAGTAATAACAATGAAACGGCAGAGAAGTGCCACACAAGTGAAGGAACAATCTACAAACACACAAGATCAAATAAACAAAGTGGAATTAGACAAACTTTTTGACAGCGAATTCAAAAGAATGATAGTAAAAAAGATCCAAAACACCAAAAACAGAATTGTAGAGAAATTGCAAGACACAACTAACACACTGAATACAGAAATATGAGAACTTAAAAAACAACAAATGGAGACAAACAACTCAATTGCTCAACTGAAAAACACTGTAAAAAGAATCAAGAGCAGTGTATCTGAGACAGAAAACCAGATAAGTGATCTGGAAGATAGAATGGTGGAAGTAACTGCTGAAGAATGGAATCAAGCTCAAAGAATGAAAAGAGCAGAGGATAGCCTCAGAAACCTCTGGGATAATATCAAATGAATAATATCAAATTTAACTCTGCAATATTATTCTATATTTCTCTTCTATCCTCCCTTTCACTTTTTCCCTTTCCCCACCATATTTCTTAGTCTGTTTTTTCCTCATTGCCTTATTCCCAATTGGGACCCTGCTCTAGCTTTATCCTCCAATTTGTGCTCTAGTTAGTTAGGTTATTAACTGGTGGATATCATTCTTGGTTTTCTCTATTCGTTTTGCTAATGTATTATACTGTATTTTTGGTTGGAATGTTTGGGTTATGTTATGACTGTATATGTTTCTGTGTACAATTCAGTACACTAGATAGTATTTGCATAATATTTTAATTGCCATTTATCAAAGGTATGCTTTCTGTTTCTCATTTGCCTATATATGTTTTAATACCATTTAATACCATAACAAACCAGTCAGGAAATCTTCATTCCCTGGTCAGGCAACAAGCCCAGGGGCTTCAGGGAGGGAGCACTGACTCCAAAACCCTACAATATCAGAGAACACCTAACACTAGAGAGTGTTAAACAGCGAGAACTCCAACTAAGGCAAGCACTTGTATGCAAGTCCTGACATCACCCAACCACCAGCATCACCCAGAATAAGACACCTCACCCAAAGAACAAACACCCATGGATGTAACTAAAAACCTGGGAAAAGAAAACTTCAAACATAGTTAGTTAAAAAATTAGTAATAACAATGAAACGGCAGAGAAGTGCCACACAAGTGAAGGAACAATCTACAAACACACAAGATCAAATAAACAAAGTGGAATTAGACAAACTTTTTGACAGCGAATTCAAAAGAATGATAGTAAAAAAGATCCAAAACACCAAAAACAGAATTGTAGAGAAATTGCAAGACACAACTAACACACTGAATACAGAAATATGAGAACTTAAAAAACAACAAATGGAGACAAACAACTCAATTGCTCAACTGAAAAACACTGTAAAAAGAATCAAGAGCAGTGTATCTGAGACAGAAAACCAGATAAGTGATCTGGAAGATAGAATGGTGGAAGTAACTGCTGAAGAATGGAATCAAGCTCAAAGAATGAAAAGAGCAGAGGATAGCCTCAGAAACCTCTGGGATAATATCAAATGCACCAATAGTCAACTTATAGGGATTCCAGAAGAAGAAGAAAAAAAGAAAGGCTATGAGAAGATTTTTGAAGAGATTCTAGATGAAAATTTCCCCAACATGGGAAAAGAAATAGTCAAGTCCAAGAAGCACAAAGGGTACCATACAGAATAAACTCAAGAAGAAACACACCAAGAGACATATTAATGAAGCTAACACAAAGTAAACACAAAGATAGAATTCTCAAAGTAGCAAGGGAAAAGCAACTAGTGACATACAAGGGAAAGCCCATACGTTTAACAGCTGATATTTCAACAGAAGCTCTGCAGGCCAGAAGGGAATGGCAGGACACATTCAAATGACTGAAAGAGAATCATCTGCAACCAGAAATCCTCTACCCTGCAAGGATCTCATTCAGAATTGATGGAGAAATCAAAAGCTTTACAGATAAGCAAAAATTAAAAGAATTTAGTAACACCAAACCAGCCTTACAATAAGTATTAAAGAGACTTATATAAACAAGTATAAGAGAAGAAGACGAAGATGTACGAAACAAAGCCATCATAAAATCTAAGAAGATGACAATAGGATCATTTGTATCAATAATTTCTTTCAATGTAAATGGACTAAATGCCCCAACCAAAAGACATGGACTGGCTGAATGGATTCAAAAAGAAGACCCATACATATGCTCCAGAAACTCACTTCAGACCTAGAGACACTATCTGAAACGGCAGAGAAGTGCCACACAAGTGAAGGAACAATCTACAAACACACAAGATCAAATAAACAAAGTGGAATTAGACAAACTTTTTGACAGCGAATTCAAAAGAATGATAGTAAAAAAGATCCAAAACACCAAAAACAGAATTGTAGAGAAATTGCAAGACACAACTAACACACTGAATACAGAAATATGAGAACTTAAAAAACAACAAATGGAGACAAACAACTCAATTGCTCAACTGAAAAACACTGTAAAAAGAATCAAGAGCAGTGTATCTGAGACAGAAAACCAGATAAGTGATCTGGAAGATAGAATGGTGGAAGTAACTGCTGAAGAATGGAATCAAGCTCAAAGAATGAAAAGAGCAGAGGATAGCCTCAGAAACCTCTGGGATAATATCAAATGCACCAATAGTCAACTTATAGGGATTCCAGAAGAAGAAGAGAAAAAGAAAGGCTATGAGAAGATTTTTGAAGAGATTCTAGTTGAAAATTTCCCCAACATGGGAAAAGAAATAGTCAAGTCCAAGAAGCACAAAGGGTACCATACAGAATAAACTCAAGAAGAAACACACCAAGAGACATATTAATGAAGCTAACACAAAGTAAACACAAAGATAGAATTCTCAAAGTAGAAAGGGGAAAAGCAACTAGTGACATACAAGGGAAAGCCCATACGTTTAACAGCTGATATTTCAACAGAAGCTCTGCAGGCCAGAAGGGAATGGCAGGACACATTCAAATGACTAAAAGAGAATCATCTGCAACCAGAAATCCTCTACCCTGCAAGGATCTCATTCAGAATTGATGGAGAAATCAAAAGCTTTACAGATAAGCAAAAATTAAAAGAATTTAGTAACACCAAACCAGCCTTACAATAAGTATTAAAGAGACTTATATAAACAAGTATAAGAGAAGAAGACGAAGATGTACGAAACAAAGCCATCATAAAATCTAAGAAGATGACAATAGGATCATTTGTATCAATAATTTCTTTCAATGTAAATGGACTAAATGCCCCAACCAAAAGACATGGACTGGCTGAATGGATTCAAAAAGAAGACCCATACATATGCTGCCTCCAGAAAACTCACTTCAGACCTAGAGACACTCATAGACTGAAAGTGAGAGGCTGGAAAGAGATATTCCATGCAAATGGAAATCAAAAGAAAGCTGGAGTAGCAATCCTCATATCAGACAAAGTAGACTTTAACATAAAAAAGATTAGAAGAGACAAGTCAGGACAATACATAATGATCAAGGGATTGATCCAAGAGGAAGACATAACAATCATAAATAGCTATGTACCCAACTCAGTAGCACTCCAATACATAAGATAAAGACTTTCAGACATGAAAGAAGACATGGACAATAACACAATCATAGTAGGAGACTTTAACACTCCTCTCACACCAATGGACAGATCATCCAAATAGAAAATCAATAAAGAAACACAAGCCTTAAATGCCACACTAGAAGAGATGGACCTCATGGATATCTTTAGGACCTTCCATTCAAAAGCAGAAGAATACACTTTCTTCTCAAGTGCTCATGGAACATTCTCCAGGATAGACCACATCTTGGGCCACAAATCAAATCTCAGTCGATTCAAGAGAATTGAAATTATATCAACCATCTTCTCGGACCACAATGCAATGAGGCTAGAGATCAACTACAGGAAAAAAACTGATAAAACACAAACGCATGGAGATTAAACAACACATACCTAAAAAAAAAAACAAAGTGATTATTGAACAAATCAAAGGAGAAATAAAAAAATTCCTACAAAAAAAATGACAATGAACACATGACCATGCAAAACCTATGGATACCGCAAAAGCAGTTCTAAGAGGGAAATTTAGAGCAATACAATCCTACCTCAAGAAACAAGAAAAATATCAAACAGACAGCCGAACTCTACACTTAAAGCAACTGTAGAAAAAAGAACAAAAAAAACCCCCAAATTTAGCAGAATAAGAGAAATCATAAAGATCAGAGCAGAAATAAATGAAAAAGAAATGAATGAAATAGACAAGATAAATAAAACAAAAAGTTGGTTCTTTGAAAAGGTAAACAAAATCAACAAACCACTGGCCAGATTCATCAAGAAAAAGAGAGAGAAGAACCAGATTACCAAAATCAAAAATGAAAAAGGAGAGATTACAACAGATAATGCAGAAATCCAAAGGATTCTAAGAGACTATTATGAACAACTCTATGGCAACAAACTGGACAACCTGGAAGAAATGGACAGTTTCTTAGAGAAGATTAATCTCCCAAGACTGAACCAGGAAAAAACAGAAACTATGAACAGCCCAATCACAAGCTCAGAAATCGAATTTGTGATCAAAAACCGACCCCAAAATAAAAGCCCAGGGCCAGATGGCTTCACAGCCGAATTCTACCAAACATTTAAAGAAGAAGTGATACCTGTCCTTCTAAAACTCTTCCAAAAAATTGCACAGGAAGGAACACTTCCAAACACATTCTACAAGGTCACCATCACCATGATATGAAAGCCAAGCAAACACAGCACAAAAAAGAAAATTATTGACCAATTTCACTGATAAATTTAGACTCCAAAACCCTCTACAAAATCTTAGCAAACAGAATTCAATAATACATCATAAAACACATACATCATGATCAAGTTGGGTTCATCCCAGGCATGGAAGAATTCTTCAATATCCGCAAATCAATCAATCTGATACACCATATCAACAAATTGAGAGACAAAAATCACATGATAATCTCAATAGATGCAGAAAAAGCCTTTGACAAAGTACAACATCCATTTATGATAAAAACTTCAGAAAATGGGCATAGAAGGAACCTACCTCAACATAGTGAAAGCCATACATGAGAAGCCCACAGCAAACATTATCCTCAATGGTGAAAAACTGAAGGCATTCCCTCTAAGATCAGGAACAAGACAAGAGTGTCCACTTTCGCCACCATTATTCAACATAGTCCTGGAACCTCTAGCAACAGCAATAAGAGAAAAAAAGCAAATAAAAGGAATCCAGATTGGAAAAGAAGAAGTAAAACTCTATTTGCAGACAGCATGATATTATACGTAGAAAACCCCAAAGACACTATTACAAAACTACTAGAGCTAATCAGCGAATTCAGTGAAGTCGTGGGATACAAAATCAATACACAGAAATCACTGGCATTCTTATACACGAACAATGAAAAATCAGAAAATGAAATCAAAGAAGCAATCCCCACACCATTGCAACCAAGAGAATAAAATATCTAGGAATAAACCTATCCATAGAGACAAAAGAATTGTACACAGGAAATTACAAGACACTAATGAAAGAAACTAAAGAAGACTTAAACAGAGGGAGACATATTCCATATTCCTCATTCAGAAGAATCAACATCGTGAAAATGAGCATACTGCCAAATATCATCTACAGATTCAAAGTGATCCCTATCAAACTACCGATGACATTCTTCACAGAACTAGGCCAAAGAATAACACAGTTCATATGGAAAAACAGAAGACCTCAAATAGCCAAAGCAATTCTGAGAACGAAGAACGAAGCTGGAGGGATCAGTCTCCCTAACTTCAGACTCTACTACAAAGCAACAGTCATCAAGACAGTATGATACTGGCACAAAACCAGAAATATAGACCAATGGAACAAGATTGAGAACCCAGAGATAGGCCCACGCACCTATGGGTACCTTATTTTTGACAAAGGAGGTGAATATATGAAATGGAACAAAGACAGTCTTTTCAACAAATGGTGCTGGGAAAACTGGGATAGCTACATGCAAAAAAATGAAGTTGGAACATCCCCTGACAGCATGCATTTATGATAAAAACTTCAGAAAATGGGCATAGAAGGAACCTACCTCAACATAGTGAAAGCCATACATGAGAAGCCCACAGCAAACATTATCCTCAATGGTGAAAAACTGAAGGCATTCCCTCTAAGATCAGGAACAAGACAAGAGTGTCCACTTTCGCCACCATTATTCAACATAGTCCTGGAATCTCTAGCAACAGCAATAAGAGAAAAAAAGCAAATAAAAGGAATCCAGATTGGAAAAGAAGAAGTAAAACTCTATTTGCAGACAGCATGATATTATACGTAGAAAACCCCAAAGACACTATTACAAAACTACTAGAGCTAATCAGCGAATTCAGTGAAGTCGTGGGATACAAAATCAATACACAGAAATCACTGGCATTCTTATACACGAACAATGAAAAATCAGAAAATGAAATCAAAGAAGCAATCCCCACACCATTGCAACCAAGAGAATAAAATATCTAGGAATAAACCTATCCATAGAGACAAAAGAATTGTACACAGGAAATTACAAGACACTAATGAAAGAAACTAAAGAAGACTTAAACAGAGGGAGACATATTCCATATTCCTCATTCAGAAGAATCAACATCGTGAAAATGAGCATACTGCCAAATATCATCTACAGATTCAAAGTGATCCCTATCAAACTACCGATGACATTCTTCACAGAACTAGGCCAAAGAATAACACAGTTCATATGGAAAAACAGAAGACCTCAAATAGCCAAAGCAATTCTGAGAACGAAGAACGAAGCTGGAGGGATCAGTCTCCCTAACTTCAGACTCTACTACAAAGCAACAGTCATCAAGACAGTATGATACTGGCACAAAACCAGAAATATAGACCAATGGAACAAGATTGAGAACCCAGAGATAGGCCCACGCACCTATGGGTACCTTATTTTTGACAAAGGAGGTGAATATATGAAATGGAACAAAGACAGTCTTTTCAACAAATGGTGCTGGGAAAACTGGGATAGCTACATGCAAAAAAATGAAGTTGGAACATCCCCTGACAGCATGCAGATAGATAAACTCAAAATGGATTAAAGATCTAAATGTAAGACCAGAAACCCTAAAACTCTTAGAGGAGGATTAAGGCAAAACACTCAAGGACATAAATTGAAGCAAGATCTTCCATGACCTGCCTACTAGAATAGCAGAACTAAAGACAAAAATGAACATGTGGGACCTCATGAAACTTAAAAGCTTTTGTACAGCAAAAGAAATTACAGAAAAGGTAAACAGACACCCCACAGAATGGGAAAAAATAATAGCAAATGAAACAACAAAGAATTAATCTCCAAAATCTACAAGCAACTCAGAAAACTCAACATCGGAAAAATGAACAACCCAATCAGAAAATGGGAAAATTGCCTAAACAGACACCTCTCCAAAGAGGACATACAGATGGCCAAAAAACACATGAAATGATGCTCAAACTTGCTTATTATTAGAGAAATGCAAATCAAAACTACAATGAGATATCACACACATCAGAATGGCCATCATCAACAAAACGAAAGACAATAAATGCTGGAGAGGGTGTGGAGAAAAGGGAACACTCTTGCATTGCTTGTGGAAATGTAAATTGATTCAACCGCTATGGAAGACAGTATGGAGATTCCTTAAAAAAAAACTAAAAATAGAAGCACTATACAACCGAGCAGTCGCACTATTAGGCTTATACCCTGATGAAATCAAAATGGAAAAAGGCACCTGTAACCCCATTGTTCATTGCAGCACTCTATGCAAAGCTAGAACATGGAGGCAACCTAGATGTCCATCGAAGAATGAATGGATAAAAAACCTCTGGTACATTTAAATAATGAAATACTACATAGCTGTTAAAAGAAATGCAGAAGAATCACTCCTAATGAGGTGGTTGGATCTAGAACCTTCATAAAGAGTGAAGTAAGTCAAAGAGAGAAAGACAAGTACAATATAGCACATATATATGCAATCTAGTAGGGTAGTAATGATAACATGTCCAGTGAAACGTTGAAAAAACAGACATGGAGAATAAGACATATGGACATTGTGATCAGTGGGTTGGAGGCGTAAAGGAAATAGCATGAAAACCTATACTATCATATGTGAAAAAAATATCTATTGTCATTGCGCTATGAGAACAGGAGATCCTGCAGGGGCACTGTGCAACAGCCTGAAGGGGTGGGATATGGGGGATATACTTATGACTAATCTGGGATCATGCATATCTGTAAACAACAAAACTCTGTAATAGTAAAAAGTAAAATTTTAAAAAATGAATTTAGAATAAGAAAATTTCAAAAAAAAGAAAAAGAAGTGAAGCAGTTTCAGTTGAAGCTAGATTGAAACTTTAGCTTTAACAGGAAGTGGCCTTTTGAATTAGGTGGCACTTAGTGACTTCCCTGGCAGCTCCGATGGTAAAGGCTCTACCTGCAATGCTGGAGACCCTGGTTCAGTTTCTGGGTCAGGAAGATCACCTGGAGAAGAAAATAGCTACCCACTACAGCATTATCGCCTGGAGAATTCCATGGACATAAGAGCTTGATGGGCTACAGTCCATGACACGGCAAAGAATTGGACATGGTTGAGTGACTAACAATTTCATTTTCTTATAAAACAGTAGTCTCTCCTGGTAGAATCTGGAGAAAGGCTTGAAAACCTTGGTATAAATAGCAGTGCGTTCCTAAGATTTGGTATGTATTTTTTCTTTTTTTCTCCTCAGACCTTGTGTTTACATATATACAGCACCATCTCTTGTGTTTTGCTCTGCTGCCCTACCTTGAGATTTACTGTTTATAATCTTTTCATCAAAAGGATCACCTATGTCTCTGCAGACCTTCAGGTAGTCCTTCACTGCCTCCTAATAGATGTATTTCTTTCAGAGTTAATCAAAGGATGATATTTAAGGTAGCATCTCTCACTGGGCATCTAGATGACTTATGCCATTCATATCGATGAGACCTTTTCAACCCTAATATCTGTTCCAATGATCTATGGAGTACAGCCTTGAAATTTAATTATGAGGATGTTTCAGAGACTGATGGACAGCTTTAAGCATCTTGCTTTAACATCATTAGACAGTCCCTGATATTAGTGCTGTTAAAGATTGAAGACCAGTCTACTGCATGTTCTACCTGCATTATGATCTGTAGGTATAAGCTTACATCTCTCAGAGCCTGTCAGAAGGCTTTTTATCTTATGGCTCTGATATTTCACCTTGTGAACAACTATTCAAATTTAATGCTATTTTTCCAGAAGCCTATGTAATTCTTTGGGTTTCATCCTGATTCTGGCAGTAAGTATTTTGGTCATTGCTATACAGTTGCTTACATTCTGAGACTTGGGTGATGAGTTCTGGAACCATTCCAGGAGCAAACCAGAGAGTTATTAATGTTGCATTCATCTAAAATTAACCTCTTGGGGAAAATGGAAAATATGTATTTTGTTAATGCTTAATCTTTTTTGGTTCATCAAAATCATTTAAAATTTTATTGCAGAATGTATCTTAAAATGTGGAATGTTCACTTTCCTACAGTTATCAGACCACTGAAAACCTCAAATTTCCCTTTGGAGACCCTGGTTCAGTTTCTGGGTCAGGATCACCTGAGAAGAAAACCCTGGTTCAGTTTCTGGGTAAAACCCACTCCCCAAAGCATTATCGCCTGGAGAATTCCATGGACATAAGAGCTTGATGGGCTACAGTCCATGACACGGCAAAGAATTGGACATGGTTGAGTGACTAACAATTTCATTTTCTTATAAAACAGTAGTCTCTCCTGGTAGAATCTGGAGAAAGGCTTGAAAACCTTGGTATAAATAGCAGTGCGTTCCTAAGATTTGGTATGTATTTTTCTTTTTTCTCCTCAGACCTTGTGTTTACATATATACAGCACCATCTCTTGTGTTTTGCTCTGCTGCCCTACCTTGAGATTTACTGTTTATAATCTTTTCATCAAAAGGATCACCTATGTCTCTGCAGACCTTCAGGTAGTCCTTCACTGCCTCCTAATAGATGTATTTCTTTCAGAGTTAATCAAAGGATGATATTTAAGGTGGCATCTCTCACTGGGCATCTAGATGACTTATGCCATTCATATCGATGAGACCTTTTCAACCCTAATATCTGTTCCAATGATCTATGGAGTACAGCCTTGAAATTTAATTATGAGGATGTTTCAGAGACTGATGGACAGCTTTAAGCATCTTGCTTTAACATCATTAGACAGTCCCTGATATTAGTGCTGTTAAAGATTGAAGACCAGTCTACTGCATGTTCTACCTGCATTATGATCTGTAGGTATAAGCTTACATCTCTCAGAGCCTGTCAGAAGGCTTTTTATCTTATGGCTCTGATATTTCACCTTGTGAACAACTATTCAAATTTAATGCTATTTTTCCAGAAGCCTATGTAATTCTTTGGGTTTCATCCTGATTCTGGCAGTAAGTATTTTGGTCATTGCTATACAGTTGCTTACATTCTGAGACTTGGGTGATGAGTTCTGGAACCATTCCAGGAGCAAACCAGAGAGTTATTAATGTTGCATTCATCTAAAATTAACCTCTTGGGGAAAATGGAAAATATGTATTTTGTTAATGCTTAATCTTTTTTGGTTCATCAAAATCATTTAAAATTTTATTGCAGAATGTATCTTAAAATGTGGAATGTTCACTTTCCTACAGTTATCAGACCACTGAAAACCTCAAATTTCCTTTTTGCCTTTAAGCCATTTATCATCAGCAGCGATAAAGATTGTGGAATTAGAACTTAGGTAGCAATGTTGGGGTGATATATTAGCCCTTCTTCAGCTATGTTTGCTTTAGAGAGCTGATTAATATAAATGTCAGTTTATTTGTAAACTAGGAGTACAAAACACAGAAAAGAAGACAGAGAAAAGAACAGATACTGCCATTTCCAGAACTTCCTTTTAGATCCTAAATGAACTTTAGCTGGACCAATAAGCACTAGAAGTAATATTGCCTAAAATGACAGAAAACCCAGTGGCATCCTTCTCTTTTCAAGGTTAAGAAGTTGCTTATTCTGTTTCAAGAGCTCAGAATATAAATACAGTTTACAAGGAATTTCAAACTGATCACTAAAACTTGTGTATCTTCAACTGTTAAATCAAAAAGCAGCCTGTGGTGTTGATCAAGCCCACTCTTCCCTCTTTAATATTGCTGGGGAGATGGCTGCATGATGGGAAGGATAAGGATGGTATAAATCAGCTGAAGACACTCTGAGTCAGAGACCTTCATTTTTAAAAGGCAGAGATTAAAATCACCAAGCTAATAAGATCTGCTCAGGGGCCTAGAAATGTCAACCCGAACTATGGAAAATGTATCCCCCAAGAGTAAGCTTGACTCAGGTCGGTTTATAAATAACAGTTATCTGCTGAAAACAGACCATTAAGCTTGCTGTTTAGCTTGAAGGTACTATTTGATTATAATTCTATATAAAGGATATCTAATTCATGTGTAAACATTCATATTTAATGACTAGGAAAACAAGCAAACATTACAAATAGATTTTCCATGAGTTTCTGAGCTGTTCCCTGTCATCTGGCATTCATTTCTCTGTCCCTCAGGGCAAACATCTTGAGTTCTGGAACCATTCCAGGAGCAAACCAGAGAGTTATTAATGTTGCATTCATCGAAAATTAACCTCTTGGGGAAAATGGAAAATATGTATTTTGTTAATGCTTAATCTTTTTTGGTTCATCAAAATCATTTAAAATTTTATTGCAGAATGTATCTTAAAATGTGGAATGTTCACTTTCCTACAGTTATCAGACCACTGAAAACCTCAAATTTCCTTTTTGCCTTTAAGCCATTTATCATCAGCAGCGATAAAGATTGTGGAATTAGAACTTAGGTAGCAATGTTGGGATGATATATTAGCCCTTCTTCAGCTATGTTTGCTTTAGAGAGCTGATTAATATAAATGTCAGTTTATTTGTAAACTAGGAGTACAAAACACAGAAAAGAAGACAGAGAAAAGAACAGATACTGCCATTTCCAGAACTTCCTTTTAGATCCTAAATGAACTTTAGCTGGACCAATAAGCACTAGAAGTAATATTGCCTAAAATGACAGAAAACCCAGTGGCATCCTTCTCTTTTCAAGGTTAAGAAGTTGCTTATTCTGTTTCAAGAGCTCAGAATATAAATACAGTTTACAAGGAATTTCAAACTGATCACTAAAACTTGTGTATCTTCAACTGTTAAATCAAAAAGCAGCCTGTGGTGTTGATCAAGCCCACTCTTCCCTCTTTAATATTGCTGGGGAGATGGCTGCATGATGGGAAGGATAAGGATGGTATAAATCAGCTGAAGACACTCTGAGTCAGAGACCTTCATTTTTAAAAGGCAGAGATTAAAATCACCAAGCTAATAAGATCTGCTCAGGGGCCTAGAAATGTCAACCCGAACTATGGAAAATGTATCCCCCAAGAGTAAGCTTGACTCAGGTCGGTTTATAAATAACAGTTATCTGCTGAAAACAGACCATTAAGCTTGCTGTTTAGCTTGAAGGTACTATTTGATTATAATTCTATATAAAGGATATCTAATTCATGTGTAAACATTCATATTTAATGACTAGGAAAACAAGCAAACATTACAAATAGATTTTCCATGAGTTTCTGAGCTGTTCCCTGTCATCTGGCATTCATTTCTCTGTTCTCAATCAAGTTGCTTTGCAAACATCTTCCCTGACCCAAGACCCTCCAAAGGTCCTCTTTGTCAATAGGTTTGACTCCTGTTACTAAGATATTGATACCTTGGATGTTGATACTACCTAAGATAATATCAACATCTAAGATATAGATATTATTTATTGAATAGGTAATAGATTTGAGGTTAAAGAACAAAATAGTATATGAGCAATGCTTATTTTTCCAGAATCTTGTGCTCATTCCTGACAAAAAGCAAGTGTGCAATACAAATCATGGATCTTTAATTTTCTCATTATAAACATCTCAACGTAAACATATCTTGAACCCAGTTGATCAACTGATATTCCCATACACAAAAAGTCTCCTTCTCCATGTTTGACTTATATCCTGTCTCCTTCTAGCAGGTTCTGATCCTTCTTTACTTTTTCACTCTTTTCTCATTTTGTTTTGTTTTGTTTTCTCTTTTAATACGAGACATCATTTTCCAGAGAAAACAAACTTTTCTCTCCATTCCTAGGGCATTGACTGTTTTCTCCAATTCTCCTAGTTCTTGTTAGGACACATGATCTAGTATCATTAGTTATGTTCTTAATTCACAGTGAGAATTCCTATCAAGTTTGTGTCTTTTTAAGAACAGGAGTCATAGCATGGATTTGGTCTTGTCACATAGCAGTTACTCAGAGCACTGGGGAAATTGTGGGAAAGTTCAGGCTGAAGCATGGAATGCACCAGGATTTGATAAAATTAATGTTTAAAGATGATTTTAGCCATTACTGTGAAAAAGTTGTGTAAAACTCCTTCTCATCCTTCCAGAGGTAGAGAAAATGAGGCCACTTTCTCTAAGAAGACTTTCCTCCCTCAATCGCCTCTCCTCCCCAGCCAGAGGAGAAGCAGCAACTTCCTGAGATAAACACCCCCAAACACCATATTTCTCATGTGTTTTTTCTCCCCCTTGGGTACTTATCATCTCCAGTGTGGGATTGAACAGAATATACGTGGTCTTTCTAAGCTTGGGGTTACTTTTATCATTCATATTAACTAAAAGAAAAAAGATTTTCCATGAGTTTCTGAGCTGTTCCCTGTCATCTGGCATTCATTTCTCTGTTCTCAATCAAGTTGCTTTGCAAACATCTTCCTGACCCAAGACCCTCCAAAGGTCCTCTTTGTCAATAGGTTTGACTCCTGTTACTAAGATATTGATACCTTGGATGTTGATACTACCTAAGATAATATCAACATCTAAGATATAGATATTATTTATTGAATAGGTAATAGATTTGAGGTTAAAGAACAAAATAGTATATGAGTAATGCTTATTTTTCCAGAATCTTGTGCTCATTCCTGACAAAAAGCAAGTGTGCAATACAAATCATGGATCTTTAATTTTCTCATTATAAACATCTCAACATAAACATATCTTGAACCCAGTTGATCAACTGATATTCCCATACACAAAAAGTCTCCTTCTCCATGTTTGACTTATATCCTGTCTCCTTCTAGCAGGTTCTGATCCTTCTTTACTTTTTCACTCTTTTCTCATTTTGTTTTGTTTTGTTTTCTCTTTTAATACGAGACATCATTTTCCAGAGAAAACAAACTTTTCTCTCCATTCCTAGGGCATTGACTGTTTTCTCCAATTCTCCTAGTTCTTGTTAGGACACATGATCTAGTATCATTAGTTATGTTCTTAATTCACAGTGAGAATTCCTATCAAGTTTGTGTCTTTTTAAGAACAGGAGTCATAGCATGGATTTGGTCTTGTCACATAGCAGTTACTCAGAGCACTGGGGAAATTGTGGGAAAGTTCAGGCTGAAGCATGGAATGCACCAGGATTTGATAAAATTAATGTTTAAAGATGATTTTAGCCATTACTGTGAAAAAGTTGTGTAAAACTCCTTCTCATCCTTCCAGAGGTAGAGAAAATGAGGCCACTTTCTCTAAGAAGACTTTCCTCCCTCAATCGCCTCTCCTCCCCAGCCAGAGGAGAAGCAGCAACTTCCTGAGATAAACACCCCCAAACACCATATTTCTCATGTGTTTTTTTCTCAGCCACACTTGGGTACTTATCATCTCCAGTGTGGGATTGAACAGAATATACGTGGTCTTTTTCTAAGCCATAAGGTATAAGGAAAGGGGACCAAATTTAACTTATTTTTGAAACACTCCCAACATTTAGAGCATGACTTACCTACAGAACAGCCTCAGTGCACGCATGCATGCCTATATGAGTGAATACAGGTCCATGTCATATATATAGGCGCCTTCTGGTTAAAATTTTATAACTGAAGATTAACAACAAATTCTTGAGTCTTAGAAGCCTACTTTCTTATTTTATTTATTTTCAGGCTATGTAACATTTTCTTTTTCCTTATGTAATTTTTAAAATGTAGTATAATTGCTTTGCAATGTTGTGTTAGTTTCTGCTGCTGTACAGTGGATCAGCCATATACCCTCCTTCTCCCAGCCCACCCCCATATCACACCTCTGGCTCATCACATGTCACAGAGCTGAGCTCCCTCTGCTATACAGCAGCTTCCCGTTAGCTATCTACTTTACACATGGTAGAGAAATACTTATTTTTTAACAATAAAGTTTCTGAAATCAGAATACTACTTATATTGTTTTGATTGCTTCTTACATTAATGATACATCTTACATTGTGTTACTTCTGCATTGTGTTGGGGAGAAGCAGTTATTAATCAATAGCACATCTTAGAACAAAGAGCATCTTTGAATTGAGAAACTGGAATACAGGTTAAAACTTCTAACACCAGGTTACTGGATTCACATGTATCCATTGGAGAGTGAGTGGTTAAATGTGAGAAAAAGTAATGTCCATTCTCCCAGAGAAGTAAGAAGTTTCTTTCCATGCTTGCCTCATGGGACTGAATGAGCATTTACTTTCACTAGATGATGTTCTGATTTTCTGAAAAACTCCAACTGTTTAAAGAGAGTTAGCCACATATTCATGGTGCTTCCTGCATTATTTTGTTCTCAGATGTGACCTCCCAGTGCCCAGTATCACTGGATTCATGTCCACCTGGAGATATAGTGCTGCCATTTGTGAAAAGTTGTGTAAAACTCCTTCTCATCCTTCCAGAGGTAGAGAAAATGAGGCCACTTTCTCTAAGAAGACTTTCCTCCCTCAATCGCCTCTCCTCCCCAGCCAGAGGAGAAGCAGCAACTTCCTGAGATAAACACCCCCAAACACCATATTTCTCATGTGTTTTTTTCTCAGCCACACTTGGGTACTTATCATCTCCAGTGTGGGATTGAACAGAATATACGTGGTCTTTTTCTAAGCCATAAGGTATAAGGAAAGGGGACCAAATTTAACTTATTTTTGAAACACTCCCAACATTTAGAGCATGACTTACCTACAG
Organism: Tragulus kanchil; assembly: GCA_022376925.1. Classification (NCBI taxonomy): domain Eukaryota; kingdom Metazoa; phylum Chordata; class Mammalia; order Artiodactyla; family Tragulidae; genus Tragulus; species Tragulus kanchil. The sequence goes on from JAIOJX010000025.1 coordinate 39,782,345, forward strand.
AACAGCCTCAGTGCACGCATGCATGCCTATATGAGTGAATACAGGTCCATGTCATATATATAGGCGCCTTCTGGTTAAAATTTTATAACTGAAGATTAACAACAAATTCTTGAGTCTTAGAAGCCTACTTTCTTATTTTATTTATTTTCAGGCTATGTAACATTTTCTTTTTCCTTATGTAATTTTTAAAATGTAGTATAATTGCTTTGCAATGTTGTGTTAGTTTCTGCTGCTGTACAGTGGATCAGCCATATACCCTCCTTCTCCCAGCCCACCCCCATATCACACCTCTGGCTCATCACATGTCACAGAGCTGAGCTCCCTCTGCTATACAGCAGCTTCCCGTTAGCTATCTACTTTACACATGGTAGAGAAATACTTTTTTTTTAACAATAAAGTTTCTGAAATCAGAATACTACTTATATTGTTTTGATTGCTTCTTACATTAATGATACATCTTACATTGTGTTACTTCTGCATTGTGTTGGGGAGAAGCAGTTATTAATCAATAGCACATCTTAGAACAAAGAGCATCTTTGAATTGAGAAACTGGAATACAGGTTAAAACTTCTAACACCAGGTTACTGGATTCACATGTATCCATTGGAGAGTGAGTGGTTAAATGTGAGAAAAAGTAATGTCCATTCTCCCAGAGAAGTAAGAAGTTTCTTTCCATGCTTGCCTCATGGGACTGAATGAGCATTTACTTTCACTAGATGATGTTCTGATTTTCTGAAAAACTCCAACTGTTTAAAGAGAGTTAGCCACATATTCATGGTGCTTCCTGCATTATTTTGTTCTCAGATGTGACCCTCCCAGTGCCCAGTATCACTGGATTCATGTCCACCTGGAGATATAGTTGCATCCCTTAATAAGCCCTGCCATTCCTCTCTGTTTTCATTCATCTTTGCTTGAACCTCCTCATTTAGGATAAAGATTAGTTACTACAGATGTGTATACAATCATATTTCCAACACCCAAACAACAGGTGGCCAGCTTGAAAATTATATCCTTGGTTACAAAGAGGTCCAGGAAAGAACAGGAAGTGTGTATTATATAGTGTATCTAGAATTCTACTTCTAAGACACTCACGCCCTGGCACTAGATGTACTGCCAGTGTGATGTGAGCAAACCTATCATCACCAGGGCAGGGGGCTGGGCTACTGGCTTCAAGGGGCAGAGAAAAATCAAGGACAGAGAACCGGTTATGACCCTCAACTGTCTCCTTTGAGATTATCCCTAAGGCTTCTAAAACTGAATAGAAGACAGACATCACACACTGCAATGATTTTGGATAATGGCCAGGGCAGCTGCTTAAGTATATATATCCAGTAAATCTCTGATAGAACAAGAAGACATTATTATTTTTTAGAAATATATGTGGAAAATGCTATTTGTTTCTTCTTTTTCATAGCAGAGCAGTCCAACCCCTGTGTGTGCGTGTTCTTGCATCTGGCTAGGGATGAGTCAGCAAAGGATAAAGAACACATATTCAATGGAATTGTATTTTGAAATGTGATCTTTGCTATGAAAGATTGTAATTGTCTCTGTGAATCTAAAGAGTTAATATTTTTCCCTAGTATCATTTTGTCTTATATCCCAAAATCAGATTACTCCCAGAAAATGCCACTTAATTAAAAAAGGGGTTCTGATTGAGAAAACTGAAAAAAATTTAAAACAAAGGTTAAAACTTCTAACACCAGGTTACTGGATTCACATGTATCCATTGGAGAGTGAGTGGTTAAATGTGAGAAAAAGTAATGTCCATTCTCCCAGAGAAGTAAGAAGTTTCTTTCCATGCTTGCCTCATGGGACTGAATGAGCATTTACTTTCACTAGATGATGTTCTGATTTTCTGAAAAACTCCAACTGTTTAAAGAGAGCTAGCCACATATTCATGGTGCTTCCTGCATTATTTTGTTCTCAGATGTGACCCTCCCAGTGCCCAGTATCACTGGATTCATGTCCACCTGGAGATATAGTTGCATCCCTTAATAAGCCCTGCCATTCCTCTCTGTTTTCATTCATCTTTGCTTGAACCTCCTCATTTAGGATAAAGATTAGTTACTACAGATGTGTATACAATCATATTTCCAACACCCAAACAACAGGTGGCCAGCTTGAAAATTACATCCTTGGTTACAAAGAGGTCCAGGAAAGAACAGGAAGTGTGTATTATATAGTGTATCTAGAATTCTACTTCTAAGACACTCACGCCCTGGCACTAGATGTACTGCCAGTGTGATGTGAGCAAACCTATCATCACCAGGGCAGGGGGCTGGGCTACTGGCTTCAAGGGGCAGAGAAAAATCAAGGACAGAGAACCGGTTATGACCCTCAACTGTCTCCTTTGAGATTATCCCTAAGGCTTCTAAAACTGAATAGAAGACAGACATCACACACTGCAATGATTTTGGATAATGGCCAGGGCAGCTGCTTAAGTATATATATCCAGTAAATCTCTGATAGAACAAGAAGACATTATTATTTTTTAGAAATATATGTGGAAAATGCTATTTGTTTCTTCTTTTTCATAGCAGAGCAGTCCAACCCCTGTGTGTGCGTGTTCTTGCATCTGGCTAGGGATGAGTCAGCAAAGGATAAAGAACACATATTCAATGGAATTGTATTTTGAAATGTGATCTTTGCTATGAAAGATTGTAATTGTCTCTGTGAATCTAAAGAGTTAATATTTTTCCCTAGTATCATTTTGTCTTATATCCCAAAAAAATCAGATTACTCCCAGAAAAATGCCACTTAAATAGGAAAAATAAAAGAAGGCAAGAAAGGGATTGACAAAATCAGGCTTGAATGTATAATGAATGATTTGCAGCTCATTGATAGACAACTCTTAAAACAAAGCATTGTTGTGTGAAATGTTCTAGAGAAAAGAACTCAAGAGTTTATGAAATGAGTTATTGGAAAAGAATTTTTTTTTAAAATCTGCCATAAATGTGCCAGGCCATTATTGCATCTTATAAATTATTTATTATTCTTAGATATGTCATAAAGTCCAACACAAATAAAGGAAAAATGCTGACAAGACAGAAACATCATTGTGAATATAGAGGTAGCTTCTTGAAACCTTGCAAAATGCTTCTAAGAATTCGCACCCTGCCTGCCACATTTTCACCACTTAGATATTTTACTTTTCTGAATTTGAGGGTGTCAGCAGTTTCTTTTTCCAACCGACCCACCCCCTGCCATCTTTCTTCACATGACTAAGCTAACAGATCATAAACCCTTTTTGTTCTGTATATGTGTGTGTGAGAGAGAGACAGCAAGCAAGAAAGAGAAATAACCATGAAAACTTAACTAAAATGTGATGGTGACGAGAAATCAAATTTTAAAAACATCCACTCATTTGATCACCTAGTTTATATGTATCTCTGCATGATTCTGCTTGTGACTGCCTTAGCTATTTTAGAGTTTTAGTTAATAAAACAGCCAAATTTATTAAGAAAGACCCTAGTCTTTCATTCTTATGAAGGTTTCTGAAGTTTTTATAAACAGAGCTGCTTAAGTATATATATCCAGTAAATCTCTGATAGAACAAGAAGACATTATTATTTTTTAGAAATATATGTGGAAAATGCTATTTGTTTCTTCTTTTTCATAGCAGAGCAGTCCAACCCCTGTGTGTGCGTGTTCTTGCATCTGGCTAGGGATGAGTCAGCAAAGGATAAAGAACACATATTCAATGGAATTGTATTTTGAAATGTGATCTTTGCTATGAAAGATTGTAATTGTCTCTGTGAATCTAAAGAGTTAATATTTTTCCCTAGTATCATTTTGTCTTATATCCCAAAAAAATCAGATTACTCCCAGAAAAATGCCACTTAAATAGGAAAAATAAAAGAAGGCAAGAAAGGGATTGACAAAATCAGGCTTGAATGTATAATGAATGATTTGCAGCTCATTGATAGACAACTCTTAAAACAAAGCATTGTTGTGTGAAATGTTCTAGAGAAAAGAACTCAAGAGTTTATGAAATGAGTTATTGGAAAAGAATTTTTTTTTAAAATCTGCCATAAATGTGCCAGGCCATTATTGCATCTTATAAATTATTTATTATTCTTAGATATGTCATAAAGTCCAACACAAATAAAGGAAAAATGCTGACAAGACAGAAACATCATTGTGAATATAGAGGTAGCTTCTTGAAACCTTGCAAAATGCTTCTAAGAATTCGCACCCTGCCTGCCACATTTTCACCACTTAGATATTTTACTTTTCTGAATTTGAGGGTGTCAGCAGTTTCTTTTTCCAACCGGACCACCCACTTCCATCTTTCTTCACATGACTAAGCTAACAGATCATAAACCCTTTTTGTTCTGTATATGTGTGTGTGAGAGAGAGACAGCAAGCAAGAAAGAGAAATAACCATGAAAACTTAACTAAAATGTGATGGTGACGAGAAATCAAATTTTAAAAACATCCACTCATTTGATCACCTAGTTTATATGTATCTCTGCATGATTCTGCTTGTGACTGCCTTAGCTATTTTAGAGTTTTAGTTAATAAAACAGCCAAATTTATTAAGAAAGACCCTAGTCTTTCATTCTTATGAAGCGGACTAATGAAATATCATGGAAATGGTTTCATTTTAACACTGGAAAGACACTATGTATCTGACTGTAAAATATTTTTTTCCTCATTCACTTTTAAGAGTCTTATGAGAATGATTGTGGCTTGAAAGTAAAAGCAGCAATTTCCAAGTTGCCTAGTCACACAAAGACATGCCATCACTCACTTTTTACTTTGCTGTTTGTCCATTAATTATTTCAGAATCTGGAAGCACATGTTTCTCCCTCATGGCCTTTCCAATGAATTGCTGGAACTGTCTCTCAAACTCCTTTAAAACAGGTAGACACTTTGTCTTGTGTATCACAGATTCCTCCAAGGCACTTCACTAAATGTTTTACAGATCACAGTGTTACAAAAATATCTGTTAATTCGAAAGAGTATGTGTGTGGAGTGAGGTGCATGGAATCTTTCATCTCCCATGGCTGGGTGCTTAGAAAACTCTAGAACACTGAGGGTCACAGGGCTTTTTCTGAACTTTTTTTCACCATGGCAAGTGTATGGGAGGTCACAGCTCTATTCTTTTGTATCTGAGAAATCAAACTAAATATTGTGGGATGTTTCCATATAGTCCTTGTCATAAACACAACACGTCTAAGAAGATAACTTACTGTTAACTCCAAGCCAAGTGGCTCAAAACTTTTCTACTTTCATGTTCTTAAACTTATACCTCAAATAAATGCACTTTCTTTTTTAATTTTTGTTTTTTATTAGAGGATAATTAAATGTGAAGAGATGATCCATTGAAAAAGACCCTGATGTTGGTAAAAATAGAAGGCAGAAGGAGAAGGGGACAACAGAGGACCAGATAGTTGGATGGCAACACTGACTCAATGGACACGAGTTTGAGCAAGCTCCAGGAGATGGTGAAGGACAGGGAAGCCTGGAGTGCTGCAGTCCATGGGGTCATAAAGAGTCAGGCACAACTGAGCAACTAATTTGAAGTAAGAGGATAATTACTTCACAATACTCTGTTGGTTTCTGCCATACATCAATATGAATTATCCATAGGTATATATGTGTTCCCCTCCCTCTTGAAAGCTTGCTCCCACCTCCCTCCTGACCCATCTCTCTAGGTTGTCACAGAGCAATGACTTTGGGTTTCTGCACAACTTGTGATAGCTAGGACATGGAAGCAACCTAGATTTCAATCAACAGATGAATGAATGGATAAGGAAATTCTGGTACATATATACAATGGAATATTACTCAGTCATAAATAGAAGCACATTTGAGTCAGTTCTGATGAGGTGGATGAGCCTACATGCACATTTAAGCTATAGATATTTTTCAGAAATATTCCTATGTACTTTTTAAAGGATTGCTCTGGAAATACATGACAGCATGTAAACTGTAGATGGTCTCTTATGCAAAAATACAGAAAAGTTGAGATATGTGATAAAAACTGTCATCCAAATCTTATAACAACTAGATTGGTCACTGACTGAGCCTGAAGATCTCTGTGACTTTAGCATAAATATGGAGTGGAAACATGGCTGGTGGTGAGGAGGTCTTCCTACTAACAGACTGGAAGATTCCATGTATTTCCCTTCTCAGCTACAGATTATGCTGTTGTAAATTGAGGGCATTGGTCTAGATTATTTAGTTTTACTATCATTTCTTATATTCCATGGAGTCAATCTTGGATTTCTGATTTTTCCAAGGCCCCATAATCAACCAGTTCTCAAGGACTCCTGATAGTATCTATTCACCTCTTTTGGCCAGTCTCTTGGTTCAAACCCTCTTCATCGCAAAGGCTTCTTAAAAACTCTTTCTACTTTTATTGTAATGACGAATTCATCCTGTACCTTTGGTCTCCTCTAACCATGATAAAATTGCACCTGCTCCAGCTCCAGCAACTTCAGAGATACCCCATGATCACCAAAGACAGGTCACCATCTGAGTGCAGGTCCTTCATTAGTCAGTCTCATCTGTTTTTTACTGAGAGTTATTAGCAGATTTCCTATCCTTCTTTCTAATTTTTGGGTCCAAATACTTCTTATGTCTTGATTCTAAATCTAACACTTGATAATACAGGTTAGGCCCCCTTTCTTTCCTGATATCACTCTACTGCTCAGTGAGCTCCTTCCTCTAAATCTCTGTGGGGTTGTTGTTCCCACTCCTTTCTTCCTTGCTGTTTGTTGCTTCAATACCTGCATCTCCAAGTTATTAGGTTGGTACAAAAGTAACTGTGGTTTTGAACCATGAATTTTAAATCATTATAACTAACCTCAAACATATCTTTTAATCAAAATAGGAACCATTGCAATGAACACAATTTTGCCAATGAGAATGAAGTTTGTTTATTCCTGTAGTGTGAAAAATTTGGACCTTGGGATTCAACAGCCTCTTGGAAAGCATTTTCTGCCTTCTACTGGTTGTGGAGGCATTTTTCCCACAAAGAGTTGTCAAGATGCTTGAAGCGGTGGCAGTCAGTTGGCAAGAGGTTAGGTGAATATAGCAGATGAGGCAAAACCTTTTAACCCGATTCATTCCACTTTGAAGCATTGATTGTGTTTTATGTGGTCAGGCAGTGTCATGAAGAAGAATTGTGAGCCCTACTTGTTGACCCTGGCTGGTGGTGAGGAGGTCTTCCTACTAACAGACTGGAAGATTCCATGTATTTCCCTTCTCAGCTACAGATTATGCTGTTGTAAATTGAGGGCATTGGTCTAGATTATTTAGTTTTACTATCATTTCTTATATTCCATGGAGTCAATCTTGGATTTCTGATTTTTCCAAGGCCCCATAATCAACCAGTTCTCAAGGACTCCTGATAGTATCTATTCACCTCTTTTGGCCAGTCTCTTGGTTCAAACCCTCTTCATCGCAAAGGCTTCTTAAAAACTCTTTCTACTTTTATTGTAATGACGAATTCATCCTGTACCTTTGGTCTCCTCTAACCATGATAAAATTGCACCTGCTCCAGCTCCAGCAACTTCAGAGATACCCCATGATCACCAAAGACAGGTCACCATCTGAGTGCAGGTCCTTCATTAGTCAGTCTCATCTGTTTTTTACTGAGAGTTATTAGCAGATTTCCTATCCTTCTTTCTAATTTTTGGGTCCAAATACTTCTTATGTCTTGATTCTAAATCTAACACTTGATAATACAGGTTAGGCCCCCTTTCTTTCCTGATATCACTCTACTGCTCAGTGAGCTCCTTCCTCTAAATCTCTGTGGGGTTGTTGTTCCCACTCCTTTCTTCCTTGCTGTTTGTTGCTTCAATACCTGCATCTCCAAGTTATTAGGTTGGTACAAAAGTAACTGTGGTTTTGAACCATGAATTTTAAATCATTATAACTAACCTCAAACATATCTTTTAATCAAAATAGGAACCATTGCAATGAACACAATTTTGCCAATGAGAATGAAGTTTGTTTATTCCTGTAGTGTGAAAAATTTGGACCTTGGGATTCAACAGCCTCTTGGAAAGCATTTTCTGCCTTCTACTGGTTGTGGAGGCATTTTTCCCACAAAGAGTTGTCAAGATGCTTGAAGCGGTGGCAGTCAGTTGGCAAGAGGTTAGGTGAATATAGCAGATGAGGCAAAACCTTTTAACCCGATTCATTCCACTTTGAAGCATTGATTGTGTTTTATGTGGTCAGGCAGTGTCATGAAGAAGAATTGTGAGCCCTACTTGTTGACCCAATGCTGGCTGCAGGCATTCATCTTATTGGTTTGCTGAGCATACTTCTCAAATGTAATGGTTTCACTGGGATTCAGAAAGGTTTAGTGAATCAGACCACCAAACAGTGACCATGACCTTTTTTGGTATAAGTTTGACTTTGGGACGTGCTTTGGAGCTTCTTCTTTGTCCAACCACTAAGCTAGTCATTGCTAGCTGTTGTATAAAATCCACTTTTCATCACATGTCATAATCTAATTGAGAACTGGATCATTATTTTCACACAGAGTAAGACAACACTTCAAAATGACATTTTTTTTTTTTTTTGGTCAGCTCATAAGGCACCCACTTATCGAGTTTTTTGCCTTTCCAATTTGCTTTAAATGCTGAATGACCATAGAATGTTTGGCTTTGAGTTCTACAGCAACTTCTAGTATAGCTGTAAGAGAATCAGCATTGATAATCCTCTCAATTGGTCTTCTTAAACTTCCAGTGGCCAGCCACTATACTCCTCAATGTCAAGGCTCTCGTCTCCTTTGCAAAACACCTTGATCCCACTGTACTACACATTCCTTAGCAGTTCCTGGGCCAAATGCATTGTTGATGTGAGTTGTCTCTGCTGCTTTACAGTCTATTTTGAACTTGAATAAAAAAAATTGCTTGAATTTGTGTTTTGTCTAACATCATTTCTATAGTCTAAAATAATTATAAAATAAATAGCAAGTAATAAGTATTAGCAAAAACCATAAACTGAGAAATGCACATTAAAATGATGTATAACATAAACACATTTATTTAAGAATGTATTCCAATACCAAACAACAAACTTCAGCAAAGTTCAACAAAGCAAAAACCACAACATTTGCACCAACCTAATAGCATCTATGTGACTTTGGGCTAATATCATAGCCTCCCAGGTCTTCAGTTGCCCTATCTGTTAAATATGGACAACAGATAGATGTATGCCTAGGTGATTTTGGGTCCCATAGATAATGTGTACAAAACACTTCGTGGCGTTTTCAGTTCCTAATGGTGACAACCATCATATATATATATATATATATATATATATATACTGTCTTTTTTTGTTGTAAGAAGTTTAATCTTTTAAAAAATTTTATTTTATTGAAGTATAGTTGATTTATAGTGTTGTGTTAATTTTTGGTGTACAAGAAAGTGATTCAGTTATACATATATATTCTTTTTAATATTATTTTCCATTATGGTTTGTCACAAAATATTGAATACAGTTCCCTGTGCTACACAGTAGGACTTTGTTGCTCATCTATTCTAAATATAGTAGTTTGCATCTGATAATCTCAAATTCTTAATCCAACCTTCCCCACGTCCCTCTCCCTTGGCAACCACAAGTCTGTTCTCTGTCTGGGAGTCGATTTCTGCTTCATAGATAGGTCTTTTTGTGTCATATCTTAGAATCCACATGCAAGTGATATCATATGCTATTTTTTTTTCTCTTTCTAACTTACTTCACTTAGTATGATAAACTCCAGGTCCATCCATATTGCTGCAAATGGCATTCTTTCTTTTTTATAGCTGAGAAGTATTCCACTGTATATAAACTACATCTTTAACCATTCACTTGCCAATGAATATTTAGGCTGTTTCTGTGTCTTGGTTCCTGTGAATAGCACTGCTATGAACATAAGGGGTGCATGTTGAAGAAGTCTACTTTTAACTGAAACAGGATATGCTACAAGGAAAAATAAAATAACCTATATCTGGGTAGAATATTTGTGTATACAAGCATACGACTACTCTTCCAGTAATGAAGGAAATAGCCAAGGGTATGTAAAAATGGAGAGTGTAAGACATCTGTTACAAAAAAAATAATAATAAACAACTTGGGAAAGATACTCTACTCATTATTAAATTTCTGAGATTCGAAAGGAAATAACAGCAAGAAAATCTTATTAGCAAAAGATGGTCAGAGGTATATGGCAACTAACTTCCCCATGTAGTAGAGGTGGCCTCATGGGATCCAATAGCTCAGGGACACACCCATCAGCTGAAGAGCCCTTTAGCACCATCTATTTTGGAGAGCAGAGGAATGGAAACGAAGGTGAGTTATAGGGCAAAAGGCATTTTCTCTGGCAGTTGTGGACTAAAGACATTTGAGGAACCCTATCAGTGAATGTCCAGGGCTATGGGCGTTTACACCCAGCAGGAAGATGGTGATGGACTTTCCTTGAAGCAGCAGGGCTGTTGTTAAAGAAGCAGTTGATGACCACTGAGCAGCCTCTTCCCGGTCACATGGGTGCCATGGACTATGATGAAAAGATACTATCAATAAGATTATCTCTTGTAAACTAGAAATAGAGACGTAGACATAGAGAACAAATGCGTGGACACCAAGAGGGGAAGGCAAAGTGGGATGAATCAGGAGATTGAGATTGACATAGATACACTACTAACACTATGTATAATATAGTTAATGGGAGCTTACCGTGTAGCACAGGAAACTCTACGCAGTGCTCTATAGTGACTTAAATGGGAGGAATTCCATAAAAGAGGGGATCCATGTATATGCGTAGCTGATTCATTTTGCTGTACAGAGGAAACAAACACAGCATTTTAAAGCAACTATACTCCAATAAAAATTAATTAAAAACAAAGATAATGCCGAGACCACACTCCTCTTTAGGAGATTGTCTATTACTTTTTCAAGAAAACTTAGAAAGTAAATGACTGATGAGTCAAGATTTAAATTCAGCTCTGTTTAGCTAAAAAATGCTAAAATAATAGATTTTAAAAATAGGTAAATTGTGTACAACTGACTAAGGCATGTGTTGAATCCATCTTGAGAAGTGTGAATAATTATTATACCTGCAGTTATGAAAGCAGCACTATTAATTTTGAAAATATAATATGTAATATTGTGAGGATTTTAAAAACTGGAACTAAAAACTCAGATAATATAATAATAAAACCAGAGTGTGAGTAAGAAGATCAAGTACGGTAATGTTTTCATCTTGCATCGCAGGAAGCCAATGAATACCATTTTGTTCTTGATATTGATGAGACTCTGGGAAATGAAATACTCTTCCACATAAACTGTGGATTATTAAATATCTCAAAACCGAATTTATCAAATATATAGGGAATAAAAATGACAACACTGCATATTAAAACCCATGGAACCTGGCCAAAGCTGAAATTAAAAGCAAATTTACATCATGAAATACTATGATTAAAATGAGAAGGAATGAAGATAGGCAGTAAACAAAATAACACACTAGATCTAAAGAAAGGAGAAATAGAAAGGATGAATGAATATACATAGAGAAGTGAATTTAAGCAAAAACAGTAAGAATCTATAAATAAAAGAAATCCCTCCTATTGTATCATTCCGAACGATCTTAGAGATATTAATAAAATATGGAATTATGTTTGAGAATTATGTTTAAAATATTGGATTTGTGGACACTTCAAAATTAATTTTAGAAATTTCTGAGCAAAAGAGATATGCTTCCTATTTCAATACAGCTAAAACCAAAATGAAGTTTTCACTTAATTTTCAGAACAGCTGAGATGGTCTCCTGTTAAATAAAATTCACTTTGGGAACCCATAGGCACAACTCAAAGAGAAGGTCACTATCTTACAAACAACTGAAGCAGTAGCAGAATGAATGAGTCTCAGACCTCAAACTAAAAGAGATGATGCCACATGTCTCAGAATATAATAATAACATATATTTGTATGCCCTCTTTTTTGGATTTCTTCCTATTTAAGTCACTATAGAGCACTGAGTAACACCCCCTGTGCTACACAGTAGGTTCTCCTTAGTTATCTATTTTATACATAACATCAATAGTGCATCTATGTCAATCTCAATCTCCCAATTCATCCCAGCTTCCTTCCCCTCTTGGCACCTGTGCATTGGTTCTCTAGGTCTGTATCTCTATTTCAAGTTTACAAGAGATAATATTATTGGTACTATCTTTTAAACATATTCTTTAAATATTTTTTAAATATTCTTTTAAAATAATTTTAAATATCAGTATTTTTAAATTTTATATATACTAATATAAATATTTTATAATTATTTTTTAGTTTTTAAACTGTTCAGTTTGTATTGCTGTATAGTCAATGAACAACATTGTGATAGTTTTCAGTGAACAGCGAAGGGCTCAGCCATCACGTACAGGTTTCCATTCTCCCCAAATCCCTTCTCCTCCAGGCTGCCACAGAACATTCAGTTGAGTTCCAATATGAAAAAAAAAAAAAGAATGACCCATAGGAACCTGGCCAAAGCTGAAATTAAAAGCAAATTTACATCATGAAATACTATGATTAAAATGAGAAGGAATGAAGATAGGCAGTAAACAAAATAACACACTAGATCTAAAGAAAGGAGAAATAGAAAGGATGAATGAATATACATAGAGAAGTGAATTTAAGCAAAAACAGTAAGAATCTATAAATAAAAGAAATCCCTCCTATTGTATCATTCCGAACGATCTTAGAGATATTAATAAAATATGGAATTATGTTTGAGAATTATGTTTAAAATATTGGATTTGTGGACACTTCAAAATTAATTTTAGAAATTTCTGAGCAAAAGAGATATGCTTCCTATTTCAATATAGCTAAAACCAAAATGAAGTTTTCACTTAATTTTCAGAACAGCTGAGATGGTCTCCTGTTAAATAAAATTCACTTTGGGAACCCATAGGCACAACTCAAAGAGAAGGTCACTATCTTACAAACAACTGAAGCAGTAGCAGAATGAATGAGTCTCAGACCTCAAACTAAAAGAGATGATGCCACATGTCTCAGAATATAATAATAACATATATTTGTATGCCCTCTTTTTTGGATTTCTTCCTATTTAAGTCACTATAGAGCACTGAGTAACACCCCCTGTGCTACACAGTAGGTTCTCCTTAGTTATCTATTTTATACATAACATCAATAGTGCATCTATGTCAATCTCAATCTCCCAATTCATCCCAGCTTCCTTCCCCTCTTGGCACCTGTGCATTGGTTCTCTAGGTCTGTATCTCTATTTCAAGTTTACAAGAGATAATATTATTGGTACTATCTTTTAAACATATTCTTTAAATATTTTTTAAATATTCTTTTAAAATAATTTTAAATATCAGTATTTTTAAATTTTATATATACTAATATAAATATTTTATAATTATTTTTTAGTTTTTAAACTGTTCAGTTTGTATTGCTGTATAGTCAATGAACAACATTGTGATAGTTTCCAGTGAACAGCGAAGGGGCTCAGCCATACACGTACAGGTTTCCATTCTCCCCCAAATCCCCTTCTCCTCCAGGCTGCCACAGAACATTCAGTTGAGTTCCAATATGTATAGGGTCTTGTTGGTTATCCATTTAAAATACAGCAGTGTGTACAGACTCCTTAGCTATTGCTTCCCCCCAGCCTTCTCCCCTGCAATAATAAACTTGTTCTCAAGGTCTGTGAGTCTGTTTCTGTAAATAAGTTCATTTGCCTCATTTCTTTTTTAGATTATATATATAAGGAATGTCACACAATATTTCTCCTTCTCTATCTGACTTACTTCCCTTAATTTGACATTCACTAGGTCAATTTATGTTGCTGCAAATGGCATTATTCCATTCTTTGTAGTGGTTAAGTAATATTCCATGAAAACATGTTTTTATAATATAAATTAATATTAATATTTTAAATACATTTAAAATATTATTTTATCAAATATCTTTAATATCTAATATATAATATCTGATGTTAGCAGCAGCGTCTATTTTAAAGTTATTTAATTTCTTTATTTAAATTTAAAAACTATCTAAAATAAATGAAAATAATATAGCATTAGAGATAGGAAAAACAAATGGCCAATAAATTCATTTTACAATTTTATTACTGTCCATTCTGCTGTAGAATATGGGCAGCCTACTAGAATTCAGACCCAGGAGTCTGACTTCTGGGTAAGAGATCCAGTCACTAGATTTGAATGTTTCAGAACATGTTACTTTGCTCTAAACATTTCTGTACCTCAGTTCTACTCACTATAAAATGAATATGACAATTGTTCACATTTTTTATTAGGATTAAATGGGTTAATGATTTTAAAAGGATTAAAACAGCATTTAGAACAAAGCAAACACTCAAACTGTTCACTATGATTATTGTTTTACTTTTTTAAATTTTGCACACCAAAACATAACAAATAAATATAGATGTAAATAAAAGGCAACGTATTTGAGAGCCTGAGTATATGGATTTAATTTATGAGACACTTACAAATCTTTAAGAAAATATAAAGACCCTAAAGGAAAAATTGCTGGGAGACATAAGCAGGTAAAACACATATAGAAAAGCACAGGGAAATTAAAGTATTAAAGTATTTAGTATGACAAACATGAAAGTAGAAACAACCACATTTTCTATCATACTACAGAGATTAAAACAGGTGAAAAAATATGTATGGAAACATACACTACCAAAAGAATATCAACTTCCTGGAGGAAATACGTCAGTCTGGATCTGTGGGGCCCTAAATGAAAGAGGGCCTTTGCAAGCATAAGGAAGCTTAAGCACATATTTGCAGTTTGGTGCTAAGATGATGCCTACAGGAAGAGACAGGGCATAATCTAAAGTAGATTGTCAAAACTTCTGATTGATCCTCCTGGTTTCAGCGCTGCTCGAGGACAATGCATGCTCACCATAGATTCCTATTGCAATGTAAATACATAATTGCTTGACCTTTAGCTTGATTGGTGTAACTATAGGAAGTCCCTTGCAAAACCCCCTTCGTTTGCCTATAAAAGCTGTAAGTCTACATTAATAAAATGGAATTGCCTCGACAGAACCCCTGCCGTGTCTGATTCTCCCTGACATGCGCCGGCAGGCTGAGGGGTCAGCAGCAAGGCTCGCCTCTCTCCGAGATCTCCCGGTTCAGCCGGGGTCAATCCTGCTGCCTTCCTTTCTGTGGAAGGTCCCGCATGGATTAAATCGTTTAGCCTTTGAAGAAAAAAAAATTCAGCTGTTCTAAATGTAGTCCAGCAATAAAATCAAATATGTCTGTATTACACGTACATGTTCATGAGAATGTTTTTTTATAACATAAAACACTGAAAACAGCCTTAAATGCCCAACAGTGCAGCACTGATTACTTATATTATGACAGATCTGTAAGATACCAGGAGAAGGACAGGGATGAGGGGAAGCTCAGGACACCTGTTTTAAGAAATCACTCACTTTCAGGGTTATGCCAATGTCTACACTGCTCCTGCAGATCTCTGAGAGAGTGAGGCTCCTACCTCACATCAAGGAGCTTCTTTTGCCTCAACCTAGGCCAGAGCATAAAGATAGAGGTCACTTAAAATTATGTTATTAAAAATCATATAATAAATTAAGTTCAGATACTTATACATTTCTAATCAAATCCAGGTAATTGCTGGGAGACATAAGCAGGTAAAACACATATAGAAAAGCACAGGGAAATTAAAGTATTAAAGTATTTAGTATGACAAACATGAAAGTAGAAACAACCACATTTTCTATCATACTACAGAGATTAAAACAGGTGAAAAAATATGTATGGAAACATACACTACCAAAAGAATATCAACTTCCTGGAGGAAATACGTCAGTCTGGATCTGTGGGGCCCTAAATGAAAGAGGGCCTTTGCAAGCATAAGGAAGCTTAAGCACATATTTGCAGTTTGGTGCTAAGATGATGCCTACAGGAAGAGACAGGGCATAATCTAAAGTAGATTGTCAAAACTTCTGATTGATCCTCCTGGTTTCAGCGCTGCGCTCGAGGACAATGCATGCTCACCATAGATTCCTATTGCAATGTAAATACATAATTGCTTGACCTTTAGCTTGATTGGTGTAACTATAGGAAGTCCCTTGCAAAACCCCCTTCGTTTGCCTATAAAAGCTGTAAGTCTACATTAATAAAATGGAATTGCCTCGACAGAACCCCTGCCGTGTCTGATTGTCCCTGACATGCGCCGGCAGGCTGAGGGGTCAGCAGCAAGGCTCGCCTCTCTCCGAGATCTCCCGGTTCAGCCGGGGTCAATCCTGCTGCCTTCCTTTCTGTGGAAGGTCCCGCATGGATTAAATCGTTTAGCCTTTGAAGAAAAAAAAATTCAGCTGTTCTAAATGTAGTCCAGCAATAAAATCAAATATGTCTGTATTACACGTACATGTTCATGAGAATGTTTTTTTATAACATAAAACACTGAAAACAGCCTTAAATGCCCAACAGTGCAGCACTGATTACTTATATTATGACAGATCTGTAAGATACCAGGAGAAGGACAGGGATGAGGGGAAGCTCAGGACACCTGTTTTAAGAAATCACTCACTTTCAGGGTTATGCCAATGTCTACACTGCTCCTGCAGATCTCTGAGAGAGTGAGGCTCCTACCTCACATCAAGGAGCTTCTTTTGCCTCAACCTAGGCCAGAGCATAAAGATAGAGGTCACTTAAAATTATGTTATTAAAAATCATATAATAAATTAAGTTCAGATACTTATACATTTCTAATTCAAAATCCAGGCTAGGGAAATGTACAAAAATATAATACAGGATAACCATACTGATTCCTTTCCTATTTACTGTTTTACACTTAATTATTTGCTTTTTTTTTTTTTTTTTTTTTTTTTTGCTATTTTGAACAGTGGTCTGATGATTCTCCTTATATGTAATTATTTCTGTATATTGTAAATTATTTATTTTGGTTTGATTTTGGTAACTGGGATTATTGGCCAAAGAGTATGAACATTTTTAAGACCCCTGATAAAAGTTGACGATTGCTTTCCAGAAAGACCCCTCATCGTTACACCCTTAGGTAGGCAAAATAATTCTCTAAGACCTCTAGACATATGTCAGGTTTTCTACTGAAGCTCAAATACATGATAAATTTGAATCGTTTCCTCACCTCACCAACTACAGAACCCTTCATGAAGGCCTAAACTTGACTGTATACTTTTTTTCTTATGTACCTTACATACGTAACCTAAGTTAGAAGTTGAAAAGATTGATCATTCCTAACATGTATTTTTTATACCACAATTGTATAGACTTTTTAATCCTATGCACCTATGAATTCTCTCTCTCTCTCTGTTTTAATCTTCTAATAGCAGTAATGCAAATGGAAGGTGACTAGAAGTCAAGGATAGACAAAGGATCCCACTAGTTTTTCAGCAGCTCATGTCATTCCAAACCAGTCAGAGTGTGAAGGGTGCTGAGAACTAGCAAGTTAATGTAGAAGGTCTTTGGGAGAATGTCTTCCTCCTCAGACTGCTGTCCTTGACATCCATGGTACTGGGAATACATGCCAATTTTACTGCATGGGTGATTTGGGGAATTTACTAAACTAAAATTAGAGCAACAGGACATTAAAATTCACTTGAAGAAAAAGAAAGGAAATAGTCTCATTTCCATTGTCAGGGTGTACCTGTAAAAGAAGCACCTGTCTGAAATATATTCACGAGAACAGCTTCATACCAAACTAGCCGTGTTGTGCTCTCAGGTCACATCTCCTCAGAGATCCTCTCTTCTTCCTTTTATTTTCCTCCTATAGTTCTGGAAATTTCCACCTAACTTGTCCCATTAGCTATTCAAGCTTGCTGTTTAGAGCAGGTGAGAACATAAAATCCATAGTGTCAAAACCACAGTTTTCTTAGTCACAGGATGTGGCTGAGAACCCACAGAAAGTACCTCTGGGCTTCCTCTACATGAAGACAATAAACTCTTGCAAGAATGTGCAGTGAGAAGCAAACTGACACCCAAAACAAAAGGGGTCTTATTTTCATCTCAAATTCTTAGAGAATTTATCACTATGACTTTGACATTCGTTTTATTTCTCTGTTCCTTCCTTAGCCTCATTTCTTTCGTACTCTTCTATTAATATTTATGTGTTTATAAGGGAACTTGCAATTAGTCCAAGAAATCTGCCTGTGCTTTTGAAACAACAGGAGGTCACCAACTTTATTCTGTAAGGAACACTCATTGGTGGGCATATTTGCAATAGGCCTTACGTTTTACTAATAGACACTGTGAAATATTTTAAAAATCCCAATGCCTATTTAGGCAATTGACACAGAGATAGCAATTTATGTTCTGCCTCTCACCTAAAATGAAATTATATTTACAGTTATCAGTTTTGAAATTTAAGCTACCAGCTATGAACATGTTAAAATGTTCATCCCTCCTTCAACAGTTATGATATTGAAAATAACGACACAAATGAAACAGGAACAGATGCCCAGACATAGAGAACAGACTAAGTGCGTGCCAAGCAGGGAAGGGGTGTGGGAGGGAAGGATAGGGAGTCTGGGATTAGCAGATGCAAACAATTATATGTAGAATGAATAAACAACAAGGTTCTACTGTATAGCACAGGGAGCTATATTCACTACTTTATGATCAGCCATGATGGAAAAGAATATGAAAAAGACTATATATGTATATGTATAACTGAATCACTTTGCTGTGCAACAAAAATTAACACATCATTGTAAATCAACTATACTTTCAATAAAATAAATTAAAAAAAAAGAAAGTCAGGATTTCTCAGATGACTGAATGCTTAAGACTACACCTTCCAATATGCAGGGGTAGTGGATTCAGTCCCTGGTCAGGGAGCTAATATCACACATGCCTCGTAGTCAAATAAACAAAACATAAAACAGTAGCTCTATTGTAACGAATTTAATAAAGACTTTTAAATAGTCACGATAAATCTAAAAATAACTTCTAATTACAGAAAAACAGAAAGAAAAGAAGGCAATTCTAAGTGATCTGGGTACTGTTCTGACTCCTGCTGACCCAAACGCTTGCAGGGCCCACACTCTGAGCATGCATTATGAATGGCACGCCCTGTCCATCCATCTTATGGATTCTGTCGGTCACCTCTATGGGTCAAAAGTAAGCAAGTTTCTACTTGTAGCAAATAACTGAGCCCATCCCCCCAAAAGGCTGTCATTCCATTTATATTTTGCTCAGTGCAGTTCTGGGCCTTCCACTTGCCTCATCCGGTCAAATGCAGCTTTCCTTTCTTTCCAGTCAATGAGGAAGTTCTGTAGCTAAAAATCGTCTGACAAACATAACATGCAAAGAGGAAAAGGAGTCAGAAGTCTTGATTCAGAGTTCTACTCGAGGATGTAAGCACATTTCTGCAATCTGGACCTGCATATTCATCTAATGAATTCAGCTGGGAAATTTGGCTCCCATCGCTACTTCCTAAAAGAGACAGAGTGCCAGGAGGGTGGCAGCTGACAGGGGAGGGACAGAAGGCTGGAGAGTGGGCGAGACTAATTGGTCTTGTCACATAACACAGATTAGATTATGTCTGCCGAAACTAGGAGGGAGCAGACTCATTGAATCACTGTTTATACCGAAAAGATACACAGCCAAGGGTCCTCCTAGGACCAGAAGCAGGGATAGAAGCACAAGCCTCCTGACAAGAAAACAGGAAAAACTCAGTGTAAGACAAATTTAAAAAGATATAATATTTTGGTCAACAACAACATAAGGGAATTGAGACCCAGAATAGCTAAGTACACTCGGATAAGAATTTTGATAATTTTTGCTAATTCATGAAGGTCAGGAAAGAGCTTTACCTTGCTAAGAAAGTTAATAGATTTTGAAAAACTCCAGCAATCCCAAAGATTGCTGGAGTTTCGAGGAGTATTCTTTAAGGAAAGATCAACTTTTCAAGAAATTAGGAGTCAATTTTTAAATGTAAATAACTAACATGATTAACTGTTAATGATTCTTAACTGGTCAAAAAGTAAGGGAACTTAGAAGCTCTAATATAAAATTGCTATTGTAATTCAAGTTATTACAGGTTTTCTAATGTAAAAACTGCATTTTTAAAACAGTACACTGCAGATCAAACTTATAGAACCCATGCATAAGTGACTACTCTGTGCCGGTTTTAGTGATCCAAATTCCTAAAAAGAAGAAAGTCAGACTTTTTTTTACCCTTTCTTCTAATCTGTCAGTTTTCCTGCTTCATTTCTTCCTTTGGATCTTTCTTTTTTAAATTAATTTGTTTTTTATTGGTGTTTAGTTTCTTTATAGTGTTGTGTTAATTTCTGCTGTACAGCCAAGAGAATCAGCTATACATATTCAGATATCCGCCTTTCTTTTCCTGAGATCCTAGGTCCCCTTTTTGGCAAATTCTGGTTCTTTCAAGAAAAAAACATGAGAAAGAAACAGAAAGTGTTGATGTGTGACTAAAAGATTCTTTCAGATTTATGTAGGTTCTATAATGTAGCCTTTTCCCTAGGCTCTGGAACTGGAAAGAAATAGATATTCCCTCAAAGTCCTTCTCTGTTGCCTCTGGCCGCGTACCACAGTAACATCAGCCTCTCTGCATTTGTCTTAACATTCTACATTGAATATCCCAAACTCCCTTCTTATTGAACCCAGCTGTGAATTAACTAATGGTTCCAAAATAGAGTTTACTGTCCTCTTTACTGTTAGGAAAACATACACAAGAGTCACAGTTTCCTGTAAGTAGTCGAGTCTGTCCTGCAGCGTTAGTAAATAATCTGAGGATTTGTGATGGGAACTTCTTATTTAACAGCTGGACCTGATTTGTCATACTGCATGGCATCAAAATAACTTAAAGCTTTCCCTCTATTTTTCAAAGAAGGTTCCTGAGGGTTCTCTCTGCTCAATAAATCTTTCCAATATTTTTTTTTCCACTCTTGGTTGCTAGATATTCATTTTCTGTGAAATTGTAATTGGTGATATTCCTAGAAAAAATGCTATTAGGTTTTGGAGAGTGCCTCTCACACTCAAGTTCTCCACAGATGTTTCTAGAACAGCAAATGCTAAGGTTACACAATGACCATGAAGGTACAGTAGAATGAATGGTTACATGTTGAGAAATGGCTCACCTACGAGCTCAAATGAGAACAGTTTTTTCTGATAGGACATTGGCCAGGAATCTTAAGCAGAGAAGATTACAATTGCTTTCAACGCTAGAGGATGACTCTAGCTTCTAACCTTACATTTCCAGAATCAGAGATATTAAGAAATGGGAGTGAGTGTTCAGAAAAGGAAGGAGCCCAAAAGTGATGGGTCAGTTTTCCTGCTTCATTTCTTCCTTTGGATCTTTCTTTTTTAAATTAATTTGTTTTTTATTGGTGTTTAGTTTCTTTATAGTGTTGTGTTAATTTCTGCTGTACAGCCAAGAGAATCAGCTATACATATTCAGATATCCGCCTTTCTTTTCCTGAGATCCTAGGTCCCCTTTTTGGCAAATTCTGGTTCTTTCAAGAAAAAAACATGAGAAAGAAACAGAAAGTGTTGATGTGTGACTAAAAGATTCTTTCAGATTTATGTAGGTTCTATAATGTAGCCTTTTCCCTAGGCTCTGGAACTGGAAAGAAATAGATATTCCCTCAAAGTCCTTCTCTGTTGCCTCTGGCCGCGTACCACAGTAACATCAGCCTCTCTGCATTTGTCTTAACATTCTACATTGAATATCCCAAACTCCCTTCTTATTGAACCCAGCTGTGAATTAACTAATGGTTCCAAAATAGAGTTTACTGTCCTCTTTACTGTTAGGAAAACATACACAAGAGTCACAGTTTCCTGTAAGTAGTCGAGTCTGTCCTGCAGCGTTAGTAAATAATCTGAGGATTTGTGATGGGAACTTCTTATTTAACAGCTGGACCTGATTTGTCATACTGCATGGCATCAAAATAACTTAAAGCTTTCCCTCTATTTTTCAAAGAAGGTTCCTGAGGGTTCTCTCTGCTCAATAAATCTTTCCAATATTTTTTTTTCCACTCTTGGTTGCTAGATATTCATTTTCTGTGAAATTGTAATTGGTGATATTCCTAGAAAAAATGCTATTAGGTTTTGGAGAGTGCCTCTCACACTCAAGTTCTCCACAGATGTTTCTAGAACAGCAAATGCTAAGGTTACACAATGACCATGAAGGTAAAGTAGAATGAATGGTTACATGTTGAGAAATGGCTCACCTACGAGCTCAAATGAGAACAGTTTTTTCTGATAGGACATTGGCCAGGAATCTTAAGCAGAGAAGATTACAATTGCTTTCAACGCTAGAGGATGACTCTAGCTTCTAACCTTACATTTCCAGAATCAGAGATATTAAGAAATGGGAGTGAGTGTTCAGAAAAAGGAAGGGAGCCCAAAAGTGATGGGGAAGGATCCTTGAATGGCTGTACACAATCATGATGAAATTCACAATTATAGGAACCAGATAATTTTGAAGTAAAACATGTGCTTCTGGACTCCCAGTTAGTTACAGAAAAATCCTGGGCATGATACAATAAGAAATAGTCCTTTAGAACTTTTTGTAAATTATTGCAATTAATTTTTGCAGACACTTTTGCCAGACACTGTTTGATTTTAAAGGCATCAGAGCTTTCTTAGAGATTTGAGTTTAGGGGAATTTAGTCTTCCCTGTCTTGTGATCTGTTTGTCTACTAAATTGGGGACAGTGTTCCAATCAATGGTTCTGATAGTCCCAGCTGAGTGCAAAGTGAACAATACTGCCAGTCTGTGACCTGTGTGACCCCTTGATCTATAAAAATCACCTGTGGTCATTCTGACCATTAATCACATGGACTTGCTTGCTTTATTTTCCTTTCTGTACTCGCAAACTAATATCTTTAGATTTCACTAGAACAAATGGGCTATGTCTTTTGGTATTCACAATGATGATTGCTGCTAATACTATTGACCACTTGTAATTGTGTTAGCCTAATATCTATCTATCTATCTGTCTATCTTCACTTGATCTCATATCAATTTTATGAAAGTATGCAATATTACTATCTCTATATTACCATGAGAAAACTACGTTCTATGGCTGAAAAATATCAGGTCCATAAGATAAGAGACAGACCAAGCTTTGATCCATCATCATTTTGACTGTGAAGTCATACTCTCCTACTATTTTAGTTGTTTTCAAGGTTGTTACATTCTTTACATTTAATATGACAAAAAGGATAGAAGTTTTAAAAATGTTGGAATAAAATTAGTACTTTGTTATTCTATTATTCACTTGCAAATTTCTTCATTTCTGGGACTTGTTGATGAATAAATGCTTATCTAGGTAATAAAATCAGATAAGATACCAATGGGGTCGTAGAATTTTTTCTTTTTTTTGTTTTGAGTTTTTTGAGAAATGGCTCACCTACGAGCTCAAATGAGAACAGTTTTTTCTGATAGGACATTGGCCAGGAATCTTAAGCAGAGAAGATTACAATTGCTTTCAACGCTAGAGGATGACTCTAGCTTCTAACCTTACATTTCCAGAATCAGAGATATTAAGAAATGGGAGTGAGTGTTCAGAAAAAGGAAGGGAGCCCAAAAGTGATGGGGAAGGATCCTTGAATGGCTGTACACAATCATGATGAAATTCACAATTATAGGAACCAGATAATTTTGAAGTAAAACATGTGCTTCTGGACTCCCAGTTAGTTACAGAAAAATCCTGGGCATGATACAATAAGAAATAGTCCTTTAGAACTTTTTGTAAATTATTGAAATTTAAATTTTTTGCAGACACTTTTGCCAGACACTGTTTGATTTTAAAGGCATCAGAGCTTTCTTAGAGATTTGAGTTTAGGGGAATTTAGTCTTCCCTGTCTTGTGATCTGTTTGTCTACTAAATTGGGGACAGTGTTCCAATCAATGGTTCTGATAGTCCCAGCTGAGTGCAAAGTGAACAATACTGCCAGTCTGTGACCTGTGTGACCCCTTGATCTATAAAAATCACCTGTGGTCATTCTGACCATTAATCACATGGACTTGCTTGCTTTATTTTCCTTTCTGTACTCGCAAACTAATATCTTTAGATTTCACTAGAACAAATGGGCTATGTCTTTTGGTATTCACAATGATGATTGCTGCTAATACTATTGACCACTTGTAATTGTGTTAGCCTAATATCTATCTATCTATCTGTCTATCTTCACTTGATCTCATATCAATTTTATGAAAGTATGCAATATTACTATCTCTATATTACCATGAGAAAACTACGTTCTATGGCTGAAAAATATCAGGTCCATAAGATAAGAGACAGACCAAGCTTTGATCCATCATCATTTTGACTGTGAAGTCATACTCTCCTACTATTTTAGTTGTTTTCAAGGTTGTTACATTCTTTACATTTAATATGACAAAAAGGATAGAAGTTTTAAAAATGTTGGAATAAAATTAGTACTTTGTTATTCTATTATTCACTTGCAAATTTCTTCATTTCTGGGACTTGTTGATGAATAAATGCTTATCTAGGTAATAAAATCAGATAAGATACCAATGGGGTCGTAGAATTTTTTCTTGGTGGTTTTCTGGTTTTGTTATTTTCTGAGAAACTTCTATAATGGCTCTGAGGTCATTCTTCACAGCTGTATTTTGTACTGTTTAGTTCCTATTGTTGTTTGTCTAAAGAAAGGGGACTTTGGTCTCAATAAAATTCATAGCTCGGAATAGTTGTCAAGTAAAAACCTAAATGGTTGATCTCATGGCCTCTGAGTCACAATCTTGTGATGACACTGCATTGTATCCTTTTTCAACATTGAATTCATCTATCTTATTCTTTACAAAATGATTTCAGTCAAGTCAGAGAAAAAACACAATATCAAAAGATATTCCAGTATCTTTTCCCCTGATATAATAATATCAAGGAAAAAGAATCAGTAAGTAAGACAGAAGGAAAAGAGAAGAATGCAGGTAGCCATATGACAGGATTAATTTGCTTGTTCAGTTCAACTCTAAGTTTGCCTCTGAACTTCACTGACATCAGAAGGGAGCATGAGGAATTGTATTGTCCACCATGTTCTAGGAAAATATGTTTTAGAAAATACAACTGAGTGCATGTGAGCCATATTATGAACTCTTCTTTATTTTCACATCTTTATGATGTTCTCTCTTCCCTATTCCCTTTTGTAATGGGGGGTAATAAAATTGTTAGATACTCTTTTAATCTCACAATTTTTTGGAATTACATTAACAGGAGCATTGTTATAGAATAAATGTTTCTTTGTAAAAATAAAAATGAATTAAAGTATGAAGTCACATAATTCTTATGAATTCTCTTGGACTGTCAGTAGTAAAACACTCTAGATAGTTAGATGGCAATTATGAAAAGAGAAATACTCATCTGTATACAATGCAAATGATATGATGAGCAAAATTTGACAAAATAAAAAGTATCAGAAGCAATTTATACTTTGCTCACATCTCAAAATTTGACAGTGCTTATCTCTGTCTCTGGATAGGGTGCAAAGAAGAACATGGAATAGTGCTGAGAATTCTTGAAGAAGTCTCAGGATGAAAATATTGAAGAAACAATATCAAGTGCTTTGTTATGGACTAAATATTTATTTCCTCTTAGAATAAGAAACCTCAAAATCAAGCTGCACAGGTGTCAGAAAAAAATATTTAAGTATTGAAAATCCTTTACCTGGAACCAGAGTCCTTACCAGCCACTAGAGACATCACAGCATGGATTTAGAGATGACATCGTTCAGCTGTCTCCTATAATTTTTTTGTCAGAATTTTACTTAACACTGAGCTTTTAACATCCCAGATTCTATTTGGCATTTTTGTAAGCTTTGAACAACTAAAAAAAAACATAGTCTCATTCATCTAGACACCAACCATCAAACAAAATGATTTCTCAACTTCCCACACATTATCCTTAATCATTTTCTATACATATCATTTGTAATATTTCTGAAATTAAAATGTTCTTTAACTTGTTTCTGATTTGTATTATGGATATTTTTTACAGAGAAAATATGATCACTTTATGGCTGAGAAGGAAATGACAATAAGAAAAGTCCAGGAAATATCCAGAAAACATTTACCAGAGGTCATGGGATTAGATAAATCAATTAGCTGAAAAAAAAAAAAATCAGTGATTTTGCTCCTTGACAGCTTTGATAAACATATCCCCTAATTTTGAAACAACTGATTTATTTTAAAGTTTGTATAATTTTACTTCATGTTCACTTCTCTTTAAGAATAATCATATTTATTGTCTGTAAAGTAAATAGAAACCCAACATTTGTATTAGAAAATGTCTCTAAAATTCTGAAACTTCTTTTTTATTCATTGTCAGAGATAATGCCGTATATCTGTTCTTTGCAAATATACCAGCAAATTTTATATGCATTTGCTTTCTGGATAGCATATGCAGATAATGCAAAAATGATACAGAAAGCACACATATTGGTGACATGACTTGCATTTTTAATATCATTTCTTGATCACAAATGAAGGCAAAAGTTTATCTGGAAAAGAGATTTTAAGAAAGTTTTAAAAAATGTTCTATGATGGAGAGAAGGTGCTAATCATAAATTCAGGATCAATAACAAGCTATTGGAAAGAGATGGCTTTCAACTATTTAGGAAAACTGGATTCCATTTACAATTTTATGAGGGCAGGAATAAAATGTCTTTTTTCGCATATATCTAAGCATGGGGCTCAATGCCTGAAAAATAATAGTTATCCTATCATTAATATTTATAAAGGAAAAGAGTAGAATTTTGGAAAAAGAAGGGAAGGATTTTCATTTACTCTGGAGGATTTTCTCTGCAGAAAATATGCTTCCATTCAGAGATGGGAGGTCAGGGAATCCCAAGATAACCATGATGATCTATACCTTATGGCTTAGATCATTTAGTCCAATGGCTGTCAAACTTGTTCTATAAAGGTCAGATAATAAATATTTTAGCCATTGCAGGACAGTCTTCCCCACAACTACTGGACTCTGCTGTTATATATAAAAACAGCCATAGGCAATACATGGAAGAAGTGGTATGGCTGAATTTGACTCATTGGCCAGCCATAGTTTGCAACTCATAGCTACACATTACTTCTTCCTACTACCTTTATTCACCAACACACTTTTTAAAATTTAAACTATTTTCATATTTTATTGTGGTAAAGTATACATAACAAAAAAAATCATTTTTAACCATTTTTAAGTACTCAGTTCAGCTATATTAAATATGTTACATTTTTCTGTAATGACCATCCTTATCCATCTCCAGAGCCTTTTCATCACCACATACTGACACTCTATCCCAATTAAACAATAATTTTAAAGTTTGTATAATTTTACTTCATGTTCACTTCTCTTTAAGAATAATCATATTTATTGTCTGTAAAGTAAATAGAAACCCAACATTTGTATTAGAAAATGTCTCTAAAATTCTGAAACTTCTTTTTTATTCATTGTCAGAGATAATGCCGTATATCTGTTCTTTGCAAATATACCAGCAAATTTTATATGCATTTGCTTTCTGGATAGCATATGCAGATAATGCAAAAATGATACAGAAAGCACACATATTGGTGACATGACTTGCATTTTTAATATCATTTCTTGATCACAAATGAAGGCAAAAGTTTATCTGGAAAAGAGATTTTAAGAAAGTTTTAAAAAATGTTCTATGATGGAGAGAAGGTGCTAATCATAAATTCAGGATCAATAACAAGCTATTGGAAAGAGATGGCTTTCAACTATTTAGGAAAACTGGATTCCATTTACAATTTTATGAGGGCAGGAATAAAATGTCTTTTTCGATATATCTAAGCATGGGGCTCAATGCCTGAAAAATAATAGTTATCCTATCATTAATATTTATAAAGGAAGAGAGTAGAATTTTGGAAAAAGAAGGGAAGGATTTTCATTTACTCTGGAGGATTTTCTCTGCAGAAAATATGCTTCCATTCAGAGATGGGAGGTCAGGGAATCCCAAGATAACCATGATGATCTATACCTTATGGCTTAGATCATTTAGTCCAATGGCTGTCAAACTTGTTCTATAAAGGTCAGATAATAAATATTTTAGCCATTGCAGGACAGTCTTCCCCACAACTACTGGACTCTGCTGTTATATATAAAAACAGCCATAGGCAATACATGGAAGAAGTGGTATGGCTGAATTTGACTCATTGGCCAGCCATAGTTTGCAACTCATAGCTACACATTACTTCTTCCTACTACCTTTATTCACCAACACACTTTTTAAAATTTAAACTATTTTCATATTTTATTGTGGTAAAGTATACATAACAAAAAAAATCATTTTTAACCATTTTTAAGTACTCAGTTCAGCTATATTAAATATGTTACATTTTTCTGTAATGACCATCCTTATCCATCTCCAGAGCCTTTTCATCACCACATACTGACACTCTATCCCAATTAAACAATAATTCCCCATGCTCTTCTCCCTTCAGTCCCACTGTTTTACTTTCCATCTTTATGAATTTGACTACCATTTGTACTTCATGTAAGTGGAATCATAAATATTTGACCTTTTGTGTCTAGCTTATTTCACTGGATATAATGTCTCCAAGGTTAGTCTATGTTCTACCACACATCAGAATTTCATTCTTTCTAGAGGATTTGTTCTTTAGAGAAATCTTAGGTTCATAGCAAAACTTTAAGAAAAAACGTAGAGCAATTTCTCTATACTCTTGACCCTGGTATATTTGTTACAATTGATAATCTACATTGATACATCATAATCATCCAAATTCCATGACTTTTGTTTTGATTTTATACAATGGATGGGTTTGACAAATGTTTAGATAATATGTATCCAGTATTTATACTGCCCTGAAAATCTCCATAGTCCATTCATCCCTCTTTGTCTCATTGCCTGACAATCAATGATATTTTCACTGTATCCTTAATTTTGCCTTTTTCAGAATGATACATGATTGGATTCATATAGCACGTGGGCTTTTAAGACTGCCTTCTTTTATTTAGTAATGTGCATTTAGATTTCCTCCATGTTTTTCCAAAACTTGAAGCTTATTTCTTTCAGTGCTGAATAATATCCCATTGTCTGAATGTACCAGTTTATTTATCTTTTCACCTACTGAAGGACATTTTGGTTGTTTCCAAGTTTTAGCAATTATAAACAAAGCTGCTATAAACACCTCTGTTCGGGGTTTTGTGTAGGCATAAGATTTCAGCTCCTTTGCTGGATCATATAGTAGAAATATGTATGAAATTGTAAGATACTGCCAAACTGTCTTCCAAAGTGGCTGTACCATTTTGCATTCCCATCACATATAAGTAAGGGTTCCTCTTGCTCCACATCCTCACTAACATTTCATATTTCCACTGTTTTGGATTTTAGCCATTATAAAAAGCATGTAACAATATCTCACTGTTGTTTTAAGCTGTATTTCTCTGATGACATGCGGTGATGGATCAGTTTTTCATGTGCCTGATTGCAATATGTATGTCTTCTTTTGTTAGGTCTATAAAGCCTTGAGCCCATTTTTTTTCCTTATTGTTGAATTTTAGGAGTTCTTTCCATATTTTGAATATACAAAGATGTATCTTTTGTGAATATGTTCTCTAAATCTGTGGTTTATCTTCCCATTCTCTTGATCTTGAACTTTTAATAGAATTTTATATAAACATTCCAAATATGCTGCAAGTTTGCTATGAAAACTTGAGGGAAGGGCTTCCCCTGGTGGTCCAGTGGGTAAGGACACCACCTTGCAGTGCAACAGGCGCCAGTTCGATCCCTGGCCTGGAAAGATCCCACATGCCACAGAGCGGCTGGACTGATGTGTCCAATTACTGAGCCGGAGCTCTGGAGCGCATGCGCCCAAAGCCGGTGCTCTGCGACAACAAAGGCCACCGCGATGGAAGGCCCACAAGAGCCAAAGAAAGAAGATGGATGAAAATAGAGAAATGAAAGACCAATAGAAGTGACCCACCCATCCCCCTCCCTCCCCACCCCACCTCCACCAAAACATAAATAAATAAAATTAAAAAAAAAAAAAACTTGAGGGAAAATGCACTTCTGGTGAAGGGTAGGACAATACAGGCCAGTATAGAGAGATCAGTAACAACAAGTGAAAGATCACATATGAAAACAGAAGTCATAAGAGGAAATTCAGGTTACAATCCCCAACTGTCACATTTTGCTATTACCAGCTTTGAAGAGTTTCCTTGGGCATATCAGCAGTCTGATGTGACTTCAGAAAAGTTTATTAGGATTCTTGTGTTTGGTAAAACTGAATAAGCATATTCTTACACTGAATGCAGCTATAAAACATAGACAGAATGCATGAACAGCTATTTGGGAAATCCAAAAATTAAACAGTAGCAGGCAGATTAGAAAGGAGGTAAGAATTCTAAGAGCCAGTAAACCACCAATGACATCGTTTTCTGCCTCTGATGTTTCCAAGCCTGGTCTTAATGCAGTCTGCAAGGCAGAAGTGGACATTCTTGTAGACTGATAGAGTTCCAGAAGAAGCCTTCAAACTTTGATTTGCAAGATGGGAAAGGGATCTTCTCTTGGTCCAAGAGATTAAAAAAAAAAGAGATTAAAAAAAAAAAGAAACAACTATCCATTTCTTCCAGGTTGTCCAGTTTGTTGCCATATAGTTGTTCATAATAGTCTCTTATAATCCTTTGGATTTCTGCATTATCTGTTGTAATCTCTCCTTTTTCATTTTTGATTTTGTTGATCTGGTATATCACCTCACACCCATCAGAATGGCCATCATCAACAAATCCACAGACAATAAATGCTGGAGAGGGTGCAGAGAAAAGGGAACACTCTTGCATTGTTGGTGGAAATGTGAATAGATACAGCCTCTATGGAAGACAGTATGGAAGTTTCTGAAGATACTAAAAATAGAAGCACCATATAACCTAACAATCCCACTCTTAGGCTTATATCCTCATGAAGTCATGAAAGAAGCACCTGTACCCCAATGTTCATTCCAGCTCTCTATACAATAGCTAGAACATGGAAGCAACCTAGATACCCATCAGTGAATGAATGGATACAAAAGCCCTGGTACATATATACAATGGAATACTACACAGCTGTAAAAAGAAATGCAGAAGAATCAGCCCTAATGAGGTGGCTGGATCTGGAACCTATCATAAAAAGTGAATTTAGTCAGAAAGAGAAGGACAAGTACAATATACTAACACATATATATGGAATCTTGTAGAAAATATATAAAAAATAAAGAATTTTTTAAAAAAATAAATAAAAATGTTTAAAAAAATAAATAGAACAGAAGACTAACAAAAATAAATCAATAAAAATAAAGTAAAACAGAATAGCTCAGAAGAAGGGGAAAATGAAGAAATACAGGAACAAATAGTAGGAGAAACAAATATAAA
Organism: Tragulus kanchil; assembly: GCA_022376925.1. Taxonomy (NCBI): domain Eukaryota; kingdom Metazoa; phylum Chordata; class Mammalia; order Artiodactyla; family Tragulidae; genus Tragulus; species Tragulus kanchil. The sequence goes on from JAIOJX010000025.1 coordinate 39,813,710, forward strand.
ACAAATAATAAAATGGCAGACTCAATCCAAAGCATATCAAGAATTACCCCCAACAAAAATGGCCTTAAAAACTAACTAAAAGAGATTAGGATTGTGGTGGAGGAGAAGACTCTTGAGAGTCCCTTGGACTGTAAGGAGATAAAAATAGTCACTCCTAAAGGAAATCAATCCTGAATATTCATTGGAAGGACTGATGCTGATGCTGGAAGTCCAATAGTTTCACCACCTGATGGGAAGAGCTGACTTGTTGGAAAAAGACCCTGATGCTGGGAAAGACTGAAGGCAAAAGAAGAAGAAGCCAGCAGAGGATGAGATGGTTAGATAGCATCACTGACTCAAACAACAGGAATCTGAACAAACTCCGGGAGGTAGTAAGGGACAGGGGAACCTGGCGTATTGCAGCTTATGGTGTCACAAAGAGTTGGAAATGACTTGGTGACTGAACAGCAATGAGACTAGAATGTGCCTTTCTAAAAAGAAAGAAAAACATGCCTCAACTTTATGTGGTTTATAAAAACTTACTTTACAGAGGTTGAATAAAAGCTAAAGGATATGAAAACATACCCATACAAGTATAAATGTAAAGGAAGTTGGAATGGCCATATCCATATCAGGCAAACAGACTTCAGAGCAAACAAACTTACCAGGAACAAAAATGAACATTACATAATATTGAAGTAAATTTACCAAGAACTCATAACAATCCTAAATATTTATGTATCAAAGAACAGCCTAAAAACCCATGAAACAAAAAAGAACTGAAGGAATGAGTGGACAAATCAAGATTGTAGTTTGAGATTTCAGCATACCTGTCTCAGTAATCATTACGAGTATACAGAAAATGAGTAAGGATACAGAAAAGTTGAAAAGCATCATCAACCACTGGATCTATTTGACATTGACAAAATTCATGAAAACAATACATTTCTTTTCTAGTACACCTGGAACATTAACCAAGATAGACCATGTATCCTGGTGATAAAGCAAGTGTTAACAAATAAATAAGACCATGTAGAGCATGTTCTCTGACCAAAATGGAATTAGATAGGAAATAGATAACAGAAAACTAACAGAAATATCTCAAAAGACTTGAATATTCAATAAGATATTGCTAAGTAATCCATGCTTCGAAGAAGAATTCTCAAGAAAAAAGAATATCTGATCACATCAAAATTTGTGAGACAGATAAAATAGCCTTCAGCTGTACATTCATAGCATTCAACTTCACTGAAAAAGAAGGAATGTCTAAAATTAATTATCTATTTCTACCTTAATTAAAAGAACAAAATAAACTCATATCAATCAGAATGAATGAAATAAAAAAAGTGAAAAATAAATAAAATTGAAAACAACAAACCATAGAGAAAAAAATAATGAAACAACAAGCAGTTTTATTGAAAAAAATGGGTGCTATTGATATACCTCTATGAAGACTAATGAACAAAGCACAAAGGCTCACATTACTAATGAAGATGTAAAGAGATTATATCACCATAGACTGCAGACATTAAGAGAAAACTGTAACCAAGTCTATATATATAACTTTGAGAACATATGTAAAATTATACAAATTCTCGAAAACTACTAAAACATGCCTCAACTTTATGTGGTTTATAAAAACTTACTTTACAGAGGTTGAATAAAAGCTAAAGGATATGAAAACATACCCATACAAGTATAAATGTAAAGGAAGTTGGAATGGCCATATCCATATCAGGCAAACAGACTTCAGAGCAAACAAACTTACCAGGAACAAAAATGAACATTACATAATATTGAAGTAAATTTACCAAGAACTCATAACAATCCTAAATATTTATGTATCAAAGAACAGCCTAAAAACCCATGAAACAAAAAAGAACTGAAGGAATGAGTGGACAAATCAAGATTGTAGTTTGAGATTTCAGCATACCTGTCTCAGTAATCATTACGAGTATACAGAAAATGAGTAAGGATACAGAAAAGTTGAAAAGCATCATCAACCACTGGATCTATTTGACATTGACAAAATTCATGAAAACAATACATTTCTTTTCTAGTACACCTGGAACATTAACCAAGATAGACCATGTATCCTGGTGATAAAGCAAGTGTTAACAAATAAATAAGACCATGTAGAGCATGTTCTCTGACCAAAATGGAATTAGATAGGAAATAGATAACAGAAAACTAACAGAAATATCTCAAAAGACTTGAATATTCAATAAGATATTGCTAAGTAATCCATGCTTCGAAGAAGAATTCTCAAGAAAAAAGAATATCTGATCACATCAAAATTTGTGAGACAGATAAAATAGCCTTCAGCTGTACATTCATAGCATTCAACTTCACTGAAAAAGAAGGAATGTCTAAAATTAATTATCTATTTCTACCTTAATTAAAAGAACAAAATAAACTCATATCAATCAGAATGAATGAAATAAAAAAAGTGAAAAATAAATAAAATTGAAAACAACAAACCATAGAGAAAAAAATAATGAAACAACAAGCAGTTTTATTGAAAAAAATGGGTGCTATTGATATACCTCTATGAAGACTAATGAACAAAGCACAAAGGCTCACATTACTAATGAAGATGTAAAGAGATTATATCACCATAGACTGCAGACATTAAGAGAAAACTGTAACCAAGTCTATATATATAACTTTGAGAACATATGTAAAATTATACAAATTCTTGAAAACTACTAACTCCCAAGACTTACCCAAGTGGAAATAGATAAGCTGAGTCACTCTATAACTACTGAAGAAATTAAATCCATATTTTAAAACCTTCTAGAAAGGAAGTCTCTGAGCCCAATGGTCTCCCTTGAGGATCCCAGCAAACATTTAAAGAAAAAGGAAAACCAATTCTGCACAATCTCTTAAAGAAAACAGAAGAAAATAGAATACTTCATAACTTATTTTAGGCCAGCACCTTCCTGATGAAACTAGATGAACAGTAGCAAGAGGAAATTACAGAACAATACACCTCATTAAAATAGATTCTAGAATCCTCAACTAAATAGAAACCAATCCAATCCAGCAATATGTACCATCGTGCCACAACTTTGCAGAAGATTAGGAGATCAGGACTTTTTATATACTCAAAAAATGATTGGTATATTATATACTATAGTCTAATAAGAAAATCAGCATAATTATTAACTGTTGAGCAAAAACATTTGACAAAACTGCAGATTCATTCATGATAAGAGCTCTCAGTGAACTAGTAATAAATAGGAATCATTTTCAACTTGATAAAAAGCATGTACAAAAAGTCCTACAGCTAATTTCATACTTGGTGAAAGACCAACTGCTTTCCCACTAAGATTGAAAAGAAGAAAAGAATTTCTAATCTTACTAATCCCATTCAGTCTTAAACTGCAAGGCTTGATTAGTGCAAGAAAGTATCTGATCACATCAAAATTTGTGAGACAGATAAAATAGCCTTCAGCTGTACATTCATAGCATTCAACTTCACTGAAAAAGAAGGAATGTCTAAAATTAATTATCTATTTCTACCTTAATTAAAAGAACAAAATAAACTCATATCAATCAGAATGAATGAAATAAAAAAAGTGAAAAATAAATAAAATTGAAAACAACAAACCATAGAGAAAAAAATAATGAAACAACAAGCAGTTTTATTGAAAAAAATGGGTGCTATTGATATACCTCTATGAAGACTAATGAACAAAGCACAAAGGCTCACATTACTAATGAAGATGTAAAGAGATTATATCACCATAGACTGCAGACATTAAGAGAAAACTGTAACCAAGTCTATATATATAACTTTGAGAACATATGTAAAATTATACAAATTCTCGAAAACTACTAACTCCCAAGACTTACCCAAGTGGAAATAGATAAGCTGAGTCACTCTATAACTACTGAAGAAATTAAATCCATATTTTAAAACCTTCTAGAAAGGAAGTCTCTGAGCCCAATGGTCTCCCTTGAGGATCCCAGCAAACATTTAAAGAAAAAGGAAAATCAATTCTGCACAATCTCTTAAAGAAAACAGAAGAAAATAGAATACTTCATAACTTATTTTAGGCCAGCACCTTCCTGATGAAACTAGATGAACAGTAGCAAGAGGAAATTACAGAACAATACACCTCATTAAAATAGATTCTAGAATCCTCAACTAAATAGAAACCAATCCAATCCAGCAATATGTACCATCGTGCCACAACTTTGCAGAAGATTAGGAGATCAGGACTTTTTATATACTCAAAAAATGATTGGTATATTATATACTATAGTCTAATAAGAAAATCAGCATAATTATTAACTGTTGAGCAAAAACATTTGACAAAACTGCAGATTCATTCATGATAAGAGCTCTCAGTGAACTAGTAATAAATAGGAATCATTTTCAACTTGATAAAAAGCATGTACAAAAAGTCCTACAGCTAATTTCATACTTGGTGAAAGACCAACTGCTTTCCCACTAAGATTGAAAAGAAGAAAAGAATTTCTAATCTTACTAATCCCATTCAGTCTTAAACTGCAAGGCTTGATTAGTGCAATGAGACAAGAGAAAAATTAAAGCCCCACACATAAGGAAGAGGAAAGAATAAGGAAATCAAGAAAGAAAATTGCCCCTATACTCACTGAATATGATCATATATGTACAAAATCCAAAGGAATATTTTTTTAAATCTCCTATAAATAATGTTTTCAGAAAAGTCACAAGTTAGACTCCATCACAAAGAACAATCATATTTCTGTATTCATGTAAAAAACAGTTTGTTGCTGTTTAGTAGTTAAGTCATGCCTTGCTGTTTTGAAACGCCGTAGCCCGCCAGGCCCCTCTATCCATGGGATTTTCCAGGCAAGAATGTTAGAGTGGATTGTCATTTCCTTCTCCAGAGGATCTTCCCAACCCAGGGACTGAACCTGTGTCTCCTGCATTGGCAGGCAGATTTTTTATCACTGAGCCACCCAGGAAAGCCAAAAAGACAGTTAAAAACTATAATTAAAAAAAAAAAAAAAAACTATGCAATGGACTCCAGCTCCAATAAATGAAATGCCTAAATGTGGGCTTTTCTGATGACTCATCAGTAATGAATCTGTCTGCCAATGCAGGAGACACAGTTTTGATCCCTGGTCAGTGAAGATTCCCTGGAGAAGGGCATGGCACCCCACTCCAGCATTCTTGCTTGGAGAATCCCATGGTCAAAGGAGCCTGGTGGGTTATAGTTCCTGGGGTCACAAACAGTCAGGCATGACTGAGAATGCAAGCACACATGTTTGACTGCATGTAGCAATCATTAGCCAAAACCATATATGAGCTGGTTTATCCTTTGCCTGTTCAGGACAGTTCCCTCAGAGCTACTAAGAGGCTGACTTCCAGAATATAGTCCTCAGCAAGACCCTGAATAAAACTCATAACTCTGTGTGTTTTTCTTTAAGTCAACATCCCCAGTTGATCTATAGAGGTAACATGATTCTGATCAAAATTATAGCAGAATTTGTACCAAAAGTCCAAAAACAGCTAATTTCATACTTGGTGAAAGACCAACTGCTTTCCCACTAAGATTGAAAAGAAGAAAAGAATTTCTAATCTTACTAATCCCATTCAGTCTTAAACTGCAAGGCTTGATTAGTGCAATGAGACAAGAGAAAAATTAAAGCCCCACACATAAGGAAGAGGAAAGAATAAGGAAATCAAGAAAGAAAATTGCCCCTATACTCACTGAATATGATCATATATGTACAAAATCCAAAGGAATATTTTTTTAAATCTCCTATAAATAATGTTTTCAGAAAAGTCACAAGTTAGACTCCATCACAAAGAACAATCATATTTCTGTATTTATGTAAAAAACAGTTTGTTGCTGTTTAGTAGTTAAGTCATGCCTTGCTGTTTTGAAACGCCGTAGCCCGCCAGGCCCCTCTATCCATGGGATTTTCCAGGCAAGAATGTTAGAGTGGATTGTCATTTCCTTCTCCAGAGGATCTTCCCAACCCAGGGACTGAACCTGTGTCTCCTGCATTGGCAGGCAGATTTTTTATCACTGAGCCACCCAGGAAAGCCAAAAAGACAGTTAAAAACTATAATTAAAAAAGAAAAAAACTATGCAATGGACTCCAGCTCCAATAAATGAAATGCCTAAATGTGGGCTTTTCTGATGACTCATCAGTAATGAATCTGTCTGCCAATGCAGGAGACACAGTTTTGATCCCTGGTCAGTGAAGATTCCCTGGAGAAGGGCATGGCACCCCACTCCAGCATTCTTGCTTGGAGAATCCCATGGTCAAAGGAGCCTGGTGGGTTATAGTCCCTGGGGTCACAAACAGTCAGGCATGACTGAGAATGCAAGCACACATGTTTGACTGCATGTAGTAATCATTAGCCAAAAACCATATATGAGCTGGTTTATCCTTTGCCTGTTCAGGACAGTTCCCTCAGAGCTACTAAGAGGCTGACTTCCAGAATATAGTCCTCAGCAAGACCCTGAATAAAACTCATAACTCTGTGTGTTTTTCTTTAAGTCAACATCCCCAGTTGATCTATAGAGGTAACATGATTCTGATCAAAATTATAGCAGAATTTTTGGTAGATATAGACAAGTTTATCCAAAAGTATATGTGTAAATGCAAATGAACTAGAATAACCAAAGCAAGTTTTAAAAATATATATAGTTGTGGGAAATCATAATACCCAGTTTTAAGACATACTATAAAGCTATAGTAATCAACATAATGTGTTACTGATGAAAAGATAGAGCTATAGAACAATGGGACAGTATAGAAATCAAGTAACACAAGCAGAGTCAATTACAAAAGCAATTCAATGATGAAAGAACCATACTTAAAGAAATGGTGATAGAAGAATTGTATATCAAATAATAATAAAATTCAACCCAAATTTATATGATATACAAAAATTAACACATAATAGATCATAGGTCTAAATATAAAAAACAAAACTTTAAATTCTGGGGTAGAAAATTTAGAAGAAAATCACATGAGGCAAAACCTTAGTTGCATTCTTAGACATGACTTCCTTGGTGTTTCAGAAGGTAAAAAAATCTGTGCACAGTGCAGGAGACATGGGTTTGATCCCTGGGTTGGGAGGATACCTTGGAGAAGGGAATGGTTGTCCACTCCAGTATTCTTGCCTGGAGAATTCCAAGGACAGAGAAGCCTAACAGGCTACTGTCCATGGTATTGCAGAGTCAGACATGACTAAGGAACCAACAGTTTCACTAGACATGACACCAAAAGCATGATGAAATGGTAAATAAAACTTTATCAAAATTAAAAACTTGTATGTAATGGGAGACAGTTTAGAATTAAAGATATGTTAGAGATTGAAAGAAAATATTTAGAAATCACATATTTGGCATATGATTGGGGTTCAGAACATGTGAAGAACACTCAAAGCCCAACAGTAAGGAAAAAAATCAATTTAAAAACGTGCAAAAGACTTGAAGTGATACATCCACAAAGAAAATATGCAGATAGAGTATAGCCACATTAAAAGCTGTTCAACATCCTAGACATTAAAGGCCATGTTGAGATACGACTATTGACTTACTGTGCTCAGTCACTTCAGTCGTGTCTGACTCTTGGTGACCCCATGGACTATAGTCCACCAGACTCCTTTGTCCCTGGAATTTCCAAGACAAGAAAACTGGAGTGGTTTGCCATGCCCTCCTCCAGGGACCTTCCTGACTCAGGGATCGAATTTCTGTCTCCTGTGTCTCCTACATTGCACAAAGATTCTTTACGGCTAAGTCACTGGGGAAATTCACCTACTTTCGAATGGCTAAAATATAAAATGTGAATAACCCCAGGGGCTAGTGAGAATCCAGAACAATTAGGATTTTCTAAGTTGCTGATAAGAATGCAAAATGCATAGCCACTTTGGAAAATAATTTGCCAGCTTCTTACAAGGTTAAACATACACTTATATGACTCAGAAGCCTCACTCCTAGGCGTTTGCCCTAGAGAAATGAGAAACATATGTTTGTACAGAAATCTATATACCCACGTTCACAGCTCTTTTTTTTTTTTACCAGACTACAATAAAGTTAATGGGCTAAATGTATACTTATAGCTCCTCCCTCAAGAGCATCCCTCCCCCATACCCAGTCCACTCTTCTAACTCAGAGCACTGAGCTGAGTTCCCTGTTACACAGCAGCTTCCCAGTATATATCTATTTCATACACACTAGTGTATATATGTCAGGATTCCCAGGTGGCACTAGTTGTAAAAAGCCTGCCTGCCAATGCAGATTTAAGAGACTCAAGTTTGACCCTTGGGTCTGGAAGATCCCCTGGAGAAGGGCATGGCAACCCATCCCAGTATCTTTGCCTGGAGAATCCCATGGAGTCTGGTGGGCTACAGTCTATAGGTCACATAGAGTTGGACGCGAATGACTTAGCATGTACACACTCACCACATGTAGATGTCAATCCTTTACTTCCACTTCATCTCACTCTCACTTCCCCCTGTGTTCACATGTCCATTTTCTATATTTATCTATTATTATACTGCAAACAAGCTCATTTGTACCATCTTTCCAGATTCCATACATGATAATTTTTTCTCTTTCTGACTTACTTCACTCCGTATGACAGACTCTAGGTCCATCTGCATCTATACAAATGACCCAATTCCCCTTGTGAATTTCCTGACTCTTGGTGACCCCATGGACTATAGTCCACCAGACTCCTTTGTCCCTGGAATTTCCAAGACAAGAAAACTGGAGTGGTTTGCCATGCCCTCCTCCAGGGACCTTCCTGACTCAGGGATCGAATTTCTGTCTCCTGTGTCTCCTACATTGCACAAAGATTCTTTACGGCTAAGTCACTGGGGAAATTCACCTACTTTCGAATGGCTAAAATATAAAATGTGAATAACCCCAGGGGCTAGTGAGAATCCAGAACAATTAGGATTTTCTAAGTTGCTGATAAGAATGCAAAATGCATAGCCACTTTGGAAAATAATTTGCCAGCTTCTTACAAGGTTAAACATACACTTATATGACCCAGAAGCCTCACTCCTAGGCGTTTGCCCTAGAGAAATGAGAAACATATGTTTGTACAGAAATCTATATACCCACGTTCACAGCTCTTTTTTTTTTTACCAGACTACAATAAAGTTAATGGGCTAAATGTATACTTATAGCTCCTCCCTCAAGAGCATCCCTCCCCCATACCCAGTCCACTCTTCTAACTCAGAGCACTGAGCTGAGTTCCCTGTTACACAGCAGCTTCCCAGTATATATCTATTTCATACACACTAGTGTATATATGTCAGGATTCCCAGGTGGCACTAGTTGTAAAAAGCCTGCCTGCCAATGCAGATTTAAGAGACTCAAGTTTGACCCTTGGGTCTGGAAGATCCCCTGGAGAAGGGCATGGCAACCCATCCCAGTATCTTTGCCTGGAGAATCCCATGGAGTCTGGTGGGCTACAGTCTATAGGTCACATAGAGTTGGACGCGAATGACTTAGCATGTACACACTCACCACATGTAGATGTCAATCCTTTACTTCCACTTCATCTCACTCTCACTTCCCCCTGTGTTCACATGTCCATTTTCTATATTTATCTATTATTATACTGCAAACAAGCTCATTTGTACCATCTTTCCAGATTCCATACATGATACTTTTTTCTCTTTCTGACTTACTTCACTCGGTATGACAGACTCTAGGTCCATCTGCATCTATACAAATGACCCAATTCTGCTCCCTCTTATGTCTGAGTGATATTCCAGTGTATATATGTACCACATATTCTTTATCCATCCATCTATCTGTTGAAGAACATTAAGGTTGCTTCCATATTTTATGTTTACAGTCCCCCTTTTATTCATAATGGGTCCAAACTCATAATGGGAAAAAAAAATTTTCCCTTTAACAGGTGAATGAATAAACAAATGGAAGAACATGGAAAATTTACTATTCCCAATAAAAAGGAATGAACTATCAGTACAGACAACATGTACATATATTCCAAAGACATTATGCTGAGGAAAATCAGCCACTCTCAGAAAATTCTATGAGTATTACTCTGTCTATATGACATTCTCAAAAAGACAAACTAAGAATCCTTGGACAGGTTTCACTACAGAGGGATAGCATGTTGTCAGGTATGGAACTATTTTGTATCCTAATGCGAGTATAGAGGAGGAGAAATATCTTCTCCTCTACCACCTTGGGTTCTCCAGATGTGTGTGTGCTAAGTTGATTCAGTCATGGCTGACTCTTCATGACTCAATGGACTATAGCCTGCCAGGCTCCTCTGTCCATGAGATTTTCCAGGCAAGAATACTGGAATGGGTTGCCATGCTCTCCTTCAGAGGATCTTCCCAACCCAGGCATTGAATCCATGTCTCTGACATCTCCTGAATCATCAGGTGGGTTCTTTACAACTAGCACCATCTGGAAAGCCCAGGTAGGACCTTATAAATTAGACTGGCAAAAGACAAAGGTTTAACCCCTTGGGTCTGGAAGATCCCCTGGAGAAGGGCATGGCAACCCATCCCAGTATCTTTGCCTGGAGAATCCCATGGAGTCTGGTGGGCTACAGTCTATAGGTCACATAGAGTTGGACGCGAATGACTTAGCATGTACACACTCACCACATGTAGATGTCAATCCTTTACTTCCACTTCATCTCACTCTCACTTCCCCCTGTGTTCACATGTCCATTTTCTATATTTATCTATTATTATACTGCAAACAAGCTCATTTGTACCATCTTTCCAGATTCCATACATGATAATTTTTTCTCTTTCTGACTTACTTCACTCCGTATGACAGACTCTAGGTCCATCTGCATCTATACAAATGACCCAATTCTGCTCCCTCTTATGTCTGAGTGATATTCCAGTGTATATATGTACCACATATTCTTTATCCATCCATCTATCTGTTGAAGAACATTAAGGTTGCTTCCATATTTTATGTTTACAGTCCCCCTTTTATTCATAATGGGTCCAAACTCATAATGGGAAAAAAAAAATTTCCTTCAACAGGTGAATGAATAAACAAATGGAAGAACATGGAAAATTTACTATTCCCAATAAAAAGGAATGAACTATCAGTACAGACAACATGTACATATATTCCAAAGACATTATGCTGAGGAAAATCAGCCACTCTCAGAAAATTCTATGAGTATTACTCTGTCTATATGACATTCTCAAAAAGACAAACTAAGAATCCTTGGACAGGTTTCACTACAGAGGGATAGCATGTTGTCAGGTATGGAACTATTTTGTATCCTAATGCGAGTATAGAGGAGGAGAAATATCTTCTCCTCTACCACCTTGGGTTCTCCAGATGTGTGTGTGCTAAGTTGATTCAGTCATGGCTGACTCTTCATGACTCAATGGACTATAGCCTGCCAGGCTCCTCTGTCCATGAGATTTTCCAGGCAAGAATACTGGAATGGGTTGCCATGCTCTCCTTCAGAGGATCTTCCCAACCCAGGCATTGAATCCATGTCTCTGACATCTCCTGAATCATCAGGTGGGTTCTTTACAACTAGCACCATCTGGAAAGCCCAGGTAGGACCTTATAAATTAGACTGGCCAAAGACAGGTTTAACAAAAGAAAAGCAAAGAGAAATTTATTAACATGTACATAGTGTATGTATACAGGGGGACGTACAGTGATGAATAATCCACAAGGGTGATTAGAACTTGGGCTAAATATACCGTCATAGGCTAAATAATGGAAAAGAGACTTTTGTGTTCTGAGTGGGATAGGGGATACAAGCTAAGGAAGATATAGGGGAGAAGCAAGGGTGATTTAGCAGAGTTTGTTATGCAGATTCAAACCAGTGCCTTCTCTATTAGTAAGAGTTGCTGACTCCTCTTTCTGCAATTGAAGAGACTCCTTTTACAAAGTGAAATATCCTTTAAAAAATGAGACTTTGGCCCTGTTTCAGAGTTTTCTCTGAATCTGCTGGTTCTCAATGGCCTTTAGCTCAAAATAATCCATACTCTAGAGGTATATTTGAGGGCAGCCTTCAGGGGTGACATTTTGTATGAATGTGTACTTGTGTTAAAACTGAGAGGACTGTACACCTTTAAAAGTCTGTTTTTTATTGTGTTTTAACTTGAACAATACAACTCTTATAAACATGAAAACTCATTGGGTAAAATAAACTTAAATATGAAAAGAACTTCAATTTAGTTCATTCTATATCATCACCTATTTAATAATAAATTACCTCCATCAAGTGAATTTATTTTTAATTTTTCTCAACCTAGTAAATGGATATAGCACCTAACACAGCATTCCAAACAGTAGTGGTTCTCAATGGTTTCTTAATCTCCATTTCCATGTAAGTTCTAAAAAATTATTAAATATGTCAAAGAATTTTTATTTACATGTGCTATATTTATCCTTATTTGTAATATTAGAAATTAAAATAGAACAAGTTAAATATTCACTGATTTTCAAATAACAATAACAAAACCTATTACATATTAACAACAAATAACTTTTTTAGAAGTTTTTTTTAATTTTTAGCCTCTTTTTATTGATTTTTATAATTTTTATTTATTTTTCATCCATCTTTATTCTTCAGCCTGTGTGGACCTCCCATTGCAGTGGTCTCTCTCATTGCAGAGCACTAGCTCTGGGCACATGCACTCCAGAGCACTGGCTTGTGATTGGACACGTTCGTTCAGCCACTCTGAGGCATGTGGGATCTTCCCAGGCCAGGGATCAAACCTGTGCCCCCTGCATTACAAGGCAGACTCATTACCCATTGAACCACCAAGGAAGCCCAACAAATAACATTTTTATAAGAACTATTTTCCAAATTAAACATAATGATAAGAGTATAAAATTGTTTAAAATATTTTCAAATGTCCTAATGTTGAGCTTAATGGAAGACAGCTGTATTTTTTAAAGTTGTTTCTGGTTTCCAGGACCCCTGGGATCTCAGACCAGACTTTAAGAACTGCTGCTTTGTATAATATAATAGGAGAAAGGAGAAAAAAACATATGAAAATTTATCTATCAATTAATCTTTATATATTATTAATATGTTTTAAAATGATGCATGCTAGACTTGAAAACACAGCTGAGAGATGTTTATTTTTCTGTGTGTGAGAATACAGAAAAAATATTTTCTTAGCCAAAATTAGAATCAGTTTCTCTTGATCCCAAATCTTATACTTTTTTGCTATATCATTTCCTTCCCAAAAGGTTGGTGAGGGACATTACAAATCCTGCATTTCCCATCCTCCCCACCCCCAACTCTATTGGAAGATATATTATTTGCTTCTGAAATCATTAGATATTTTTAAAGTCTAAAAGTGCTATTCTTATTTAGCTTACTTTCTTTCTCATTTTTCCTTCTAATTTTCCCTTTGAATTATGTCTCCCCAAATATTGCTTGAATTTCTCTGAATAATAACAGCTGTTCCTTCCCAGGTTAGTTTTGACCCCAAAGCAGCAATGGCACCAAGCCAATGTCCTCTCCTTGTCAGTATTAAGAAAATGAACATTTTCTGGATTCTGCTCCCTGTGAAATCCTCTTCAAACTTGAACTCACAAGAGATGAAGAGATGTTAGGAAGAATGAAGTTAAATGAAAATACTACACTTTCTTGACTTTTTGCCTTGGCATATTTAAGAATAATGGGGCATTTCAAAAGTCATTAATAAAGAACATATTTGGATATTAAAATATTGCAAAATTAAGGAAGTTGATATGTACCAGAAAGCCTTTATTTCCCATCCTTTATTCAGTAAACATACTGTTGTAAGAATTACATCTTTCAAATATCTCTCAAAGGAACTCATTTTAATCTTTAGTTTTTGCTACATAAGAAACAACTTCAAAATGTATTTATTTAGTTCATGATCGTGTGGGTCAGCATTTTGGGCTAAGGTCAAGCATCTGGTTCTTCTGAGTTCAGCTGCCTTACGTATCTACAGTCAGCTGGGATGACTCATTTCTACAACACACATTCTTATCCTCTAGGAAGTTAGCCTACACATTCATGGGTCAGAGTTTAGCAACAGTACAAATAATCGAGACTCTCTTGAGACCTGGACTTGGATTTAGAGAGTGTCACTTCTGCCACATTCTTTTAGCCAATGTAAATCATATGACCAGCTTAGATTGAACAGGTAAGACAGTAGAATCCATCTCTTGATGGGTAAAACCTCCGAGTAACATGGTTGGTGTCATTCAGGTAGTGAATGATGTCTGACTCCGATCCCATGAACTGCAGCTTCCCTGGTATTCACTATCTCCCAGAGTTTGATCAGACTCTTATAATTAGCTCAGATATGGCAAAAAGCAAAGAGGAATGAAAGAGACTCTTTATGAGGGTGAAAGAGGAGGGTGAAAATGCTGGCTTAAAACTCAACATTCAAAAAACCAAGATCATGGCATCGCATTCCATCTTTTCATGGTAAATAAATGGCAAACAACAGAACCAGTGAAAAATTTCATTATTTTGGCCTCCAAAGTCACTGTGGATAGCTGCAGCCATGAAATTAAAAGATCTTGCTCCTTGGAAGAAAAGCTATGACAAACCTAGACAGTGTATTAAAACCAGATGCATTACTTAGCCTGATAAAATTCAAAGCTATAACTTTTCCAGTAGTCATGTATGGATGGGAGAGTTGGACCATAAAGAAGGCTAAGCACTGAAGAATTGATACTTTCAAACTGTGGTGTTAGAGGAGACCCTTGAGAGTTCCTTGGACTGCAAGGAGATCAAAGTAGTCAATCCTAAAGAAAATCAACTCTAAATATTCATTGAAAGAGCTACTGATGCTGAAGCTACAATACTTTGGCCACCTGATGTGAAGAGATGTATATTTAGTTCATGAATTTAAATGGGCTTTAAAAGTCATTAATAAAGAACATATTTGGATATTAAAATATTGCAAAATTAAGGAAGTTGATATGTACCAGAAAGCCTTTATTTCCCATCCTTTATTCAGTAAACATACTGTTGTAAGAATTACATCTTTCAAATATCTCTCAAAGGAACTCATTTTAATCTTTAGTTTTTGCTACATAAGAAACAACTTCAAAATGTATTTATTTAGTTCATGATCGTGTGGGTCAGCATTTTGGGCTAAGGTCAAGCATCTGGTTCTTCTGAGTTCAGCTGCCTTACGTATCTACAGTCAGCTGGGATGACTCATTTCTACAACACACATTCTTATCCTCTAGGAAGTTAGCCTACACATTCATGGGTCAGAGTTTAGCAACAGTACAAATAATCGAGACTCTCTTGAGACCTGGACTTGGATTTAGAGAGTGTCACTTCTGCCACATTCTTTTAGCCAATGTAAATCATATGACCAGCTTAGATTGAACAGGTAAGACAGTAGAATCCATCTCTTGATGGGTAAAACCTCCGAGTAACATGGTTGGTGTCATTCAGGTAGTGAATGATGTCTGACTCCGATCCCATGAACTGCAGCTTCCCTGGTATTCACTATCTCCCAGAGTTTGATCAGACTCTTATAATTAGCTCAGATATGGCAAAAAGCAAAGAGGAATGAAAGAGACTCTTTATGAGGGTGAAAGAGGAGGGTGAAAATGCTGGCTTAAAACTCAACATTCAAAAAACCAAGATCATGGCATCGCATTCCATCTTTTCATGGTAAATAAATGGCAAACAACAGAACCAGTGAAAAATTTCATTATTTTGGCCTCCAAAGTCACTGTGGATAGCTGCAGCCATGAAATTAAAAGATCTTGCTCCTTGGAAGAAAAGTTATGACAAACCTAGACAGTGTATTAAAAACCAGATGCATTACTTAGCCTGATAAAATTCAAAGCTATAACTTTTCCAGTAGTCATGTATGGATGGGAGAGTTGGACCATAAAGAAGGCTAAGCACTGAAGAATTGATACTTTCAAACTGTGGTGTTAGAGGAGACCCTTGAGAGTTCCTTGGACTGCAAGGAGATCAAAGTAGTCAATCCTAAAGAAAATCAACTCTAAATATTCATTGAAAAGATTGCTACTGATGCTGAAGCTACAATACTTTGGCCACCTGATGTGAAGAGATGACTCACTGGAAAAGACCCTGATGCTGGGAAAGATTGAAGGTAGGAGGAAAAGGGCACGACAGAGGATGAGATGATTGGATGACATCACAGACTCAATGGACATGAGTTTGAGCAAGCTCTGTTAAATGGTGAAGTACAGGGAAGATTGGTATGCTACAGTCTATTGGGGTCACAAAGACTTGGACACAACAGAGCTACTAAACAACATGGCCATTAAGTCAGTGGTGCTACCTAACCATCTCAACTTTTGCCACCACCCTGCCTTCTCTTCCTGCTCTCAATCTTTCCTAGCATCAGGGTCTCTTCCAGTGGGTCGGCTCTTCACATCAGGTGGACAAAGGATTGGAGCTTCAGCTTCAGAACCAGTGCTCCCAATGTATATGCAGAGTTGATTACCATTAGGATTGACTGCTTCGATCTCCTTGCTCTCTAGGAGACTCTCAAGAGTCTTCTCCAGTACCAGAATTAGAAAGCATCAGTTCTTCACCTCTCAGTCTTTTTTACAGCAACTCTCACATCCATACATATAACATGGTAAGAATATGTTTATAAAAAGGACAACAATAGAGCCAGTTCTTCATACAATCTACTATATCAATTTTAAGAGATCCATAAAGCTACTCTATGTCAATTTTCAACTCAAGAAAGAGATTATACAAGTTTGTAAGAAGGAATAAGAAAATGTATGGGAAAATATCTAAATACACAAGGAGGGAGACTTTTTTCAGTGATGACAGGAAGAAATGGAAAACGCTGGGTGCTAAAAAGTATAAAGAGCACTTCAGTCTCCACTGTGTAGTTATACAGGGTTTAACTAGGAGTAATGGAGAGTGAAATTGAGAAAAAGGAAACTTGGGCAGAATTCAATGAAAATTCGAAGAGCAAAGATTATTTTTCTACAGAATAATCTTGCAGACAAAGCAACTTATTGTGTATTGCATAAGCATGTGAAAAAACCTTATAGAAACATACTTTTTATACTATAAAGAAGAAACTATACACTGCAGTACTGACTAGTTTCTTTGGCTTTCTGCTGTTCTTTACTTATCTGCTGATATCACCAGCTTTCAAAGTATATCATCACTTTCCCCTCCATGTTCACATTTGGACTGGCTGTATTTGCATCATACCTGGTGTGCTATAATATAACAACACTCCTGTCAGCCACCCTGTTGCTTTCATTTCTACTCCCTACACAGTACTGAGAACTGAATTCCAATAGTATCTTGGGGTTACAGTTTCATTAAAAATGCTGTGCTTTGCTTGGATCATAATTTCCAGCCAATGAAAAATTTATTTGGCTCTGATCATACGCTACATGTCAGAATAAAAACTAGTTTTTTAAATTAATCTCCAAAATATGCAAGCAGCTCAGACTACTCAATACCAAAAAAATGAGCAACCCAATCAAAAAATGGGAAAAAGGCCTGAACAGACATCCCTTTAAAGAAGACATACAGATGGCCAACAAACATATGAAAAGATGCTCAGCATCACTCATTATTATAGAAATGCAGATCAAAACTACAATGAGATACCATCTCACACCAGTTTGAATGGCCATCATCCAATAAATGCTGAAGGGAGTGTGGAGAAAAGGGAATCCTCTTGCACTGTGGTGGGAATGCGAACTGATATAGCCACTAAGGAATACAGTGTGGAGATTCCTCAAAAAACTAGAAATAGAAACACCCTATGACCCAGCAATCCCACTACTAGGTATATACCCTGAGGAAATCAAAATTGAGAAAGACACATGCACACCATTGTTCATTGCAGCACTATTTGCAATAGCTAGAACATGGGAGCAACCTAGATGTCCATCAACAAATGAACGGATAAAGAAAGTGTGGTACATATATACAGTGGAATATTACTCAGCCATAAAAAGAAATACATTTGAATCAGCCCTAATGAGGTAGATGATTCTAGAATATATTCTACAGAGTGGGGTATGTCAGAGAGAGAAAGATTAATATGGTATACTGACGTACATGTATGGAATCTAGAAAGTCGGTGCTGATAAATGAATATGCAGAACAGCAATGGAGAGGCAGACATGGAGAACAGTCTTATGGACACTGATGCGAGGGAGGGGAATATGCTGTGGGACTAGAAAATCTCAAGCAGGGGCTCTGTGGCTTCCTGGAGGGATAGGGTCAGGAGGGGGATGGGGGCAGGCTTGAGAGGGGAAGGGAACATATGTATACCTATGGCAGATTTGAGTCACTATGTGGCAGCAAACAACAAAACCCTGTAAAAAATAATAATTTTTTTAAAAAGCCAACTTGTTTATATAAAATATTACTTTTCAACTGGATAATTTTTTTTATCCATTCCAAAGAATTTTCTCACCTATTATTTCATTGTATATCTGTGAGTTGGCTAAGCGGATGTCTTCTTCCTTCTATACATGTGGAAACTAGTGCACTGTGAACTGTTTGGGGGTGACTATGTCATGGAGCAGTTACCTAATGTGAGACTTGAACACTGAAAAGTTGATGCCTTTTAACTGTGGTATTGGAGAAGACTCTTGAGAATCCCTTGGACTGTAAGGAGATCAAACGTGTCAATCCTAGAGGAAATTAATCCTGAATATTCATTGGAATATGGAAGGAATGATGCTAAAGTTGAAGCTCCAATACTTTGGCCACCTGATGAGAAGAGACGACTCATTGGAAAAGACTCTAATGTTGGGAAAAATAGAAAGCAAAAGCAGAAAGGAATGATGGAGGATGAGATGGTTAGATGGCATCACTGAGTCAATGGACATGAGTTTGAGCAAGCTCCAGAGGACGGTAAAGGATAGTGAAGCCTGGCATGCAGCAGTCCATGGGCTGGCAGAGTTGGACATGACTGAGCAACTGAACTATCCAGTAGAAGCAAAAAAAGATTAAAACTGCAAGTCCTGTGAAAGAAATAGCAAGTGTATCTGTCACTATTCTGTTTGAATTGTACAGACCAATAACTTGATCTTCAAATTACCCTTTGATCAAAAAAATATTTGCCTATATGGGTGGACCATCCTCCCAAGGAAAATGTGCTCTTCCTTCTGCCAGCTTTTTCCTTTCCTCCGAATGTTCTTCAATACCCAACTTCATCAAGAAATTGCCTCAGAGACTCCTTGGTTATAAAATGAAAATGCAGAACAGCAATGGAGAGGCAGACATGGAGAACAGTCTTATGGACACTGATGCGAGGGAGGGGAATATGCTGTGGGACTAGAAAATCTCAAGCAGGGGCTCTGTGGCTTCCTGGAGGGATAGGGTCAGGAGGGGGATGGGGGCAGGCTTGAGAGGGGAAGGGAACATATGTATACCTATGGCAGATTTGAGTCACTATGTGGCAGCAAACAACAAAACCCTGTAAAAAATAATAATTTTTTTAAAAAGCCAACTTGTTTATATAAAATATTACTTTTCAACTGGATAATTTTTTTTATCCATTCCAAAGAATTTTCTCACCTATTATTTCATTGTATATCTGTGAGTTGGCTAAGCGGATGTCTTCTTCCTTCTATACATGTGGAAACTAGTGCACTGTGAACTGTTTGGGGGTGACTATGTCATGGAGCAGTTACCTAATGTGAGACTTGAACACTGAAAAGTTGATGCCTTTTAACTGTGGTATTGGAGAAGACTCTTGAGAATCCCTTGGACTGTAAGGAGATCAAACGTGTCAATCCTAGAGGAAATTAATCCTGAATATTCATTGGAATATGGAAGGAATGATGCTAAAGTTGAAGCTCCAATACTTTGGCCACCTGATGAGAAGAGACGACTCATTGGAAAAGACTCTAATGTTGGGAAAAATAGAAAGCAAAAGCAGAAAGGAATGATGGAGGATGAGATGGTTAGATGGCATCACTGAGTCAATGGACATGAGTTTGAGCAAGCTCCAGAGGACGGTAAAGGATAGTGAAGCCTGGCATGCAGCAGTCCATGGGCTGGCAGAGTTGGACATGACTGAGCAACTGAACTATCCAGTAGAAGCAAAAAAAGATTAAAACTGCAAGTCCTGTGAAAGAAATAGCAAGTGTATCTGTCACTATTCTGTTTGAATTGTACAGACCAATAACTTGATCTTCAAATTACCCTTTGATCAAAAAAATATTTGCCTATATGGGTGGACCATCCTCCCAAGGAAAATGTGCTCTTCCTTCTGCCAGCTTTTTCCTTTCCTCCGAATGTTCTTCAATACCCAACTTCATCAAGAAATTGCCTCAGAGACTCCTTGGTTATAAAATGAAAAGGCTTTACATTTACAGCTCTCATTAAAAAAAACATCTTATAGATTTGACTTGATCCTTGAATGATGGTTCAGTGACCGTTTTATCCTACATCACAGAAAAGGATCTGGTAGGACTTCAAAAGCTAAAGTGATTTCTATGCTCATAATGAGTAGAAGAGCCCATATTGTGAGTGAAACAACCAGGAAGCTTCCTTTTACAAGTCATTGACTCTAATCAGTCATCATAGTTTCTTCTTAGTGCCTGTGAGCATCAGTGTGCTTTCTATTTTCATATATAACTTTTCATGGACCATGTTCTGTCCAAAGCTATGAGGTGAATTGTTCCTGTCTCCCCATTTCTATGTTGAAGTCCCAACTCTCTGTACCTCAATGTGACCATATTTGGAGATAAGACCTTTCAAGAGGTGATTAAATTAAAATGGAGTCTTGGGCTTCCCCTGGTGGTCCAGTGGGTAAGGACACCGCCTTGCAGTGCAAGGGGCGCTGGTTCGAGCCCTGGCCTGGGAAGATCCTACGTGTTGCGGAGCGGCTGGACTGATGTGTCCAATCACTGAGCCGGAGCTCTGGAGCGCATGCGCCCAGAGCTGGCGCTCTGTAACGACAGATGCCACGGCGATGGGAGGCCCACAGGAGCCAAAGAACAAAGATGGATGAAAATAGAGAAATGAAAGACCAATAGAAGTGGCCCACCCACTCCTCTCCCTCCCCAACCCGACCCCCTCTCAAAGTAAATAAATAAATAAATCTTTAAAAAAAAAAAAATGGAGTCTTTAGGGTGGGGTCCTCACCCAATATAACTGGTGTGTGTATAAGAAGGGAGCACCAGGGAAGAACATGTGAAGTCATGGCAAGAAAGCAGCCGTCTTCAGACCACAGAGAGAAATCTAGCCTGCCATCTCCTTGATCTTGAACTTCTGACCTCTAGAACTGTGAGGAAATAAATTTCTGTTCTTTAAGTCAATGGCATTTTGTAATGATAACCCAAGCAGACAATTGTTGTTGTTCAGTTGCTAAGTCATGTCCAACTCTTTGCAACACCATGGACTGTAACCTACCAGGATTTTTTTGCAGTTTGCTCAGACTTATGTTCATTGTGACAAAAATGCCATCAAAACATCTCTTCCTCTGTCCCCTTCTCCTCCTGTATTCAATCTTTCTCAGCATCAGGATCTTTCCCAATGAGTCAGCTTTTCACATCAGGTGGCCAAATTATCAGAGCCTTTTTTAGCTTTTCAGAAAAGGATCTGGTAGGACTTCAAAAGCTAAAGTGATTTCTATATATAAACCTTTGTGAGTGAAACAACCAGGAAGCTTTTTACAAGTCATTGACTCTAATCAGTCATCATAGTTTCTTCTTAGTGCCTGTGAGCATCAGTGTGCTTTCTATTTTCATATATAACTTTTCATGGACCATGTTCTGTCCAAAGCTATGAGGTGAATTGTTCCTGTCTCCCCATTTCTATGTTGAAGTCCCAACTCTCTGTACCTCAATGTGACCATATTTGGAGATAAGACCTTTCAAGAGGTGATTAAATTAAAATGGAGTCTTGGGCTTCCCCTGGTGGTCCAGTGGGTAAGGACACCGCCTTGCAGTGCAAGGGGCGCTGGTTCGAGCCCTGGCCTGGGAAGATCCTACGTGTTGCGGAGCGGCTGGACTGATGTGTACAATCACTGAGCCGGAGCTCTGGAGCGCATGCGCCCAGAGCTGGCGCTCTGTAACGACAGACGCCACGGCGATGGGAGGCCCACAGGAGCCAAAGAACAAAGATGGATGAAAATAGAGAAATGAAAGACCAATAGAAGTGGCCCACCCACTCCCCTCCCTCCCCAACCCGACCCCCTCTCAAAGTAAATAAATAAATAAATCTTTAAAAAAAAAAAATGGAGTCTTTAGGGTGGGGTCCTCACCCAATATAACTGGTGTGTGTATAAGAAGGGAGCACCAGGGAAGAACATGTGAAGTCATGGCAAGAAAGCAGCCGTCTTCAGACCACAGAGAGAAATCTAGCCTGCCATCTCCTTGATCTTGAACTTCTGACCTCTAGAACTGTGAGGAAATAAATTTCTGTTCTTTAAGTCAATGGCATTTTGTAATGATAACCCAAGCAGACAATTGTTGTTGTTCAGTTGCTAAGTCATGTCCAACTCTTTGCAACACCATGGACTGTAACCTACCAGGATTTTTTTGCAGTTTGCTCAGACTTATGTTCATTGTGACAAAAATGCCATCAAAACATCTCTTCCTCTGTCCCCTTTCTCCTCCTGTATTCAATCTTTCTCAGCATCAGGATCTTTCCCAATGAGTCAGCTTTTCACATCAGGTGGCCAAATTATCAGAGCTTCAGCTTCAGCATTGGTCTTTCCAATGGATGTTTAAGATTGATTTCCTTTAGGATTGACTGGTTTGATTTCACTTCTGTCTAAGGGACTCTCAGGAGTCTTCTCCAACACCACAATATGACCATGCTTCTTATTCCTTCAGTGTTATTTTATTTTATTTTTAAAGATTTATTTATTTATTTATTTAGGGCGGGGGTCGGGTTGGGGAGGGAGGGGAGTGGGCGGGCCACTTCTATTGGTCTTTCATTTCTCTATTTTCATCCATCTTTGTTCTTTGGCTCCTGTGGGCCTCCCATCGCAGAGGCGTCTGTTGTCACAGAGCGCCGGCTCTGGGCGCATGCGCTCCAGAGCTCCGGCTCCGTAATTGGACACATCGGTCCAGCCGCTCCGCAGCACGTGAGATCTTCCCACGCCAGGGATCTAACCGGTGCTCCTTGCACTGCAAGGTGGTGTCCTTACCCACTGGACCACCATGGGAAGCCCCCAGTATTATTTTAGAACTCATAACTGTACTGTGGTAATTTCTTAGTCTTTTTCTTAACATAAAAATGTCACGGAGTGTTTTCCGAAATCTCAACAAATCAAAAAGAAAATGTCCAAGCCTCTGTCACATATTTCTTCAATATAAATTCATCAAATGAGCTTAAACATCTGTTAAGGATTTTAGGTAAGAAAATGAAAAAAAAAAAAAAAGAAAAGAAAAAAAAAAACGAAATTTGCTAGGAAAGTGTTTTATATTACCACTCTGAAGCTTATGGCTCTTAGGCCACCAAAGATAAAATTTCAGGCATCTCTGCAATATTTAAATGCTTATTAGGAGCTAGAAAAGTGTTGAGGTAGAACATGGCATCTGCTGTGTGACCACAGTAACAAAGTAAGTCGCCAAAATAGAATTTGTTCCTTCCTGCCTATGTGTCTTTTCTCTTTCATTCTGGAAGCACACAATTCGACCAGTAGGTAAATTGCCAAAACTAAAAATAGGCAGAATATGCATGGCACAATGCTAAGCCAGGCTTGGTAAAATCTATTCAGTCCTCCTTTTTTGGTGCCAATGCCTTTATTGCTTCCTTATCATGTTTGAAGTGCTGTATTGACTTTTTCCCAGACCTGAAAGAACTGGGTCATTCAAGAAGAATGAGTTCTTGAAATATGGGAACACATGAGACATAGTATAATAGTTCTTATAGTATCAGAGCTCTGGCAAAGGATTAGAGGGGAAATAAGTCAAACCAATGCCATTCACACTTGCTGGATTTTTGGTCAATTACTGTGCCAAATATTTGGCAGAGTGGTGATGAATGAGAATCTTTAGAAAGCACTAAAAGCTGTTTTATTCTGAGATCCATTCAGTACATGAGCAAAACATAATTCGATAATTGGCAGTCATAGTCTATAAAATAGACAATCACAGAGCTACTAGTCTTCAGTTAAGTATTGGCAGATAGCATGGTGGATGCATGTACAAGTACATTTGCTTTAAGGAAGTCTGGCCATGGCCTGGACTGCACCTCTGATCTTGTGTGCTGCTCTCTGGTCAGGAGGACTGAATCACTCCAGGGGACTGGATCCCTATGAATGGTTTTTGGAACTAACTCCATGGGAGCTAGCCAAAATAAATCCTGTATTCCTTTCTTGCAACAGAGAAATTTTGGGGGTTACACTAGAAATCAAATGGACTTCTAGACTTGGTAGAAGTTAGGACCAGAGATAATCCTCTTTCAGATGTAGAATCAAATCTCAGATTTCCCCAAGGACCAAACCAGCATGTTAAATTAAGGCTAGAGGGTGGAGGCAGGTGGAGGTGAAGCATGTTCTGGAATCTCACTCAAAACAGGAAAAAAATCTTTAATCAAGAATCCATCCTATCAATGCCTGTAAATGTACTTTTCTACTGTCACTCTGATGTCCCAGAATGACTCAACATTTGTGAGCTGAATTCATTTCTGCTGCCCTTCAAGATTTCTGTGTGGAAGGTAGCAGATAAGAGGCAAGGGCATACCCTCTACCTGAAACGGAACATTCTTTCCACTCTCTCCACCTCATCAATATGGAGAAGACCATGGTAGCTGAGGGAGGATTATGATCTGAAAGGGAGGAAAATATGGAGCTACCCTCTCTGCCTTAAAGCTTCAAAGTACATATAAATAATTCAAAACTTAGATTATCAACTTGTTCACAAAGTTAACTTTTGCTAGAATTCTAGTGTGCCTGTATAAATAAAAGAACTTCTTTTCTCAAAGAGAATTGGAAAACACAGAGGGCTATTTTCAGATTTATTTTCTGCAAAGAACTTTAAGATCTTTGTAGATATTTTACCTTATAAAAGTAATGTGTGGTCCCTATAAAAGAAATTTTAGACAATGCAAAAGGATGTAAAGTAGAACATATGATACTGTCCTCTCCCTACTTTGATTTTTAATTCTGAATCTAATTCTCTAGGGACTAACTGGTAACAATTTGATGTATAACCCTATGCAAATGTCCCTGTGGATTTACAAATATTTACCCCATATCCATGGAGAAGGAAATGGTTAAGTATTGGCAGATAGCATGGTGGATGCATGTACAAGTACATTTGCTTTAAGGAAGTCTGGCCATGGCCTGGACTGCACCTCTGATCTTGTGTGCTGCTCTCTGGTCAGGAGGACTGAATCACTCCAGGGGACTGGATCCCTATGAATGGTTTTTGGAACTAACTCCATGGGAGCTAGCCAAAATAAATCCTGTATTCCTTTCTTGCAACAGAGAAATTTTGGGGGTTACACTAGAAATCAAATGGACTTCTAGACTTGGTAGAAGTTAGGACCAGAGATAATCCTCTTTCAGATGTAGAATCAAATCTCAGATTTCCCCAAGGACCAAACCAGCATGTTAAATTAAGGCTAGAGGGTGGAGGCAGGTGGAGGTGAAGCATGTTCTGGAATCTCACTCAAAACAGGAAAAAAATCTTTAATCAAGAATCCATCCTATCAATGCCTGTAAATGTACTTTTCTACTGTCACTCTGATGTCCCAGAATGACTCAACATTTGTGAGCTGAATTCATTTCTGCTGCCCTTCAAGATTTCTGTGTGGAAGGTAGCAGATAAGAGGCAAGGGCATACCCTCTACCTGAAACGGAACATTCTTTCCACTCTCTCCACCTCATCAATATGGAGAAGACCATGGTAGCTGAGGGAGGATTATGATCTGAAAGGGAGGAAAATATGGAGCTACCCTCTCTGCCTTAAAGCTTCAAAGTACATATAAATAATTCAAAACTTAGATTATCAACTCGTTCACAAAGTTAACTTTTGCTAGAATTCTAGTGTGCCTGTATAAATAAAAGAACTTCTTTTCTCAAAGAGAATTGGAAAACACAGAGGGCTATTTTCAGATTTATTTTCTGCAAAGAACTTTAAGATCTTTGTAGATATTTTACCTTATAAAAGTAATGTGTGGTCCCTATAAAAGAAATTTTAGACAATGCAAAAGGATGTAAAGTAGAACATATGATACTGTCCTCTCCCTACTTTGATTTTTAATTCTGAATCTAATTCTCTAGGGACTAACTGGTAACAATTTGATGTATAACCCTATGCAAATGTCCCTGTGGATTTACAAATATTTACCCCATATCCATGGAGAAGGAAATGGCAACCCATTCCAGTATTTTTGTGTGGTCAGTCACATGGACTGACACCCTTGTGGTCTATAGTCCATGGGGTATCAAATGTTGGATACAACTTAGTGATTAAACTACCACCACCACCACCACCACCATCTCATATCCAATTGAATTATTATAGTTAGATTATATAGTAGAGAATATACTATTACTTTTTCATTTAGCAATTGACCATGAACCTTTTCCAAAACAGAGTATGTAGATCTACTTCAATATTTTTAACCACTGCATAGTATTCTAGTATGTGCATTGTAGTAAGACTTGTCTAACCAATTCCTAAAGATAAAAATTGGTTTCTCCAAATTTCTGTAGCTATAAGAACACAAATACTGTGCTTACACATCTAAACCTGCGTTACCTATTCTTTTCTTTTACAGACTTATTCCTAACATTGCAATTTATAGTTAAGTGGGCATTAGCAATTAAACTATTGATGTATGTTGACAAATTCCTCCCTAAAAGGTTATACTGAGGGAATTCTCTAGTAGTCTGGTGCATAGGACTCTGGGTTCTCACTGCCAAGGGCCAAAGTTCGATTCCTGGTTGGGGAGCTATGTTCCCACAAGTGTAAAAAAAAAAAAAAAAAAAGAAGAAGGTTCTGCAGAATTCATTAACAATTCATGCATTAGTATGAATGCTCAGTTACTCCACTCTCATCCAAGTTAAAATGTACATGTCTTCGCAGTTTGACACTTTATTTGTTCAGTGAAATTGAACTTATTTAATGTTGGGTATTTGTACCTTCTATTCCATGCACATAGCTTCTGCCCATTTAAAAAGATTTTTATTATATTAATATGTAAGATCCTTTTATTTAAAGGACATTAAACATTTAATGTGGTATGTGTTGTAGAATACATTTTGTTATTAAGATTGGGTAACTATTTGTGAGTTTATCCTTATAAAAGTAATGTGTGGTCCCTATAAAAGAAATTTTAGACAATGCAAAAGGATGTAAAGTAGACCATATGATACTGTCCTCTCCCTCCTTTGATTTTTAATTCTGAATCTAATTCTCTAGGGACTAACTGGTAACAATTTGATGTATAACCCTATGCAAATGTCCCTGTGGATTTACAAATATTTACCCCATATCCATGGAGAAGGAAATGGCAACCCATTCCAGTATTTTTGTGTGGTCAGTCACATGGACTGACACCCTTGTGGTCTATAGTCCATGGGGTATCAAATGTTGGATACAACTTAGTGATTAAACTACCACCACCACCACCACCACCATCTCATATCCAATTGAATTATTATAGTTAGATTATATAGTAGAGAATATACTATTACTTTTTCATTTAGCAATTGACCATGAACCTTTTCCAAAACAGAGTATGTAGATCTACTTCAATATTTTTAACCACTGCATAGTATTCTAGTATGTGCATTGTAGTAAGACTTGTCTAACCAATTCCTAAAGATAAAAATTGGTTTCTCCAAATTTCTGTAGCTATAAGAACACAAATACTGTGCTTACACATCTAAACCTGCGTTACCTATTCTTTTCTTTTACAGACTTATTCCTAACATTGCAATTTATAGTTAAGTGGGCATTAGCAATTAAACTATTGATGTATGTTGACAAATTCCTCCCTAAAAGGTTATACTGAGGGAATTCTCTAGTAGTCTGGTGCATAGGACTCTGGGTTCTCACTGCCAAGGGCCAAAGTTCGATTCCTGGTTGGGGAGCTATGTTCCCACAAGTGTAAAAAAAAAAAAAAAAAAGAAGAAGGTTCTGCAGAATTCATTAACAATTCATGCATTAGTATGAATGCTCAGTTACTCCACTCTCATCCAAGTTAAAATGTACATGTCTTCGCAGTTTGACACTTTATTTGTTCAGTGAAATTGAACTTATTTAATGTTGGGTATTTGTACCTTCTATTCCATGCACATAGCTTCTGCCCATTTAAAAATGATTTTTATTATATTAATATGTAAGATCCTTTTATTTAAAGGACATTAAACATTTAATGTGGTATGTGTTGTAGAATACATTTTGTTATTAAGATTTGGGGAGTATTTTGATTCATGTGGAAGTTTTAAATTGGGATGTACTAAAACTGAATCTGTTTTCTTCTTTATGGCTTCTAGATTTTGTGTCAAGCTTGAGAAATTCTTACCTAATCCAAGATTATCATGATATGTGATTGCATCTCATCTCAATACTTCTACTTGTTTTTTTTTAAAGAACATTTAAACCTATAACTCACCTGGAATTCATTCTGGTATTAACTTTAAGGCAGAAATCCAGTTGTATCATTATTATTTATTAAGTGGCTATGTTAACGCAAAAAACATCAGAGGCTAAATAATGATCATTTTCCCAGTGATTTGCAATGTCATCTTTATCACATAGTCAACTCCAGCAAAGGTTTTCATCTGTTTGTTGATTATTCTGCACCATTGAATTATCTCTTCTCTTACTGTTACCATGCTATTTTAATTAATGTATCTTTATGAAAAAAATTAGAATCTGACATGAATAGTTCCTTTGGATTATTCTTTCTTTCCAGCATTTCTCATCCAAGTCCTAGATATTTATACTTCTAGATGAAATTCACGAAGCTTTTAAAAAGCTGTGTTGTGATTCACATTGGAATTTTATTTACTTTAGAGATTAATTTAAGTTGAATTTTTGTCATGACAATATTGAATCTTTCTGTACAAGAATAGGAGTCGTCTCTTGTTTTAAAAGGCACTATTTCTACCACTTGCAGTTTATCATTTTCTTAAATGAGGAGCTAAGCATTTTTTTTTTCTATATTCCTAGATATTTTCATTGTTTCTCTGCTGGAAGAAGCAACTAGAATATTTATATTGAATCATCATTGCTAACTGCTTATTGACACTCATGGTAATTTTTAACTGAAATTCAACTAAATTTGTAAAATGCCATTGATGGGAATTCCGTGATGGTCCAGCACCCTGTGCTTCCACTGCAGGGGACGCCTGAATTTGATCCCCAGACAGGGAGCTAAAATCTCACAAGCCATGTGGCAGCGCCAAAAGTACAAATAAAATCCATGTAGTAAATACTACTTTATTTCTTCCAAGCATGCAGTCACAATATAATCTGCAAATGACCCACCTCACTTGAATATAAACTCCAAGAGGGAAACCAGTTCATCTTTATATGACAGTACAATCAGTCTCCACAGAATCCACAGATGATTGATCCCAGGACTCCCCTGGGTACCAAAAGCCACAGATGGTCAAGTCCTTAGATAAAATAGATAGTATTACTTGCATATAACCACCACACATATTCCCATATAATGTACACTTCAAATCATTTCTAGATTACTTATAATACAGAATATAATGTAAAAGCTGGTAAATAGTTACAAATACAGTGTGAATGCTATATAAATAATGGATGGCATATAGCAAATTCATGTTTTGCTTTTGGGAAATTTCTGAAATTATTATCTAAATAGTTTTGATTGGCTAAATATTTTAGTTTGGCTAAATTGGCAGATGTACAACTCTTGAATATGGAGGAAGGACTGTATATCCTAAGAACCTTATTATATGGCCAACAGTTAATAGGCTGTCAATCAATATTTGTGGAGTAAACGGTTGAAATAACATTTTCTCCTTTGTGCCAAACTTTTACATGTTTTAACATTGTCAATAATAGTGAGTATCACTGTTATATTTCTGACTTTAATTGCAGTACTTCAAGTGCTTCACTGTTCATCATGCACCTATCAGTTGAAATCCACTTTTTTTCATGTGAAGGAAATTTCTCTCTATTCTTTTTTCTCTAAGACTTTTTCTTCTTGAATCAGGAGTGTGTAATGGAATTTTTCAAATGTCATATCAGCATATGTTGAAGCCATCATTTGTTATTTTCACTTTTAATTCATTAATATGCTGAATATTATTAATGCATTTTAAAACATTGAATCAGTTTCAATTTCTGGGTTGAATCCCAATTGGCCATGATGAATTATTCTTTTAATGTACTTCTGAATTCTATTTCCTAATATTTTACTTAGAATTTGCATCAATATTCCGTGATGGTCCAGCACCCTGTGCTTCCACTGCAGGGGACGCCTGAATTTGATCCCCAGACAGGGAGCTAAAATCTCACAAGCCATGTGGCAGCGCCAAAAGTACAAATAAAATCCATGTAGTAAATACTACTTTATTTCTTCCAAGCATGCAGTCACAATATAATCTGCAAATGACCCACCTCACTTGAATATAAACTCCAAGAGGGAAACCAGTTCATCTTTATATGACAGTACAATCAGTCTCCACAGAATCCACAGATGATTGATCCCAGGACTCCCCTGGGTACCAAAAGCCACAGATGGTCAAGTCCTTAGATAAAATAGATAGTATTACTTGCATATAACCACCACACATATTCCCATATAATGTACACTTCAAATCATTTCTAGATTACTTATAATACAGAATATAATGTAAAAGCTGGTAAATAGTTACAAATACAGTGTGAATGCTATATAAATAATGGATGGCATATAGCAAATTCATGTTTTGCTTTTGGGAAATTTCTGAAATTATTATCTAAATAGTTTTGATTGGTTAAATATTTTAGTTTGGCTAAATTGGCAGATGTACAACTCTTGAATATGGAGGAAGGACTGTATATCCTAAGAACCTTATTATATGGCCAACAGTTAATAGGCTGTCAATCAATATTTGTGGAGTAAACGGTTGAAATAACATTTTCTCCTTTGTGCCAAACTTTTACATGTTTTAACATTGTCAATAATAGTGAGTATCACTGTTATATTTCTGACTTTAATTGCAGTACTTCAAGTGCTTCACTGTTCATCATGCACCTATCAGTTGAAATCCACTTTTTTTCATGTGAAGGAAATTTCTCTCTATTCTTTTTTCTCTAAGACTTTTTCTTCTTGAATCAGGAGTGTGTAATGGAATTTTTCAAATGTCATATCAGCATATGTTGAAGCCATCATTTGTTATTTTCACTTTTAATTCATTAATATGCTGAATATTATTAATGCATTTTAAAACATTGAATCAGTTTCAATTTCTGGGTTGAATCCCAATTGGCCATGATGAATTATTCTTTTAATGTACTTCTGAATTCTATTTCCTAATATTTTACTTAGAATTTGCATCAATATTCCCAAATGAGATCAGTCTTTAGTTTTCTTTTTGGTATCGTTTTTGGATATCAGAATGATGGGCAGACAGAAAAGTAGGAAGTTTACTTTTGTTGTGTTACAGAACATTTCAAATATTCTGTAAACCTATCATTATGGACTTGGAGCGCTCCTTCTCCCAACTTACTTAGTCTGAAGAAAAAATAATTTCAGTCCCTTTAAGAGGAAATCTTTGCTTTCCCAGATTTGTCTATTGTCCTGGCATATAGCCTTTTCAGGTTTGGCAAGATTTTTGTGTCTTCTGCCCCCTCCTTCCACCTCCAGACAAGAGAACTTCTAAAATTGCAATGTGTGTAGGGCTTCCCTGGTGGTCCAGTGGGTAAAGAGTCCGCCTTGCAGTGCAAGGGGCACTAGTTCGATCCATGGCCCAGGAAGATCCCGCATGCAGTGGAGCCATTGGGCCAGTCTGTCCAGTTACGGGCCAGCACTCTAGAGCGCGTGCACCCAGAGCCGGGTGCTCTGCAACGAGAGAGGCCATTGCGATGGGAGGCCCACACAGGCCAAAGAATTAAGATGGATCAAAATAAATAAATAGAAAACCAATAAAAGAGGCCGAAAACGAAAGTACTATGTGTGTAGATATACTTGAGTACTTGAGGAAATTTTCCTTCCTAGTTCATATTAAATTTGAGTTTCATCTTCTGATTCTCCTTTCTGTGTGCCACGTGTTTATTTTTATATCTGGTTGGTATAAATATATGTCAATTTTATTGAAGATTTTGATTAAACACTAAACTTTTGCTATTATTAAACATTTAAAGAGCTTTCTACTAGAGAAGATTGTGTCTCATTCAACTTTGTTACATTCATTGCAATAATTTTGAAGCACAGTTTTTATCATTTGAGAGGTGCAAGGTAAAATCTGAGTGGTGTGACAAAAAAGACACTGTATTCTGATGCATATTATTCTGACACTGTGACAGCATCTACAGACCCTGTAAAATAGAGTGGATCATTTAAATCTAAATTTTGAGACAAATTCTTCTCTATTCTCCCCTGTCAACAGTGCCAGCAGGTGGGGATGATGCTGACTTCTGTATTCCATAATGCCAGAGTATTGAGATGTTATTAAATACAAAAATATTTTGTTGTTGTAATTTTTGTTTTTTCTCTGGAAATTTTTAAAACTATTTGACATCTAGATCATAGCTAATTATTGAAGAGCAAATAGGAAGTTTACTTTTGTTGTGTTACAGAACATTTCAAATATTCTGTAAACCTATCATTATGGACTTGGAGCGCTCCTTCTCCCAACTTACTTAGTCTGAAGAAAAAATAATTTCAGTCCCTTTAAGAGGAAATCTTTGCTTTCCCAGATTTGTCTATTGTCCTGGCATATAGCCTTTTCAGGTTTGGCAAGATTTTTGTGTCTTCTGCCCCCTCCTTCCACCTCCAGACAAGAGAACTTCTAAAATTGCAATGTGTGTAGGGCTTCCCTGGTGGTCCAGTGGGTAAAGAGTCCGCCTTGCAGTGCAAGGGGCACTAGTTCGATCCATGGCCCAGGAAGATCCCGCATGCAGTGGAGCCATTGGGCCAGTCTGTCCAGTTACGGGCCAGCACTCTAGAGCGCGTGCACCCAGAGCCGGGTGCTCTGCAACGAGAGAGGCCATTGCGATGGGAGGCCCACACAGGCCAAAGAATTAAGATGGATCAAAATAAATAAATAGAAAACCAATAAAAGAGGCCGAAAACGAAAGTACTATGTGTGTAGATATACTTGAGTACTTGAGGAAATTTTCCTTCCTAGTTCATATTAAATTTGAGTTTCATCTTCTGATTCTCCTTTCTGTGTGCCACGTGTTTATTTTTATATCTGGTTGGTATAAATATATGTCAATTTTATTGAAGATTTTGATTAAACACTAAACTTTTGCTATTATTAAACATTTAAAGAGCTTTCTACTAGAGAAGATTGTGTCTCATTCAATTTTGTTACATTCATTGCAATAATTTTGAAGCACAGTTTTTATCATTTGAGAGGTGCAAGGTAAAATCTGAGTGGTGTGACAAAAAAGACACTGTATTCTGATGCATATTATTCTGACACTGTGACAGCATCTACAGACCCTGTAAAATAGAGTGGATCATTTAAATCTAAATTTTGAGACAAATTCTTCTCTATTCTCCCCTGTCAACAGTGCCAGCAGGTGGGGATGATGCTGACTTCTGTATTCCATAATGCCAGAGTATTGAGATGTTATTAAATACAAAAATATTTTGTTGTTGTAATGTTGTTACTCTGGAATTTTTAAAACTATGACATCTAGATCATAGCATTATATATGTTTTCAACTAGAACAAAAATGTATTCTTCCAAAAGCATCCTTCCATTTTTAGAACCCATCCAACGTATCTTACTGTTTTTATTTCAAGTACTTATATTATCAATGAAGTTGAGAAAATTATATCAGATGTCTATTCCTATTTTGTTGTGGAGCCAGTATGGGTTTCTCTTAAATTTTGAGGATTCCAAAGGTATTTCAGGAAGATTGGAGAAGCTCATGGGAAGATTAGGAAGGATAGTGTAGACAGGTGCTGGTAGGAGGTCACCAGACCCCAATTCAAGCCTTTGTCCTGTTGCTTGACCACCCCTGCCCCCAATGACTGGATTCTTGTTACTCTCATTTTTTTCTAATAGAACCAGGTCTAATCTCTAAGTTTTTCTCGCTATGATCATTTATTTTAACAAGGCATGCCTTTCTAATCATCCAACTGAATGAGACTCAGGTATGCAGGACAGAAGAAATTCAATCCTGGATCCTAACTTTTCCTACAGGGTATAACATATGATAACAGAGTACAGAAGACTGTGGCAGTGGTATGCCACTATTTAATATATCTATGCATTTTGTTCTCACTCTGAAATCACTAAACACTTTGAATGACAAGGTCAAACATTAAGTCTTTGGGCTTCTCTTGTTTGTATTTTCCAAATAGTATATATTAATGGGTAAAATCTAAAGTAGTTCTAGCGAGTCTGATAGCATTTTAGAAATGCTTAAGATATTGCTGACAAGTGTAAGCACAAAAGAGTAATTTTGGCCCAAATTGTTATATCAGAAAAATGTATTTAGAAAGGGAAACATAACTCTCTGCAACTTTATGCATAAATGATGTGATCTAAATGGAAGATGTAACCTATATGTGACTTCAATAAATTCTCAAAAACAAAATATAAATTTTGAGACAAATTCTTCTCTATTCTCCCCTGTCAACAGTGCCAGCAGGTGGGGATGATGCTGACTTCTGTATTCCATAATGCCAGAGTATTGAGATGTTATTAAATACAAAAATATTTTGTTGTTGTAATGTTGTTACTCTGGAATTTTTAAAACTATGACATCTAGATCATAGCATTATATATGTTTTCAACTAGAACAAAAATGTATTCTTCCAAAAGCATCCTTCCATTTTTAGAACCCATCCAACGTATCTTACTGTTTTTATTTCAAGTACTTATATTATCAATGAAGTTGAGAAAATTATATCAGATGTCTATTCCTATTTTGTTGTGGAGCCAGTATGGGTTTCTCTTAAATTTTGAGGATTCCAAAGGTATTTCAGGAAGATTGGAGAAGCTCATGGGAAGATTAGGAAGGATAGTGTAGACAGGTGCTGGTAGGAGGTCACCAGACCCCAATTCAAGCCTTTGTCCTGTTGCTTGACCACCCCTGCCCCCAATGACTGGATTCTTGTTACTCTCATTTTTTTCTAATAGAACCAGGTCTAATCTCTAAGTTTTTCTCGCTATGATCATTTATTTTAACAAGGCATGCCTTTCTAATCATCCAACTGAATGAGACTCAGGTATGCAGGACAGAAGAAATTCAATCCTGGATCCTAACTTTTCCTACAGGGTATAACATATGATAACAGAGTACAGAAGACTGTGGCAGTGGTATGCCACTATTTAATATATCTATGCATTTTGTTCTCACTCTGAAATCACTAAACACTTTGAATGACAAGGTCAAACATTAAGTCTTTGGGCTTCTCTTGTTTGTATTTTCCAAATAGTATATATTAATGGGTAAAATCTAAAGTAGTTCTAGCGAGTCTGATAGCATTTTAGAAATGCTTAAGATATTGCTGACAAGTGTAAGCACAAAAGAGTAATTTTGGCCCAAATTGTTATATCAGAAAAATGTATTTAGAAAGGGAAACATAACTCTCTGCAACTTTATGCATAAATGATGTGATCTAAATGGAAGATGTAACCTATATGTGACTTCAATAAATTCTCAAACATAAATTAACTTAACGAGAAGAAAAGGATATTTAAGATACAAGGGAGAGTGTTCTCCGGGCTAAGAGCCATGATAGACAAAAAAGAGACATGAAGAAGGAGAGACTGAAACGATTGAATGAGACACCAAAGGGTCAATGGAATGGAAATTTCACTAGTTTAACAACCAGGCCTGGTGGTATGTTGGAACCTCACTGAATTCTAGCTGAATTTAATCGGAGAGGAATGTAACTGGTTGCCCATATGTACAATGAGAGAGGATGACTTGACCTGAGTAAGAAAGACAAAAAGCTGGAAGAGGAAAGAGTCCTGTGTAGATGTTAAAGTGAGTGCAGAGTAAGGATTAGAAGTGGCAAAGGAGAGCAATAACAGAAGCAGTGATGGAATAGAGTGCTACCAGGGGAGACCACCCACAGAGGCTGGGTCCTCAGGGCACAGACAGACTTTACTAAAGCAGATTGAGAAGGAAGCATGTGGAGAAACGTTTGAGTTGCAAAGATAGGTTGTTAATAATGGAACCATAGTTCCCGGGGACAGAGGAGACCACTGAGAATTGGAAAAAATTGAAGACTTAAGCATAAAGCCTGTGGAGAACAGAGGGTGATGACCAATATCATAGTTGTTCACTGACAAAATCACATTTAGGAAAATATGGTCAATTTAGTCTCGTTGTGAGGGAAGTGGAAACTCTGCTTGATGCCCAGAAAAAAGTGAAAGTTTTAGTCACTCAGTCATGTCTAACTCTTTGGGATCCTAAGGATTGTTGCCCATTAGACTCCTCTGTTTATGGGGTTCTCCAGCAAAAATACTGGGGTGTACTGTAATTCATTCTTCAGGGGATCTTCTCAAAGCAGGGATCAGACTTATGTCTGAACTGCAGACAGATTCTTTACCATATGAGCCCAGAGGTCTTATCATTTAAGATGCTGAAGTGTCTGCCATATACAGAATCAGTATTCAACATCAGTGACTTAAAACTAGCAATCCTATAGAAGACTAAATGTAATTTCAGTTAACTCCATTTTACTTATGATTTACCCATTTGGTTTATAATAGGTACTCAGATATCACAGAAACTTACGTGGTCTTTGTTCTTGATTCTTTTGTTACCAGCTCCTAAAACCCTTTGAATCTGTTGAGTGGTAAGGGCTATAGAATTGTCTGATGCTCTAATGAGGTGGGCCTCCAAACGGCTTCAAGAGAGGGCTACTTATCAGAAATACCAATCCTTGATTAGAAACTGGGAACTTGTCTTCCCAGTCTCCAACCTCTGGGAAGGGGAGAGGGGCTGAAAATTGAGCTAATCATCAGGCAAATGATGGAATCAATCATGTCTACCTAATGAAGTCTCCATTAATATTTCCTCTGAGATGGTGTTTGGAGGATTTTTGATGAGCAATGCATCTGTGTGTTAGGAGAGTAACACACCCCAGTTCCATGAGATCCTGGAGACCCTTTCAGACATCACCCTCTGTACCTCTTTACCTGCTTCATTTGTATTCTTTATAATAAACTGGGAAGTGTAAGTAAAGTGTCTTCATGAATTCCATACCCATTTTAGCAGATTATTGAACCTGTGTGTGTGATAATCACTGAGTCATGTCCAGCTCTTTGCGACCTCATGGACTATATTCCACCAGCCTCCTCTGTCCATGGAATTCTTCAGGCAAGAATACTGGAGTGGGTTGCAATTTTCTTCTCCAACTGAACTCAAGGCTGGGGTTATGGGAACCCCTGATTCATAGCCAGTCAGCATGTCTAACTCTTTGGGAAAATCCTTTTTTAAGGAATTGTTGCCCAGAAAAAGTGAAAGTTTTAGTCACTCAGTCATGTCTAACTCTTTGGGATCCTAAGGATTGTTGCCCATTAGACTCCTCTGTTTATGCGGTTCTCCAGCAAAAATACTGGGGTGTACTGTAATTCATTCTTCAGGGGATCTTCTCAAAGCAGGGATCAGACTTATGTCTGAACTGCAGACAGATTCTTTACCATATGAGCCCAGAGGTCTTATCATTTAAGATGCTGAAGTGTCTGCCATATACAGAATCAGTATTCAACATCAGTGACTTAAAACTAGCAATCCTATAGAAGACTAAATGTAATTTCAGTTAACTCCATTTTACTTATGATTTACCCATTTGGTTTATAATAGGTACTCAGATATCACAGAAACTTACGTGGTCTTTGTTCTTGATTCTTTTGTTACTAGCTCCTAAAACCCTTTGAATCTGTTGAGTGGTAAGGGCTATAGAATTGTCTGATGCTCTAATGAGGTGGGCCTCCAAATGGCTTCAAGAGAGGGCTACTTATCAGAAATACCAATCCTTGATTAGAAACTGGGAACTTGTCTTCCCAGTCTCCAACCTCTGGGAAGGGGAGAGGGGCTGGAAATTGAGCTAATCATCAGGCAAATGATGGAATCAATCATGTCTACCTAATGAAGTCTCCATTAATAATTCCTCTGAGATGGTGTTTGGAGGATTTTTGATGAGCAATGCATCTGTGTGTTAGGAGAGTAACACACCCCAGTTCCATGAGATCCTGGAGACCCTTTCAGACATCACCCTCTGTACCTCTTTACCTGCTTCATTTGTATTCTTTATAATAAACTGGGAAGTGTAAGTAAAGTGTCTTCATGAATTCCATACCCATTTTAGCAGATTATTGAACCTGTGTGTGTGATAATCACTGAGTCATGTCCAGCTCTTTGCGACCTCATGGACTATATTCCACCAGCCTCCTCTGTCCATGGAATTCTTCAGGCAAGAATACTGGAGTGGGTTGCAATTTTCTTCTCCAACTGAACTCAAGGCTGGGGTTATGGGAACCCCTGATTCATAGCCAGTCAGTCAGAAGTGCAAGTGGCCCAAGACATCCTACTGATTTCTGAAGTGAGACCAATCTTATGAGACTGAGCCCTTCAGTTATGTGGTCTACACTAATTTCAGATAGTGTTTGAATTGAATTATTGGACATCTAAATGGTATCAAAAAATAGAGAAATATTACGTTGAGGTATGTTCCTTCTATACTTGCTTTCTGGAGAGTTCTTTAAAATCATAAATGGGTGTTGATTTTGTCAATGTCTTTCCCTGCATCTATTGAAACAATCATATGGTTTTTATCTTTCAGTTTGTTAATCTGGTCTATCACATTGATTGATTTGTGGCTACTAAAGAATCCTTGCAACTCTGGAATAAAGCCTACTTGATCATGTTGTATGATCTTTTTAGTATGTTGTTGGATTCAGTTTGCTAGAATTTTATTGAGGACTTTTGCATCTATGTTCACCAGTTATATTGATCTGCAGTTTTCTTTTTTGTGGCAACTTTGATGTTGGTATCAGGGTGATGATGGAATTGTAGAATAAATTTGGGAGTTTTCCTTTCTTTGCAATTTTCTGAAAGTTTGAGTAGAGTAGGTATTAGCTCTTCTCTAAATTTTTGATAGAATTCACCCTTGAAGTCATCTGGTCCAGGGCTTTTTTTTTTAGAAGATTTTTTATTAGAGTTTGAAACTGGGAACTTGTCTTCCCAGTCTCCAACCTCTGGGAAGGGGAGAGGGGCTGGAAATTGAGCTAATCATCAGGCAAATGATGGAATCAATCATGTCTACCTAATGAAGTCTCCATTAATAATTCCTCTGAGATGGTGTTTGGAGGATTTTTGATGAGCAATGCATCTGTGTGTTAGGAGAGTAACACACCCCAGTTCCATGAGATCCTGGAGACCCTTTCAGACATCACCCTCTGTACCTCTTTACCTGCTTCATTTGTATTCTTTATAATAAACTGGGAAGTGTAAGTAAAGTGTCTTCATGAATTCCATACCCATTTTAGCAGATTATTGAACCTGTGTGTGTGATAATCACTGAGTCATGTCCAGCTCTTTGCGACCTCATGGACTATATTCCACCAGCCTCCTCTGTCCATGGAATTCTTCAGGCAAGAATACTGGAGTGGGTTGCAATTTTCTTCTCCAACTGAACTCAAGGCTGGGGTTATGGGAACCCCTGATTCATAGCCAGTCAGTCAGAAGTGCAAGTGGCCCAAGACATCCTACTGATTTCTGAAGTGAGACCAATCTTATGAGACTGAGCCCTTCAGTTATGTGGTCTACACTAATTTCAGATAGTGTTTGAATTGAATTATTGGACATCTAAATGGTATCAAAAAATAGAGAAATATTACGTTGAGGTATGTTCCTTCTATACTTGCTTTCTGGAGAGTTCTTTAAAATCATAAATGGGTGTTGATTTTGTCAATGTCTTTCCTGCATCTATTGAAACAATCATATGGTTTTTATCTTTCAGTTTGTTAATCTGGTCTATCACATTGATTGATTTGTGGCTACTAAAGAATCCTTGCAACTCTGGAATAAAGCCTACTTGATCATGTTGTATGATCTTTTTAGTATGTTGTTGGATTCAGTTTGCTAGAATTTTATTGAGGACTTTTGCATCTATGTTCACCAGTTATATTGATCTGCAGTTTTCTTTTTTGTGGCAACTTTGATGTTGGTATCAGGGTGATGATGGAATTGTAGAATAAATTTGGGAGTTTTCCTTTCTTTGCAATTTTCTGAAAGTTTGAGTAGAGTAGGTATTAGCTCTTCTCTAAATTTTTGATAGAATTCACCCTTGAAGTCATCTGGTCCAGGGCTTTTTTTGTTAGAAGATTTTTTATTAGAGTTTCCATTTCCACACTTTTGATTGGTCTGCTCATATTTTCTATTACCTCCTGGTTCAGTTCTGGAAGGTTATACTTTTCTAAGAATTTGTCCATTTCTTACAAGTTGTCCATTTTATTGGCATATAGTTGCTCATAGTAGTCTCTAGTATTGAGAAATACTTATCCTTAGTGTCAAGATTTAAAAAAAAAAAACCCTTTCTCAGACACTATTTTATTACTTGCCTGGATACAGAATGAAGTAAAATTGAATAGAATACCAATTATACTGAGATGAACTCTCTGGTTCTCCCTATAATGAAATTCAGAAATGGACTCTATTAATAGTTCCAAGTCAAATAGCAATAATTAAGAGAACAACTGAAACTGGACCTTATGTGTGCCTAACATTTCTAAGAAAATGTAGTCTTCCTTCCTCTGCTTCATCCATACAATTTTGGTCTTATTCCCAGGGTAGAATATACTTATTTTATTTAGTTTATAAATTTCAGGATCGTTATGAGGTCAAGCTTGTTAGATGCTTCTATGGAAATGGATAAAATTCCTAGACTGTGCTGTAATCCTCCAAAATACTGTGTGAGGGAGGAGACTCAAGATATATGCCAACCATATAAGCCCCACATGAAATAAATATGTCATTGGGTTTCACTGTGGTTATGGTATGAGTTTCAACTGATCAACAAAGATAGCTGTCTGAAATCGTGAACACCTTTCTGAGATGAAATTTAAAGGAATGAATCACACCCTTGGAGTCAAAAACTATGACAATTCTGATACTGAAGTACTTCCTCTTACAGAATCTTTCTCTGTAAATCCTTCTTTATAAATTATACTATAGGTTTTCATTGTAGTATACATATGCTGTAGAAGTAAATAAGCATTTTTTTCTCAAATTTTGATAACTTTGTATTGTATCAGGAACTTTTGCATCTATGTTCACCAGTTATATTGATCTGCAGTTTTCTTTTTTGTGGCAACTTTGATGTTGGTATCAGGGTGATGATGGAATTGTAGAATAAATTTGGGAGTTTTCCTTTCTTTGCAATTTTCTGAAAGTTTGAGTAGAGTAGGTATTAG
This sequence comes from Tragulus kanchil, assembly GCA_022376925.1. Classification (NCBI taxonomy): domain Eukaryota; kingdom Metazoa; phylum Chordata; class Mammalia; order Artiodactyla; family Tragulidae; genus Tragulus; species Tragulus kanchil. Next base: position 39,855,162 of record JAIOJX010000025.1, read on the forward strand.
CTCTTCTCTAAATTTTTGATAGAATTCACCCTTGAAGTCATCTGGTCCAGGGCTTTTTTTGTTAGAAGATTTTTTATTAGAGTTTCCATTTCCACACTTTTGATTGGTCTGCTCATATTTTCTATTACCTCCTGGTTCAGTTCTGGAAGGTTATACTTTTCTAAGAATTTGTCCATTTCTTACAAGTTGTCCATTTTATTGGCATATAGTTGCTCATAGTAGTCTCTAGTATTGAGAAATACTTATCCTTAGTGTCAAGATTTAAAAAAAAAAAAACCCTTTCTCAGACACTATTTTATTACTTGCCTGGATACAGAATGAAGTAAAATTGAATAGAATACCAATTATACTGAGATGAACTCTCTGGTTCTCCCTATAATGAAATTCAGAAATGGACTCTATTAATAGTTCCAAGTCAAATAGCAATAATTAAGAGAACAACTGAAACTGGACCTTATGTGTGCCTAACATTTCTAAGAAAATGTAGTCATCCTTCCTCTGCTTCATCCATACAATTTTGGTCTTATTCCCAGGGTAGAATATGCTTATTTTATTTAGTTTATAAATTTCAGGATCGTTATGAGGTCAAGCTTGTTAGATGCTTCTATGGAAATGGATAAAATTCCTAGACTGTGCTGTAATCCTCCAAAATACTGTGTGAGGGAGGAGACTCAAGATATATGCCAACCATATAAGCCCCACATGAAATAAATATGTCATTGGGTTTCACTGTGGTTATGGTATGAATTTCAACTGATCAACAAAGATAGCTGTCTGAAATCGTGAACACCTTTCTGAGATGAAATTTAAAGGAATGAATCACACCCTTGGAGTCAAAAACTATGACAATTCTGATACTGAAGTACTTCCTCTTACAGAATCTTTCTCTGTAAATCCTTCTTTATAAATTATACTATAGGTTTTCATTGTAGTATACATATGCTGTAGAAGTAAATAAGCATCTCATTTTTGTTCTTTCTCAATTCAAACAATATCCTGAAGCAAACCTTACTCTCAGATACTTTACTTAAGGGTTCCTGAAATGTCTATGAGTTTTTCTATATCCCTTGAAAGTAAGGAGCATGACAGTTTCAGTTTACAGTGTGATGCAAGATAACATTTTCCTCAGTAATTTTCCTACACAGTAAATTTGGACTAAAAGGGAAAAATTTAACACAGTTCTTTCCAGTTGACAATGAATTATTAAACATAACATATAAAGGCCGATGAGAATCTCTGACATTCATTAGATGATTTTTGAGAATATTTTTAAAAGTTAAAATTAAATATATTACAATTTTATCCAATCAACACACTGACAAAAAAATTCCATATGGCAAGTTAATTATATATTTGCAGATACAAATCTTTAGCATGTATACTTTTAAGACTATTTCTACTTAGGTTATGAGTCAATAACATACTGAATTGTCTAAGCTTTGTCCAGAATTGGTGGACATATCTCAAAAGAAAAAATTATGCTCATTAGCAGTGATTTTGCATTGAGGAAAGCTAGAGTGCTGATGTAACTTTCTTAATAAATTATGCTATCTCTCCTAATTCTGTCACCTATTTCTCCTCCCCTATTCTATACTGAATTTCAATCCATAACATATGCACTTTTAATGAGATGCCAGAAATATGTGAATATGTGAACAGGTGTTGCTGTTAAAATTAGAAAAAGAAAATGAAAAAATAAAAGGTTTATACCATCTCAATTCATATTAGCATAAAAACACAATGAAACTTTTTTTTTTTGAGGTGGGTCATATGGAAATTTGCTCTATGACTACATCACTCACACCTGTATAAATTAGTTGAGTTTAAAACTTTAATGTAGGGGCTTCCCTGGTGGCCCAGTGGGTAAGGACACCGCCTTGCAGTGCAAGGGGTGCTGGTTCGATCCCTGGCCTGGGAAGATCCCACATGCCGCAGAGTGGCTGGACCAATGTGTTCAATTACTGAGCCGGAGCTCTGGAGCGCATGCACCCAGAGCCAGTGCTCTGCGACAACAGAAGGCCACTGCAATGGGAGGCCCACATCAGCCAAAGAACAAAGATGGATAAAAATAGATAAATAAAAGACCAATAGAAGCGGCCCGCCTGTCCCCCTTCCTCCCCAACCTGCCCCCCCCACCAAAAAAAAAAAAACTTTAATGTACATCAGTGGACATATATTAACTTCTCTATGAAAAAAAATAAAAGATACTGGTATTTTGAAAAGCACATACTAAACATTAACATACACAAAAGAAAAAAAACAAAACTAGTAACAACAAAAAAGTGAACACCTAAACAGTGCTTAACATAGTAATTATCTCTTATTAACAGTTGGTGTTGTCTTATACAAAGTGAATTAGATTCTCTGAAGCTGCCTAAAGAGACTAATTTACCAAATACAAGGTAATCCACAAACAATTGGATACCTACTCAAGTGCTTTTAGAGAGTTGGAGAAATAACAATGCAATCATAGAAATATAAAACTCTGTAGATTATAAGGATTAAAAATCAAATACGAACTTAAAATCAAACTAAAGTATTCTTAAAACAACAAAATATAAACATTTTTCTGCCTTCTTATTGACACTTATTTATTCATATGTAATTGATTTCTGTGTAGTATGTATGCTACTCTAAGGAGCTTTTAATGAGGGGACACTCATTTTAAAATGTCTTGTGTGTACCCTAGAGAAAGTCTATGCTTTTGTTAGTTTCCAGAAAGAAAAAATAGTACAGGAATTTTAGTATATAAAAGGATACTATTTTTTTGCTTTCAAAATATCTGATGCAACTGAACAAAAAATCAAGGTACTAGTGATGGTCCTATCTCAATGGAAGATGGTTGTGTTTTCTTTTAATTCATAGTACCAGATCTGGCATCTTTTCAGAAATGCATGGAAAATTCAACAAATGTGAATCCAGTTTTCTTGTAGATATCCCTCAAGCTTGGACCACCTCCAGACTTTAATCTAAGGTTAATGAAAGAACTCTACTCTATCTGACAGCAGACACTTGTTGCTCAATCAAGTTTCCTGAATTTTGGCCTTATGAAAAATGGCATAAATGTATCTTTCCAATATGTACCCCTCTCCTTAATAAATGATTAGTTCAACAGCACTGATTCCTCTTAACCTGTTCCAATCACTAAATAGCCAAGTCTTAAGGGTTTATCAATCATGTTGAAATGTTTTTGTTCAGTATTATTTTAGAATTTTCCCAAAGAGACATTTGTTTTCTTCTTTTTTTGGTGGGGAGAGAGGGAGGGGTGACCACAGCACAGTGAATAATAGAAAGCCATATCTCTATTACCGTATTCTCCGCTGTCATCAAGTTTTACGAATATCTTCATGACGAGACAGTGAATAATAGATATTTTCAAAAAGTGGCATTTCCCACAAGATAACCCCAATTTAGGACAGGATATCCTGGTCTCTCAATTGCCTGACAGAAACTCTCTTTGGAGAAATAGACCATCTGTTTTCCAGGATGGAAAACAAAGACATAAAGGATTTGGTGGGAAGTTACTAGACATTCCTTCCAAGGATGAAGGAAAGCAGCAGAAACATCTTGGAGCTGCATACTGAAGAAGCATGTCATAGCAGATTTAGAAAACATTCATCCAAACCACAGAGAAATATTTAGCTAGTGGAAGGGAGAATTCATTTTCTAACCATAAAAGTATTTAACATTGAGTTCTGTGGAGCAAAGAGTTTAGAGGAGAAATTCTTTCACTTCCCTTGCTAGGAGAATTCCCTGAGGAAATCTCTTCAGCTCTTATCTTAAAACACACCACTGAATCTTGAACTGGTAATGATTTTCATCACTTTTTTGGAGATTTGTCATTTTTTTTCAAGTTCGAGTATATGAATTATTTATTTCCTCGAAATAACTAGAGAAATATCCATAGATACTATTTAACAAGTATTCTTTCATTCTGAATTCATTTAGAAACAATATTTGCTTGGTACCACAGAATATGTAATTATATAGGGGAATTACATTAAAACACTAAAAATAATTTATATACCCTGAGAAACATGATGATAGTGATTCTCATTAGAAACACCTCCAGACTTTAATCTAAGGTTAATGAAAGAACTCTACTCTATCTGACAGCAGACACTTGTTGCTCAATCAAGTTTCCTGAATTTTGGCCTTATGAAAATGGCATAAATGTATCTTTCCAATATGTACCCTCTCCTTAATAAATGATTAGTTCAACAGCACTGATTCCTCTTAACCTGTTCCAATCACTAAATAGCCAAGTCTTAAGGGTTTATCAATCATGTTGAAATGTTTTTGTTCAGTATTATTTTAGAATTTTCCCAAAGAGACATTTGTTTTCTTCTTTTTTTGGTGGGGAGAGAGGGAGGGGTGACCACAGCACAGTGAATAATAGAAAGCCATATCTCTATTACCGTATTCTCCGCTGTCATCAAGTTTTACGAATATCTTCATGACGAGACAGTGAATAATAGATATTTTCAAAAAGTGGCTTTTCCCCACAAGATAACCCCAATTTAGGACAGGATATCCTCGTCTCTCAATTGCCTGACAGAAACTCTCTTTGGAGAAATAGACCATCTGTTTTCCAGGATGGAAAACAAAGACATAAAGGATTTGGTGGGAAGTTACTAGACATTCCTTCCAAGGATGAAGGAAAGCAGCAGAAACATCTTGGAGCTGCATACTGAAGAAGCATGTCATAGCAGATTTAGAAAACATTCATCCAAACCACAGAGAAATATTTAGCTAGTGGAAGGGAGAATTCATTTTCTAACCATAAAAGTATTTAACATTGAGTTCTGTGGAGCAAAGAGTTTAGAGGAGAAATTCTTTCACTTCCCTTGCTAGGAGAATTCCCTGAGGAAATCTCTTCAGCTCTTATCTTAAAACACACCACTGAATCTTGAACTGGTAATGATTTTCATCACTTTTTTGGAGATTTGTCATTTTTTTTCAAGTTCGAGTATATGAATTATTTATTTCCTCGAAATAACTAGAGAAATATCCATAGATACTATTTAACAAGTATTCTTTCATTCTGAATTCATTTAGAAACAATATTTGCTTGGTACCACAGAATATGTAATTATATAGGGGAATTACATTAAAACACTAAAAATAATTTATATACCCTGAGAAACATGATGTATAGTGATTCTCATTAGAAATCATGGTCAAGTATTGGTAATGTGTTATGTGCTTGACACCATTGCTAATTGATATCATAAGATCTTTATTTCTTAAGTTAGCTATTAATAACATTTTATCAAGTGCCTTCAACATGCTCAAAACAATGCCTGGCATTGACAAACAAGGAAGATATCCATAAAATGTGGTATATCGCAACCACTGACTTTGTTAAAGAGCTAACAGTAACACATAGCCTTTTGATGGCAAGTATTTACTGAATGTCTAATATGTTCCAGAAAATATGGCTAGTTGCTAAAAAATTTAAACTGAATTGTACAATTGCTAACCATTTGCTCTTCCATGGACTATAGCACACCAGACTTCCCTTTCTTTCACATTAAATTTCTTCAAAAAAAAAAAAAGGATATTTAGCAAACACATCAAAGTGAATAAAAGAGACAAGAATAGAATAACCCTGGTTTTCTGATTTAAGTAACTAGTCTGAAGGTCCCCCTCATACATTCAGGGGATGCATAAGGAAGAATCAATTTAAAAGATGAGAAGGTGGGAGTGGAGGTTTGGATGTACTGAATTCCAGATGCATGTAGGCTCTCTTAAGTAATAATTCCTAACAGGCAAATGATTGAAAGAGCATTATAGAAGCCTGAATCAGAAGAACAAATACAGGAGTCAGTGCTCTTGAACCAGGAGAGTAGGCTGTCATAGAAGCCTAGGGAAGATAGTGCTTCAACAATAGTCATTATTAGAGACTAACTTTCTAGTTACCCTCACACAAGCCAAGAGTGGGCACTCTGTCTATGTGCAGAGCACTCAAAGTATCTAGGAAGTAACACCCACGAAAAAAGAATGTCCATCACCCAATGGTATATAGGAAACTATATACCAGGAATGGCATATAGGAAACTATATGAAATAAATGTGTCAGTTTGCTTGGGCTTCTAAGAGTTGTTCTACACAGCTGCCCCTGCAGAGGCGGTGGTACCTGGGGGACCTGTGGGCACACTGGGGTCACAAGGCAAGGGGGGGAGATGTCTGCAAGGGCTAGTAAGTGGAAAATGGGGAAGGTCTTCTGTGTACATGAGGGACAACACTCTGAGAAATTCTATGAGACAGAGAATGGGGAGCGTGAAGGGGGACAGTTATACTCCAGATAAGAGGAGGCTGAAGATGATCTTATTTCTGATATCTGTAAAAATCTAACTAACTATTCTGTGGGATCTTCTCTGGTCACTCAGATGGTAAAGAATCTGTCTGTAATGCTGGCAATCCAGTTCGATTCCTGGATGGGGAGGATCCCTTGGAGAAGGAAATGGCTATCAATTCCAGTATTTTTGCCTGGAGAACCCCATGGACAGAGGATCCTAGTGGAGCCTATAGGATTGCAAAGAGTCAGACATGACTGAACAACTAACACAACTATTCTGAAGTCCAAGTTATTGAGGCCAGGGCTACTTGAGTTTTTAAATTAAAAGTATATAGAACTTAAGAGTTACAATAAAAAGAAAAAAATATTCAAATTGTATTAGAAAAAGTTAATCTTAGATGCTTTGAGAAAATTACTGTCTACAACTCAAGATTTATCAAAGATTTAGAATATCTCTCCTTAAAGATTTTGAGGTAGAATTTAATAGGTCAGTGCATTTGAGAAGGGGGGTAACTGAATTCCAGATGCATGTAGGCTCTCTTAAGTAATAATTCCTAACAGGCAAATGATTGAAAGAGCATTATAGAAGCCTGAATCAGAAGAACAAATACAGGAGTCAGTGCTCTTGAACCAGGAGAGTAGGCTGTCATAGAAGCCTAGGGAAGATAGTGCTTCAACAATAGTCATTATTAGAGACTAACTTTCTAGTTACCCTCACACAAGCCAAGAGTGGGCACTCTGTCTATGTGCAGAGCACTCAAAGTATCTAGGAAGTAACACCCACGAAAAAAGAATGTCCATCACCCAATGGTATATAGGAAACTATATACCAGGAATGGCATATAGGAAACTATATGAAATAAATGTGTCAGTTTGCTTGGGCTTCTAAGAGTTGTTCTACACAGCTGCCCCTGCAGAGGCGGTGGTACCTGGGGGACCTGTGGGCACACTGGGGTCACAAGGCAAGGGGGGGAGATGTCTGCAAGGGCTAGTAAGTGGAAAATGGGGAAGGTCTTCTGTGTACATGAGGGACAACACTCTGAGAAATTCTATGAGACAGAGAATGGGGAGCGTGAAGGGGGACAGTTATACTCCAGATAAGAGGAGGCTGAAGATGATCTTATTTCTGATATCTGTAAAAATCTAACTAACTATTCTGTGGGATCTTCTCTGGTCACTCAGATGGTAAAGAATCTGTCTGTAATGCTGGCAATCCAGTTCGATTCCTGGATGGGGAGGATCCCTTGGAGAAGGAAATGGCTATCAATTCCAGTATTTTTGCCTGGAGAACCCCATGGACAGAGGATCCTAGTGGAGCCTATAGGATTGCAAAGAGTCAGACATGACTGAACAACTAACACAACTATTCTGAAGTCCAAGTTATTGAGGCCAGGGCTACTTGAGTTTTTAAATTAAAAGTATATAGAACTTAAGAGTTACAATAAAAAGAAAAAAAAATTCAAATTGTATTAGAAAAAGTTAATCTTAGATGCTTTGAGAAAATTACTGTCTACAACTCAAGATTTATCAAAGATTTAGAATATCTCTCCTTAAAGATTTTTTTGAGGTAGTATATATAATAGAATTGTATCTGTAGTCAAGAAAATGAGCCAGTTGCCATTTACATTTGTGTCAAAGCTCCTTTATTAAAATATGTGACCACAGATTTCAATATATTACACATATAAACTCTGCTCACATACATATAAATATTTTAAATGATTTGTTTGATAACATATAATAGATATGTTTACTTCCACATTGATGGGAAACTATATTACCTTTTCCACTTAGAGAAAATAAGAGACTGTTGTTGATATAAATCTCACACTTAAAAAAATTTTATATGTCAGTTGAAAGATTAGCTTGACATATAAACACAAATTAGCTTTCATAGATAAGATAATAGTTATTAACTAAGATAGTAGTTATTTTTTATATTTTAGTGTAGACATATAAAACATTTTAAAGTTATCCATTACTCTTATTACTCTATTTGAAAATATTTATTGAAATAAAATATCAAAAGATGCTATATTTTACTTATACAGTAAGTTTAAATGTTTTAAATATCAGTTTTCTTAAACAGTATTAACACAGATTGTGCTAAATAGATACATATGTATATGCACACACTGCAGGGCATATACAGTATTTATGCATATATTTACTCAAGGTAGCAACCTTTATATATATATATATATATATATAAAGTTAGCAAACTAACTTTATATATTTTTCTTGAATAGAGGGATTCAAAGCTTTTTTTATTATTATTTAACAATTTTTTGGGGCCACTTCTATTGATCTTTCATTCATTTATCTTTGTTCTTTGGCCTGTGTGGGTCTCCCATCACAGTGGCCTCTGTCGCTGCAGAGCACCGGCTCTGGGAGCCTGCATTCCAGAACTCTGTCTTGGTAGTTGGACACATCAGTCCAGCTGCTTCGTGGCACGTGGGATCTTCCCAGGCCAGGGATGGAATTGGTGCCCTTGCGCTGCAAGGCAGTGTCCTTACCCACTGGACCACCAAGGAAGCCAAGATTCAAAGTTTTTTGAAGTGATACTAAAGAACGTGACTATAATGTACTCTATTAAATCACTGGCTAACCTAAACATTTCTTTTTAGTGTGTGTCCAGTTACAAAATCTTCAGAATTTGAGTCTACAAATTCTAATTTCATATATTAGAAAATTTTCAATGCACAAATCAGAAAATTTATCAATCAAAAGATATTTATATTATCAATATTAATTAGAAAAATATTGCACATACAAATGAAACATTTTTAAGACTGACATCTGATATGTATGAGAACATATAATAGATATGTTTACTTCCACATTGATGGGAAACTATATTACCTTTTCCACTTAGAGAAAATAAGAGACTGTTGTTGATATAAATCTCACACTTTAAAAAATTTTATATGTCAGTTGAAAGATTAGCTTGACATATAAACACAAATTAGCTTTCATAGATAAGATAATAGTTATTAACTAACTAAGATAGTAGTTATTTTTTATATTTTAGTGTAGACATATAAAACATTTTAAAGTTATCCATTACTCTTATTACTCTATTTGAAAATATTTATTGAAATAAAATATCAAAAGATGCTATATTTTACTTATACAGTAAGTTTAAATGTTTTAAATATCAGTTTTCTTAAACAGTATTAACACAGATTGTGCTAAATAGATACATATGTATATGCACACACTGCAGGGCATATACAGTATTTATGCATATATTTACTCAAGGTAGCAACCTTTATATATATATATATATATATATATATAAAGTTAGCAAACTAACTTTATATATTTTTCTTGAATAGAGGGATTCAAAGCTTTTTTTATTATTATTTAACAATTTTTTGGGGCCACTTCTATTGATCTTTCATTCATTTATCTTTGTTCTTTGGCCTGTGTGGGTCTCCCATCACAGTGGCCTCTGTCGCTGCAGAGCACCGGCTCTGGGAGCCTGCATTCCAGAACTCTGTCTTGGTAGTTGGACACATCAGTCCAGCTGCTTCGTGGCACGTGGGATCTTCCCAGGCCAGGGATGGAATTGGTGCCCTTGCGCTGCAAGGCAGTGTCCTTACCCACTGGACCACCAAGGAAGCCAAGATTCAAAGTTTTTTGAAGTGATACTAAAGAACGTGACTATAATGTACTCTATTAAATCACTGGCTAACCTAAACATTTCTTTTTAGTGTGTGTCCAGTTACAAAATCTTCAGAATTTGAGTCTACAAATTCTAATTTCATATATTAGAAAATTTTCAATGCACAAATCAGAAAATTTATCAATCAAAAGATATTTATATTATCAATATTAATTAGAAAAAATATTGCACATACAAATGAAACATTTTTTTAAGACTGACATCTGATATGTATGAGAAATCTCATTTTGGAAATAGAAGGTTTAGAGAAATTCTGAGCATCTTGCGAAGTTGTAAAAATACAAATTTATTGAGTTCCTACTTCAAAGAGCTCCAGAAGGTCTACTTGTAAAAAGAGGACAAAGAAGTGTCAGTAAATGTTATTATTACATATATTAATAGCACATATTAACAGAAATAGACCTGAGAAGGATATGGTCACATGTGAAACATATAAGCTTCCTCCATTATTTTTATTTAGCATATTTAGAAAAATAGTGCAATGCAGTTACATAGTCAAAAATAATGCAAAACACTTTACTACAAATATGTTAAATCTGGAGGTTATACATTTACATATATATATGTACACATATATATATTAAAGGTAAGTTGTGGAAACAACTTTAAATTTAAAAGTTTAAAAGCAATTTTTGTGGATTAGTGGGTAGTATGCATGTTTTCATGAAAAAATAAATCTGTGAATATATTCTGAGATCAACATGCAATCTAATTTTAATAACAATTTCATGATCTTCTTATGAATAAAAAATCAAACTTGAAATCTAGTGTATGCATGACTCTTTGGAACAATACCAAAGTTAATTACATTGACATAATACAATACATTGGAAAAATACCAAAACTCTATAAACCACTAAGATGTTACTTTCGTATAACCATGCAATTATAATAGTCTGGAGAGTTGCTGCAAATCACTTAGATGAGTTCTACATGAAAATGTCCTTTTTAAGTGCTCTTGTTCTTGAACTTTCCATTACATTCATAGATCTTGAATAAAACCCAAAAGATCTGTGTCCTCTTCAAAGACAATCATCAGTAAATTCTGTCTATCTCAGTCAGATTATTTTTGTTATTAACATGCTTGAATTCTTTACATATTTGAGATTTAGCAAAATTCATTATCACAAAAAAATTTCAAAAATTTATATTATCAATATTAATTAGAAAAATATTGCACATACAAATGAAACATTTTTAAGACTGACATCTGATATGTATGAGAAATCTCATTTTGGAAATAGAAGGTTTAGAGAAATTCTGAGCATCTTGAAGTTGTAAAAATACAAATTTATTGAGTTCCTACTTCAAAGAGCTCCAGAAGGTCTACTTGTAAAAGAGGACAAAGAAGTGTCAGTAAATGTTATTATTACATATATTAATAGCACATATTAACAGAAATAGACCTGAGAAGGATATGGTCACATGTGAAACATATAAGCTTCCTCCATTATTTTTATTTAGCATATTTAGAAAAATAGTGCAATGCAGTTACATAGTCAAAAATAATGCAAAACACTTTACTACAAATATGTTAAATCTGGAGGTTATACATTTACATATATATATGTACACATATATATATTAAAGGTAAGTTGTGGAAACAACTTTAAATTTAAAAGTTTAAAAGCAATTTTTGTGGATTAGTGGGTAGTATGCATGTTTTCATGAAAAAATAAATCTGTGAATATATTCTGAGATCAACATGCAATCTAATTTTAATAACAATTTCATGATCTTCTTATGAATAAAAAATCAAACTTGAAATCTAGTGTATGCATGACTCTTTGGAACAATACCAAAGTTAATTACATTGACATAATACAATACATTGGAAAAATACCAAAACTCTATAAACCACTAAGATGTTACTTTCGTATAACCATGCAATTATAATAGTCTGGAGAGTTGCTGCAAATCACTTAGATGAGTTCTACATGAAAATGTCCTTTTTAAGTGCTCTTGTTCTTGAACTTTCCATTACATTCATAGATCTTGAATAAAACCCAAAAGATCTGTGTCCTCTTCAAAGACAATCATCAGTAAATTCTGTCTATCTCAGTCAGATTATTTTTTGTTATTAACATGCTTGAATTCTTTACATATTTGAGATATTAAGCTCTTATCTGAAAATAAGCCATAAAGATCTAATGTACAATAGGGTAAATATAGAAAATAATATTATACCACAACTATATAAGGTGATAAATATTACTACAGTGACAATCATGTCAAGATATGTAAATGTATCATTGTAACATGCTGTTACATCTTAGGCTCCAAAGTCGCTGTGGACAGTGACTGTAGCCATGAAATTAAAAGATGCTTTTTGGAAGAAAGGGTATGAGAAACTTATATGGCACATTGAAAAGCAGAGATATCATTGTGCCAACAAAAGTCCGTACAGTCACAGCTATGTTTTTCCAGCAGTCAAGTATGGATGTGAGATTTGAACCACAAAGAAGGTTGAACACTGAAGAATTGATACCTTCAAACTGTGGTGTTAGAGAAAACTCTTGAGAGTCCCTTGGACTGCAAGATCAAACCAATCAATCCTAAAAGAAAACAATCCTGAATATCCTTTGGAAAGACTGATGTTGAAACTTAAGCTTCAATACTTTGGCCACCAGATGTGAAGAGACAACTCATTGGAAAAGACCCTGATGCTGGGAAAATAGAAGGCAGAAGGAGAAGGGAATGACAGAGGACGAGATGGTTGGATGGCATCACTGAGTCAATGGACTTGAGTTTGAGCAAGCTCCGGGGGATGGTGAAGGACAGGGAAGACTAGTGTGCTGCAGTGCATGGGGTTGCAAAAAGTCAGACAGGACTGAGCAATTGAACTGAACTGAACATACTGTACTTTAAATTATAGTTATGCTCCAAATTCATTCAATAATAAGTAAGTATTATATGAATTAATTTAGATGATATGTCATGAAACTTTTAAAATAGAAGGCACCTTAGAGATCAGCTGAGCCAAGGCCAATCTTTTACACGCAGAAAAAATGAGGCCCAGAAATGTTAAATAATTTCCCCCAAATCATGCTGAAAATTCCTTTTCCATTACATTCATAGATCTTGAATAAAACCCAAAAGATCTGTGTCCTCTTCAAATACAATCATCAGTAAATTCTGTCTATCTCAGTCAGATTATTTTTTGTTATTAACATGCTTGAATTCTTTACATATTTGAGATATTAAGCTCTTATCTGAAAATAAGCCATAAAGATCTAATGTACAATAGGGTAAATATAGAAAATAATATTATACCACAACTATATAAGGTGATAAATATTACTACAGTGACAATCATGTCAAGATATGTAAATGTATCATTGTAACATGCTGTTACATCTTAGGCTCCAAAGTCGCTGTGGACAGTGACTGTAGCCATGAAATTAAAAGATGCTTTTTGGAAGAAAGGGTATGAGAAACTTATATGGCACATTGAAAAGCAGAGATATCATTGTGCCAACAAAAGTCCGTACAGTCACAGCTATGTTTTTCCAGCAGTCAAGTATGGATGTGAGATTTGAACCACAAAGAAGGTTGAACACTGAAGAATTGATACCTTCAAACTGTGGTGTTAGAGAAAACTCTTGAGAGTCCCTTGGACTGCAAGATCAAACCAATCAATCCTAAAAGAAAACAATCCTGAATATCCTTTGGAAAGACTGATGTTGAAACTTAAGCTTCAATACTTTGGCCACCAGATGTGAAGAGACAACTCATTGGAAAAGACCCTGATGCTGGGAAAATAGAAGGCAGAAGGAGAAGGGAATGACAGAGGACGAGATGGTTGGATGGCATCACTGAGTCAATGGACTTGAGTTTGAGCAAGCTCCGGGGGATGGTGAAGGACAGGGAAGACTAGTGTGCTGCAGTGCATGGGGTTGCAAAAAGTCAGACAGGACTGAGCAATTGAACTGAACTGAACATACTGTACTTTAAATTATAGTTATGCTCCAAATTCATTCAATAATAAGTAAGTATTATATGAATTAATTTAGATGATATGTCATGAAACTTTTAAAATAGAAGGCACCTTAGAGATCAGCTGAGCCAAGGCCAATCTTTTACACGCAGAAAAAATGAGGCCCAGAAATGTTAAATAATTTCCCCCAAATCATGCTGGCACTGGAAACCAGCAGACATTACATATTTGTTCATTTGCCACCCAACATATCACACATACATAACCCCTCAAAACTAAGGCTATCTTATGCTTTGTCATTAGCCATAGGGTCTCTTAAAAATTATTTCATATGGATATCTCTTGCTTTCACAAAATTATAACCTCCTGCTCTACTGTCCCTCATAAGGGAACACAATGCTCACTAATAAGATCACTTAGGATCTGATGACTGACTGCTCAGTGTTACTGTCTGAACCTCATCACTGAGCATCATGGGGCCCTCCTTACTTGTCTTGCTGCCTCTGCCCTTGTATGTCCACAGTTCATCCTCTCTTCTGCACTGAGAACTATGAGTCAGGCCACATCATTCTTCTGCTCAGTATCCTGTCATGGTTCCCATCTCTCTGGGGGTCCTCTGTGATGCTGCCTCCATCCCCAACACACACAGCTCCAACCTCCTCACCTATCATATTCCAGTCATATTTCAGTCCTGCCTGCCTCCTTACTTTACCCACCCATGGCAGCATCCTTCTGCATTCCAACCTTGGAACTATCCATTACCTCTACCCAGAATGCTCTCACCAAAATATCTGCAGAAATAGTATCTTATCATTTTAGAAGATGCTCAATATCACCTTCTAAATGAGGTGTATCTAATGACACAAATGACTACTCTCCTTCCACCCAAATACCATATAACTAATGATAAAGCAACTCTATGGCAGCACGTTTACTTTAGTGTATAACATGTATTCAGGTTACAGTCTATGGAGTCACAAAGGGTCGGATGTGACTGAGTGACTGAGCACACACACACACATTTCCAGGTGGAACAGTGCTAAAGAATCTGCCTGGTAATGCAGGAGATACAAGGGACATAGGTCCAATCTCTGGGTTAGGAAGATCCCGTGAAGAAAGAAATGGCAAACTCCTTTGGTGCTGTTGCCTGGATATTTCCATGGACAGAGGAGCTGGTGAGCTACAGTCCATGGGGTCACAAAGAGTCGAACACAAATAAACACACACCACACACACACACACATACACACACAGAGCATGTATTATTTTTGCATACTCTAAAATTCACTTTTTTATACAGTTTTTACTGGACTATCTCCTCCTATTGTACTGTAAGCTCCCCAGTAATAAAGATCATTGTCTTTTGTTCACTTGCATATTTCCAGTGCCAAGATCTGTGGGTGGCAAATTGTAGATTCTTAATATGCTCTACTGTCCCTCATAAGGGAACACAATGCTCACTAATAAGATCACTTAGGATCTGATGACTGACTGCTCAGTGTTACTGTCTGAACCTCATCACTGAGCATCATGGGGCCCTCCTTACTTGTCTTGCTGCCTCTGCCCTTGTATGTCCACAGTTCATCCTCTCTTCTGCACTGAGAACTATGAGTCAGGCCACATCATTCTTCTGCTCAGTATCCTGTCATGGTTCCCATCTCTCTGGGGGTCCTCTGTGATGCTGCCTCCATCCCCAACACACACAGCTCCAACCTCCTCACCTATCATATTCCAGTCATATTTCAGTCCTGCCTGCCTCCTTACTTTACCCACCCATGGCAGCATCCTTCTGCATTCCAACCTTGGAACTATCCATTACCTCTACCCAGAATGCTCTCACCAAAATATCTGCAGAAATAGTATCTTATCATTTTAGAAGATGCTCAATATCACCTTCTAAATGAGGTGTATCTAATGACACAAATGACTACTCTCCTTCCACCCAAATACCATATAACTAATGATAAAGCAACTCTATGGCAGCACGTTTACTTTAGTGTATAACATGTATTCAGGTTACAGTCTATGGAGTCACAAAGGGTCGGATGTGACTGAGTGACTGAGCACACACACACACATTTCCAGGTGGAACAGTGCTAAAGAATCTGCCTGGTAATGCAGGAGATACAAGGGACATAGGTCCAATCTCTGGGTTAGGAAGATCCCGTGAAGAAAGAAATGGCAAACTCCTCTGGTGCTGTTGCCTGGATATTTCCATGGACAGAGGAGCTGGTGAGCTACAGTCCATGGGGTCACAAAGAGTCGAACACAAATAAACACACACCACACACACACACACACATACACACACAGAGCATGTATTATTTTTGCATACTCTAAAATTCACTTTTTTATACAGTTTTTACTGGACTATCTCCTCCTATTGTACTGTAAGCTCCCCAATAATAAAGATCATTGTCTTTTGTTCACTTGCATATTTCCAGTGCCAAGATCTGTGGGTGGCAAATTGTAGATTCTTAATATGCTATGCTATGCTAAGTTGCTTCTGTTGTGTCCAACTCTTTGTGATGCCATGGACTGTAGCCCACCAGGCTCCTCTGTCCATGGGATTCTCCAGGTAAGATACTGGAGTGGGTTGCCATGCCCTCCTCCAAGGGATCTTCTTAACCAAGGGACTGAACCAAAGTCTCTTAGTATCCTATATTGGCAGGTAGGTTCATTGCCCCTAGCACCATCTGGGAAAGCCAATAAACATTTGTTAAATTGAAGTCAATTAACCACACTTTCCAATAAAAGATTACTCACTTCATTTACAGCATACCATGCTTTTAAAATGTCTCAAATCATTGTGTTCATATTAATGACTATAATAAAGCTATTACAGTAATTTCAGATTGGGAAAGTATTACAGAAAAATAATAGAAATATTTTATATCACATAATTCTTAATTTTCCATTTTTGGTATATAGCCTTTTCTTAATATAAGTCAATCATTTTTGAAAACTACATTAATACTTTCAGATGACTGAGGCACTATTTAAAACACAACAGGAAAATGGAAGTTTATAAAGTGGTCAGTACAAGACTGTCTTAATCTATTATATTTGCAACTTAAAAATCATGCAAGCCCAGTTTATTTTAACAATCAGTAATTCTTATTATTGTGTCCATAATGTGTCTAAAAACCTCATTTCAAAATCTGATCTCTTTTAGTCACTTTCATTCAAATGGAAGCATATTTGACCAAATATACAAATAGAAACATATATATGGTGATGATAGTCATTTCAACCTAGTTGAATTTTCTTTAGTTTGATTATAAATGTATTTTTTCTTTCAAGTGTTTACTACGATGCTGTCTGATAATTACGTTCTTCCCATGGGATAAATAGTACATTAGAAAATATTTACTGAGTAAAAAGCATTACTTTGAAAAGTCTATCAATAGCTTTATGTCCTCCCAGCAAGACTTATTTGTAAGATGATGAATTTTTTCAAATATTTTCTTTTCTATAAAAATAAAATTTGCTAATCGAAGCAGAGAATCTGTTAGGCTTTTGTTATCCCCAGTAGAGAAGCTGAAATGTCTTCTTAGTTAAAAATCTGTGACTATGGAGCTTAGATACTATAAACAAGGGGAAAAACAAATAAGATCCAAGGCCACCATCCACTTTTAGTAACTGTATTTCTAGCTATTGTTTTCCTTATTGAAAAGGTACATTGAGATTTGATGTGCTTGACATGGTATACAGAATGCTAGTATTTGCTAAATATAAACTGTTGGTGAAATGATTAATCAGGTAGATACTACAAATAATGCCCAACTTACCTGCACTTGTAGGAAAAACTGTTACTTCAATATTGCTGAGAAGGCAAGTGGCAAGTGGAAGATACCAGGCAACATGTAATATATCTTAGCTTTGCTTCTCTTTTCATTTTTTAAGGTTGGGGTATAGTTGTTTTACCCTCAATTAATTGTTATTGCTTCCTGGTGGCTCAGGTGGTAAAGAATCCACCTGCAATATCAGATTGGGAAAGTATTACAGAAAAATAATAGAAATATTTTATATCACATAATTCTTAATTTTCCATTTTTGGTATATAGCCTTTTCTTAATATAAGTCAATCATTTTTGAAAACTACATTAATACTTTCAGATGACTGAGGCACTATTTAAAACACAACAGGAAAATGGAAGTTTATAAAGTGGTCAGTACAAGACTGTCTTAATCTATTATATTTGCAACTTAAAAATCATGCAAGCCCAGTTTATTTTAACAATCAGTAATTCTTATTATTGTGTCCATAATGTGTCAAAAAACCTCATTTCAAAATCTGATCTCTTTTAGTCACTTTCATTCAAATGGAAGCATATTTGACCAAATATACAAATAGAAACATATATATGGTGATGATAGTCATTTCAACCTAGTTGAATTTTCTTTAGTTTGATTATAAATGTATTTTTTCTTTCAAGTGTTTACTACGATGCTGTCTGATAATTACGTTCTTCCCATGGGATAAATAGTACATTAGAAAATATTTACTGAGTAAAAAGCATTACTTTGAAAAGTCTATCAATAGCTTTATGTCCTCCCAGCAAGACTTATTTGTAAGATGATGAATTCTTTCAAATATTTTCTTTTCGATAAAAATAAAATTTGCTAATCGAAGCAGAGAATCTGTTAGGCTTTTGTTATCCCCAGTAGAGAAGCTGAAATGTCTTCTTAGTTAAAAATCTGTGACTATGGAGCTTAGATACTATAAACAAGGGGAAAAACAAATAAGATCCAAGGCCACCATCCACTTTTAGTAACTGTATTTCTAGCTATTGTTTTCCTTATTGAAAAGGTACATTGAGATTTGATGTGCTTGACATGGTATACAGAATGCTAGTATTTGCTAAATATAAACTGTTGGTGAAATGATTAATCAGGTAGATACTACAAATAATGCCCAACTTACCTGCACTTGTAGGAAAAACTGTTACTTCAATATTGCTGAGAAGGCAAGTGGCAAGTGGAAGATACCAGGCAACATGTAATATATCTTAGCTTTGCTTCTCTTTTCATTTTTTAAGGTTGGGGTATAGTTGTTTTACCCTCAATTAATTGTTATTGCTTCCCTGGTGGCTCAGGTGGTAAAGAATCCACCTGCAATATCAGAGACCAAGATTTGACCCCTGGGTTGGGCAGATTTCCTGGAAAAGGGAATGGAAATCCACTCCACTATTCATGCCTCGGAGAATCCCATAGACACAGTAGCCTGACAGGCTACAGGCCACGGGGTTGCACAGAGTCGGACATGACTGAGAGACTAACATTTTCACTTTCAAATATTCATTAATTAAACATTGTATTAATTTCTGCTGTAGAATGAAGTGAATCAACCATAAGTACATATACATCCTCTCCCTCTTGAGCCTCTCTTCCATCTACTTCCCCCATCCCCCGCCTCTAGGTCATCACAGAGTAGCAGGCTGAGCTCCCTGTACTGAAGACCAGCTTCCTACCCAGCTATGTTTTACTCATGGTAGTGTATATATGTCAATCCCAATCTCTCACCTGATCTTACCTCCTATCCCCCACCACGTCCAACATCCATTCTCTACATCTGTGTCTCCATTGCTTCCCTTCACACATTAATAGGCTTCTCTGTGCCCCTTTTCTAGATTCCACATGTATGCGATAATATACTATATTTGTTTTTCTCTTTCTGACTTATGTCACTCTCCATGACAGTCTCTAGGTCTATCCACATCTCTACAAAGAACCCAATTATGTTCCTTTTTCTGTTTGTTTTTTTTTTTTTTTTTTGATGTATTCCTCTGAAACTTTCTGATGATCTTTCTCTCAAATTCAGGTTTTCCTTCAGATTCAGGTTAAAGACCACTTAAAAAAATTTTGTTTAGAGAGATTTTTTGTTTGTTTTATTTTGTTATTTGATGAGAATGTTTAGGACTCTGTGCTGGGAGAGGGCATTGCAGCCGCTCTGAGAAGGCTACTCCAAGGAGGTGGGAGGGAATAGTTTTTAGCAAGTTTGATATCACGAATGCAGTATTTCTTAGGGTCAGGTAGATATTTCCCCTTCCCTCTTTTCAATATTGCTGAGAAGGCAAGTGGCAAGTGGAAGATACCAGGCAACATGTAATATATCTTAGCTTTGCTTCTCTTTTCATTTTTTAAGGTTGGGGTATAGTTGTTTTACCCTCAATTAATTGTTATTGCTTCCCTGGTGGCTCAGGTGGTAAAGAATCCACCTGCAATATCAGAGACCAAGATTTGACCCCTGGGTTGGGCAGATTTCCTGGAAAAGGGAATGGAAATCCACTCCACTATTCATGCCTCGGAGAATCCCATAGACACAGTAGCCTGACAGGCTACAGGCCACGGGGTTGCACAGAGTCGGACATGACTGAGAGACTAACATTTTCACTTTCAAATATTCATTAATTAAACATTGTATTAATTTCTGCTGTAGAATGAAGTGAATCAACCATAAGTACATATACATCCTCTCCCTCTTGAGCCTCTCTTCCATCTACTTCCCCCATCCCCCGCCTCTAGGTCATCACAGAGTAGCAGGCTGAGCTCCCTGTACTGAAGACCAGCTTCCTACCCAGCTATGTTTTACTCATGGTAGTGTATATATGTCAATCCCAATCTCTCACCTGATCTTACCTCCTATCCCCCACCACGTCCAACATCCATTCTCTACATCTGTGTCTCCATTGCTTCCCTTCACACATTAATAGGCTTCTCTGTGCCCCTTTTCTAGATTCCACATGTATGCGATAATATACTATATTTGTTTTTCTCTTTCTGACTTATGTCACTCTCCATGACAGTCTCTAGGTCTATCCACATCTCTACAAAGAACCCAATTATGTTCCTTTTTCTGTTTGTTTTTTTTTTTTTTTTTGATGTATTCCTCTGAAACTTTCTGATGATCTTTCTCTCAAATTCAGGTTTTCCTTCAGATTCAGGTTAAAGACCACTTAAAAAAATTTTGTTTAGAGAGATTTTTTGTTTGTTTTATTTTGTTATTTGATGAGAATGTTTAGGACTCTGTGCTGGGAGAGGGCATTGCAGCCGCTCTGAGAAGGCTACTCCAAGGAGGTGGGAGGGGAAGTCAGGCTATATACAAGTTTGCAACAAAGGGAGCAAGCTGTCTGAATATCAAAGATCAGGTACCACGTTAAGGAATTTAACATTCTGTGTATAGAAAGATGCAAGCCTCTGGGCTCACTGAATCCATTCCTTTCATATGCACCTCAGACCCCTGGGGCCAGTCCTGCTTCCTTGGTCGCCTTGCTTCCTGCATTCTCCCAGCTCCCCAGCAATCGCTGTTCCGGGAAAGGGGTTGCAGCATTTGCTTGATCACAGTTCTGGGAGCCCTGGTTCACATTTGAGGCCAGAAATCTGATAACTGTGATGTTTCTTGTTATTAATACGGCAGGAGGTATTTTCATTTCACAGTCCCTCCTCATGGTCATAAATCTGACCACATTTGGGAGACAGAAATGGGAGACATGAAAATGACCCTTGTTTTGTTCCCATGGCACTTCTTCATTCAACTGAGATCAAGTGAAGATCCTCATTGATAAGTCATTCTAGGTTTTAATTTCCAGATTAGGCCCATTGATAAATAATAGATTCTCTGGGTCCTCTATCTTCTAATCTAATAGAATCCAGAAGATATTTCCTTTGTTTCCTTTTTCCATACCTAGAACCACATTATTACAATTATTCTACATTATAAATGAGATCTATTTCTTTAATATAGGTACTTCCCTGTGGTTCAGTGGTTAAGAAACTATCTTGCAATTGCCAACGACAAATTGGCATTTACCAATTACATTGCCAATGCCTAAACAACAAGGGCATTTGCCATCTCCCTGTGCAGAGACTGAACACTGTGCTGTCTGAGCCTGCTGACCTCCAACACTCCCTGAGGGAGTTTAGAGTTGGGTAGAGGCCCTCTGTGCTCCAGGGAATCTGGCAGGACAGGTCTTTAGATAGGTGGATGCTTTTAGGAACAGATTTTATTATCTCAATCCTTGCATCTCCTCGTATTTAGAAAAGCACTAAATCTCTTCATGGTGACATCAGATCCTCATGACTAACTGAAAACCCTTTGTAAAATGACTGTTGAATGATATTGAACTCCACCCTCACCAAAATTCTTATATACTGAATCTCCTCCCTCTGCCTCTTTGGAGCAGTCTCTCAGAGCTATCTGGGCTGCAGTCCTAATTAGGCCCCAAATAAAATTTAGCCCACAGCTCTCAAGCTGTTCATCTTTTTTAGTCAACACAATATATTAGAATTAAAATCCCACTTCTTGGATTGTAACTAAGTCCTCTCTCTGCAACTACTGAGCCTCTGCAGCACAACTAGAGAGTCTGTGTGTTGTAGTGAAAGATTTCACAAGATACAACTAAGACTCATAAAGCTAAATAAATCAATGTTTTAAAAAATGTTTAACCTGGGACTTCCCTGGTGGTTCAGTGGGTAAAGTCTGCCTTGCACCGCAAGGGGCGCTGGTTCAAGTCTTGGCCTGGAAAGATCCAACACACCAACCAGTGTGTCCAATTAGAAGTCATTGTTCTGGGATTCATGCGCCCAGAGCCGGATGCTCTGCGACTAGAGAGGCCACCGCAGTGGAGGCCCACACATGTCAAAGAATAAAGATGGATGAAAAATAAGTAAATAAAAAATCAATAAAAAGAGGCCAAAATTTAAAAAGAAATTGACCTCTGTCTTCTTGAATATAATAATCTCAGTGGATATTCACAAGAAGCAAGAGTAAGGAGGTAAAATTAAACAAAACAGTAGGTAGGTAGGCAGGCAGATGATCATGGCAGGTATGAAATGTACATAGTGGAAAAAACATCAGGTACTGGGGGCCAGCTCAACCCCAATTCTAGTTCTGCTTTGGGTACTCTAAGCTACAGTTGCCTCGCTTCTTGTAATGCAGTAATCATGGCCCAACCCATAAGATTTTTGTGAAGAGCAATGGTATACCTTAAAGCTTCCAGTGTAATTTTTGCCCATGGTGAATTTTCAATGAATAGTAGTAATTATGTGAATTACTTTTTTGAGTTTACCTGTATTTTTATTTTAGATAACTAGATCATCCTAAAATCAATAATCCAGCAGGACAAGAACATCATACAATTACCCATAGTCAACTTACTATGGTATTGACAGAGGCAATCTTGGGTAAATAAAACAAAACAGTGAGGTTTATGTTGAAATATTTACTACAGAAAGTTTCAAGTGAGGTTTTGCAAGAGGTTGCAAGTGCCTTATGGCTAAGAGTGGAAAAATATTCCTGAAAGTTTAGCACCAAGGTAATGCTAGACTTACAATGACAAAGGAAATGGGAGGCAAATGGTGTCACAAGCGTCTCCATGGGGGTCATTCATGATCCTTGGTCTCTGGGGTGCAAGAGACAATAGTATGATGTTCATGCTCACATATATGCTTATTAGGGTTAAGCTGTTTGAGAGTCACAGATACTGAGACATAACTCAGGTGACATAACTAAGGAGGATGATTTTATTTTTTTCTTGAGAAGTTATATTCGCAGTACTGCAAAACAAGTAGAACTGACTCTAATGCTGTGTGATGTATGTAACAGACTTACTGTCCGTTGACAGTTCAATAGAGTTTGGAGTGAACTCTGCAGAATTAGACATCTCCCCCTGCTTGTCCCCAAATTGTGTATGACAGAAATGTCTCATCCATCTCTCAAGTACAGAATCGCATTTCACTACAAAACTAAAATGTCAGTTCATTAGTTCACAGTGAATAATCTCTGTAATGAAACCAAAGTAATCAAATCTTGGCATGTAGGTGTACATGGAAGCCAAATACAAATTAGAAGTTTTCTTTGGGAAGCAGAAATCAGACCAAGAGTAGTTTAGTGGAGTAGATGAGTGGAAATACATTGTTTCAATCCAGTGTTTAACAATACATAGTGGAAAAAACATCAGGTACTGGGGGCCAGCTCAACCCCAATTCTAGTTCTGCTTTGGGTACTCTAAGCTACAGTTGCCTCGCTTCTTGTAATGCAGTAATCATGGCCCAACCCATAAGATTTTTGTGAAGAGCAATGGTATACCTTAAAGCTTCCAGTGTAATTTTTGCCCATGGTGAATTTTCAATGAATAGTAGTAATTATGTGAATTACTTTTTTGAGTTTACCTGTATTTTTATTTTAGATAACTAGATCATCCTAAAATCAATAATCCAGCAGGACAAGAACATCATACAATTACCCATAGTCAACTTACTATGGTATTGACAGAGGCAATCTTGGGTAAATAAAACAAAACAGTGAGGTTTATGTTGAAATATTTACTACAGAAAGTTTCAAGTGAGGTTTTGCAAGAGGTTGCAAGTGCCTTATGGCTAAGAGTGGAAAAATATTCCTGAAAGTTTAGCACCAAGGTAATGCTAGACTTACAATGACAAAGGAAATGGGAGGCAAATGGTGTCACAAGCGTCTCCATGGGGGTCATTCATGATCCTTGGTCTCTGGGGTGCAAGAGACAATAGTATGATGTTCATGCTCACATATATGCTTATTAGGGTTAAGCTGTTTGAGAGTCACAGATACTGAGACATAACTCAGGTGACATAACTAAGGAGGATGATTTTATTTTTTTCTTGAGAAGTTATATTCGCAGTACTGCAAAACAAGTAGAACTGACTCTAATGCTGTGTGATGTATGTAACAGACTTACTGTCCGTTGACAGTTCAATAGAGTTTGGAGTGAACTCTGCAGAATTAGACATCTCCCCCTGCTTGTCCCCAAATTGTGTATGACAGAAATGTCTCATCCATCTCTCAAGTACAGAATCGCATTTCACTACAAAACTAAAATGTCAGTTCATTAGTTCACAGTGAATAATCTCTGTAATGAAACCAAAGTAATCAAATCTTGGCATGTAGGTGTACATGGAAGCCAAATACAAATTAGAAGTTTTCTTTGGGAAGCAGAAATCAGACCAAGAGTAGTTTAGTGGAGTAGATGAGTGGAAATACATTGTTTCAATCCAGTGTTTAACAATACACTTCCTTGACTATGCATATTCCCTCCACATTACCCCATGGCTCCACTCTCAATCCCTAATAAACTCTTCAGAAACGTTCCCTGTAATTGCTGTCTCTGCCCATTCTCTCCTATCTTTCCATTCTTTCTTCTTTTATT
This sequence comes from Tragulus kanchil, assembly GCA_022376925.1. Classification (NCBI taxonomy): domain Eukaryota; kingdom Metazoa; phylum Chordata; class Mammalia; order Artiodactyla; family Tragulidae; genus Tragulus; species Tragulus kanchil. Next base: position 39,880,271 of record JAIOJX010000025.1, read on the forward strand.
TATAAGGGTATAGTTGCTTCATAATATTGTCCTAATTCTGCTGTACAGCTGAAGCGAAACAGCCACATGTATGCGCATATCCCATCCCTTCTGGTTTTCCCTCCCATCTAGGTCACCGTAGGCAATCGAGAGAAGGGATCCCCCTGCTATATATCAAGACATCCCTAGTTACTTGTTCCATACACAGCAGTGCATACATGTCAGTTCCAATCTCCAAATTCATCCTACCTCCTCTTCCCTCCTTATGTCCGTATGTTTGTCCTTTGCATCTGTGTCTCTGTTTCTATTTTGCAAATAGGTTCAACTGCACTATTTTTCTAAATTCTGCATATATGTATTAATATAAAGTATTTGTTTTTCCCTTTCTGACTTACTTTACTGTATGACAGTCTCTAGAGCCACCCACATCTCTACAAATGACCCCTGTTCCTTTTAATGACTGAATAGTATTCATTATGTATATGTACTACATCGTCTTTATCCACTCATCTACAAATGGATATTTAGGTTTGCTTCTATGTTCTGACTGTTGCAAATAGTACTGCAGTGAACACTGGAGTACATGTGTCATTTTTAATTTATGTTTTTTCTCACGATATGTGCCCAGTAGTGGGATTGCTGGGTCATATGGTACTTCTAGTTTTACTTTCTAAGGAACCTGCATACTGTTTTATAGTGGCTGTTTTAACCTGCAAGGCCTTAGCGTAAAAGAGTGAACTCTGAGATTAGACATCTCCCCCTGCTTGGCCCCAAATTGTGTATGACAGAAATGTCTCATCCATCTCTCAAGTACAGAATCGCATTTCACTACAAAACTAAAATGTCAGTTCATTAGTTCACAGTGAATAATCTCTGTAATGAAACCAAAGTAATCAAATCTTGGCATGTAGGTGTACATGGAAGCCAAATACAAATTAGAAGTTTTCTTTGGGAAGCAGAAATCAGACCAAGAGTAGTTTAGTGGAGTAGATGAGTGGAAATACATTGTTTCAATCCAGTGTTTAACAATACACTTCCTTGACTATGCATATTCCCTCCACATTACCCCATGGCTCCACTCTCAATCCCTAATAAACTCTTCAGAAACGTTCCCTGTAATTGCTGTCTCTGCCCATTCTCTCCTATCTTTCCATTCTTTCTTCTTTTATTTATAAGGGTATAGTTGCTTCATAATATTGTCCTAATTCTGCTGTACAGCTGAAGCGAAACAGCCACATGTATGCGCATATCCCATCCCTTCTGGTTTTCCCTCCCATCTAGGTCACCGTAGGCAATCGAGAGAAGGGATCCCCCTGCTATATATCAAGACATCCCTAGTTACTTGTTCCATACACAGCAGTGCATACATGTCAGTTCCAATCTCCAAATTCATCCTACCTCCTCTTCCCTCCTTATGTCCGTATGTTTGTCCTTTGCATCTGTGTCTCTGTTTCTATTTTGCAAATAGGTTCAACTGCACTATTTTTCTAAATTCTGCATATATGTATTAATATAAAGTATTTGTTTTTCCCTTTCTGACTTACTTTACTGTATGACAGTCTCTAGAGCCACCCACATCTCTACAAATGACCCCTGTTCCTTTTAATGACTGAATAGTATTCATTATGTATATGTACTACATCGTCTTTATCCACTCATCTACAAATGGATATTTAGGTTTGCTTCTATGTTCTGACTGTTGCAAATAGTACTGCAGTGAACACTGGAGTACATGTGTCATTTTTAATTTATGTTTTTTCTCACGATATGTGCCCAGTAGTGGGATTGCTGGGTCATATGGTACTTCTAGTTTTACTTTCTAAGGAACCTGCATACTGTTTTCCATAGTGGCTGTATTAATTTACAACCCCACCAACAGTGCAAGGGGCTCTGGTGGCTCAGCGGTAAAAGATCCACCTAACAAAGCAGAAGTGGGGTTGATTTCTGGGTTAGGAAGATCCCTGGAGAAGGAAATGGCAACCCACTCTAGTATTCCTACTTGGAAAGTCCCATGGATGGCGGAGCCTGGTGGGCTACAGTCACCACTTTGGAAAAGATTTGGACATGGCTTAACAACTAAACAGCAGTGCAAGTGGGCTCCCTTTCTCTACATCCTCTCCAGCTTGTATTTGTTTGTAGATTTTTTGATGATGGCCATTCTGATTGCTATGAGGTGATACCTTCTTGTAGTTTAGCTTTGGATTTCTCTAATAAATTAGTGCTTGAATGGATTCCAATTAGTCTTCCCTGTGGCCAAATTCAGAGGTCATTTCTCAGTCCACACTAACTTGATCTTTGAACAGTACAAAACCATGTGAAATATCGTTGATGCCTTCTTCCTCTTTGAAACATTCCTTCACTTGTTTTCTAGTCATAACATATCCAGTACCATATTCCGTTGGTTCTCAGCACCATACTGGTTCTAAAAGATTTCAACTTTTATTTTGAAATAACTTTATACTTAGTGAAAAGTTCCAGGAATAGTACAAAGAATTTCCATAGACCCTTCACCCAGATTCAACAACTGCTAACGTTTTGCCACAGTTGCATCACTTTCTATCTCAATCATTCAACTTTCTTCTCTGAATCTCCGGAGAGTCTATTAGAGCCCTCAGGCCCTTCTCCGTGAGTTTCTTCAGAAGTAGGACATTATTAAATATAATTACAGTACAATCATATAACACTGTGAGAAGGAAATGGCTACCCACTCTAGTATTCTTTCTGGGAAAATCCCATGGACAGAAAAATCTAGCAGGCTATAGTCCATGGGGTCTCAAAAGAGTCAGGCACAATTTAGTGACTAAACAACAACAATGTAACACTGATATGATACTATCACTGGTATAATATCCCATTATTAGAATTAACCACATTTTACCAATTGTCTCAGTGATATCTTTTATAGGATTTTCTTTTTTTCTAGTCTGGGATCCAATCCAGGATCATGACTACATTTAGCAATCATGTCACCTTTAATCTGAAGTTCCTCAGACTTGTCTTCCATGACACTGCGTTTTGGAAGAATACCGAACAATTATTTTGAAGAATGGATCTTCCTTGCCATTAGATTCAGGTTTACATGTTTGGTAGGAGTACCACATACAGGACACTGTGTCTCTTCAGTGCATTTTCATCTGGAGGCACACAGTGTTGGTCTGGCTTGTCCCACTATTGGTAACATTATCTCTGGTCATTTGGTTAGAGTGATATCCTCTGAATCCCTCACTATAAAGTTACTACTTTTCCATTTACAATTAACATGTAACTAATGAGGTGATACTTTGAGACTGTATATATTCTGCTTCTCATTAACTTAACAACTGCTTGTCTAGGCACCTGATGATGATTCTTGTCTTAATTATTATGATCATGGCTGCAAAATAGTGACTTCTTAGCTTCAGCTATATTTATTGGCACCCTCCTCGCAGTATGGCAAAGTTTCCTCTTTTTTCCACAATTATTTTTGGAAATCATTTTTCATTCAGTATGAAATCATGGATTCACATTGTATTCAATAGCTTGATTCAATGAGTTTATCCAATCCATTACATGCCTAAATTGTGTTGATGCTGAAATTTTTGAGTCCCATTTGCTTTTTTTTATCTTAATTTCTTGTTCTGAAAACTTTGGAATAATGTAAGGCTTGTCCACATTTCTGTCTTCTTTTCTATGCCCTCATCTAAATCATCTCATCAAATCCAATATTTAACTGTTGTCTTTATACTGAGTGGCCTAAATTTATGTCTTTAGCCCATGAACTCTAGATTTGTGCTTTGAATAGCCTGCTTTACCCTGTGAACTCTGCTAAGTATCTCAAATTTAAACTACTCTCTATATCTGCAAACCTCCCCTTCATATATCCCATTCCAACTAAGCAAAATTCTCCTGAGCAGTGATCAAGAAAAATTTCTTGGAGTCCTTCTTGACTTCTCTCTTTTTTCTCACACCTCTCATCTAATCTCCCAGCAAATTCTGCAGCTTCCAACTTCATAATTTATCTGGTATCTGACTGCTTCACATCACTTCCACTGTCACCAGGCAAGGTGACAATCCAAGGTTATTATTCTTCATCTGGATGATTGAAATATCCTCAGACTTGTCTTCCATGACACTGCGTTTTGGAAGAATACCGAACAATTATTTTGAAGAATGGATCTTCCTTGCCATTAGATTCAGGTTTACATGTTTGGTAGGAGTACCACATACAGGACACTGTGTCTCTTCAGTGCATTTTCATCTGGAGGCACACAGTGTTGGTCTGGCTTGTCCCACTATTGGTAACATTATCTCTGATCATTTGGTTAGAGTGATATCCTCTGAATCCCTCACTATAAAGTTACTACTTTTCCATTTACAATTAACATGTAACTAATGAGGTGATACTTTGAGACTGTATATATTCTGCTTCTCATTAACTTAACAACTGCTTGTCTAGGCACCTGATGATGATTCTTGTCTTAATTATTATGATCATGGCTGCAAAATAGTGACTTCTTAGCTTCAGCTATATTTATTGGCACCCTCCTCGCAGTATGGCAAAGTTTCCTCTTTTTTCCACAATTATTTTTGGAAATCATTTTTCATTCAGTATGAAATCATGGATTCACATTGTATTCAATAGCTTGATTCAATGAGTTTATCCAATCCATTACATGCCTAAATTGTGTTGATGCTGAAATTTTTGAGTCCCATTTGCTTTTTTTATCTTAATTTCTTGTTCTGAAAACTTTGGAATAATGTAAGGCTTGTCCACATTTCTGTCTTCTTTTCTATGCCCTCATCTAAATCATCTCATCAAATCCAATATTTAACTGTTGTCTTTATACTGAGTGGCCTAAATTTATGTCTTTAGCCCATGAACTCTAGATTTGTGCTTTGAATAGCCTGCTTTACCCTGTGAACTCTGCTAAGTATCTCAAATTTAAACTACTCTCTATATCTGCAAACCTCCCCTTCATATATCCCATTCCAACTAAGCAAAATTCTCCTGAGCAGTGATCAAGAAAAATTTCTTGGAGTCCTTCTTGACTTCTCTCTTTTTTCTCACACCTCTCATCTAATCTCCCAGCAAATTCTGCAGCTTCCAACTTCATAATTTATCTGGTATCTGACTGCTTCACATCACTTCCACTGTCACCAGGCAAATCCAAGGTTATTATCCTTCATCTGGATAATTGAAATAGGCTCCTTCTTTAAAAAAAAAAAAGTCTACTTTCACTGTTTTTTTTATTTATTTATTTTCATCCATGTTTATTCTTTGGCCTGCGTGGGTCTCCCATTGCAGTGGTCTCTCTTGTTGCAGGGCTCTGGATGCACGTGCTCCAGAGGTTGGCTCATAATTGGACACACTGGTCCAGCCACTCCAAGGCACATGGGATCTCCCTGGGCCAGGAATCGAACTGGTGCTCCTTGCAGTGAAAGGTGGGCTCTCTACTCACTGGACCACCAGGGGAGCAAACAGACTCCTTCTACTTTATCTGTTTTCCATGATCTACTTTCCAATCACCAGCCAGACTGAGTCTTTAAAACATATATTGTATCATGACATTCTTCTGTTGAAAACTTTCTAATGGCTTCCTATCCATTTAAATTAAAGTTTAAAACCCTGGTCATGATTGGTAAGGTTTGACATAATCTCTTATTCAGTCGCTAAATCGTGTGTGACTCCCTGCAACCCCTTATTCTGCAACCTGCCAGGCTCCTCCCTCCATAGGATTCTCCGGGTAAGAACACTGGAGTGAATTACCATTTCCCTCTCCAGGGGATCTTCCAGATCCAGGAATCGAACTCCCATCTCTTGCATTGGCAGGTAGATTCTCCACACCCTAGCCATTAGGAAAGCCCCATAAGTGAGTTATTCACCTCTTTATGTCCCAGTCATCACCAGTAGCTTCTGTTTATCTTCATTATCCAGCTCAGTGCATTTGATCTCAGCCAGGTGTTGATGGGGCTGAAGTGATGGTGGTGGTTGCTTAGTCACTATGTCATGCCCAGCTCTTTGCTATCCTGTGGACTGTAGCCCACCAGGTTCCTCTGTTCATGGAATTTCCCAGGCAAGAGTACTGGAGTGAGTTTCCATTTCCTTTAAATATCTGCTTGACTTTGTATCTCATCATCCATGGATTTCATTCTATCTTGTTTCCTTGCTCTTCCTCTAGCCCCCTCAGCCTACTCCTGCCTTCGGACATAATTCTGGGTAGGTTTAATTTTTACCTACTTCTGCTCTTGTTTGTGATAGATTAGTTTGGTCAGTGGTTCGCAGTTGGGGGCAGCTTCACTCCCCAAGAATATTTAGCAATATTTAGAGACACATTTAGCAATGTTTTCATGACTGTGGAAGTACTGCTGCTGTCTATTAGGCAGAACGGAAAGATAGTGCTAAATGTCCTCTAACGTACAAAACAACCCTCTGCTACAACAACAAATCATCTGGCCCCCTATCCCGAGATTGAGAAGATTTGGTCTGGGGTAACTATGATACTTCAAAAAGCTCAGGTATTAATGATAGATAGATTTGAGGTGCAGACCTCTTCATCTACTAGCCTCCGGAAATATTAGTTATATATCCACAAAGTGAGAATAATCATATGAATCTCACATAGAGAATTGTGAGGTTTAAATGAGATAATATTATATAATCAGCACCCACCTTCCAGGACAATGGCAAACTTCACTAACTGCCTCTCCAATGACCTCTGAATTAAGATTAGGGTTAGAAGGATGAAAAGAAATTGAGCCTTTGGGTCTCACCATTCCCTTTAGATTTTGTTTGGTTTTCACAAAACTATAAATTTGCTGAGAACACTGCTTGACACATGGCAAACAATCCATACATATCTGTTATTGCTATTATTAGTATTCTATTTTTTTTGCCTCTAGGCTGGACAAGTAAACACTTCATTGTTTTTTTTTTTCTTTTTTTTTAATTGACAAGACATCCTAGTCTCTCCTCCCCCAAAGAAATGCTTCTTCAGTCTAGAGAAATACTGAATTTTGATGGGTAGTGTGTGTACTCCTTCTTCTTTCACACCACACCATGTCTGCTCTGAAAACTGAGCATCTGTGATCACTTTACACTTTCTCTGATCCTCTCTGTGAACTAGCAGATTGATTTTTAAGCTTATCCTGTTGACATTTTCAGTTCCTAGGAAGTAAGACGTTTGTTTTGCTCTAAGCTCTGTCCCTGTGGATAACTCTACCCTGATGGCACCCATCTTTTTGGGATTTCAACAATCCCCCAAATAAACGCAAGTCCATCTGCTAAAGGACTTAAAAAGAGTCAGAAGTGTGATTAAAGGAAATTGAGCCTTTTGGTCTCACCATCCCCTCTGGATTTTCTTTTTGTTTGGTTTTCATGAAACTTGAAATTTGCCAGGGAATAAATACTGCTTCCTGCAACTTAATGTATGTGTTCTCAGCAACATGAGAAATAGGAGAAAGGTGTTAGATGAAGTTATGCTGGGGAATGTGGGAGGATTAGCTACAGTGAAGGAGAAAAGGTATTTCAGCCTAATGTATTTTTAAAAGTTTATACCTTTTATATGTGGGGAACCACATTTTCCATGTAGGAAGCCAATTCTATAGAAATGCAGACACAGGTTAGGCTCAGGTTTAGGGACTCTTATATTTCTCTATTGGTTCAGCCGGGACTAACTGCATGCCCAGAGCCTCATTAGTTTCTTTGTCTATATGGTGAAGATAATAATCCACCCATAAGGTACTTTGAGAATAATCATATGAATCTCACATAGAGAATTGTGAGGTTTAAATGAGATAATATTATATAATCAGCACCCACCTTCCAGGACAATGGCAAACTTCACTAACTGCCTCTCCAATGACCTCTGAATTAAGATTAGGGTTAGAAGGATGAAAAGAAATTGAGCCTTTGGGTCTCACCATTCCCTTTAGATTTTGTTTGGTTTTCACAAAACTATAAATTTGCTGAGAACACTGCTTGACACATGGCAAACAATCCATACATATCTGTTATTGCTATTATTAGTATTCTATTTTTTTTGCCTCTAGGCTGGACAAGTAAACACTTCATTGTTTTTTCTTTCTTTTTTTTTAATTGACAAGACATCCTAGTCTCTCCTCCCCCAAAGAAATGCTTCTTCAGTCTAGAGAAATACTGAATTTTGATGGGTAGTGTGTGTACTCCTTCTTCTTTCACACCACACCATGTCTGCTCTGAAAACTGAGCATCTGTGATCACTTTACACTTTCTCTGATCCTCTCTGTGAACTAGCAGATTGATTTTTAAGCTTATCCTGTTGACATTTTCAGTTCCTAGGAAGTAAGACGTTTGTTTTGCTCTAAGCTCTGTCCCTGTGGATAACTCTACCCTGATGGCACCCATCTTTTTGGGATTTCAACAATCCCCCAAATAAACGCAAGTCCATCTGCTAAAGGACTTAAAAAGAGTCAGAAGTGTGATTAAAGGAAATTGAGCCTTTTGGTCTCACCATCCCCTCTGGATTTTCTTTTGTTTGGTTTTCATGAAACTTGAAATTTGCCAGGGAATAAATACTGCTTCCTGCAACTTAATGTATGTGTTCTCAGCAACATGAGAAATAGGAGAAAGGTGTTAGATGAAGTTATGCTGGGGAATGTGGGAGGATTAGCTACAGTGAAGGAGAAAAGGTATTTCAGCCTAATGTGTTTTTACAAGTTTATACCTTTTATATGTGGGGAACCACATTTTCCATGTAGGAAGCCAATTCTATAGAAATGCAGACACAGGTTAGGCTCAGGTTTAGGGACTCTTATATTTCTCTATTGGTTCAGCCGGGACTAACTGCATGCCCAGAGCCTCATTAGTTTCTTTGTCTATATGGTGAAGATAATAATCCACCCATAAGGTACTTTGAGAATGAAGGTCATCTACCTGAAAGAACCTGGCACATAGTGAGCACTCAGCATCACTATTAATTTCTTTTCTAAATACCCTTCTTCATGTTTCAGAGTCTTTAACACCCTTTGGGAAGAGGAATGCCTGATCTATTTCAAGACAGAAATTTTAGCAAAATGTTCTAATCACCTAAAATCTAACTTCTCAAGGTCTTTTTTAACTTGCTGATTTTTCTTCCTTCTTTTCTCACATTTCCCTGATATAGAGCAACATAAAAAAATTTTCACCTGTTATTTGGGGATTAACTCTTCTTATATGTAAATATTTTTAAATGTGTCATTCTGCGATCTACTCTAGAAACAAGTCTTAAACATTCATTTGTGGGTTGGAGTTCAGAGAATGCTGGAAGTTCAAGTTGTAAACTACCCTCTCTAGTGAAAGCACACAGAAGTGACAGACTATGTGTGTTTGTATGAAACATATAAATATAAAAATATATATTAGCTTATATATATATAATATATATTAATTTTTATAGGTTACACTTTGAAGAACAGATCCACATCTGAATGCACCACAAGTTGCACAGAAAAATCAAGGGCTGAAGCTACAGCTTTGCTGGTTTCTAAGTCCAGAAATACTCCGAGGTAACTAAGAGTTGACTCTTGAAGGGCAGTAGAAGCTGGAATAGTCTCAATCTGTAATGGGGAGAAATTGAGCCTTTTGGTCTCACCATCCCTCTGGATTTTCTTTTGTTTGGTTTTCATGAAACTTGAAATTTGCCAGGGAATAAATACTGCTTCCTGCAACTTAATGTATGTGTTCTCAGCAACATGAGAAATAGGAGAAAGGTGTTAGATGAAGTTATGCTGGGGAATGTGGGAGGATTAGCTACAGTGAAGGAGAAAAGGTATTTCAGCCTAATGTATTTTTAAAAGTTTATACCTTTTATATGTGGGGAACCACATTTTCCATGTAGGAAGCCAATTCTATAGAAATGCAGACACAGGTTAGGCTCAGGTTTAGGGACTCTTATATTTCTCTATTGGTTCAGCCGGGACTAACTGCATGCCCAGAGCCTCATTAGTTTCTTTGTCTATATGGTGAAGATAATAATCCACCCATAAGGTACTTTGAGAATGAAGGTCATCTACCTGAAAGAACCTGGCACATAGTGAGCACTCAGCATCACTATTAATTTCTTTTCTAAATACCCTTCTTCATGTTTCAGAGTCTTTAACACCCTTTGGGAAGAGGAATGCCTGATCTATTTCAAGACAGAAATTTTAGCAAAATGTTCTAATCACCTAAAATCTAACTTCTCAAGGTCTTTTTTTTTAACTTGCTGATTTTTCTTCCTTCTTTTCTCACATTTCCCTGATATAGAGCAACATAAAAAAATTTTCACCTGTTATTTGGGGATTAACTCTTCTTATATGTAAATATTTTTAAATGTGTCATTCTGCGATCTACTCTAGAAACAAGTCTTAAACATTCATTTGTGGGTTGGAGTTCAGAGAATGCTGGAAGTTCAAGTTGTAAACTACCCTCTCTAGTGAAAGCACACAGAAGTGACAGACTATGTGTGTTTGTATGAAACATATAAATATAAAAATATATATTAGCTTATATATATATAATATATATTAATTTTTATAGGTTACACTTTGAAGAACAGATCCACATCTGAATGCACCACAAGTTGCACAGAAAAATCAAGGGCTGAAGCTACAGCTTTGCTGGTTTCTAAGTCCAGAAATACTCCGAGGTAACTAAGAGTTGACTCTTGAAGGGCAGTAGAAGCTGGAATAGTCTCATCTGTAATGGGAGACTGACAACCTTCAGGAGTCTCCTGAGCAATAGGTGGCAGAAAGCTGTGTGTGTGGTGTGTGTATACTGGAACTAAGCCTCCACTTAGAGAAGTGAAGAGACCTGTGATAGCTCTAAGATCATTTGTGTTTTCCTGCCATGACTAGTTCAGATGCTATACAGGCTGAAGCGGCAGACAAGGTAGGCAATCAGAAAATCACCAAGAAAGTACAGATGATTTAAAATGAAGAAGAAAAAGAGAAAGAAACTATGTGCAATATGAACCAATTCCTACTAAGAAGCATCTATAAATTCTACAGGAAAGTGCAGAAAGGTAATGCTTTGAAACAATTCCACAAGATCAGCAATTAGGAAATGGATTTACTAATAAAATTATTTACAATGATTATAAATGAGGTAAAGGGATAAAAAGCAAACATATATTTTTAAATATACTATGAAACAAAATTAGGCAGGTGAGAATCAAGAATAAATGAATATATAAAAGAACCAGTTCTGTAAATTTTGCAATGACAGTATATTTAAAAAATGTCCTACTGTACATGCACAAAATAATGGTCTAGAAAGACAATCAGAGAGAGAATTACTGACTTGAAATATAGTATTGAGGAATTCTTTTAGAACATGGCTTTGAGAGGTAAAGAAAGAAAAAAGTACAACAGAGAAATTAAGAGACATGAAGGGTAGAATGAGGCACCAATAAACTTAAGTTATTAAGTAATTTGGAAACTACATTGTCCAAACTGAAAATAGAGATGAGGACAGGCAATGTTTATTCAGTATGGCTGATAATATTCCACATTTGAAGAAAATTTTAAAATATACATATAAAACCTAACTAGATACATGTGAACAAAGTATTCCATGCACACAGTCTAGTGGAATTTCAGAATTCAAACTAAAAATTAAATAATCTTATAAGTCTTTGGGAAGAATATCAAAAAGTACCTACAAAGGAATGACAGAGCAGTGAGCTCATCAGCAAGAATAAATGACAGAAGAGGATGAAATAAAATCTTCGTGCTGGAGGAAAATAACTTTCAATTTCAAATTCTAGATCCAACCAAATAAACTATCACTTTAAAGCATAAGAAGTAAAGACATCTTCTGCTATTTGAACAAGAGAATTTACTACCCAAAAACTTTACTGGAAGGACTATTAAAGCACACAATTGATAAAGAATAAAAGTTAACTCAGAAATACAAATACCGCAAACATTAAAATATGTACCATAATTTACTATTTTTTAAATCAAAATACATACAAATCTTTTTTTGTTGTTTGTTTGTTAAAGATTTATTTATTTATTTACTTTTGGGCAGGGGGTCAGGTTGGGGAGGGAGGGGAGTGTGTGGGCCACTTCTATTGGTCTTTCATTTCTCTATTTTCATTCGTCTTTGTTCTTTGGCTCCTGTGGGCCTCCCATCATGGTGGCGTCTGTCGTAGTAGAGCGCCGGCACTGGGCGCATGCGCTCCAGAGCTCCGGCTCGGTGATTGGACACATCAGTCCAGCTGCTCCTTGGCACGTGGGATCTTCCCAGGCCAGGGCTCGAACCGGCGCCCCTTGCACTGCAAGGTGGTGTCCCTACCCACTGGACCACCAGGGGAAGCCCCAAATCTTAAATTCTAAGAGGAAATTCTGTTCAATGAAATGTTAACTTGCTGAATTTTATTTCTTATTTGAGAGAATAACGAAAACTTTAGTTATTAAGTAATTTGGAAACTACATTGTCCAAACTGAAAATAGAGATGAGGACAGGCAATGTTTATTCAGTATGGCTGATAATATTCCACATTTGAAGAAAATTTTAAAATATACATATAAAACCTAACTAGATACATGTGAACAAAGTATTCCATGCACACAGTCTAGTGGAATTTCAGAATTCAAACTAAAAATTAAATAATCTTATAAGTCTTTGGGAAGAATATCAAAAAGTACCTACAAAGGAATGACAGAGCAGTGAGCTCATCAGCAAGAATAAATGACAGAAGAGGATGAAATAAAATCTTCGTGCTGGAGGAAAATAACTTTCAATTTCAAATTCTAGATCCAACCAAATAAACTATCACTTTAAAGCATAAGAAGTAAAGACATCTTCTGCTATTTGAACAAGAGAATTTACTACCCAAAAACTTTACTGGAAGGACTATTAAAGCACACAATTGATAAAGAATAAAAGTTAACTCAGAAATACAAATACCACAAACATTAAAATATGTACCATAATTTACTATTTTTTAAATCAAAATACATACAAATCTTTTTTTGTTGTTTGTTTGTTAAAGATTTATTTATTTATTTACTTTTGGGCAGGGGGTCAGGTTGGGGAGGGAGGGGAGTGTGTGGGCCACTTCTATTGGTCTTTCATTTCTCTATTTTCATTCGTCTTTGTTCTTTGGCTCCTGTGGGCCTCCCATCATGGTGGCGTCTGTCGTAGTAGAGCGCCGGCACTGGGCGCATGCGCTCCAGAGCTCCGGCTCGGTGATTGGACACATCAGTCCAGCTGCTCCTTGGCACGTGGGATCTTCCCAGGCCAGGGCTCGAACCGGCGCCCCTTGCACTGCAAGGTGGTGTCCCTACCCACTGGACCACCAGGGGAAGCCCCAAATCTTAAATTCTAAGAGGAAATTCTGTTCAATGAAATGTTAACTTGCTGAATTTTATTTCTTATTTGAGAGAATAACGAAAACTTTAGACTCTGATATAAAAATGTATTTGAGTATGTAAATTAACATTTGTAAACGTAATAAATCAGTAGAGAGTGAAAGAGCAAACAAAACCAATTTATCAATCCAACAGAAGGCAGATAAATAAAAAACAAGCAAAGGAAAAGCATAGAAAACAGGAAACACAAGACACTGGCAATAATTCCAAATTCAACAGTCTAAAATGTGAAGTGAGAAATTGCTTAGATGGAAGTTTTAGACTAACGGAATTATTTTAAAAACAAGAGACATTACAAACAAGTCGACTGTAGAAGCAATTGAAAGAAAAACAATTCTGCCTTGTAAAAAGGCAGAAATAAGAAACAAAAGGGCCAAGAGCTTACAATAACAAGACAGAAAAAAATACAGAATCACAAAGGCAACAGAATGTTTCTTAAAGACTAATAAAATCAACAACTAACTTGCAAGGCACTAATGTGAATGCTTTACATTCTATTTATTTGTTTAATCCTCATAGGAACTCAGTATGGGAGGTATGATTATGAGTCAGTAGAAATAAACATAAACATAAAAGGCAAAAGGAGAACATGGCTATCAATACAACGGATTTTACAAATAGCAGTGAGTTCTAAAGACAATTTTTGACACTACATTGAAAATTTGTCCATGTCAATTACCAAAAGTAACTTAAGAAGAAAAAGAACTAAAAGCTCCATACCTATTTTTAAAAAATGGAACAGGCAGTCTAAAACTGCTCCCTCCAAAAAGGTACTAGTAAACTCACAGAATTATTTTATTAATTTCAAATCCTATCTTGTATAAAAGCTTTATATAACACAATTAGGGAGTAGGTTAACAAATTAATGTTAGGAAGCTAATATAATTTTGAAAATAAGACCTGACAGGGAATTCAATGAAATCTAAAACTATAGATAATCTCATGTAGTAACATAGATGAGAAAGTCTTAAATGCACTTTTTTATATAAATCAAATCTAGCAGTGCTACTGTAAACCTTGTACCTAAGGAGATTTTCCACAGAAACTCAACTGATTCAATATCAGAAAATACTGCAATGTAATTAACACATTGACAAATGAAAACTATTTAACAAAAACAGGTATATACAGTAAAACTTCTGTATCTATAAGGCATTATTTCTCACTATTATTCATCATTCATCATTATTCATTGTTGTACTAAAATTCCTAGCAAAGGCAAATCTAGAAAAATAAATAAAGCATAAGGATTGGTAAAGAGTAGAGAAAGTATTGTCTTTATTCAGAACACATTTATCAATAAAGAGAAGCATGATAATTTCCAAACAATTAGAATACATAATAAAGTTTAGCAAGATGATGAGCTGTAAGATCAATATCAAATTCAAAAGGAATCTATATTTAATATATTAAATACATAAAATCAAAAAATAATCAGTGAAAATTATGATAGAGAATGATACCAATTTTAATAGCAATGAAAATTGTAAAGTATCTAGGAAAAACATATAAGCCCAGTATTCACTTCCTATGGCTGCCTTAGCAAAATAGCATAAGCTAAGTGGCTTAAATCAATAGAAATTTCCTGTCACACAGATCTGGAGACTAGACATCTGAATTCTAGGTGTTGGCTGAATCTCCTCTCTTCTAAACCCTCTGAAGGAGGATCCTTCCTTGCCCTTCCAGTTTCTAGTTTGTAGATGCTTGACTCCAGTCTCTGCCTCCATCTTCACATGGTGTTTTCCCTGTGGGTCTCTGTGTTCATAAGGTCCATGGTCATCTTCTTATAAGGACGGCAATCATTCTATCAGGGGCCCATTCTATTCCAGTATGACCTTATCTCAACTAATTACATCATTAACAAAGTGTTAGTTGCTCAGTCATGTTTGGCTGTTTGTGATCCTATGGACTTGTATCCTGCTAAGCTCCTCTGTCCATGGGATTCTCCAGGAAAGAATACTGGAGTGGGTTGCCATTCCTTTCTCTAGGGCATCTTCCCGAATCAGTGATTAAACCCAGTCTTCCCTCATTGCAGGCAGATTCTTTATCATTTGAGCCACTGAGGAATCCCATTCATAATAAACTGATTTCCAAATAAGGCAACATTCTGGATACAGAGAGGTGAGGAGGGGAGTGAAGACTTCAACATATCTTTTGGAGAACACAATTCTGCATATAACAGTCACCAAATTCAAACTATTATTTAAGAACACGGAAGACCCGTAGCTTGCCCAAAAGACAAAGACCATCAGGAACCCCTGTCTTTAAATTGACCTGTTATCAGTTTATAGATTGCTGAACCCAGCAGGGAGAACTGCATGCCATGGAGATCACTGGGGCATCTCAGAAAGATGAAGTATGTACAGGGAGCATCTGATAGGATTTGGGCTTGTGTGGATGATACAGTGAGGGCTGAAGAATGTGAGGTTTTGTTTTGGACTGGATGATGTGAGAAAACAAAGGTAATTTTTTAAGGATTACAGGTTCCTGGAGATCTTGACAACTTTATCTAAGAGGTGTGAAGAATAGAGTGGAGCTCATTCTGTATCTGGCAAAGCAGCAATTCTCACTCATGTTAGCTGGGAAAGGGATATTGGGTCATCTTTGTGCCTTGCATGGTCCTCTTGTTTTTCTCTCATTAGGTCATGGCCTTGTTTTAGTCATACTCCATCACACTCTCAGGGGCCTCGTCTGATGGGTTCTGCGACATTATATTCACCAGTGTCTAACTATCACTAGCCCATTAACAGCTAACAGGTATCAATAGAAATTTCCTGTCACACAGATCTGGAGACTAGACATCTGAATTCTAGGTGTTGGCTGAATCTCCTCTCTTCTAAACCCTCTGAAGGAGGATCCTTCCTTGCCCTTCCAGTTTCTAGTTTGTAGATGCTTGACTCCAGTCTCTGCCTCCATCTTCACATGGTGTTTTCCCTGTGGGTCTCTGTGTTCATAAGGTCCATGGTCATCTTCTTATAAGGACGGCAATCATTCTATCAGGGGCCCATTCTATTCCAGTATGACCTTATCTCAACTAATTACATCATTAACAAAGTGTTAGTTGCTCAGTCATGTTTGGCTGTTTGTGATCC
The DNA here is from genome assembly GCA_022376925.1 of Tragulus kanchil. Lineage (NCBI taxonomy): Eukaryota > Metazoa > Chordata > Mammalia > Artiodactyla > Tragulidae > Tragulus > Tragulus kanchil. The sequence goes on from JAIOJX010000025.1 coordinate 39,896,695, forward strand.
TATGGACTTGTATCCTGCTAAGCTCCTCTGTCCATGGGATTCTCCAGGAAAGAATACTGGAGTGGGTTGCCATTCCTTTCTCTAGGGCATCTTCCCGAATCAGTGATTAAACCCAGTCTTCCCTCATTGCAGGCAGATTCTTTATCATTTGAGCCACTGAGGAATCCCATTCATAATAAACTGATTTCCAAATAAGGCAACATTCTGGATACAGAGAGGTGAGGAGGGGAGTGAAGACTTCAACATATCTTTTGGAGAACACAATTCTGCATATAACAGTCACCAAATTCAAACTATTATTTAAGAACACGGAAGACCCGTAGCTTGCCCAAAAGACAAAGACCATCAGGAACCCCTGTCTTTAAATTGACCTATTATCAGTTTATAGATTGCTGAACCCAGCAGGGAGAACTGCATGCCATGGAGATCACTGGGGCATCTCAGAAAGATGAAGTATGTACAGGGAGCATCTGATAGGATTTGGGCTTGTGTGGATGATACAGTGAGGGCTGAAGAATGTGAGGTTTTGTTTTGGACTGGATGATGTGAGAAAACAAAGGTAATTTTTTAAGGATTACAGGTTCCTGGAGATCTTGACAACTTTATCTAAGAGGTGTGAAGAATAGAGTGGAGCTCATTCTGTATCTGGCAAAGCAGCAATTCTCACTCATGTTAGCTGGGAAAGGGATATTGGGTCATCTTTGTGCCTTGCATGGTCCTCTTGTTTTTCTCTCATTAGGTCATGGCCTTGTTTTAGTCATACTCCATCACACTCTCAGGGGCCTCGTCTGATGGGTTCTGCGACATTATATTCACCAGTGTCTAACTATCACTAGCCCATTAACAGCTAACAGGTATTAAGGGGACATTTCTCTATCTTACTGAAATTAGTGATGAAATTTACCAAGATTATTAATGAGAATAATATAAAGACGTCAATTCTACCCAAATTAATTTATAAAATCACTTTGTGGAATTAAAAGATGTAGTAAAGACTATGGCTAAAGTCATTAACAGGGAATTCTGTTTCCTTTGAAGCAGTACTAGTTTATATCTATTGCCCCAGGTTCCAATGTGTTTAGTATTTTCCCCAGATTTTTAAAATTTTAAACAAAATATTAATGTTAATAATTGCATTCAAAATAAGCTAGTATTAGTTTGGTAACATGCCTCTATGTATACAAGTCCAGCTTCTATGATAGATTTTACCTAGTGGTATGTGATATATGTGTGCAGTGAAACGTTTTCATTCAACATGAGCTTAATTCAGTAAATCAGTCTTTAATAATTCACCTCCCTTTTCCCATAATTCTTCATAAGTGATGCAGTTTATGTCTTCTGCTAAAGAGCAGCATGCAGAGGAGCCAGGGTTGGAGAGCAACTAGAACAAAATATACCAACAACAGGAGCTAGAAAGAGCAAACTTTTGGTCTCCAGTGTTGGTGGAAAATGGATTTTTTACATTTGAGCATATTTTTATTTATTAGGGCTTCTCAGTTGGCGCAGTGCTAAGAATCTGCCAGCAGGAGGCTCAAGAAACACAGGTGTGATCCCTGGATTGGGAAGATACCCTGGAGGAGGAAATGGCAGCCTAGTTCTGTATTCATGCCTGGAAAATCCCATGGATAGAGGAGTCTGGTGGGCTATAGTCCATGGGGTCGCAAAGAGTTCGACATACCTGAGCAAGCACAACCATCATTATTATTTACCAATGACTCTGATCAAGATGGAAGCTCTTATCTTTTGTCTTGGGACAGAAATGTAAATTAAATTCCATGCATTATTTTAGCAACATCCTAGCATTTTTTTTTCATTCTTTTCTTTTTTTTTTTAACTTTTATTTTACTTTTAATTTTTACAGTTTTGTTTTAATAGACCTTTTTTCCAAGCCTTACTGAGGTCCAATTGGCAAATTAAATTAAGTGTTAGTATTTAAAGTGTATGACATGATGATTTGATATAAAGGCATGTCTCGAAGACACTGCAGGCTTAGTTCCAGATCACTGCAATAAAGTAAATATTGTAGTAAAGGAAAGCTAAAAGCTTTTGGTTCTCTAGTGCACATAAAACTTAGGTCTACATACCGTTGTAATTTATTAAGTGTGCAATAGCACTATATCTGAAACAACAGTGTACCTACCTTAATGTAAAAATTCTTTATAACTAAAAATACTAGCCATCACTTGAGCCTTCAGCCAATTGTAATCTTTTTGCTGGTGGAGGGTCCTGCTTCATGTTGATGGCTGTTGACTGATTGAGATCGTAGTCTCCAGAGGTTGGGGTGGGTTGTGGCAGTTTCTTAAAACAAAACAACAGTGAAATTTGCTGCCTCAATTGACTTATCCTTTCATGAACAATTTCTATGTAGTATAGAATGCTGTTTGTTAATAGCATTTTTACCCACAGTAGGACTTCTTTTAAATTTGAATCTATCCTCTCAAACCCTGACATGGCTTCGTCAACTAAGTTTAGTGGAATACTCTAAATCCTTTGTTATCCTTTCAATCATCTTCACAGCATCTTCACCAGGAGCAGATTCATCATAAGTTATCAGTTTCTTTGTCCCTCCATAAGAAGCAATGCCTCACTGCTTCAAGTTGCATCATCTCTTGGAGCAATTGGTCATATCTTCAGCCTCCACAACTAACTATAGTCCTTTTTCTATTCCCACTATATCTGCAATTACTTCCTCCACTGAAGTATCCAACCCCTTAAAGTCATCCATGAGGGTTGAAATCAATTTCTTTCAAACCCTTGTAATATTTTGACCTCTTTCTAGAAATCACAAATGTCCTTCCTTAATGCCATCTAAAATATTGAATCCTTTCCAAGAGGCCTTCAATTTACTTTGCCAAGATCCATCAGAGGTATAATCATTTATGACAGCAACAACCTTACAAAATGTACTTCCTAAGTGATAAGACTTGAAAGTCAACATTATTCCTTGATCCAGGGGCTACAGAATGGATGTCATCTTGGCAGGTATGAAAGCAGCATTAATCTCAGTCTCAATCTCCATCAGAGCTCTTGAATGACCAAATCCACTGTCATTGAGCAGAAATGTTTGAAAGGCAATTTCTTTCCTTTTTTTTCTTTTTTTGAGCAGTAGATCTCAACATGGGACTTTTATTCAGTAAACTATGCTGTAAATAGATGTGCTGTCGTCCAGACTTTGCTGTTCTATTTATGGATCAAAGGCAGAGCAGATTTAGCTTAATTCATAAGGGCCCTAAGATTTTGAGAATGACAAATGAGCAATGACTTCAGCATAAAGTCACCAGTTGCATTAGCCCCTAACAAGAGGATCAGCCTGACCTTTGAAACTTTGAAGCCAGGCATTGACTTCTCCTCTCTAGCTACTAAAGCTCTAGTTGACATCTTCTTTCAGTGTAAGCCTGCTTCATCTATATTGAAAATCTGTTTTTTAGTGCATCCATATTCCTTAATTGTCTTAGATAGATATTCTGGATAAGTCACTGCAGTTTCTACATCAGCACTTGCTGCTGGCACCAACATGTTAAGGAGATGGTACCTTTCCTTAAATCTCACAAACCAACCTCTGCTAGTTTCAGACTTCTCTTCTGCAACTTCCTCACCTCTCAGCCTTCATAGATTTGAAGAGAAGTAGGGCCTTGCTCTGCATTAGGCTTCAGCTTAAGTGGATGCTGTAGTTGCTCTGATCTTCTATTCAGGTCTCGAAATCTTCTCCACATCAACAATAAGGCTGTTTTGTTTTTTTATCAGTTGTGTTTTCTTATCATTTGTGTGGTCACTGGATTAGTACTTTAATTTTCTTTCAAAAATTTTCCCTTTGCATTCACAACTTGGCTAACTGTTTGGTACAAGAAAACTAGTTTTTAGCCTATCTTGGATTTTGGCATGTCTTTCTCACTAAACTTGATTATTTCTAGCTTTTGATTTGCAGTGAAAGGCATGCAACTTTAACTTGAGCACTTAGAGGCAATTGTAGTACTATTACTTGGCCTGATTTCAATGTTGTTGTGTCTCAGGGAATATAGAGGTCTGAGGAAAGGGAGAGAGATGAGAACAGACAGTTGGAGCAGTCAGAACACACACATTTATCAATTAAGTTTGTCATTTTATATGCGTGCAGTTTGTGGCTCCTCAAAATAATTACAATAACAGTAAATATCAAAAGTAATATCAAAGACCACTGACCAAAGGTCACCATAGCAAATATAGTAAAAACTAAAATTTTTGCTGTAAATAGATGTGCTGTCGTCCAGACTTTGCTGTTCTATTTATGGATCAAAGGCAGAGCAGATTTAGCTTAATTCATAAGGGCCCTAAGATTTTGAGAATGACAAATGAGCAATGACTTCAGCATAAAGTCACCAGTTGCATTAGCCCCTAACAAGAGGATCAGCCTGACCTTTGAAACTTTGAAGCCAGGCATTGACTTCTCCTCTCTAGCTACTAAAGCTCTAGTTGACATCTTCTTTCAGTGTAAGCCTGCTTCATCTATATTGAAAATCTGTTTTTTAGTGCATCCATATTCCTTAATTGTCTTAGATAGATATTCTGGATAAGTCACTGCAGTTTCTACATCAGCACTTGCTGCTGGCACCAACATGTTAAGGAGATGGTACCTTTCCTTAAATCTCACAAACCAACCTCTGCTAGTTTCAGACTTCTCTTCTGCAGCTTCCTCACCTCTCAGCCTTCATAGATTTGAAGAGAAGTAGGGCCTTGCTCTGCATTAGGCTTCAGCTTAAGTGGATGCTGTAGTTGCTCTGATCTTCTATTCAGGTCTCGAAATCTTCTCCACATCAACAATAAGGCTGTTTTGTTTTTTTATCAGTTGTGTTTTCTTATCATTTGTGTGGTCACTGGATTAGTACTTTAATTTTCTTTCAAAAATTTTCCCTTTGCATTCACAACTTGGCTAACTGTTTGGTACAAGAAAACTAGTTTTTAGCCTATCTTGGATTTTGGCATGTCTTTCTCACTAAACTTGATTATTTCTAGCTTTTGATTTGCAGTGAAAGGCATGCAACTTTAACTTGAGCACTTAGAGGCAATTGTAGTACTATTACTTGGCCTGATTTCAATGTTGTTGTGTCTCAGGGAATATAGAGGTCTGAGGAAAGGGAGAGAGATGAGAACAGACAGTTGGAGCAGTCAGAACACACACATTTATCAATTAAGTTTGTCATTTTATATGCGTGCAGTTTGTGGCTCCTCAAAATAATTACAATAACAGTAAATATCAAAAGTAATATCAAAGACCACTGACCAAAGGTCACCATAGCAAATATAGTAATAGTGAGTGACTTTGAAATATAACAAAAATTATAAGAATGTGAAACAGACACAACGTGAGCAAATACTGTTGAAAAGCAGTGCCTACAGACACTTGCCCAATGTGGGGCTGCCACCAGCCTTCACTATGTAAGAAATGCAGTGTCTGGCTATACCACCCTGAACATGCCTGATCTCGCCTGATCTGAAAGCTAAGCAGGGTTGGGCCTGGTTAGTACTTGGATGGGAGGAAGAAATGCAGTGTCTGAGAAGTGAATAATATGATTGTGCTTGTGCACATACATTATGAAAGGATTCCCACCACCAAGAAGGAGATGCATTTGATGTTGCTGTCACTGCTGGCTATCTGATATGCAAGACAGCGTGCTCTTGTCCCTCCCAAGGTTCACCTGATGCAGGAAAGTTTCAGATTTTAAGCTGATGGGGTCTGTAAGGAACATGGCAGGTTATGTGGAATATGTGGAGGAAATAGAGGCTGAACGGTCATACACATATACATACATCATACCTTAAATGTAGGATATAATCTAAGTGGCCCTGCACAGTGGCTTTCTAATTTACACTTGCTTTGATAGTATTTTCTCTTTTTCCCATGTATGTTTTCAGTTCCTTATTTGCATTATTATGGACTCATAGAATTTTTTTATTTTAATGTGTTGTGATTTGAGGGGTTAGCATCCCATAGTATTATTAGACTTTATTCAAGCATTTAGAAACTTTTATTCAAAAAAAGATTATACTTGGATTATTTATAATTCAGAATTTTGGGTCACTTTGCTAATTTTCTTTCAAAATTTCCCTTTGCATTCACAACTTGGCTAACTGTTTGGTACAAGAAAACTAGTTTTTAGCCTATCTTGGATTTTGGCATGTCTTTCTCACTAAACTTGATTATTTCTAGCTTTTGATTTGCAGTGAAAGGCATGCAACTTTAACTTGAGCACTTAGAGGCAATTGTAGTACTATTACTTGGCCTGATTTCAATGCTGTTGTGTCTCAGGGAATATAGAGGTCTGAGGAAAGGGAGAGAGATGAGAACAGACAGTTGGAGCAGTCAGAACACACACATTTATCAATTAAGTTTGTCATTTTATATGGGTGCAGTTTGTGGCTCCTCAAAATAATTACAATAACAGTAAACATCAAAAGTAATATCAAAGACCACTGACCAAAGGTCACCATAGCAAATATAGTAATAGTGAGTGACTTTGAAATATAACAAAAATTATAAGAATGTGAAACAGACACAACGTGAGCAAATACTGTTGAAAAGCAGTGCCTACAGACACTTGCCCAATGTGGGGCTGCCACCAGCCTTCACTATGTAAGAAATGCAGTGTCTGGCTATACCACCCTGAACATGCCTGATCTCGCCTGATCTGAAAGCTAAGCAGGGTTGGGCCTGGTTAGTACTTGGATGGGAGGAAGAAATGCAGTGTCTGAGAAGTGAATAATATGATTGTGCTTGTGCACATACATTATGAAAGGATTCCCACCACCAAGAAGGAGATGCATTTGATGTTGCTGTCACTGCTGGCTATCTGATATGCAAGACAGCGTGCTCTTGTCCCTCCCAAGGTTCACCTGATGCAGGAAAGTTTCAGATTTTAAGCTGATGGGGTCTGTAAGGAACATGGCAGGTTATGTGGAATATGTGGAGGAAATAGAGGCTGAACGGTCATACACATATACATACATCATACCTTAAATGTAGGATATAATCTAAGTGGCCCTGCACAGTGGCTTTCTAATTTACACTTGCTTTGATAGTATTTTCTCTTTTTCCCATGTATGTTTTCAGTTCCTTATTTGCATTATTATGGACTCATAGAATTTTTTTATTTTAATGTGTTGTGATTTGAGGGGTTAGCATCCCATAGTATTATTAGACTTTATTCAAGCATTTAGAAACTTTTATTCAAAAAAAGATTATACTTGGATTATTTATAACTTCTCAGAAAGTGAGATTCTTGGGTCTCATTATCTAAAACATATTTACTTCTTTGTCCAGGTCTTGTTTAAGTGCAACACAGTTTCAGAATCATTAACCCATATCTTACAGTAACACTCAGTTTTGCAGCACTTTCTAGCAGCCATGAACTCAAGAAAACAATGTCTACATTCAATTAAAAATGATTGTTTCTTGAAAAAAATTAATAATGAAATTTTCCAGTAGTTACTTTTTATAAGACTGTGCCCAAAGATTGATGACTTAAAATGCATAGATTCAGAAGATGCCTTTAAATATAACTCCAAAGTACAACACTGATTTAATTACTAAAATGATTTTTTTTGCCTATGTTCAATTTCAAGCTTTCTTTCTTTTTTTTTAATGTTGGCCTCTTTTCATTGATTTTTTATTTATTTATTTTTCATCTATCTTTATTCTTCCTCCTGTGTGGGCCTCCCATTGCAGTGGCTTCTCTCATTGGCGAGCACTGGCTCTGGGCACATGCACTCCAGGGCGGTGGCTAGTAATTGGACATACCAGTCCAGCTGTTCCGGGGCACATAGGATCTTTCTGGGCCAGGGATTGAACTGGTGCCCCTGCAAGCTGGACTCTTTACTCACTGGTCCACCAGGGAAGCCCCAGTTTCAAGCTTTCTTTTGAAAGTTAGGTGGTAGTTGTTAATGTACTAACATTATTAGCAGAAAGAAGCTATTTACAAAAACCATATTATGTTAATATAACCATATCCTACAAAAACAAATATAAATTAAGCCTAATAATAATGCTTTTTTCATATACTTCATGGCATTAAAGTAAAGGTTATGGAATTTCATTCTTTGAAAGGTAAGAAATCTGATATATCTATAAATGCTTAATTCAGTTGTTCAGCTAAAAAGTTCAATGCTATAAATACAATTTTGGTTTTTGCAGTGGTAATGTCAATGTAAATTTTGTTAAGAATGGGATTAAAAATGGTGTTGTTAACAAAATTAAGAAATCTTTGGGGCAGAAATATTCTTGGAATTGGTTGCAGTACACACAGAATTCATAATTGCCTACACACAAGCTACAGAATTCTAAAATAGAATTGTAATTGCTAAATATAATACACACATGCACACACATATATGCACATCCGTGACCAGAGTTAGAATAACTACATCGGTAATACAAAGTTTGCAGAATGAAGATGTCATTGCAGATGAAGCAATACTTCTTCACAGCAGTATGCACTTTTTGTCTTTGCTGCCCATTGCAGAAATGTTTTTTCTTTAAACTATTTCATGAATAAACTTTTTGTGAGCCCTCTGGATTTGGGGGTTGCTTTCTTCAGAATCAATATGAAATCTTTGCCAAAAATAATAATGGGAGTTATCAAAACACCATGTTTTAAGTCTTTATTGCACTGCAATTATTAAAAAGTAATACTAGCAAACAATAAGACTGGTTTTTATTCATGTCTGATATCTATCCATATAAAAGCAAGAGAGGGAGTGAGCAAATTAAACAATAATCATCTACATGCTTTATAAGATCTAATTCTAAATTTCTATAGTTTCACATTGGAGTATCTTGACTAGAAGGAACACAATGTTATTGGAGTTTTAATATTTAATTAGATAAGTTATGTTATAGAATGCAATGAAATGAACAGTTCTGCCTAATTTTGCACAATTAAGCATCTATAAAGTTAATAAAACACTCAAAATTCATTTTGAAAACATAGGTAGGTGATATACCTTTTTCACAAAAATATTCAAGAATGGTCTCCAATGTGATTATCTGCTGTTGATCTGAAACAAAAAGGCTGCCATATATTTCTCCAACAAAGATGGATTTATTTGGAATGAGCAGAAAATTGAAACCATGTGGCTGCAGCTTGCAACCGTGGTGAACCATGTGCAAGACTTCACAAGGGAAGAAATTCTATTTAATAGAGAGGGAAACGGGAGTTGGGAGGGCTATCATAAACACAGAGTCCATGGCTTTTCATCAACTGAGTCCTTGGCAGGAAAGAAAGAGTCCTTCTTCCAGTTGGGCTTTGGGGAATGGGTATTCCAACTGTGGTCTCTTAACTTTAAAATATTTGTTTATTAATTTTCTATTAGAAAATTATATGTATTAATTGTTCCTATTTATTGACTTTTTATACTCTATAAATATTTGAGTTGAAATACTTACATGCATCAATACCAAAATTTTACAATTGAAAATATTCTCCGTTTAGCAGAATTTGCTCTGAGCTTACCTCAGCACATATAAAAAGTGTTTTCTCAATTCTAAATAATAAAATCTATGGAGAACATTCAGTGAAAGGTGTCAATTGTAAATCTGTTAAACATAAAATGCAATTTAGAAAAATACTGCAGGCAATTATATGAAAAAAAATTTTTCTTTTATTTGAGAAAAATACCAGTGGCATTGTATTCAAGAGCTACTGCTATGTAATTTACTAAGGTATGAGATTTTAAAATGTGAATTAATACCAAGGACAACTATTCTACTTATCTTATTTCTAACATTCAAGCAAGCAATAAAAAATGTCTTAGTATGTTACATTAAGGCACATAAATGTATGTTGTTTCCACTTTTAGAAAGAATTTCATTTTTGAATAGTCTCAATAGACTTATTTCATAGATATACCAATAAAATAAAATTGGTTCTTTGAAAAAATTATAATTTTAGCTATTTTTAGTGCCATTTTACTCTCATAATCGTTTCAATTTGGATGATACATTTTTTCATTAGCTTTTTTCTGACCTGCTTCTGTCTACACTTTTTCCAGCATTTGCTATAGGATTACAGTCTGATGCCTTTCATTTCTTGGTAAAATCCTTGCTACCCTCTTCCACTTCATTGAGCAGTCTAGTGTAAAACCCTCTTAATAAAATGAGCATTTCTCAAAAATGTGTGTTAGGTTAAGACATTATGCCATAATCCTTGCTCTCAGGGATTTTTCTTTCCTTTTTCTGAGAAGTTAGAAGTTATGCACATGAAACAACCAATTGAAGCCAGTATAAATTGGTGCAAAATAACATCATCAAGAAGACAAAAAAAATGGTGCACATTCACTCTGGCAGAAGCAAAAAAGGAGACTAAGGATGACAGTTTTCTGGGAAAGGTTTTAAGGTAACTCTAGGACTGATTGCTAAGAAGATTAGCTAAACTCCGAGTGGAGAAGGAGAAAATAAATGGAAGAAGTGCCATGAGCTAGCACAGGAAAATGGTTTTATTTGGGTGGTCAGTAGATTGCACAGTAAGGTGAAGGTATTTTGCAAGTGGCATAGAATGCAAGGGTAAATATTGAATCTCATCTGAGGGTCTGAAAATTCATGGATGAGGCACTTGAGTGAGAGGCCCATACGTTGCAACATGGATTTAGCAAATGAAACATTCATATTTGTGAAAATTCTGAGACATATTAAGAAGTTTAGATTAGAACTGATAAGGTTCAAGACCAGCAGAATGAATGAGACAATGAAAAAGAAAGGGACAGATTCAAGAAGCATTTTGAAAAAAAGGAGAATTGGTAAAGTATTTTACTTAAGAAACTTGTGAAGAAACGTAATTCTTTAGTTATTTACCTCAAAGAGTGAATTGGTTAGCCAGGAAAGAAAGATCCAACAAAGACGTTACATATTGTACAGCACTGGGAATAAAGCCAATATTTTATAATAACTTTAAATGGGATATGATCTATAAAAACTTGAATCACTATGTCGTAAACCTGAAACAAATATAGTATCATAAATCAACTATACCTCAATAAAATGAATATACTTGATAGTTCAACATATGTAATTATGAACACTTTGTACTGGTGTACTGGTTTTTTTATGAGAAATGTATGAGATTGAATTGATCAGAATTCCTGTGCTTGTGAGGCACAACCCACAAGAGGCACTATAAATAATCAAGATGACAGTATGTACATGCTGTACACTTAGTTATCAATAATACAATATAAATTCTGATCAATGCTAGGAAATAAACCTGACCTAACTTTCTATATTCTCTCCAAAATGACATTGCAAAATCATTGATAAATTTAAAAGGCAATTAGAGTATGGAATCAAAAATGGAGAAAAAACATAGAAATATGTCAAATTAAAGTTAATTAAAACATTAGCTTTCTCTGGAAAAACATCTGAAATAATACACTGAATTAATATAATCATCTAGTCATAGATGTAAACTAGGCAGTTCAATTAATTAAAGTCACAACAAACACCAAGATGAAATTTCTAGAAGAGATGTTTTTGTGTTTCAAAAAAATCAGTAGTCTGTGGTGACAAGAGTATTAGTAGGCTGCTACTCAACTGGTTCCCAGAGGTTGTAAAGCTCCCAGCACTAGTCACTCAGAGTCAATAGGCCTCGTTAAAATACCAACAAGGTAACACATGAGGCTGTTAGAATCCATTAACACTCCGAGCACATTTAATTGATCAAATTAGCTAATCTATTCTAAAGGGTGAGGAAAACGGAAATGGAGCAAAAATAGCAGGGGTCTTTCGTGTGTGGAAAGAGAGACTATTGCAGAAGTTCCCAGAAAGTTACCATCAAGTGACATAGGTGTAGCTTCTTTGATGGTGCCTAATTTGGGCCCCTAAATCCTTCTTTCTAGGTTTTAATATCCTCTCAGGGGTCTTTCGTGTGTGAGAAAGCCAGAATTGGTAAAGTATTTTACTTAAGAAACTTGTGAAGAAACGTAATTCTTTAGTTATTTACCTCAAAGAGTGAATTGGTTAGCCAGGAAAGAAAGATCCAACAAAGACGTTACATATTGTACAGCACTGGGAATAAAGCCAATATTTTATAATAACTTTAAATGGGATATGATCTATAAAAACTTGAATCACTATGTCGTAAACCTGAAACAAATATAGTATCATAAATCAACTATACCTCAATAAAATGAATATACTTGATAGTTCAACATATGTAATTATGAACACTTTGTACTGGTGTACTGGTTTTTTTATGAGAAATGTATGAGATTGAATTGATCAGAATTCCTGTGCTTGTGAGGCACAACCCACAAGAGGCACTATAAATAATCAAGATGACAGTATGTACATGCTGTACACTTAGTTATCAATAATACAATATAAATTCTGATCAATGCTAGGAAATAAACCTGACCTAACTTTCTATATTCTCTGCAAAAATGACATTGCAAAATCATTGATAAATTTAAAAGGCAATTAGAGTATGGAATCAAAAATGGAGAAAAAACATAGAAATATGTCAAATTAAAGTTAATTAAAACATTAGCTTTTTCTGGAAAAACATCTGAAATAATACACTGAATTAATATAATCATCTAGTCATAGATGTAAACTAGGCAGTTCAATTAATTAAAGTCACAACAAACACCAAGATGAAATTTCTAGAAGAGATGTTTTTGTGTTTCAAAAAAATCAGTAGTCTGTGGTGACAAGAGTATTAGTAGGCTGCTACTCAACTGGTTCCCAGAGGTTGTAAAGCTCCCAGCACTAGTCACTCAGAGTCAATAGGCCTCGTTAAAATACCAACAAGGTAACACATGAGGCTGTTAGAATCCATTAACACTCCGAGCGCATTTAATTGATCAAATTAGCTAATCTATTCTAAAGGGTGAGGAAAACGGAAATGGAGCAAAAATAGCAGGGGTCTTTCGTGTGTGGAAAGAGAGACTATTGCAGAAGTTCCCAGAAAGTTACCATCAAGTGACATAGGTGTAGCTTCTTTGATGGTGCCTAATTTGGGCCCCTATTGCGAATCCTTCTTTCTAGGTTTTTAATATCCTCTCATTTTGTCTTCTGGGGAGGTAATGCGGCATAGGATAAAGACTAGACTGGGAATCAGAATATCGTAAACCAGTCTCAGTTCCCACACTAAATTGCCAGATGACCCCACTTAACCATCCACTTTAGCTTTTATTTTTGTAAAATGAGAGCGCTAACCTATACCAGTGATGTTTGCTCCAGCTACTCAATTCTATAAAATAGTGGTTATTGTCATTTGCAGTTGCTTAGTCATGTTCAACTCTTTTGCGACCCCATGGACTGTAGCCTGTGAGGCTCCCTTTGTCCACTGGGAGCTCTCAGGCAAGAATACTGGAGTGGGTGGTCATACCTTTATCCAGGGGATCTCCTCTCACATTTTAAATTTTACAGAATTTTTGGGGGGTTGGAATTTTTCGTTTAGCTAAAGGAGCTTTATAAATAAACTCAACTTTTATCAAGAAAATCACCTATTTGAGATTCTTAAGCACTGATGATGTTTCAAAGACATATATCTTCAGACTCTGTACAGTTTAGCCAGGTGTCTTGGCTTATGATGAAAATCTGTAAATCCTGTATTTACATAAGACAATATCAGTTTTTCAAAATCATATTTCATTTACTACAGTGTTCTCATGTATATGTTCCATTAGTCATCTAACTATATGAGAGATTTTAGTTCCAGATGGACCATGACATCATCACTGATACTGTACCAAATTTACAAATGGTTTAGTCTTTAATATACATGTTGTCAAAATGCAGAAAGATTAAATTGATAAATCTCTTCCTATTGCATCCCTTTCATTTTTGTGGATTATAAGTAACTGTCAAACATCTGGAGTTTCATAAAATTATCATCCTGCTATCAAAAATAAAGTTACTTTTCTGGTATCAGTGGTTTTCTTCCATACAGAATTATTTATAGGAATTTTATTTAGTATATCTAATATGCTTTCAACCAAGATGAAGCTGCAGCTATACACAAAGCAAAACTGGGATTATCTGGGACAACGTGACCTGCCAGGAGATCTGATATTTGGGATCTATGCTGTGGAGTACAGTCAACGTCTCCATTTTGAACAATGCACCTTAACTGTTCAATACTTTTATATTAGTATAGTCTTTATTAATGAGAATACTTTTTATTAAGACAGAGGGGAAAGGAGAGAAAGATGGAAGGAGAAAAAGACCGAAGGGACAGAGAAGGGAAGGAAGAAAGGAAGCAAGATGTATGGGTCAGATTTCTCAGTTGCAGGTCACAGGGCAACACCATCTGTATTTACTAAAAAGAGATTTATTTCTTTTGTTTATTTTTTGACTGTGGTGGGTCTTTGTTGCTGTACACAAGCTTTCTCTAGTTGTGGCAAGTGGGGGCTACTCTCTAGTTGTGGTGCATGGCCTCCTCACTGCAGTGGCTTTTCTTGTGGAGCACTGTCTCTAGGTGCATAGGCTTCAGTGGTTGCGGGACATAGGCTCAGTAGTTGTGGCTTACAGATTTAGCTGCTCTGCAGCATGTGGGATCTTCCTGGACCAGGGGTCAAACCCATGTACCCTGCATTGCAAGGTGGATTCTTAACAACTCTACTGCCGGGGAAGCCCAAAGAGAGATTAATTCAAAGATACAGACAACCAAAAAAACTATTGAGAGAGCGGAAAAAAACAGGATATAGGAATTCCATAAATCAGCCTTTGTATCCCCTCAGGATCTGGCTTACTAAAATTAGGAAACTCTGAATCAGAAAGCAACCTTAAAGTCATTGACCTCAGAAAGCTACCCCATACCTGCTGACCCAGAGCAGGACACTTCCATGAAGTATTCTGGTAGGTTCAGTGCCTTATGCTCACATTTTATCCCTGTTTAACTCATTTCCTAGGCAAAATTTTGTTTAGAGGAGGCTGAAAATTTACTTTATTATTATTATTCTGATATATAAAAGGTGCAGAGACTTTTAAAAGTAATTGGATGAACATAAACAATTCGTTACTTTTCTGGTATCAGTGGTTTTCTTCCATACAGAATTATTTATAGGAATTTTATTTAGTATATCTAATATGCTTTCAACCAAGATGAAGCTGCAGCTATACACAAAGCAAAACTGGGATTATCTGGGACAACGTGACCTGCCAGGAGATCTGATATTTGGGATCTATGCTGTGGAGTACAGTCAACGTCTCCATTTTGAACAATGCACCTTAACTGTTCAATACTTTTATATTAGTATAGTCTTTATTAATGAGAATACTTTTTTTATTAAGACAGAGGGAAGGAGAGAAAGATGGAAGGAGAAAAAGACCGAAGGGACAGAGAAGGGAAGGAAGAAAGGAAGCAAGATGTATGGGTCAGATTTCTCAGTTGCAGGTCACAGGGCAACACCATCTGTATTTACTAAAAAGAGATTTATTTCTTTTGTTTATTTTTTGACTGTGGTGGGTCTTTGTTGCTGTACACAAGCTTTCTCTAGTTGTGGCAAGTGGGGGCTACTCTCTAGTTGTGGTGCATGGCCTCCTCACTGCAGTGGCTTTTCTTATGGAGCACTGTCTCTAAGTGCATAGGCTTCAGTGGTTGCGGGACATAGGCTCAGTAGTTGTGGCTTACAGATTTAGCTGCTCTGCAGCATGTGGGATCTTCCTGGACCAGGTGTCAAACCCATGTACCCTGCATTGCAAGGTGGATTCTTAACAACTCTACTGCCGGGGAAGCCCAAAGAGAGATTAATTCAAAGATACAGACAACCAAAAAAACTATTGAGAGAGCGGAAAAAAACAGGATATAGGAATTCCATAAATCAGCCTTTGTATCCCCTCAGGATCTGGCTTACTAAAATTAGGAAACTCTGAATCAGAAAGCAACCTTAAAGTCATTGACCTCAGAAAGCTACCCCATACCTGCTGACCCAGAGCAGGACACTTCCATGAAGTATTCTGGTAGGTTCAGTGCCTTATGCTCACATTTTATCCCTGTTTAACTCATTTCCTAGGCAAAATTTTGTTTAGAGGAGGCTGAAAATTTACTTTATTATTATTATTCTGATATATAAAAGGTGCAGAGACTTTTAAAAGTAATTGGATGAACCATAAACAGAAGTTCAAAGGGAAATTTGTTTAATAAGTCCCAAGCTTGAAAATTTTAAGCATTTATTCCAGAAAGAGAAAGCAGTCTTGAAATGAATGGACCCAAGTTATCACATGTGCTCAAAACTTTCAGCAAATCTATTTAAAATTTTTTCTTCAAGTTTTCCTTTTCCCTTAGTTGCTGAAATATGAGGCTTTGAAAGTGAGATTTTTTAATCCTTCAATATTCTTGCCAATGAAATAAAAAGAACTACTTCTGAGATGGTGAGTCAGTCTTGCTTTAGGACCATTTTATTAGTCTTTCTTTCCTTGATTATTTACATAGAAAAGTATTCCTCCTGACTCTACAAGCGTTAATTCTTGATAGACTGCTTCCAACTGGAAATATGTTTATTTTTCAATATAAAAAGAATGATTCTTATCAGCACATTACTAAAGATTATTTGCTTGACATGATATTTATTTGAATAACAAAACTAAAACAAAAATAAAATCCAAAGTACTCCAGTTTCTAGAAAGAAAAGCATATCTGTAAGAAATAAGAGTCAAATAGTTTCCCTTTAAATTGATTGAGACGCTTCAAGATTCTTGACAAAGTGTAAGAAGGATTAGCATCAAAATGCTAGAAAATGAAAACAAACTGGATTATTTGAATACTGTTATAATAAATTATTTTTGCTGGAATTGTTTTATTGATGTATAGCTGACCTACAATATTATATTAGTTTGAGGTATACCACAGAGTGGTTTGACATTTATATACTTTACGAAATAATCACCACAGTGAGTCTAGCAACCATCTGTCATCATACAAAGTTATTGCAGCATTGTTGACTATATTTCCTGTGCTGTACATTAAATCCCCATGATTAATTGATTAGATGACTAGAAGTTTATATCTCTTAATCCCTTTACCCATTTTGTCCATTTCTCTACCTCCCTCCCCTCTAGCAACCACCAGTTTGTTCTCTGAATCTATGAGTCTGTTTCTGTTTGGGGTTTATTTTTGTTATTCATTTGTTTTGGTTTCTAGATTCCACACATAAGTGAAATCATATGGTATTTGTATTTCTCTGATGTATTTTTTTTCTTATAATATCCTCCAGATCCATTCATGTCATTACAAAAATCAAGATTACATTCTTTTTTATGTCTGAGTAACATTCCATTGTTATGGAATATTCATTTATCTATTTACCCATCAATGCAAATACAGATTACTTCAAGTTTTCCTTTTCCCTTAGTTGCTTAAATATGAGGTTTTGAAAGTGAGATTTTTTAATCCTTCAATATTCTTGCCAATGAAATAAAAAGAACTACTTCTGAGATGGTGAGTCAGTCTTGCTTTAGGACCATTTTATTAGTCTTTCTTTCCTTGATTATTTACATAGAAAAGTATTCCTCCTGACTCTACAAGCATTAATTCTTGATAGACTGCTTCCAACTGGAAATATGTTTATTTTTCAATATAAAAAGAATGATTCTTATCAGCACATTACTAAAGATTATTTGCTTGACATGATATTTATTTGAATAACAAAACTAAAACAAAAATAAAATCCAAAGTACTCCAGTTTCTAGAAAGAAAAGCATATCTGTAAGAAATAAGAGTCAAATAGTTTCCCTTTAAATTGATTGAGACGCTTCAAGATTCTTGACAAAGTGTAAGAAGGATTAGCATCAAAATGCTAGAAAATGAAAACAAACTGGATTATTTGAATACTGTTATAATAAATTATTTTTGCTGGAATTGTTTTATTGATGTATAGCTGACCTACAATATTATATTAGTTTGAGGTATACCACAGAGTGGTTTGACATTTATATACTTTACGAAATAATCACCACAGTGAGTCTAGCAACCATCTGTCATCATACAAAGTTATTGCAGCATTGTTGACTATATTTCCTGTGCTGTACATTAAATCCCCATGATTAATTGATTAGATGACTAGAAGTTTATATCTCTTAATCCCTTTACCCATTTTGTCCATTTCTCTACCTCCCTCCCCTCTAGCAACCACCAGTTTGTTCTCTGAATCTATGAGTCTGTTTCTGTTTGGGGTTTATTTTTGTTATTCATTTGTTTTGGTTTCTAGATTCCACACATAAGTGAAATCATATGGTATTTGTATTTCTCTGATGTATTTTGTTTCTTATAATATCCTCCAGATCCATTCATGTCATTACAAAAATCAAGATTACATTCTTTTTTATGTCTGAGTAACATTCCATTGTTATGGAATATTCATTTATCTATTTACCCATCAATGCAAATACAGATTACTTCAATGTCTTATCTATTGTGAATAATGTCACAATACATATAGGGGTTTAGATATCTTTTTAAATTAGTGTTCACTTCTTTGGATACATATCTTGAGGTGGAATTACAGAGTTATATGGCAGTTGTTGGACTTCCCAGGTAGTGCTAGAGGTAAAAATCCCACCTGCCAGTGAAGGAGACATAAGAGATATGGGTTTAGTTCCTTAGTCAGGAAGATACCCTGGAAGAGGGTGTGGCAACTCACTCCAATATTTTTGACTAGAGAATCCCATAGACAGAGGAGCTTGTTAGTTTACAGTCCATGTGGTCACAAAGAATGTGACACAAATGAGGTGACTTAGCATGAACACATATGACAGTTGTATTTTTAATTTTTGAAGCATCTCCATACTATTTTCCATAATGGCTACACCAATTCAGTTCCCACCAATGGTGTACAAGGGCTTCCCAGGTGGCAGCAAAGTGGTAAAGAACCTGCCTGTCAGTGCAAGAGACATAAGAGATTCAGGTTCCATCTGCATCTCTTATCTGGGATGAAAATATCCACTGGAGAAGGAAATGGCAATACCCACCCTAGTATTCTTACCTGGAGACTCCAATGGAGAGAGGAGCCTGGTGGGCTATAGTCCTTGGGATTGCAAAGGGTGGGACCCAACTGAAGCAACTTAGCAGTGGTGTACAAGGATTCCTTTTTATTTACATCCTCACCAACCCTTGCTATTTCGATAATATAAAACATTGTCTTTTTGATAATAGTCATTCTGACAGGTGTGAGTTGGTATCTCATTGTGATTTTGATTTGCATTTCCCTGATAATTAGTGATATTGAGCACTTTTTCATGGTCATCTGAACTGTATTCTTTGGAAAAATGTTTATTTTAGTCTTCTTTGCTCCTTCTCAAGATTCCTTGGCACTTTAAGGGTTTTTGTGGTTTTCAGGTGGTACAAGGGTTAAAAACTCTGCCTGCAAATGTGGGAGACACAAGAGACATGGGTTCAATCCCTGGTAGGAAATATTCCCTGGAGGAGGGCATGGCAACCCACTCCAGTCTTCTTGCCTGGGAAATTCAATGGACAGAGAGACCTGACAGGCTACAGTTCATGGGATCACAAAACAAATACATGACAGAGCTAGTAAGCACATACAAATTTTAGGTCTATTTGTTCTAGTTATATGAGAAATGTAATTGGTGTTTTGATAGGGATTGCATTGAATCTGTAGGTCTCCTTGACTAGTATAGACATTCTTTTTTTATTTCTTTTTTTGACCACTTCTACTGATCTTTCATTTATCTGTGTTCATCCATCTTTGTTCTTTGGCATGTGTGGGCCTCCCATTGCAGTGGCTTCTATTGCTACAGAGCACTGGCTCTGGGCACATGCCCTCCAGAGCTCTGGCTCAGTAGTTGGACACATCGGTCCAGCTGCTCCATGACACGTGGAATCTTCCCAGGCCAGGGATCGAACCAGCACCCCTTGCACTGCAAAGCAGTGTCCTTACACACTGGACCACCAGGGAAGCACTAGTATAGACATTTTAAAATTAGAAAGCTTTCCAGTTCCTGAGCATAGTATATATTTCTATTTATTTGTATTATCTAAAGTTTTAATCCATCAATGAATTCCAGTTTTCAGAGTACAAGTCTTTCATCTCCTTGGTTATTCCTAGGTATTTTATTCCTTTTGATGTAATTGTAAATGGGATTATTTTCTTAATTTCTCTTTCTGATCATATATCAATAGTGTATAAAAAAGCACAGATTTCTGTAGGTTAATTTTGTAACCTACAACTTTACTGAATTCACTGATTATGTTATCTGCAAATAGTGACAGTTTTACATCTTCCTTTCCAACTTGGGTATTTTTATTTCTTTTAATTCTCTGTGTGGCTAGGACTTCCAATACTACATTTTTATTTAAAAAATCACTAAATGTGGCCAGAGAGGCACCCTTGTCTTATTCCTGATCTTAGAGAATGCTTTCAGCTTTACTGTTGAGCATGCTGTTAGCTGACTGCCACCAGTTTCTCTGATCCCAGGGGTGTCCCAGATACCTCCTATTTTCCAGGAGGCTCTCCAGTTCAATCTCTGGTAGGAAATATTCCCTGGAGGAGGGCATGGCAACCCACTCCAGTCTTCTTGCCTGGGAAATTCAATGGACAGAGAGACCTGACAGGCTACAGTTCATGGGATCACAAAACAAATACATGACAGAGCTAGTAAGCACATACAAATTTTAGGTCTATTTGTTCTAGTTATATGAGAAATGTAATTGGTGTTTTGATAGGGATTGCATTGAATCTGTAGGTCTCCTTGACTAGTATAGACATTCTTTTTTTATTTCTTTTTTTGACCACTTCTACTGATCTTTCATTTATCTGTGTTCATCCATCTTTGTTCTTTGGCATGTGTGGGCCTCCCATTGCAGTGGCTTCTATTGCTACAGAGCACTGGCTCTGGGCACATGTGCTCCAGAGCTCTGGCTCAGTAGTTGGACACATCGGTCCAGCTGCTCCATGACACGTGGAATCTTCCCAGGCCAGGGATCGAACCAGCACCCCTTGCACTGCAAAGCAGTGTCCTTACACACTGGACCACCAGGGAAGCACTAGTATAGACATTTTAACATTAGAAAGCTTTCCAGTTCCTGAGCATAGTATATATTTCTATTTATTTGTATTATCTAAAGTTTTAATCCATCAATGAATTCCAGTTTTCAGAGTACAAGTCTTTCATCTCCTTGGTTATTCCTAGGTATTTTATTCCTTTTGATGTAATTGTAAATGGGATTATTTTCTTAATTTCTCTTTCTGATCATATATCAATAGTGTATAAAAAAGCACAGATTTCTGTAGGTTAATTTTGTAACCTACAACTTTACTGAATTCACTGATTATGTTATCTGCAAATAGTGACAGTTTTACATCTTCCTTTCCAACTTGGGTATTTTTATTTCTTTTAATTCTCTGTGTGGCTAGGACTTCCAATACTACATTTTTATTTAAAAAATCACTAAATGTGGCCAGAGAGGCACCCTTGTCTTATTCCTGATCTTAGAGAATGCTTTCAGCTTTACTGTTGAGCATGCTGTTAGCTGACTGCCACCAGTTTCTCTGATCCCAGGGGTGTCCCAGATACCTCCTATCTCTCCAGGAGGCTCTCCAAGATCATTCAATGGGTCTTACCCATGTACCTTTCAAACTGCTGCCTCCACACTGGGACTTGGAGCAAATTTAGGTTTTTGTGTGCACCATTTAAGAGTAGAGTCCTGGTTTTCTAAAGCCCTCTAGCTCTCCTGACCCTACGACCCACTGCCCTTAAAGTCAGACTTTTAGAGGCTTGTCTTTGGAGTGCAGGGCCCTGGGATGGGGAGCCTAATCTGGGGCTTGGACCCCCTGTTCCTTGGGGAGGACCTACATAGTTATGGTATCCCTATATGGGTTACAATGCTGAAGGTCTGTTCCTAAGTCAACCATGTCTATCCCCTCTCACACCTATTACTTTGGGGCCCCTTCTTTCTATATTTAGTTGTGGAAAATATTTTCTGTTAGTCTTCAGATTACTCTTAGAAATGGCTGCTCTATAATTAGCTGGAATTATATAGCTATTGGAGGAGGTGAGCTCAAGATCTTCCAACACTGTCATTTTGATTCAGACTCCTTACAACAATATTTTAAACCAGAATGATGACCATTAAGGTGAAAGCATTTGAAATTTTTCCTCTTCCTTACAATAATGAGGAATGCAATTTATTTCCATGTCCCAAAATGGCATATTTTCTTTTTTAAAATGTAAAACTAGACTGCATTTCCTAGTCCCCTTGAACATAGATGGAACCAGGTAACACATTTTCTCCAGCAGAATATAAGTAAGTTATATATTCCAAGTTTCAGATAGAAGTAGCAAAGCTATTAAGATGGGAAATATATGAAGGTCTAAATGAATGCATGGGCCAGTACCTGCTTGGCTTACATTGAATTGTGAAGTGAGCAACAAAAGAAGTTATTATTTTAAACTAATGCAATTAGGGGGATTGTTTTTCAAAGTTATTAACCTATTCAGAATTATGTACTTCTCTCGACATAATATGGGCTTCTCTGGTGGCTCAGTGGTAAGAATTCTCCTGCTAAGCAGGAGACAGGTTGGATGTCTTATTCCTGATCTTAGAGAATGCTTTCAGCCTTACTGTTGAGCATGCTGTTAGCTGACTGCCACCAGTTTCTCTGTTCCCAGGGGTGTCCCAGATACCTCCTATCTCTCCAGGAGGCTCTCCAAGATCATTCAATGGGTCTGACCCATGTACCTTTCAAACTGCTGCCTCCACACTGGGACTTGGAGCAAATTTAGGTTTTTGTGTGCACCATTTAAGAGTAGAGTCCTGGTTTTCTAAAGCCCTCTAGCTCTCCTGACCCTACGACCCACTGCCCTTAAAGTCAGACTTTTAGAGGCTTGTCTTTGGAGTGCAGGGCCCTGGGATGGGGAGCCTAATCTGGGGCTTGGACCCCTTTTCCCTTTGGGGGAGGACCTACATAGTTATGGTATCCCTATATGGGTTACAATGCTGAAGGTCTGTTCCTAAGTCAACCATGTCTATCCCCTCTCACACCTATTACTTTGGGGCCCCTTCTTTCTATATTTAGTTGTGGAAAATATTTTCTGTTAGTCTTCAGATTACTCTTAGAAATGGCTGCTCTATAATTAGCTGGAATTATATAGCTATTGGAGGAGGTGAGCTCAAGATCTTCCAACACTGTCATTTTGATTCAGACTCCTTACAACAATATTTCAAACCAGAATGATGACCATTAAGGTGAAAGCATTTGAAATTTTTCCTCTTCCTTACAATAATGAGGAATGCAATTTATTTCCATGTCCCAAAATGGCATATTTTCTTTTTTAAAATGTAAAACTAGACTGCATTTCCTAGTCCCCTTGAACATAGATGGAACCAGGTAACACATTTTCTCCAGCAGAATATAAGTAAGTTATATATTCCAAGTTTCAGATAGAAGTAGCAAAGCTATTAAGATGGGAAATATATGAAGGTCTAAATGAATGCATGGGCCAGTACCTGCTTGGCTTACATTGAATTGTGAAGTGAGCAACAAAAGAAGTTATTATTTTAAACTAATGCAATTAGGGGGATTGTTTTTCAAAGTTATTAACCTATTCAGAATTATGTACTTCTCTCGACATAATATGGGCTTCTCTGGTGGCTCAGTGGTAAAGAATTCTCCTGCTAAGCAGGAGACAGGTTGGATGTCTGAGTCATGAAGAGCCTCTGGAGAAGGAAATGTCAGCCTACTCCAGTATTCATGCCTGGATAATCTCATGGACAGAAGGGTCCATGGAGGGTTGCAAAGAGTTGGACATGGATGAGCACATGTGTACACGGACACATTCCAAAATTCACATGTGTGTGAAAATACACTGCAAATTCAAAAGCATTCTGCAAACTTAATATATCTTTGTTATTAACAACATTAATAAAGACATTAACATTTACACAGAATTCAGGATTTCAACTGTGTGTTCTGGAATGGAAGTTGGGAAAAAGAATGAATCAACAAGGAATAATCCTCTTAAATCTGAACTTTCCGAAAGGTAATCTATGTTGCAGGATAATGGACGCTTGGTTTTCAACTATTCTATTATTATAGCTGCGTTTATTTAGAAAAACATAGATTTATAAGAAAATGTAAGACACAAGACAGACCATTTAAAATATGTAAGAAACCTAAATCTTGATCTTCCGTTGTTACTTCTTTCTTTTACTTAATGCACTTTTATTGAATTTGACTTAGATATTTTAAAAGATTGTATTACTCTACTAAGAAGCAGTGTTTTAGAACTCAGCTGGGTCACAGGAACTTTCTCACCACTCCATTCTAATTTGCAGTTTTGCTATAATAAAAGCCCTAAATATATTGCTACTGTCTAGACGTTTTATCTGAAACAAGTGTCCTTTGTAGTCTCAGAGGACTTTTCTATTTTATTTCCAGTAAATCAAAGTCTGTGAAGAGCTTCAGTTCTTATTAAGACATACCCTTCACAGTCCAGTAATCGCCAACAGTGGCAAGCCATTGACAGTTCATTTACATATAAGTGATGACTTCCATCAGGTAGTTGGCTCAAAAACACAATGGACACTTAGAGCATATCCAATATTTCTTATTCTTTGATGAGCACCAAATGCCAATTTTTATGTAGACACTGACTATTGAAAAGAGAAGGCTTCTTTTCACTGACCTTACACTGTCTTCTAAACTCTGAAGTGACCTGTCACAGCTAAATGTAGACTCACACCTCTCTGAGGCATTTAGGAGCCCTACTTCAGTTTGTGAAAAATTGAGAACAGTCAAATGTAGAAAATAGGAGACAAGAACCACCATGCATTTTTAAAGAAAAAATAAATTTCTTCTGTGTCTTGCCTCCAATTGTCATAACTATAGCTTACTTTTTAGATTTTATGTCAATAGATAATTGTGATTTTTTTCTATTAATTAGTTTCTCTTAGAAATATATTTGTCACTTGAAATAGTGACATTCGTTATACAGCAATCATTAGGAAATCTTGTATTTCAGTTTGTAAGTGCCTTTCATTATATTCTATGCTTTTGCTCTCAATTTTTTGGAATACTAGAGGCAAAAATCTAGCCAATTTTTTCTCCTAATAACACTATGAAAAGGAGCAAGCTGGTGATCTGTTACCACGCTGGGACTCAACTTGCGTGGTTATTTTTTTCCTTCATTTAACTGTACATTTTCCAGCTTTTTTTCAGTATTGAAATAAAATTTTCTTCTTTAAAATGAAGCTCTTCCGGGCTTCCTTGGTGGTGCAGTGGGTAGGGACACCACCTTGCAGTGCAAGGGGCACCAGTTCCATCCCTGGCCTGGGAAAATTCCGCATACCGCAGAGCGGCTGGACCAATGTATCCAACTACTGAGCTGGAGCTGTGGAGCGCATGCGCCCAGAGCCGGTGCTCTGCAACGAAGAGGCCCACACATGCCAAAGAACAAAGATGGATGAAAACAAATGAAAGACCAATAGAAGTGGCCAAAAAAAAATGAAGCTCTCCCAATTATCACCAGGGATAATGCTGATCATCTAACTTCACAGATCAGTTAATACCTATATTTTAGCTCTAGCAATAGTTTTCCCCCATCACATGTTTTACTGTTAACATTTTCTGATTAGAGTATCAGCATGTTTTTTAGTTCATCTTGGTTCTGGTTTTGGTGGGGCCCTGACATTACATGATTCTTGTAATTATCTCTCCTAAAGATTTAATTCTAATAATTTCCATATTTATTACAAACTCCATTGCGTGAAATAGTCTGAGAGTTTTTTAGAAAACTGAAGTGT
Organism: Tragulus kanchil; assembly: GCA_022376925.1. Taxonomy (NCBI): domain Eukaryota; kingdom Metazoa; phylum Chordata; class Mammalia; order Artiodactyla; family Tragulidae; genus Tragulus; species Tragulus kanchil. Next base: position 39,922,422 of record JAIOJX010000025.1, read on the forward strand.
CTATTACGGAGGCAACCGATCAGGGTAAAATGAACCACCTGCCATGTTGTTCCTGCCTGTTTATTGGTATCAGTCACTGTGCTGTGCATGGATTACCTTCCCTCTCCATCTACTCCTTCACTTATTTCTCAAATCTCATTCATGGATGGAAGGGGAAACGGAGGTAAGAAAGGGGGGAAGATGTATAAATGAATAGATAGATGAATGAATGATGAATAGATAAAATTAATTCAAGATTCTTAAGGGACTGGTGTCAGCCATTGAGCTTCGGATCTTTAAGTAAGGCAGGTAACTCAGGAATACTATATATTAGCTCATAGATTTTCACTTTAATATTAGAATAAGAAAGGGTAAACATAATACAATGACTACACTAATAAAATGATATATTTAAAAACACATTTTGAGAAATAATTTCCAAGTAATGGAAATGAGTTTTTAGAATTAAGAATCTTCCGTTTCTTTATGGCATTTATTGGTACTGGAACAAATCAAATTCAATGAAAGGTATACTTGATTCTATGTGATTTCAACTTCATTACAATAAAACAGATATTGTTTATAAGAAAGATCCAAAGAATGGTTCATCTAAAGACATTTAGTAATTATAGACTGGCTTGTTGAAATTTTTCTTTGGATGTTCAAAGATATTTGTCCTTTTTTCCAGTTGATACAGAATTAATCCATGACCAAAGTTAATCTATGTCTTTGGGAAGATAGGGCCAACTCTTAATGTAACAAAATTGTATTTAAAATACTATCTGACTTCTCATGATGAATACTGTTGTCTCATTTTCCTTTCTCTGATAGATCTGGCCACCAGCTTCCCAACAATCCGGATGTTAGCTCTTTTGAGTACTGGATGTCCACTCACTGTAAGACAAGATATATAATTACATTAATGAATTTTAAATTATATAGCAGGATATATCATGCTTTTGAAATCAGAAAAGGTTATAGGAAATCAGTTATGGGTGTGCTGAACCAAAGATTTGACTTTGGCACATTTCTTTCAGGTGCACCGCATTACATTATGTATCATGTCATGAAATACCATGAGCATTACCACTGGACCAAAAAGTTGAGAGAAAGGATGGAAGAATCTAGATTACACAAATATATGGCATACATGGAGTAAATCAGATGCAACATATGTTTGACCATAAAAACAATATTGAAAACTTTGTATCACAATGGAATCAGTTCTGATATTGATATTCAAATCAATACAAAACACTCTATAGTGATGGCCTGCAGTTGATTCATCTTTATGAAATAGATTACTTCAGATAAGAAATAAAAGGGACTTCTCTGATGGTCCAGTGGTTGAGAATCTTCCTCCCAGTGCAGGGGACATGGATTTGATTCTTGGTCAGGGAATTAAGGCTCCACATGCTACTGGGCAACTAGGCCCACACATTGCAACTACTGAGACTGAATACTTCACTGAGAGAAGCCTGAACACCACAGCAAAGACCCAGTGAAGTCAAAGATTAATAAAGAAGAAAAGAAATAAGGTCACAGATTTACTACAGACACCATTTCCCACAGGACTAATCTACAGAAATGGTAGTATTATTTTGCCCTGTAAGACCTATTGTTGCTTTTAAACAAAAAACTAAACAACTGCCAAAAGGAAATAGCTAAAGCTATGAGAACACTCCTCATTACTAAAAGAAAATGCATGATAATATTTTGTAAAAGAAAAAGTAAGGCATTGCTGTTTTCATGGTTATTGATATTGCCATTATATAAAAGCAAGGTTTATAATAACAAAACTAAATTCGACTACAGAGTACTTATAAAATAATTATTAATTATTGCAGGTATGATCACAGGAAAAGGTCATCACCAACTGTTGTCCTAAAACAGTAGTTATACAAAATAAGTGTGCTAGTTCTAAAGATGAGATCACAAAATATAATGATTTCCTACTGCAGTTTTTTTGATAATATGCAATACCGACCATACATCTCATCTGCTGAAATACAGGACTATTCAAAGCAGGTAAAATAGAAGGAAAAGTGTCCAAGCTCTTGTTCTTATACATTTGTGAGTGCTGAACCAAAGATTTGACTTTGGCACATTTCTTTCAGGTGCACCGCATTACATTATGTATCATGTCATGAAATACCACGAGCATTACCACTGGACCAAAAAGTTGAGAGAAAGGATGGAAGAATCTAGATTACACAAATATATGGCATACATGGAGTAAATCAGATGCAACATATGTTTGACCATAAAAACAATATTGAAAACTTTGTATCACAATGGAATCAGTTCTGATATTGATATTCAAATCAATACAAAACACTCTATAGTGATGGCCTGCAGTTGATTCATCTTTATGAAATAGATTACTTCAGATAAGAAATAAAAGGGACTTCTCTGATGGTCCAGTGGTTGAGAATCTTCCTCCCAGTGCAGGGGACATGGATTTGATTCTTGGTCAGGGAATTAAGGCTCCACATGCTACTGGGCAACTAGGCCCACACATTGCAACTACTGAGACTGAATACTTCACTGAGAGAAGCCTGAACACCACAGCAAAGACCCAGTGAAGTCAAAGATTAATAAAGAAGAAAAGAAATAAGGTCACAGATTTACTACAGACACCATTTCCCACAGGACTAATCTACAGAAATGGTAGTATTATTTTGCCCTGTAAGACCTATTGTTGCTTTTAAACAAAAAACTAAACAACTGCCAAAAGGAAATAGCTAAAGCTATGAGAACACTCCTCATTACTAAAAGAAAATGCATGATAATATTTTGTAAAAGAAAAAGTAAGGCATTGCTGTTTTCATGGTTATTGATATTGCCATTATATAAAAGCAAGGTTTATAATAACAAAACTAAATTCGACTACAGAGTACTTATAAAATAATTATTAATTATTGCAGGTATGATCACAGGAAAAGGTCATCACCAACTGTTGTCCTAAAACAGTAGTTATACAAAATAAGTGTGCTAGTTCTAAAGATGAGATCACAAAATATAATGATTTCCTACTGCAGTTTTTTTGATAATATGCAATACCGACCATACATCTCATCTGCTGAAATACAGGACTATTCAAAGCAGGTAAAATAGAAGGAAAAGTGTCCAAGCTCTTGTTCTTATACATTTGTGAGTGAATCCAAATTTAACATGCAATCTTAGTTTCCTTAAATAGGGATAATATCTACCCTGTCTGATTGTTAAAAGGACCCAGAAACATATATCAAGAGATATATGTACAACAGAGTAAAGTTAGAAAAAAAAAAGCCCAAAAACCATATATGATCACATAAGTGTGGAATATTCAAGAAATGGTATAGACAATCTTATTCACAAAACCGATCTCAAGACACAGAGAGAAAAAATGTATGGACACCAATGGGGAAGTAGGGCTGCGATTAATTGGGAGAGTGGGATTGACATATATACAGTTTTCATCCTATGTTTAAAACTGGTTATTTTCATGTAATTAGAACTGGGAATGGAGAAGGAAATGGCAACCCACTCCAGTATTCTTGCCCGGAAAATCTCATGGACAGAGGAGCCTGGTTCTTAGGGTTGCGAAGAGTCAGACATGACCTAGTGACTAAACAACAACATAAAATAGATAACTAATGAGAATATACTGCATACCTCAGGAAACTCTACTCAAATTTCCATGGTGACCAAAATGGAAAGGAAATCCAAAAAAGAAGAAATATGTGTATATGTATAGTTGATTCACTTTGCTGTACAGTAGAAACTAAAGCAACATTGTAAAGCAATTTTGCTCCAATAATTTTTTTAAAAAAGAGATATATGTGTAATAATAATTTATTAATATGGACTCATCAGTTACAACAACTACACCACACTAATGCAAGGTGTTAATCATAGGGAACAGGAGGAGGAGCAGGTGAGAGTATGTGGGAACTCTCTGTAGTTTCCACTAATATTTCTATAAACCTAAAATTCCTCAAATACATAAAGTCTATTACTTAAAACTACAGATGTGTCTGACAGTTCACACGTATTCAAAACATAGCTGCTGTATTGTCACTGCTTACACTGTGCTATTATATTATATGTAGGCTTTAAAAAGAAATTCCTCTAACAGTTGTATGAGATAATAAAAATTGTGTATAAATTAGTCCCTGCCCCTAGTTCCGGGTACCGAGCTCTTAAAACTCTTACAATTTCCTTAGTGACAGCAGCACTGGCAGAACCGTTGGTTCTAATGAGGTGACTGGGTGGGTTCCTGGCTGGGTGCTGGTCACCAGCCATGATTAGAAGCTTGGAATGTTTGGCCCCCTCCCCACAACACTTTTCCGGAGAGAGACAGGGGCTGGAAACGGAGTCAATGATTCATTACTCCTATGTGATATGCTTCCCTGGTGGCTCAGATGGTAAAGAATCTGCTCACAATGCGGGAGACCTAGGTTCACTCCCTGGGTTGGGAAGATCGTCTGCAGAAGGGAATGGCAGCCCAATCCAGTATTCTTGCCTGGGAAATTTCACCGACAAGAGAAGCCTGGGGGGCTACAATCCATGGGGTTGCAAACAATTGGACAGGACTGAGTGACTGAGGACGCTTTCATCTTCACACCTGTATGATAAAACCTCCATAAAAATCTCGGTAGTGTGGGGTTCAGAGAGCTTCCAGGTGTATGAAAACATCCTCAGACTGGGAGGGTAATGTCACAGGGACAGAAGTACAGGACTCTCCCAGATCTTACTCTGTTGATCTCTCCAACTGGGTGTCCTTTGGGATCCTTTATTCCTTCCTTTAATAAAGTAGTAAATGTTAAGTGTTTCCCTGAGTTCTGCGAGCTGCTCTAGCAAATTAATAAAACCTATAAAACCTGAGGAGGGGGTCACGGAAACCATTGATTTGTAGCCAACATGTGAGTACCTCGATCACCTACTACATTAAAACAAACAAACAAACAGCATTTATTTAATTACTTGGCTGTCCTGGTCCTTAGTGCAGCATGCAAGATCTTCAGTCTTCATTGTAGTATGAGGGAATTTTAGTTGCAGGATGTAAACTCCTATGGGGGGCATGTGGGATCTAATACCTTGCCCAGTGATCAAATCTAGTCCTCCTGCAACGGGACCATGGAGTCTCTGCCACTGGACCACCAGGAAGTCCCAATGAACTGCTGCTTTCAATTGGCATCCAGTGGGGACCAACAGTTGTATGAGATAATAAAAATTGTGTATAAATTAGTCCCTGCCCCTAGTTCCGGGTACCGAGCTCTTAAAACTCTTACAATTTCCTTAGTGACAGCAGCACTGGCAGAACCGTTGGTTCTAATGAGGTGACTGGGTGGGTTCCTGGCTGGGTGCTGGTCACCAGCCATGATTAGAAGCTTGGAATGTTTGGCCCCCTCCCCACAACACTTTTCCGGAGAGAGACAGGGGCTGGAAACGGAGTCAATGATTCATTACTCCTATGTGATATGCTTCCCTGGTGGCTCAGATGGTAAAGAATCTGCTCACAATGCGGGAGACCTAGGTTCACTCCCTGGGTTGGGAAGATCGTCTGCAGAAGGGAATGGCAGCCCAATCCAGTATTCTTGCCTGGGAAATTTCACCGACAAGAGAAGCCTGGGGGGCTACAATCCATGGGGTTGCAAACAATTGGACAGGACTGAGTGACTGAGGACGCTTTCATCTTCACACCTGTATGATAAAACCTCCATAAAAATCTCGGTAGTGTGGGGTTCAGAGAGCTTCCAGGTGTATGAAAACATCCTCAGACTGGGAGGGTAATGTCACAGGGACAGAAGTACAGGACTCTCCCAGATCTTACTCTGTTGATCTCTCCAACTGGGTGTCCTTTGGGATCCTTTATTCCTTCCTTTAATAAAGTAGTAAATGTTAAGTGTTTCCCTGAGTTCTGCGAGCTGCTCTAGCAAATTAATAAAACCTATAAAACCTGAGAAGGGGGTCACGGAAACCATTGATTTGTAGCCAACATGTGAGTACCTCGATCACCTACTACATTAAAACAAACAAACAAACAGCATTTATTTAATTACTTGGCTGTCCTGGTCCTTAGTGCAGCATGCAAGATCTTCAGTCTTCATTGTAGTATGAGGGAATTTTAGTTGCAGGATGTAAACTCCTATGGGGGGCATGTGGGATCTAATACCTTGCCCAGTGATCAAATCTAGTCCTCCTGCAACGGGACCATGGAGTCTCTGCCACTGGACCACCAGGGAAGTCCCAATGAACTGCTGCTTTCAATTGGCATCCGAAGTGGGGGACCATCTCCTGGGACAGAGCTGTCAACCTGGGGGATCCACTTGGGAGCTGACACTCCTTCCCAGGTAGACTGTATCAGAATTGAGTAAGACTATAAGACACCCAGCTAGTGGCAGAGAATCACTTGTTGACTTGGGAAAAAAAAATCCCACACATTGGAATTGCTGACCAGAATCTTAGCTGGTCACCAAAAGTGGGACTGGGAATAGAATCCTAAACTATATAACCTGTTATTTCATAAATTTTTCAAAAAAATAAATGGTCATTAATATTAGGAAGGATAAAAATATAAGTATACATGATATATTTTTAATCCTTCAAAATAAATATTCTTGATCTTCATTTTTCTCATATGATAGGACAGATTCAAAGAACAATCCTTTTGATGAAAAGTACTCAAATCCAAAATGAAAAATTAAATGTATTTTAAACTGAATTGCTGAACTGGAGGGAAGGAAGAAAATAATGCTCCCCCTTAAAAAAAAAAAAAAAAAAGGGAAATTCAGTGACCTTAGTGGATATCTGAGTGCTAAAGCCTGTTTATTTTTGGTGGTGGTGTTGTTTGGAGGTTTTCTGCTGAGTCCTGGGTATCTGAGCTTCAGCCTTGTGAGGGGAGTGCGATCAGGAGGTAGAGCAGAGACTTCCCTCAGAATGGGGAGCCCTGCGTGAGACCACACTGGAAGGCATGGACCCAGAGGAGCTGCAGCATCAGAGTAGGTGTGGAAATAGCAAAAGGTAGAAAGAGGAGTGGGCTTCCCTGGTGGTCCAGTGGGTAAGGACACCGCCTTGCAGTGCAAGGGGCGCCGGTTCAGGCCGTGGCCTGGGAAGATCCCACGTGCCGCAGAGTGGCTGTACCGATGTGTCCAACTACCGAGCCAGAGCTCTGGAGCGCATGCGCCCAGGGCCAGTGCTCTGCGACAACAGAGGCCACCGCGATGGGAGGCCCACAAGAGCCAAAGAAAGAAGATGGATGAAAATGGACAAATGAAAGACCAACAGAAGTGGCTCGCTTACTCCCCTCCCTCCCCACCCCACCCCCACCAAAATAAATAAATAAATAAATCTTTAAAAAAAAAAAGAGGAGGGCTGGGAAGGGAAGGAAAGAGAAGAGAAAATTTCAAAGAAGGGAGCAAGGAACCTTCCCCTTTTCTGTGTGGCTGGGTAGCTGAAGCAAAGCCTCAAGGCTGCCACTGGTTTGATGCCATGGTTCATGTCACCTGTGTGGTACAAAATATCTTAAATAACCTTAGTATGCAGGGCCCCAGGGACAAGTGATAAAACCTCTCTAGAAGAACACAACTTCAACCAAGCCCTTTAAAATATGTCACAGAAGTTTGAAGCACATGACTCAACTCTCTCTGTGGTAGGGTTTCCTCCTTTACAAAGTGGAGATGGTAATGGTATCTGAGGATACCATATCCTTAGTGAGGATAAGTGAAATGCCAGAAGCAAAACACCTGGCCCACAGGAGGTGCTCAGTAATCAGGCTGTGCTGTTTCATTTTTTGGCATCCTGAAGTCCTCTACAGAAATGTTCACCTGTTGTATGACAATAACCCATTTCAGGAACATGTGTCAATGTTTCTTTGTACTTTCTGGAAATCTCTTTTGTTCACATTTAAACTTAGTCCTCAATAAAAGTGTTGATCAGTCTCATCCAAGAAAAAAAATGTCATAGAAACATTTTAATAAATCCCTATATGTCACAATTAGTTTCCAATAGAAAAGCAGGTTATGAAGCAGTATCTACAACATGATCCCAGGATTTTTTTTTTAAGTTATACACCATGTACAGTTGTTGTTGTTGTTGTTGTTGTTAAGTCGCTCAGTCATTTCTGACTGTTTGCAACCCCATGGACTGCAGCATTCCAGGCTTCCATGTCCTTCATTATCTCTGAATTTGTTCAAACTCATGTGCCTCCATTGAGTCATTGATGCCATCCAACCATCTCATCCTCTGTTGCCCTCTTCTGTCTTGCCCTCAGTCTTTCCCAGAGCCAGGATCTTTTCCAGTGAGTCGGCTTTGGCATCAAATAGCCCAAAGACTGGAGCTTCAGCTTCAGCATCACTCCTTCCAATTAATATTCAGGGTTGATTTCCTTTAGGATTGACTGCTTTGATCCCCTTGCAGTACAAGGGACTCTCAAGAGCCTTCTCCAGCACCACAGTTTGAAGGCATCAATTCTTTGACCCTCAGCCTTCTCACATCCATACATGACTATTGGGAAAACCATATCTTTGACTACACAGACTTCTGTATAGTATTAAATACCAAAATATTAAAAGTGGATGGAATTATAATTGAGCTTTAATTATTTTGGCTTATCTGTTTTTTTTAAAGAACAGGTTATTTATGTAAAATAACATTAGATATTTTCAAGTTTCTAAATTGGAATATATGGTAAAAAGTAATTTTTGTTGAAGATAATGAATAAGTAATAAGAAGTTAGATCTTTGTTGATATTCAATGATTTGAATAAATGATTTCAACTTAGGAAAATAATCAAATAAAAGTCAGCAACATGCTTAATACTCATTCGATAGGCTGTTTTTTCAGAAAACAGATACTAGATTTTCCTCAAAGATTTAACGCAAGCTTTGACTCTCTGTTTTCTTTTTAACCATCTCCATGTTTTTATGTTCATACGTCTATTTTGCATGCCATCTCCCTGACCAAGTCGAGCATATGTATTATTCTAAACTATTGGCTACTTCCTGTCCATGTTTAAAAATGAATCTTTGTAGAGAAACTTGGAAAATAAACATAGACTGAGTTAGAAAATAAAACACACATTTAGGTCTCTGAGTATCTATGAATCGTATTTGTTCAGGTTCATGCTAAATGCTGGGAGGTGATGTAAAAGGCATTAGCTGAGACCTTTCTGGGTCTTCATTTCCTAATCCAGAAACAAATCAAAAAATTGCAATTGTTATGCTACTCATAGACATTTAGTTTAAAAAATGACAGTATCTACCTAACATGGTATAATGGCCCTGGCCCACCAGAAGGTCATCATAGTCAATATAAAGCAAAAATATAGTCCTGGATTACAATTGCTTTATAAAGTTGTGTTAGTCTTTGCTAATGAAGGGAATCAGCTATATTATACATATATTCTCTCATCTCATGGCTCCCTCCCACTCTCCAGCCCTACCCCTAGATCATCAAATAGCCCAAAGACGGGAGCTTCAGCTTCAGCATCACTCCTTCCAATTAATATTCAGGGTTGATTTCCTTTAGGATTGACTGCTTTGATCCCCTTGCAGTACAAGGGACTCTCAAGAGCCTTCTCCAGCACCACAGTTTGAAGGCATCAATTCTTTGACCCTCAGCCTTCTCACATCCATACATGACTATTGGGAAAACCATATCTTTGACTACACAGACTTCTGTATAGTATTAAATACCAAAATATTAAAAGTGGATGGAATTATAATTGAGCTTTAATTATTTTGGCTTATCTGTTTTTTTTTAAAGAACAGGTTATTTATGTAAAATAACATTAGATATTTTCAAGTTTCTAAATTGGAATATATGGTAAAAAGTAATTTTTGTTGAAGATAATGAATAAGTAATAAGAAGTTAGATCTTTGTTGATATTCAATGATTTGAATAAATGATTTCAACTTAGGAAAATAATCAAATAAAAGTCAGCAACATGCTTAATACTCATTCGATAGGCTGTTTTTTCAGAAAACAGATACTAGATTTTCCTCAAAGATTTAACGCAAGCTTTGACTCTCTGTTTTCTTTTTAACCATCTCCATGTTTTTATGTTCATACGTCTATTTTGCATGCCATCTCCCTGACCAAGTCGAGCATATGTATTATTCTAAACTATTGGCTACTTCCTGTCCATGTTTAAAAATGAATCTTTGTAGAGAAACTTGGAAAATAAACATAGACTGAGTTAGAAAATAAAACACACATTTAGGTCTCTGAGTATCTATGAATCGTATTTGTTCAGGTTCATGCTAAATGCTGGGAGGTGATGTAAAAGGCATTAGCTGAGACCTTTCTGGGTCTTCATTTCCTAATCCAGAAACAAATCAAAAAATTGCAATTGTTATGCTACTCATAGACATTTAGTTTAAAAAATGACAGTATCTACCTAACATGGTATAATGGCCCTGGCCCACCAGAAGGTCATCATAGTCAATATAAAGCAAAAATATAGTCCTGGATTACAATTGCTTTATAAAGTTGTGTTAGTCTTTGCTAATGAAGGGAATCAGCTATATTATACATATATTCTCTCACTCTCATGGCTCCCTCCCACTCTCCAGCCCTACCCCACTCCTCTAGATCATCACAGAGAACTCATCTGGGCTTTCTGTGCTATACAGAAGCACCCCACTAGCTTTCTAGCTTACACATGGCAGCGTATATATGCCAAAGCTACTATCTCACCTTCTCCTCCCCCCTCCTGTGTCCACAAGTCCATGTTCTAAGTCTTAAAATGGATAACCAACAAGGACTTTCCGTATAGGACAGGGAATTCTTCTCAGTATTATGTAGCAGCCTAAATGGGAAAAGAATTTGGAAAACAACAGATACATCTACATGTTTAACTGAATCACTATACTGTGCACCTGGAACTATCACGACAGTGTTATTCAAGTATACTCCAATATAAAATAAAAAGTTAAAAAAATATTGTCCTGGATGACAATTAAGGATATATTTAAGTAATTACATTTGGTACACATCACAAGGATCTAAATTTGAATCTAAGTTTTGTGTATCTTAGAATTCCAAACAAAGGCATATCCAAGAAAACTGTCAGAGTAAATGTTCTAGGCATCTCTCTGAAAAGAAAAACCAAGACATCTTCTTAGGGAAAAAATCCTAATATGAGAAGAGTCAGTTGAACATTTTCATCTTGGTCCAATAAGATGGTGGCCGTGGCAGGGATGGGGGTTTTACAGGCTCTGGGCTGCCTCGTGCTGAGATGATGTTGCCTTGACTCCCTGATTCTCTTCTTCCTCACTCTCCCACACACCAGGAGAGCCTGGTCTATAGCCTCATGAAAGACCCAAATGAGAAAATCACGGAGCTGAAAAGGCAAATTTTTTTCCTACACCCTATTCTTGGGATACTGAGATCAAAGGGGCATCAGTGCTCTGAGACTGAGGGATCTGGGGTATAACAGATGGGAGAGAGGCTCTGCCCTTCAGAAGACTGGATTAGGCCTAATGTGGAGGCAGCGCAGCATGGCCTGGACAGGTGCTGGTGGCCACAGTGGCAGCAAGACACCTCCATCAGGCTTCTTGAGCTTCAGAGGGCCCTCAGTACAGGGCTCTGCAAGGGGTTGGGGTGGGGGACAGAGCAGGCTGTAGCCTAGAGTAGTATAATTATGAGCACATGTGAGATATCTTAGGAGAATGCCTGGAAATAACTGCAGTTATGGGGATTGCTTTCAAAGGGGTCAGGGACTGCTAAGAGTAGGTAGAAAATTCTACATACTACTATTTTGTGTCTCTCTCTATATATGAATGCATATGTATATATTGTTTTGAAATATTAAAGATGGACAGAGGAGCCTGGTGGGCTACAGACCTACAGGTTGCAAAGAGTCGGACACAACTGAAAGTGACCAACACTTGGCCTTTTCACTTTCTTTCCCACTCCTCACTGTTCTTTGCTCCTAACTCTGCCATTTGAGTGATAGGTATGGCTTCCGTGAGGGCTTCCAGATGGTTCAGTGGTAAAGAATCCACCTGCCAGTGCAGGAGGCGCAGGACACACGGGTTCATTCCTGTTCATTCCCTGGATTGAGACGATCCTCTGGAGAAGTGAATGGCAGCCCACGCTGGTATTCTTGTTTGGGAAATCCCATAGACAGAGGAACTGGGTGGGCTACAGTGAAGGGGACTGCAAAGAGATAGACATGATTGAGCAACTGAGCACAGGCATGCACGGATGGTTTCCTTGAGGGTGATTGAAAATAAGCACCTCATTTCTGATGGGTTTCAATTTTGAATTAAGGAAAAATCATAAAAGCTGATAAGTATTTTATTCTTGAGTTTTTATATAATCAGTTCTTTCTTTTGTAAGCTGTAAAAAGAAATGGAAAACAAATAGCTATTTAATAAGCACAGGTTTTTTTTTTTGGGCCTCTTTCATTGGTATTTTATTTATTTATTTTCATCCATCTTTATTTTTCAGCCTGTGTGGGCCTCCCACTGCAGTGGCCTATCTTGTTGCAGAGCACTGGCTCTGGGTGTATGCACTCCAGAAAACTGACTCGTAATTGGACACACCCGTCCAGTCGCTCTGCAGCATGTGGGATCTTCCAGGGCCAGGGGTCAAACCAGTGCCCCTTGCATTGCAAGGTGGACTCTTTACCCATTGGACCACCAGGGAAGCCCAAACACAGTTATTTATAATGAGATGAATAATTTTGTGACATTCCAGATATATATTAACCTCAAGCACAAAAATCCTAGAACAAAGAATACCAGTGCATTTCAAGAAGAAGGCTTTAAGCGATAGCAGTATTTTCTAAGGAGAACTTGTACTTGGAAGAGCATGGCTTTGGTCAGAATGTACAGCATTTGGGAGATCAGGAAACTGAAATCTGAAGAACTTGGCACATGCAGTCATATGATAAGGAAAAACGTGTAATGGCATGAGAAACCATTCCAGCTTGGAGAACTAGACTAACAGACTGGTGAGGAATGAAGGAGGAAATATCCATGAACTCTTGGGAAAAGGGCCAGGCACCCTATGCCCTTGTATCTTGCCATGGGGGAAGAGAAAGTGGGAATCCAAAATGACAGAAGCAGGCGGTGGAAAAATCTGGAAGTAAAGGGTTTTTGTTGAAGAGGGCAGCAAACTCCTTAGGAAATGTCATGGGGCCAGTATGGTGCCACAGCACTGGCTGTGGGCCATGCTTAGGCTTAGGCAGTGACTGTGCAGCCTAACAGAACGAACTACAGCCTGATGTGATGTGAAGAGAGCTACTGAGATTCCGAGTATCCCAAGAGGTCGTGGGAATTCTAAGAAGGCCATCTAACTGAAGGATGCCTAAGGTTAAGACAGGAGAAAACAGAGTATATGAACTTCACTACTGGGGCTATGGCAGATATTAAGACTTGGGGCCAGTGAATGGCTCCAGGTGGCCTGGTTCACACCACAGGTGGCAAGCAAGGAGGAGAGATCATACTGAGGGTGTCTCTCAAGATGAAAGGAAATGAGAGAGCAGGCCTGTTATAAATGGGCTACTGGCACAAAGGAAGTTAAGAATAAAGGACAGAATTAGACAGAATAATATAAACAATGAGTAGCATGAAAACACAAAAGATAGAAGAGGGGCTTACAGAATATTGAGATAGTCTGATTATTAGCAGGGCAGTATTCTTCACGTGAAGACTTGGGATCTTCCAGGGCCAGGGGTCAAACCAGTGCCCCTTGCATTGCAAGGTGGACTCTTTACCCATTGGACCACCAGGGAAGCCCAAACACAGTTATTTATAATGAGATGAATAATTTTGTGACATTCCAGATATATATTAACCTCAAGCACAAAAATCCTAGAACAAAGAATACCAGTGCATTTCAAGAAGAAGGCTTTAAGCGATAGCAGTATTTTCTAAGGAGAACTTGTACTTGGAAGAGCATGGCTTTGGTCAGAATGTACAGCATTTGGGAGATCAGGAAACTGAAATCTGAAGAACTTGGCACATGCAGTCATATGATAAGGAAAAACGTGTAATGGTATGAGAAACCATTCCAGCTTGGAGAACTAGACTAACAGACTGGTGAGGAATGAAAGAGGAAATATCCATGAACTCTTGGGAAAAGGGCCAGGCACCCTATGCCCTTGTATCTTGCCATGGGGGAAGAGAAAGTGGGAATCCAAAATGACAGAAGCAGGCAGTGGAAAAATCTGGAAGTAAAGGGTTTTTGTTGAAGAGGGCAGCAAACTCCTTAGGAAATGTCATGGGGCCAGTATGGTGCCACAGCACTGGCTGTGGGCCATGCTTAGGCTTAGGCAGTGACTGTGCAGCCTAACAGAACGAACTACAGCCTGATGTGATGTGAAGAGAGCTACTGAGATTCCGAGTATCCCAAGAGGTCGTGGGAATTCTAAGAAGGCCATCTAACTGAAGGATGCCTAAGGTTAAGACAGGAGAAAACAGAGTATATGAACTTCACTACTGGGGCTATGGCAGATATTAAGACTTGGGGCCAGTGAATGGCTCCAGGTGGCCTGGTTCACACCACAGGTGGCAAGCAAGGAGGAGAGATCATACTGAGGGTGTCTCTCAAGATGAAAGGAAATGAGAGAGCAGGCCTGTTATAAATGGGCTACTGGCACAAAGGAAGTTAAGAATAAAGGACAGAATTAGACAGAATAATATAAACAATGAGTAGCATGAAAACACAAAAGATAGAAGAGGGGCTTACAGAATATTGACAGAAAAAAAATCAGTCTGATTATTAGCAGGGCAGTATTCTTCACGTGAAGACTTGACTTTACACACTGTCCAGTCAGGAAATACAAGTTTCACCAAAAGGCATGCTAATTCCCTGAAAGGGGTGGGGGTTAAGGGAAAGGAGTTTACCTAAGTAAATTTGGAAACAATGTTTGGTTCCCTTCCTCCTCCTTGGAAACCGCTGGCTTCCTTACGGCGAATGCCTATCCATCCCTTTCAATACTATGCCCATTTGCTTTCTTTACTCAAGAAGAATTAATTCATGAACATATCCTCAAGCTAACTAGCATAGTTAACTAGCTCTAGAGTTAACTAGCTCTATTATTTTCATAGTATATCATGAGATAAATAGACCCTGGTATTCCTCTATTGATTAATGTTTACTTGTTCCTCAGTTTTTTCCAATAAAAATAATGCTAAAATAAGCATGTTAATTAGGTAGTTTTTTTTTATTTCTATGTTATAGATTCCCAAGACTGAGTGCAAAGCAAAAAATTGCATACATTTAAATTTTAAATGATATTGCCAAGTTGCTTTCTAAAAACTATAAAATTCATATTTCCACCAGCAATGTGTGATGGTGATTCTTTGCTCATATTTACGTCAGAAATAGCAGTTACTGTCTTGGTTTGTTTTAATTTTGGCCAGTCTGAAAGTTGCTAGTCCACTGAGTTTCCTTCTCCACTAGTGACTTTGAGCATCAATGTGTATATTCAACAACTGTTGGATTTTTGTTTTGTGAATGGTTTCTCTACATCTTTTGTCCATTTTTTGCTATGATTGTACTCTTGTTCCCAATTTTACACCTCTGTCTTCTAAAATATAATTCGACTGCTAATCAATTTTTCAAACAGATTTGTCTGCGGTGGTTTTTCATAGAAAATTTTTCAAATTTTTACACATAACCGAGGTCATTTTTCTATTTTTCTTTCTGAGTACTGCTTTTCCTGCTTCTACCTTAAATATGTAGTTCTATAGATTTCCTCTCAGATTTATTTGTTTATTTATTAAGTTAGTTAGCTACTTACTTACTTATATACCTATTGATTTATTTAGATCATTGTTCAGTTTTCTCCATTGCCTCTTTTAGCACCTATTGATATTATTGTAAGGTCTGGTCCCGAGGCTCCTTTCCCCCACTTCCTACCTCCCCGACACAAGAAAGACCTTGACTAGAAGGCCCCTCACGCCAGATTGAACAAGGCCAATGAAAAACAGCCATGACACCAACGGAGGACCACCCTGCCCCCTCCAATAGTTCTCACTGGACAAAGGAAAGATCAAACTGCCCAATTTGCGAACGCCCCAGCACCTGGCCTCAACCAGTCAGGTCGACAGCGCCCCAACCTGGCCATCTTTGGCCAGAGGCTCTGCTGACCAGTCACCTTACCTATAAAGGGGGCCCTCCCAGCCTTTGTGCGCTTTCCCTCCTTCCCTCTCTCCTCTCCTCCCCGTGAGGGATGCCCGAGAGCGCCCGTCCAATAAAGCCTGCTCTGCCTCACCAATTCCGATTCTCTTCTCTCATTTTAAAACACCCGGCAGGGACCAACCTTACAATTATATGATCTTTTTCTCCCTTAAAGTGTTGATATAACAAAGTATGGGAATAAAATTCCTAATATGATATCATCCTTCTTTTTGGAAAGAATGTTTAATAGACAGCTAGAAGAACTATCTTGTCTCCAAGTACTCTATACTCATGACAACTAAAGCAAAGAATGCCAACTTCTTTCACCTGGTCAGAAACTTTTTGTATCTTTCAGACCCAATTATAAGAAATCCACTCTCCATAAGAGCCCTTCAGCCAGGTTTATATGAAAGTGGCTAGGACGGCTTCCATGATCTGGGTCTCTCATTCTCTGACCAATGGCTTAGCAATGAGGCTTTGAACAAAGACATTAGAGATGACAACGCAAGAACAACTTTAGAGTTTTCAAATGAAAATTCTTCTTCATATTTATTTAAGGAGGTAGCAGAAAAAAGACAAGGCAATACAAGCAGAAGACTTTAGAATCTACATAAAACACACAAATAAGAAATTTCTCTGAGTTGATGTAGATCCTAGTATTCCAAACATATACATGAAATGAACTCTTTCATAGGAGTCCCACCTATAAAATACATTTTAAATCCTAGGGGAAAATGTTCTCCATAATTTAGCATATCCCTTGACCTTCCTTGGTTTTCCATTTCCTGGTCATAAAATGAAAATTACTATTATAATCTACTAGGAAATAAATGACTACAGCATTACTCATTTTAGTCTACTTTAGGACAACACAGAGTGAAGATTCAGACTACTGATTTGCCTCTAAAAAAATTACAAAAATGAAAATGTTTCAATATATGGGCACAATGGAAAAGAAGATTCAAACCATTTGTGGATACAAGTTATCAAGCTCTAACTGAAATCCAATTGACCTTAATGGGATTTAGAGAAGGACAAACTTTTCAAACCAGAATGGTCAATTTCTCACCAGGAAGTGATGACAAATTCTTGTGACATTTTTAGCACAAAGCAAATTTGGGTATCAGAAAGACCTGAATTCAAATAGTGACATTATTAACTTAGTATGTCTGTGTTTTCAGAAAAGATGAGCTTGCCTTTCTTTAACTGAAAAGTGAAGATAAAAAGAACACCTACCTGAAAGGATTAGAACAGGACTTTAATGAGAAAATACACATAAAGTACCTGATTTAGATTTTAGTGCATCATGACTTCTTGATAAATTATAGCCGCTATCATTGCGATTCTGGTTTTTTTGGTCATCCTTCACTGAGATAGAGATTAGTTTATCATCATCTGCCCTAGTATCTATTTATTTATTTATTGGGTATATTGAGTCTGTTTCCTTTTTTAATAGTACATTTGTTATGTGAATGCAACTTCCAAACAAGCAAGCAACCTCTTCTAAAGGATCAGCAAATTATTTCCTTTAACCTCTTCCTAGATTTTCTTTATTTACCATGGATGTGTCTACATTTTTATGTGAAGATCACTGAAATGCCATTTTTTCCTCCATTCTGATTGGTTTTCAGTACACAATGCTGACTTCCTTGCCCACACACATACCTCAAGTTAAATTCTGAACTATAAAACACACAAATAAGAAATTTCTCTGAGTTGATGTAGATCCTAGTATTCCAAACATATACATGAAATGAACTCTTTCATAGGAGTCCCACCTATAAAATACATTTTAAATCCTAGGGGAAAATGTTCTCCATAATTTAGCATATCCCTTGACCTTCCTTGGTTTTCCATTTCCTGGTCATAAAATGAAAATTACTATTATAATCTACTAGGAAATAAATGACTACAGCATTACTCATTTTAGTCTACTTTAGGACAACACAGAGTGAAGATTCAGACTACTGATTTGCCTCTAAAAAAATTACAAAAAAATGAAAATGTTTCAATATATGGGCACAATGGAAAAGAAGATTCAAACCATTTGTGGATACAAGTTATCAAGCTCTAACTGAAATCCAATTGACCTTAATGGGATTTAGAGAAGGACAAACTTTTCAAACCAGAATGGTCAATTTCTCACCAGGAAGTGATGACAAATTCTTGTGACATTTTTAGCACAAAGCAAATTTGGGTATCAGAAAGACCTGAATTCAAATAGTGACATTATTAACTTAGTATGTCTGTGTTTTCAGAAAAGATGAGCTTGCCTTTCTTTAACTGAAAAGTGAAGATAAAAAGAACACCTACCTGAAAGGATTAGAACAGGACTTTAATGAGAAAATACACATAAAGTACCTGATTTAGATTTTAGTGCATCATGACTTCTTGATAAATTATAGCCGCTATCATTGCGATTCTGGTTTTTTTGGTCATCCTTCACTGAGATAGAGATTAGTTTATCATCATCTGCCCTAGTATCTATTTATTTATTTATTGGGTATATTGAGTCTGTTTCCTTTTTTAATAGTACATTTGTTATGTGAATGCAACTTCCAAACAAGCAAGCAACCTCTTCTAAAGGATCAGCAAATTATTTCCTTTAACCTCTTCCTAGATTTTCTTTATTTACCATGGATGTGTCTACATTTTTATGTGAAGATCACTGAAATGCCATTTTTTCCTCCATTCTGATTGGTTTTCAGTACACAATGCTGACTTCCTTGCCCACACACATACCTCAAGTTAAATTCTGAAAAATAGAAATTCTTCACTGTGTTTAATTTTCTTCAGTCAATCAGATACGTAACTACCTGGTGTATCTAAGAGATCTATCCACACTCAGCCCAACCTTCTTGCCTTCCTACTTCTCCCTTCTTCTATGAGCTAAATTCTGGAAATACTGAAAGACCGAGGGTTTCAGGTAGAGTTCTGCCAGTTTTCTTCACCCAGACCTTGAATCTAGATGATGGCAATTTCTCAGCAAGACTATTTATTACGTTATTTAATCCCTTTCCAAACAGGATCCATATCTGTGGAAAGGCTTAGGGCAAGATGTTCACAGGGTAATATGCTCACAGCTACAGCTTACCACTAGATGGCACTCTGTGTCATATCAAAGCAAACAAAGGGCCACTTACCACCAAAATGCTCAGGCACTTGTCCTGCACCTGAGAAACATGTAACAGTAACAATGACTTTGTCTCACTGGAAGCAAATGATAATTTCCAATGTAAGACCAAGCCTGGGCTTGATAAGGATAAGAAAATCCATTTATCTCCACCACCAAGGATCTTAATTGATAGGAACCCATCTCCAATGGGCTGAAGCCTACCTGCAGTTTTTCTATCTCCAAGGATGTAAAGCTCTCCAAGCTCCATCCTTCTAGAGGCTTACAGCATCACCTTTTGCCCCCACAGACTGTGTTGTCACTATGGTGTCAGACTAGCAATATCTCAGATGAGCTTCCAGTTTTGTGATGAAAATGACGGTTAGTCAATATATTGTTACCATGCAAAATTCCTTATGTAAATATGATCAAATTGTTTCTGAGTCAAGATTCATTCTACTGTTGCTGTTAGGTGATGAAAGCTAATTTTCAAGTTGAATATCCAGAATTTTTGTTTCTCAAAGATGCATAGAAACTGAACAGATAAATTCAAGTGACCATTCCCCAGTCCACACTAGAAACACTTTTGTGGAGTTGAGTTCATAGAAAAATCCTCGTTCTAAGAGTTCTAGGTCACATTAGCATTCACTGCTTTCAAACAAGCCCATCCCTAGAGATTTAGTGGCATGTGATAATCATGATCAAGACCTTTTTCTCCATTTGATGCTTCTTATGAATTTGGTACTTTTTTTGTAGTTACTCTAATTATTCTGAAGCAAGAGAAAGACTTAACTGCAAATTTTATAGCACTGAGCACATTCTCACATTCTCAGAGATCCAAGTTTACCTGACATGAACATTCTCTGAACAGACGAATTTTAAACCTTTCATGCCCAATTGAAAAATTTTAAAAGTACTTCTTTTGGCTTCCTCAATATAGCAAATTTATGTGATGCTGAATAAGTTTGCTTCTCTTTCTGACATTTCTTAAGTAGGTCATCCCAAACACAATTGTAATTAGTACAAGTTCAGTTTTGTTGATATCTTTCTCCTTTACAGCATCCTTTGGCAAAAAAAAAAAAAAAAAAAAAAAGTGAAATGTTCTCTTGGTTTAATTACAGAGTAGTTTTATTTTTTAATTTTATTTATTTATTTTGGCTGTGTTAGGTCTTCAGCTCTGTGCTGATTTTTTCTAGTTGCAGCGAGCGGGTATTATGCTTTGTTGCCATGTTTGGGCTTCTCATTGAAGTGGCTTCTCTTGTTGTAGAGCACAGGTTCTAGGCAAACGGGCTTCCATACTTGCAGCATATGGCTCAGTAGTTATGGTGTGGGAACTCTAGGGCACATGGGCTTCCCTAGTTGTGGCTCATGGGGTTAGTTGCTCCATGGAATCTTCCTGGACCAGGGATCGAACCTACGTCCCCTGTGTTGGCAGGGTAATTCTTCTCTGCACTGCCAGGGAAGTCCCCTACAGAGTAATTTTAATGCTGAGTGTAGCAATTTGGGTTTAAAATCCTAGATTATAGATCCTACAATTTACCTAAATATAATTCATGGGTTCGTGTGATCCCATTTTTGACAGAATCTAAGGAATGACAAAGAATTCTCATTTTTAATCATCATAAGGAAATGCCCATATACAAACCACTATATTAAAATAGGTAACCCACAAAAAGAAGTTCCACCGTATAGCACAGAGAACTTTGCTCAGTATTCTTTAGTAACCTAAATGGGGAAAGAATTTGGAAAAGAATATGTACATGTATATTTATAACTGATCACTTTGCTATAAATCTGAAACCAACACAACACTGTAAATCAACTATAGTCCTATATAAAATAAATCTAAAAACAACAAAATAAATTTTAAAAAGAAAATACCAGTGGATTCAGGTTGATGTGTGACAGTAAACAACAGAACTCTGTAAAAATAAAAATAAAAAATAAAAGAAAATACCCGAGATTTCTTTGAAATTATTTTGAGGTAATATTTAGACATCTTTTCAACAGCCACTATTTTTACATACCCATCTGAAACTCCCTTTAAAAATATTAATTCTGTTTCTCTACTCATCAGTGCTCTTCAGTATCAATCCTATGAATCATTTTGGTTACTATCCTTAAATTTAACCATTAATGGCAGCTTCTAAAAAAAAAAAAATTAAAAATATTTTGTTCTTTCACCCAAACATCAAGAAGTGTCCCCATTCTTCCCTTTTTTCCTGTTCTGTTAATATGCATGTGCTTCTGAAATCTGTCCTCCCCCTACCTCTCTACTTCTGCAATACATCTAGAATCATAGTAGAATCAATCATAGTAGAAACAAACAAAAACTGTCATCTCTCTGGAAAGACAATTTGTTCTACTATGGTTGATTCTGGGGTGAGAACCAGTCTATTTCTACCTTCCTTGAATTCTGGAGAATAATATTTTCTAATGTTTTAACGGTTGCATAGCAAAACTCAGGGTTGAAAAGGCTAAGTAACCTGTCCAAGTAAGCAGTGGTTGGGAATGAAAAACCAGGTGCTTGAATTACTCGAGAGTTTGACTTACTCATGGCAGCACTACATGGCACCAATTCTGGGCCAAACAGCCTAGGTTTGAATCCTCACTCTGCTACTTACTATCTTGAAACAATTTCTATAGACTTCAGTTTCTACATTTGCAAAATGCAGACACCGTATCGCTACTTATAGTTGTTGTGGTGGTGAATGAGTTAATACATGAGCAAAATACACATGGAAACTGTTTTAAAAGTACTTACTTTTCACCGTATAGCACAGAGAACTTTGCTCAGTATTCTTTAGTAACCTAAATGGGGAAAGAATTTGGAAAAGAATATGTACATGTATATTTATAACTGATCACTTTGCTATAAATCTGAAACCAACACAACACTGTAAATCAACTATAGTCCTATATAAAATAAATCTAAAAACAACAAAATAAATTTTAAAAAGAAAATACCAGTGGATTCAGGTTGATGTGTGACAGTAAACAATAGAACTCTGTAAAAATAAAAATAAAAAATAAAAGAAAATACCCGAGATTTCTTAGAAATTATTTTGAGGTAATATTTAGACATCTTTTCAACAGCCACTATTTTTACATACCCATCTGAAACTCCCTTTAAAAATATTAATTCTGTTTCTCTACTCATCAGTGCTCTTCAGTATCAATCCTATGAATCATTTTGGTTACTATCCTTAAATTTAACCATTAATGGCAGCTTCTAAAAAAAAAAAAAATTAAAAATATTTTGTTCTTTCACCCAAACATCAAGAAGTGTCCCCATTCTTCCCTTTTTTCCTGTTCTGTTAATATGCATGTGCTTCTGAAATCTGTCCTCCCCCTACCTCTCTACTTCTGCAATACATCTAGAATCATAGTAGAATCAATCATAGTAGAAACAAACAAAAACTGTCATCTCTCTGGAAAGACAATTTGTTCTACTATGGTTGATTCTGGGGTGAGAACCAGTCTATTTCTACCTTCCTTGAATTCTGGAGAATAATATTTTCTAATGTTTTAACGGTTGCATAGCAAAACTCAGGGTTGAAAAGGCTAAGTAACCTGTCCAAGTAAGCAGTGGTTGGGAATGAAAAACCAGGTGCTTGAATTACTCGAGAGTTTGACTTACTCATGGCAGCACTACATGGCACCAATTCTGGGCCAAACAGCCTAGGTTTGAATCCTCACTCTGCTACTTACTATCTTGAAACAATTTCTATAGACTTCAGTTTCTACATTTGCAAAATGCAGACACCGTATCGCTACTTATAGTTGTTGTGGTGGTGAATGAGTTAATACATGAGCAAAATACACATGGTAAAACTGTTTAAATGATTCATCATTCACTTTTACACTGTATGGGTTGGAAAGATCCCCTAGAAGAGGGCACGGAAACCCATGGCAGTCCAGTATCCTTGCCTAGAGAGTTCCATGGACAGAAGAGCCTGTTGGGCTACAGTCCATGGGGTTGCAGAGTCAGACACAACTGAAGCGCCTTAGAAGATACACATACACACATTGCCTTCCAAATTCAAAACATATTTTTCAAAAAAATACAAACTTATTAGGTAAAATAATACAGGTTACTAATCTCCAACTCAAGTTATAAATATGAGATAACATGGCTTATTTAACAAAGGAATAATACTTCACTGATCTGACTATTCATGCCAGATATTTTATTAATCAAACCCTCAGAGTTTGAAATACATAGCAACTACTTAATGATGATGATGATAATTTCTAACATTTATTGAGATGGTGTAATAGGTGCCCACTGGATGCTGTGACAAGTACTTTAATTATCCCTATTTACAAATGAGGAACCTGATGGTAACAGGTTAAATAACTTTATCAAGATCAAGAATGTACTAAATGCCAAAGCTTGTGCTTTGGTCCACTGGAGCGACTGGAGAGCCAACAGCTGACAATCAAGACCTAACTTAATGACTAGTTGTATTTCTTTAGTTTATCCTTTCATTGCCTTTACATTTTGTGTAATCTTAAGTTGTATTCTGGTCATAGACTTATAGAAGCAGTGATAATAAGCTTAAGGTACAAAAATAATTGCTTAGTATAAAATGCTCACTGAGTCTTAGAAGAAAAAGAACTTCAGAAGATGTACCTACTAAACCTATGGGCATGATGATGAATAAACTTAAATGTAATTTTCCCAAGGACCCTGTAAGATTGCTCCATATTGGAATGGAGAAAGCTATAGTCCAGAAAGGTTAGAAGCAGTCTAAATTCACATGGACAGTAACTGTGAATGGGGATTTGCAGCAGGTTAGTTTTCCTGAGCTCAAAGTAATTTCCATTAAACTGATCAAAAGTGAGTGCTATTTCTTAAATTTACCATTTAGAACTTTAAGTTCTTTTTCTTATAGACAAGTCTAAATTTAAAAAATCAGTCTGTAATCATATTCTCCAAAGCATCTAGTCAAAATTCTACTGTCAATATTCACTGGTTTTAAAAGACAAAATTGTAGTGTTAGATTCTAGAATTTGTGTCATTCAGCATTTACTGTACTACTAGTAAAGATTTTCCATAGAACATCCATCACATAATATCTAGATAGCACATGAATACTGTGCACCAGACTAGACAGCTTCATGCCTGAGATAGTTTATATAATCTAACAACTAAAGTTATAAATATGAGATAACATGGCTTATTTAACAAAGGAATAATACTTCACTGATCTGACTATTCATGCCAGATATTTTATTAATCAAACCCTCAGAGTTTGAAATACATAGCAACTACTTAATGATGATGATGATAATTTCTAACATTTATTGAGATGGTGTAATAGGTGCCCACTGGATGCTGTGACAAGTACTTTAATTATCCCTATTTACAAATGAGGAACCTGATGGTAACAGGTTAAATAACTTTATCAAGATCAAGAATGTACTAAATGCCAAAGCTTGTGCTTTGGTCCACTGGAGCGACTGGAGAGCCAACAGCTGACAATCAAGACCTAACTTAATGACTAGTTGTATTTCTTTAGTTTATCCTTTCATTGCCTTTACATTTTGTGTAATCTTAAGTTGTATTCTGGTCATAGACTTATAGAAGCAGTGATAATAAGCTTAAGGTACAAAAATAATTGCTTAGTATAAAATGCTCACTGAGTCTTAGAAGAAAAAGAACTTCAGAAGATGTACCTACTAAACCTATGGGCATGATGATGAATAAACTTAAATGTAATTTTCCCAAGGACCCTGTAAGATTGCTCCATATTGGAATGGAGAAAGCTATAGTCCAGAAAGGTTAGAAGCAGTCTAAATTCACATGGACAGTAACTGTGAATGGGGATTTGCAGCAGGTTAGTTTTCCTGAGCTCAAAGTAATTTCCATTAAACTGATCAAAAGTGAGTGCTATTTCTTAAATTTACCATTTAGAACTTTAAGTTCTTTTTCTTATAGACAAGTCTAAATTTAAAAAATCAGTCTGTAATCATATTCTCCAAAGCATCTAGTCAAAATTCTACTGTCAATATTCACTGGTTTTAAAAGACAAAATTGTAGTGTTAGATTCTAGAATTTGTGTCATTCAGCATTTACTGTACTACTAGTAAAGATTTTCCATAGAACATCCATCACATAATATCTAGATAGCACATGAATACTGTGCACCAGACTAGACAGCTTCATGCCTGAGATAGTTTATATAATGCAATGTGTGTCTATAAGATATTTTAATCAGAATAGCTTTATTCTGTTACTCTTCAGAAGAACTGAAAAGACAGAAACCTTATGCTAAATCTTCAGAAAGAAAATGTGTGCTGGAGAGTGTTGTTACAGTGAGTTCAATAGCTAAATGTAAGATTAAAAAAAAAAAACAAAACAGAGGCTTCCCTAGTGGTCCAGTGGGTGAGGAGTCTGCCTTGCAGTACAGGGGGCATCGGTTCAATCCCTGGCCCGGGAAGATCCCATGTGCCCTGGAGTGGCTGGACCGATATGTCCAGTTGCGAGCCAGCACTCTGGAACGCATGCACCCAGAGCCAGTGCTTTGTGTTGAGAGAGGCCACTGCAATAAGAGGCCCACACAGGCTGAAGAATAAAGATGGATGAAAATAAATAAATAAAAAACCAATAAGAAAGGCCAAAATCAAAACAAAAAAAAAAACAACCTGCATCTTATTTTGTGTCAGACACTCTTACAAGCACTTTATATGTACTATTTCATTTATTTCTTATCACAACCCTATCATCTCACTTCCATATGTGAAGACACGGAGGCACAGACATTTAAGTTAATATCTCACTGTCACAATATTAGTAAATCCCATAACTGGACTTCAGACCCAAGCCAAGTAGGTGAGGTGCTTGACTCTAGGATACAACAATTCTACCATTGCAATAACAGCAGTGAGTCAAAGGCTACATAAGTACTTTGCATTTTCTCATTTATTGTTGATACCAACCCTATGAGACATAACTATTGTAATTATTATTTTATCAAAAGTGAGTGCTATTTCTTAAATTTACCATTTAGAACTTTAAGTTCTTTTTCTTATAGACAAGTCTAAATTTAAAAAATCAGTCTGTAATCATATTCTCCAAAGCATCTAGTCAAAATTCTACTGTCAATATTCACTGGTTTTAAAAGACAAAATTGTAGTGTTAGATTCTAGAATTTGTGTCATTCAGCATTTACTGTACTACTAGTAAAGATTTTCCATAGAACATCCATCACATAATATCTAGATAGCACATGAATACTGTGCACCAGACTAGACAGCTTCATGCCTGAGATAGTTTATATAATGCAATGTGTGTCTATAAGATATTTTAATCAGAATAGCTTTATTCTGTTACTCTTCAGAAGAACTGAAAAGACAGAAACCTTATGCTAAATCTTCAGAAAGAAAATGTGTGCTGGAGAGTGTTGTTACAGTGAGTTCAATAGCTAAATGTAAGATTAAAAAAAAAAAAAAAAAACAGAGGCTTCCCTAGTGGTCCAGTGGGTGAGGAGTCTGCCTTGCAGTACAGGGGGCATCGGTTCAATCCCTGGCCCGGGAAGATCCCATGTGCCCTGGAGTGGCTGGACCGATATGTCCAGTTGCGAGCCAGCACTCTGGAACGCATGCACCCAGAGCCAGTGCTTTGTGTTGAGAGAGGCCACTGCAATAAGAGGCCCACACAGGCTGAAGAATAAAGATGGATGAAAATAAATAAATAAAAAACCAATAAGAAAGGCCAAAATCAAAACAAAAAAAAAACAACCTGCATCTTATTTTGTGTCAGACACTCTTACAAGCACTTTATATGTACTATTTCATTTATTTCTTATCACAACCCTATCATCTCACTTCCATATGTGAAGACACGGAGGCACAGACATTTAAGTTAATATCCCACTGTCACAATATTAGTAAATCCCATAACTGGACTTCAGACCCAAGCCAAGTAGGTGAGGTGCTTGACTCTAGGATACAACAATTCTACCATTGCAATAACAGCAGTGAGTCAAAGGCTACATAAGTACTTTGCATTTTCTCATTTATTGTTGATACCAACCCTATGAGACATAACTATTGTAATTATTATTTTATCGATGAGGCAACCATAGTTCACAGAAGTTAAATACCTTGTACAATACCATGTATTTAATAAATGTTAAGACCAGAGTCTGAATCGAGCCAATCGACAGAATTTGCACTTCTACCTCCTGTCTATTAATTACCTGTATGTATACTTAAATGAGATGTGTATTTATGTGATTGTGCCAAGTTTGGTCTAGGAACAGCCATTAAAGAAGTCCCAAATCCATTCAGTTAAAAAGCTCTAAGTTCATATCAAACTATAAATATTGGTACCAGTGCACCTTGCTGAATTTGTTCTCAGCTGCACGTTAAAATAAATACCATACATAGTTATAAGTGATGGTTTTTGGGAAGAACATCACAAGGGTAAACAACATTTGGGGACACCAACAGCCATTTGTTTCTTTGTACCTGACCAGAAATACATTCAGCTGGTATTTGTGCTACTACATCGATGGGCACCTACAGCCCATCTGATACTTCTGCTTTCATCCTCTTCTCTGCAGAAGGGAAGGAAGAGCCAGAGACCAAAAACTGTGCCCAAGTCCCAGAATGCCATGGCCAAACCACAGAAGTATCCTGACAAAGGAAAAGTATCCTAACAAAGTCCTTGAACTGAGGAGCTAAATTAGCTTCTACTTTTTGGTTCCTGGGTGGCAAGGATTTTGTATAAAAAGCAAATATTCATTAAAATACAGTTTCTACTCTGAAATTATTTTGAATAATTTGAAAGCTAATCAGGTTAATACATCTTTGAAAGTTAATCAGGTTAATACATCTTTATGGAAACAATTGGGACTTTTTGAATTCTGATTCCTTTCCAGATCTTTTACAAAAACATGAATATCATTCTCATTTCTATTTTCTTGCTATTCCACTGTGTTTTTCCTAAAGAATATAATTCATTGATTCTCCCTCACTGCAGTTTATGTTTCTTTAAATTCAGATTAGAAGTATGGAATTTCCTTACTTAATAGTATTAGATGCTGCAAGATTATTTTAAATTCACTAAAAATAATCATTTACTGAAACAACTATCTATTCCATTTTCATTGACAGGGCTGAAGGGAAACATTTGAGTATTTTGTTTCCAATGATTGATTATGAATATTTTTCAAGCATACTAAAAATGAGAATAAACTATACAATGAATATCAGTTAGATTTTATAATTAACATTTCACTGTTCTTTCTTTATCATGTATCTTTGCAGCTATCTATCCCATTTAAGGATTCTGTAATCAAATAACAGGAAGACTCAGCTGAAAAACATGGGCTTGACTGAATAAAACTCTCTTTTGCCTTAATATTTTCAACATTTTAGCTTTGCTTCTTCTTACCCAAACATTACTATAAACATTTGGAAGATGTTTGAAATGAACACCGGGATCATGACTCAGATCTCAATGTTTTCAGAAGGTTTTCCTATGTTTTTCAACAAAGTAGGGTTTGCTGGACAGTAGAGGAGAAAGGGTTATCATTGAGCATCAGACTAATATATAAAGCTTTTTACATGCCATCACTCTGCCCTCGATGTTTAAATAATGGGTTTATAAGATAACTTCTGCTTTCATCCTCTTCTCTGCAGAAGGGAAGGAAGAGCCAGAGACCAAAAACTGTGCCCAAGTCCCAGAATGCCATGGCCAAACCACAGAAGTATCCTGACAAAGGAAAAGTATCCTAACAAAGTCCTTGAACTGAGGAGCTAAATTAGCTTCTACTTTTTGGTTCCTGGGTGGCAAGGATTTTGTATAAAAAGCAAATATTCATTAAAATACAGTTTCTACTCTGAAATTATTTTGAATAATTTGAAGCTAATCAGGTTAATACATCTTTGAAAGTTAATCAGGTTAATACATCTTTATGGAAACAATTGGGACTTTTTGAATTCTGATTCCTTTCCAGATCTTTTACAAAAACATGAATATCATTCTCATTTCTATTTTCTTGCTATTCCACTGTGTTTTTCCTAAAGAATATAATTCATTGATTCTCCCTCACTGCAGTTTATGTTTCTTTAAATTCAGATTAGAAGTATGGAATTTCCTTACTTAATAGTATTAGATGCTGCAAGATTATTTTAAATTCACTAAAAATAATCATTTACTGAAACAACTATCTATTCCATTTTCATTGACAGGGCTGAAGGGAAACATTTGAGTATTTTGTTTCCAATGATTGATTATGAATATTTTTCAAACATACTAAAAATGAGAATAAACTATACAATGAATATCAGTTAGATTTTATAATTAACATTTCACTGTTCTTTCTTTATCATGTATCTTTGCATCTATCTATCCCATTTAAGGATTCTGTAATCAAATAACAGGAAGACTCAGCTGAAAAACATGGGCTTGACTGAATAAAACTCTCTTTTGCCTTAATATTTTCAACATTTTAGCTTTGCTTCTTCTTACCCAAACATTACTATAAACATTTGGAAGATGTTTGAAATGAACACCGGGATCATGACTCAGATCTCAATGTTTTCAGAAGGTTTTCCTATGTTTTTCAACAAAGTAGGGTTTGCTGGGCAGTAGAGGAGAAAGGGTTATCATTGAGCATCAGACTAATATATAAAGCTTTTTACATGCCATCACTCTGCCCTCAATGTTTAAATAATGGGTTTTTATAAGAAGCCTGAATAAAGGACTCTAAAGCGATAAACTACAGAGAGATACAAGATGCTATTGCCAAAAACAGATAGCACTCAATTAGTTTTTTTTTAAAAGGCATTCTTATCACATCTCGTCCTAATATTAGCTTTCTCAATAAACAATAGCTTGCTGCAACATTGCCAGGGTGGCCCAGCTGAGATGACAGTGTGCAGTGACAGATGATCAGGACCATCCGAAACTGCTGATGTGATTCACAGATGACACCCACAGGCTGCTCAGTCTTTAAGATCATTCTACAACTCTAACAAGACACCACATTAATATTTATGTGGTAAGAGAGATAAGAAATACATTTTTCTTCAATAAAAAAGGAACTAAAATATTTTGTGAGTCTATTCTCACTTACTAGCTTGTATCTAATTGAGTCTAATGGGTACATAAAAAGCAATAAACACCAATCTTTCTGCTTTTTAAAAACACTTTAAATATGGTGGGTCCATTCAAGATCTTAATTATGAGTTTCATATTGTTTTTGGTATAAATGAAGGAAAATAGGTAGGGAAAGTATCTCTACAATTTAATGTAAAGGCCACCATTCACAGTAGCTTATGTCAGTGTTGTTGTTTTTTAAACATATGAATTAGCACATTAAACTACTGGGGTAAATTAAAGCTTAGAATAAATATTTTGTAATCTGTTCTTTTTCTCCAGAACATAGATATTCTTAAGTTTTTAAAACAATTCATTATTTTAAATCATCTAACTAAAATTATATTTTCATGATATTTTGGCACATTGGCCAATCTGACAGTCCTTCTGAAAAGAAATATTTAGATAGTTAGAACT
Organism: Tragulus kanchil; assembly: GCA_022376925.1. Taxonomy (NCBI): domain Eukaryota; kingdom Metazoa; phylum Chordata; class Mammalia; order Artiodactyla; family Tragulidae; genus Tragulus; species Tragulus kanchil. The sequence goes on from JAIOJX010000025.1 coordinate 39,953,168, forward strand.
TAAGTAAGCCATACTGAAATCTTTGTAACATTATATGATTTCCAACACAAAACATGAAGCAATCACTGGTTTATGTTAAACAAAAAAATGTCTGAACATTATCTGTGGGGGCTCTGAAAGGTCTGGTTCCTTCCAATCATTCCAGTCTCTTCTGGGATGATGTTTGCAGGGTTTCTAGTAAGCCAACTGCCTGATTTTCTGTTACCTTAATGAACTGCTGCTTCTCAGTCTTATAAGGATTCCTTCTCCTTTACCCTGACCTGGTATCAAATTCCGGGCTCTGAACACTCCTCTATTTTCACCTCTCTTCTGTCCCTTTCCAGTACCATTCCCTTAAGTATCATAAGGGCTTCCCAAGTAGCATTAGTGGTAAACAACCTGCCTGAGAGCGCAGGAGATGTAAAAGATGTGCATTCAATTTCTGGGTCAGGAAGATCCCCTGGAGGGAGGCATGGCAACCCACTCCAGTATTCTTGCCTAGAGAATCCTATGGACAGAGAAGCCTGGGAGGCTGCATAGGGTTGTGCAGAGTAGGACACAACTGAAGCAACTTAGCACATAGTGCAAATATCATAAATTTATTAATGGCTATCAAATGTATCTCTTCAGCTTCAGTAGCTGTCTAAGCTCCAGATTTGATGTGAAAATGTGTGCTTTAAATATCACTAAATTTTGACAAATCTTTCTGCTTTTTAAAAACACTTTAAATATGGTGGGTCCATTCAAGATCTTAATTATGAGTTTCATATTGTTTTTGGTATAAATGAAGGAAAATAGGTAGGGAAAGTATCTCTACAATTTAATGTAAAGGCCACCATTCACAGTAGCTTATGTCAGTGTTGTTGTTTTTTAAACATATGAATTAGCACATTAAACTACTGGGGTAAATTAAAGCTTAGAATAAATATTTTGTAATCTGTTCTTTTTCTCCAGAACATAGATATTCTTAAGTTTTTAAAACAATTCATTATTTTAAATCATCTAACTAAAACTATATTTTCATGATATTTTGGCACATTGGCCAATCTGACAGTCCTTCTGAAAAGAAATATTTAGATAGTTAGAACTTAAGTAAGCCATACTGAAATCTTTGTAACATTATATGATTTCCAACACAAAACATGAAGCAATCACTGGTTTATGTTAAACAAAAAAATGTCTGAACATTATCTGTGGGGGCTCTGAAAGGTCTGGTTCCTTCCAATCATTCCAGTCTCTTCTGGGATGATGTTTGCAGGGTTTCTAGTAAGCCAACTGCCTGATTTTCTGTTACCTTAATGAACTGCTGCTTCTCAGTCTTATAAGGATTCCTTCTCCTTTACCCTGACCTGGTATCAAATTCCGGGCTCTGAACACTCCTCTATTTTCACCTCTCTTCTGTCCCTTTCCAGTACCATTCCCTTAAGTATCATAAGGGCTTCCCAAGTAGCATTAGTGGTAAACAACCTGCCTGAGAGCGCAGGAGATGTAAAAGATGTGCATTCAATTTCTGGGTCAGGAAGATCCCCTGGAGGGAGGCATGGCAACCCACTCCAGTATTCTTGCCTAGAGAATCCCATGGACAGAGAAGCCTGGGAGGCTGCATAGGGTTGTGCAGAGTAGGACACAACTGAAGCAACTTAGCACATAGTGCAAATATCATAAATTTATTAATGGCTATCAAATGTATCTCTTCAGCTTCAGTAGCTGTCTAAGCTCCAGATTTGATGTGAAAAATGTGTCCTAAAATCCACTGCATATTGGGGTAAAAAATGAACCTGTTCAGTGATAATCCTGGACTGACCAGCAGGGATTTTACAAATCTCTTCACAGTTCTGTTTACAGACATCACAGTGGTAGCTTGAATGGCCATACTAGGAATACTGAGTTCATGAAAACCAGCAAATGCTGCAAATTCCTGACCTTACTTAGAGCTACTTTAGCAGCTCACAATGACCTGCAACACCCTGAAGAGGCCCAAGAAATGTAGGGCCAAGAAGACCTTGAGTAATTAAAATGCTCTTTTTGCAAGCGGGAAAAAGTTATTGTTTTAGTTATTCCTGAAGACCATTTTCAAAAATGTATTGCTTCAGCTATGTAACGTAAACTACATGCACAAAGTTTCAAATCTTGATCAGTAGTTAGATTTGGAATAATAAGGCTAGGGCAACATGTAAAGTCAGAGGAAACAAACTTAATTACTTAAGGACATTTTTGATAATAATTATTATCTAGATTAGAATTCTAGGATACTGACATCTCTAAAGTGACAGTAAAGTTGCTCAGTTGTGTCCACTCTTTGCAACCCATGGAATTCTCCAGGCAAGAATTCTGGAGTGGGTTGCCTTTTCCTTCTCCAGGGGATCTTCCTGACCCAGGGATCAAACACAGGACTCCCGCATTACAGGCAGATTTTTTGCCATCTGAGTCACAAAGGAAACCCATGGGTATCTCTAACCCCTTCCCGATGCAGACTGTCTGGGAAGTGCCATGCAACACCAAACTGGCCAATCATAATTTCTCTTCTAGAATTTATAGGTCAGCTAGCTATGGTTAAACTGGAAAATCATAGGCATATATTCTGTCTGACATTTCTGCTGTGAAGAGTAATGTGTTATAGAACAGAGGAAGTGGGATAGCAATGGGCAGAATAAAGCAAATATACAAAGAACAACAGTACTAAAAGATCATGTGATTCAGGAAAGAGAGGGAGAAAAGGCGAGTTGACATTCCATAATCCACAAGCCCATGCAGCATGGCTCTTCTGCTGCAAATTGAGTTCCTTGTGCTTCCATTCTTTTCTTTAAAATAAACACACTTTTTGCTTAAACATTTTTATTAAAAATTGACATTCAAGACTTAGTCAAGGAAAAAACAGTAGCTCATCTATATCCAGATATGGTGCCAAGCCGACTTATTGCCCTCACCACTTAGATGGTTAATAGTCACCTCAAAATTCACATGCCTGAAACCGAATTCCTGAATTTCCCTCAAAGCTCCATCATTCCCATTTCATCTTCTTCCTCAGCTCAGTAAATGTGTGTCTGTTGTTGTTGCTGTCTAGGTTAATATCTTTAGACTCCTCTTCTGTCCCATAACTACATCCACTCCCGTAGCATGGCCGGCTAGTTTCATCTTCAGAATGCATTCAGAATCTGAAGACTTCTGCCCATCATCATCTCTGTGGTCACCACCCTCTTCCCAGCTCTTAGTCTCTCCTTCCTGGATTATTGTGATAGCTCTTAACAGTCCCTTCCTCTGCCTCTCTCCATCTCTCTGCCCTACTTCCCAGGTCTATTTTCTACCCAGCAGCCAGAGTTAATCATGTCACTCTTCTGATCAACACTCCATTAAGCTTCTCATTTCCCTCAGTCCAAAAGTCAAAAACCTTATAATGACCCTCTCCAGTTGAGCTCTGTAACCTCACGCCTGACCTGGCACCTCCTCATTTATCTCCTGCCAATTACATAGACGCCCCTGCTGTCCTGAAACGCTCCAGATAGTCCTCTCAGGTTCTCTGTTGTTTCTTGTGTTTCTTAGAATTTCTCCTCATGGATCCCTTCAGCTCAGGTCTTCATTTTCTTGCTAACAGAAAAATGGCCAATCATAATTTCTCTTCTAGAATTTATAGGTCAGCTAGCTATGGTTAAACTGGAAAATCATAGGCATATATTCTGTCTGACATTTCTGCTGTGAAGAGTAATGTGTTATAGAACAGAGGAAGTGGGATAGCAATGGGCAGAATAAAGCAAATATACAAAGAACAACAGTACTAAAAGATCATGTGATTCAGGAAAGAGAGGGAGAAAAGGCGAGTTGACATTCCATAATCCACAAGCCCATGCAGCATGGCTCTTCTGCTGCAAATTGAGTTCCTTGTGCTTCCATTCTTTTCTTTAAAATAAACACACTTTTTGCTTAAACGTTTTTATTAAAAATTGACATTCAAGACTTAGTCAAGGAAAAAACAGTAGCTCATCTATATCCAGATATGGTGCCAAGCCGACTTATTGCCCTCACCACTTAGATGGTTAATAGTCACCTCAAAATTCACATGCCTGAAACCGAATTCCTGAATTTCCCTCAAAGCTCCATCATTCCCATTTCATCTTCTTCCTCAGCTCAGTAAATGTGTGTCTGTTGTTGTTGCTGTCTAGGTTAATATCTTTAGACTCCTCTTCTGTCCCATAACTACATCCACTCCCGTAGCATGGCCGGCTAGTTTCATCTTCAGAATGCATTCAGAATCTGAAGACTTCTGCCCATCATCATCTCTGTGGTCACCACCCTCTTCCCAGCTCTTAGTCTCTCCTTCCTGGATTATTGTGATAGCTCTTAACAGTCCCTTCCTCTGCCTCTCTCCATCTCTCTGCCCTACTTCCCAGGTCTATTTTCTACCCAGCAGCCAGAGTTAATCATGTCACTCTTCTGATCAACACTCCATTAAGCTTCTCATTTCCCTCAGTCCAAAAGTCAAAAACCTTATAATGACCCTCTCCAGTTGAGCTCTGTAACCTCACGCCTGACCTGGCACCTCCTCATTTATCTCCTGCCAATTACATAGACGCCCCTGCTGTCCTGAAACGCTCCAGATAGTCCTCTCAGGTTCTCTGTTGTTTCTTGTGTTTCTTAGAATTTCTCCTCATGGATCCCTTCAGCTCAGGTCTTCACCACTTTCAGGGACTTGCTCAAACAGCACCTTCTAAATGTTGATTTTCTTGCTCATTCCATTTCAACTGAAGCACCGCCTACCCACAGGACATCTTATCTTAGCCCTTCTAGCCCCTTTCTGCCATACAGTTTACAACCATATAACCTTGTGCGTGTTTTATTCATTTTGTTTATTTTCTGTTTCTCTGCACTAGAATATAAACTCTTGACTGGTAGAGATTGCTGACTTTAAATCACAGCTGCATCCCCATGTGCCTAGAATGATACCTATCATATAGTAGATGCTCAACAAACCCTGAACAAGTTAATTAATAAATTCATTTATTCAGATAATGAATAAAACTACTTGTGGGGGTGAAGTAGGAAAAATGGCTGAATTACACAGACTATTTGCATCCACTGCCCGAATTCAATGGAATATTGCCAACTCTTTGTTTTGTTCTATTTTGATTCTGCATCTGTGTAGAGTTTGTTTCCAAAATTTGGGGATGTATAGTAATTTAGTCAGGGAAAAAGTTGTTTCCATGGATGCCTGGTAAACTGATTACAATGAACTTGGCAGTAGGTCCTAGTTTTAATATGACGCCATGGCATATTATAATTCTAATTTCCACTATGAAGTATTTCTAGTGGCAGAATGGGTACTTTCCCAGGTCCTTTTTGGTTTAATTTTTTTATTTACAGAACTTAGATAAAAAGCTCATGTTGTATTTGGCATCCAATGGTTCATAGCAATCTTCTCAGATAAAAACTCAATGTCAGTGAGAAGAAAGGAGAAAACTTCCTGCAGACTAGGAGGGAATAATCCCTTGTGATACTGTCTTTGGATGCTAATGAACCAACAATAAATACCCTATTATGGGATTGTTTGGAGTGAAATTGTTCACATCAAGTTTCAGTAATGCCACAGGCAGAAGCACCCTGAGGCTTGGCTACATCAGTCAGGACAATGACACATATTTAAGCTCATCAATATTAACAATGGCTGGTGCATCTAGTTTAAATCAAAATGTAAAAATGGAAACTTGAGCTTTCTTTTTAGTCTTTTTTGGACATTACTGATCAACTTGCTATACATAAAAAAAAAAAGGAAAACTATATTGAAGTGTCAGTATCCTGAAATACACACTAACATATATCCTAATGGAACAACACCAGCACTGCAAGTATGTTGAGTCCCCTGCCCATCCCAAGGCTGAAATAGTAGCTCTAAAGATTTCTTGAACTTCCTGCACCCTCAGACTACAAGATTTTAAAGTCTGGTGAGATTGGTAATTGCTTCCATTGCTATATGTAGGCACTTTAAATAATGATGTAGGTGATAGGAACTGGAGACAAATGCACTGTCTATATAGTTTGACTTGCTCATAAATCTAGGAAATTTAGAGGATCTCTAGTCATTAACTTATGTTTGAAATCAGATGTGGATAGTGAATATCTCTTTGGCCCCCAAGGATAACAAAGATTCCAAATTAGACACTAGAACTTGCTACCCGATGAATGTGATTGAGATCAGATGGTCAGCATTTTGGATCATTTAGTACAACACATTTGACACAACTGTGTTTCAAGTATACAATTAAAGTTATGTCACAGACTTTATGAGTAGATGATTTCAAAAATTTTTAAATCTTTAGGGAAAAAATTGACTATTAAATTTGAAGAGCTGGATCTTTCTGGTCAGCTGTCTACTGAAAGAATGGACTAAAGTCCTCTATTATTAATCCTCACATTCTCTGTATAGCATTCTGTAGTGTGTTCATTAGAATTCCTTATGAAGTTACAGTTTCTATGATTATTAAAATAATGGAAGACAGATGATGGAAAGTATGTCTTTTAATGAAATTTGTGACCTGAGAAGAACACTGGAGATCACTTTAGTTCTTTTTTTATTTTTTTCTCATTTTACACATCAAAATCTTTGATCCAGTAAGCAAGTGATATGGAATCAATTAATAGTTATAACTGTGACTGAAGGGGATCCAAATATGTTATCCTAAAACAGGTCCCTTTAGTAAAAGAATTATTTGGATTTGAAGGCAAATGAGAATCAGCGGATGGTTCTCTCTGCTCTTTCATTTTCTCCTAAAAGCAGGGCATACACTTTGTGAAGGTGCTCCCTTTCCTCTCCTGGAACAGGAGAAGGAAAATAACTTTTAATCTCACTACAGAGTCACTGGTTTGAGCCTACATAACAACCCTTACTAGACAACCCATATGTTCCATTAGTTTCCTATATTTTTGCCTTCCCCAAATTCAGTACATCTAGAAGCCCAAACCCCTTTTCCTTTGCTTAGTTAATCCTCCACAATTTATTTCCTATTTGTTAAAATGATGTATAAACCCCAGGTTGAACTGACTCTTTGGGGCTTTTGCCTCTTTTCTATGACCTTCTCCCCATAAACTGCATGTAAAAGTACTAAAACTGATAAAATATGCATCCCTTTTCTCCTGTTGTTCTGTCTTTTGTCAGTTTAATTTGCAAGTCTCATTCTTAAACCTAAGAGGGAGAGAAATGCCCCCTTTTCCTCTTTTGCTTAGTTAAATGTAGGTGATAGGAACTGGAGACAAATGCACTGTCTATATATTTTGACTTGCTCATAAATCTAGGAAATTTAGAGGATCTCTAGTCATTAACTTATGTTTGAAATCAGATGTGGATAGTGAATATCTCTTTGGCCCCCAAGGATAACAAAGATTCCAAATTAGACACTAGAACTTGCTACCCGATGAATGTGATTGAGATCAGATGGTCAGCATTTTGGATCATTTAGTACAACACATTTGACACAACTGTGTTTCAAGTATACAATTAAAGTTATGTCACAGACTTTATGAGTAGATGATTTCAAAAATTTTTAAATCTTTAGGGAAAAAATTGACTATTAAATTTGAAGAGCTGGATCTTTCTGGTCAGCTGTCTACTGAAAGAATGGACTAAAGTCCTCTATTATTAATCCTCACATTCTCTGTATAGCATTCTGTAGTGTGTTCATTAGAATTCCTTATGAAGTTACAGTTTCTATGATTATTAAAATAATGGAAGACAGATGATGGAAAGTATGTCTTCTAATGAAATTTGTGACCTGAGAAGAACACTGGAGATCACTTTAGTTCTTTTTTTATTTTTTTCTCATTTTACACATCAAAATCTTTGATCCAGTAAGCAAGTGATATGGAATCAATTAATAGTTATAACTGTGACTGAAGGGGATCCAAATATGTTATCCTAAAACAGGTCCCTTTAGTAAAAGAATTATTTGGATTTGAAGGCAAATGAGAATCAGCGGATGGTTCTCTCTGCTCTTTCATTTTCTCCTAAAAGCAGGGCATACACTTTGTGAAGGTGCTCCCTTTCCCTCTCCTGGAACAGGAGAAGGAAAATAACTTTTAATCTCACTACAGAGTCACTGGTTTGAGCCTACATAACAACCCTTACTAGACAACCCATATGTTCCATTAGTTTCCCTATATTTTTGCCTTCCCCAAATTCAGTACATCTAGAAGCCCAAACCCCTTTTCCTTTGCTTAGTTAATCCTCCACAATTTATTTCCTATTTGTTAAAATGATGTATAAACCCCAGGTTGAACTGACTCTTTGGGGCTTTTGCCTCTTTTCTATGACCTTCTCCCCATAAACTGCATGTAAAAGTACTAAAACTGATAAAATATGCATCCCTTTTCTCCTGTTGTTCTGTCTTTTGTCAGTTTAATTTGCAAGTCTCATTCTTAAACCTAAGAGGGGAGAGAAATGCTTTTCCTCCCCTACATGACAAACGATTATTTTCCACTCGGTTAAATGGCTAGCATTAAGAATTTACTCAGAAACAGCTATTTCCATAGTGTGCTTATAATCCAGCTGTGGGTGATTTAGCTTTATTACCTAAAAAAATGTACATCCTACACTATCCACTTCAGAACTCCATCCCTCTATTTTCTACCTGTGTTGTAGAAGAGGGGAAGATGAGGGAAGCAGGCTACTACCATCCATCCTAAAGGATCATTTTAGAAAAATATGAGAGGAGAGGAAGCCTACTGCTTTAAAGTTGTGGCACTAGCTATATTTAGGATTTAATTTTTAAACAGTCTTACTTGTCCTCCTTATTAATACATTTAACACAATTATGTACTTACAAATCATCAGACACTTGTTAAAAATGAGTAAGCCATGATGCCTATCCTTAAAGCTCTTACAATCAAACAGGAGGAGACAGTTAAAAAAGGAATAGAATGAAAAGACCATAGGCACCATGACAGCAGCCTGTGTCAGAATAAAAGAAGGACAAAGGAAGAGCAGATAACTGTAACACAGCATGGCTTGACAAAAATGAATAAGAGAAAATGGCCCTTGAGCTCATGAAAAGTTGCTTGTTGCAGGTGCCAATGCAGGAGATGCGGGTTCCATCCCTGGGTTTATAAGACTCCCTGGAGAAGGAAATAGCAGATGACTGCAGTATCGTTGCCTGGGAAATCCCATGGACAGAGGAGTCTGGTGGGCTCCAGTCCTTGGGGTTGCAAAGAGTTGGACACAATGGAGCAACTGTGCATGCATGCACAAGAAAAGTAAGATATGCCATTTTTATATTGTTGTGCCATTCACAAATTCATTACATCTAGAAGCCCAAGCCCTTTTCCTTTGCTTAGTTAATCCTCCACAATTTATTTCCTATTTGTTAAAATGATGTATAAACCCCAGGTTGAACTGACTCTTTGGGGCTTTTGCCTCTTTTCTATGACCTTCTCCCCATAAACTGCATGTAAAAGTACTAAAACTGATAAAATATGCATCCCTTTTCTCCTGTTGTTCTGTCTTTTGTCAGTTTAATTTGCAAGTCTCATTCTTAAACCTAAGAGGGGAGAGAAATGCTTTTCCTCCCCTACATGACAAACGATTATTTTCCACTCGGTTAAATGGCTAGCATTAAGAATTTACTCAGAAACAGCTATTTCCATAGTGTGCTTATAATCCAGCTGTGGGTGATTTAGCTTTATTACCTAAAAAAATGTACATCCTACACTATCCACTTCAGAACTCCATCCCTCTATTTTCTACCTGTGTTGTAGAAGAGGGGAAGATGAGGGAAGCAGGCTACTACCATTCATCCTAAAGGATCATTTTAGAAAAATATGAGAGGGAGAGGAAGCCTACTGCTTTAAAGTTGTGGCACTAGCTATATTTAGGATTTAATTTTTAAACAGTCTTACTTTTCCTCCTTATTAATACATTTAACACAATTATGTACTTACAAATCATCAGACACTTGTTAAAAATGAGTAAGCCATGATGCCTATCCTTAAAGCTCTTACAATCAAACAGGAGGAGACAGTTAAAAAAGGAATAGAATGAAAAGACCATAGGCACCATGACAGCAGCCTGTGTCAGAATAAAAGAAGGACAAAGGAAGAGCAGATAACTGTAACACAGCATGGCTTGACAAAAATGAATAAGAGAAAATGGCCCTTGAGCTCATGAAAAGTTGCTTGTTGCAGGTGCCAATGCAGGAGATGCGGGTTCCATCCCTGGGTTTATAAGACTCCCTGGAGAAGGAAATAGCAGATGACTGCAGTATCGTTGCCTGGGAAATCCCATGGACAGAGGAGTCTGGTGGGCTCCAGTCCTTGGGGTTGCAAAGAGTTGGACACAATGGAGCAACTGTGCATGCATGCACAAGAAAAGTAAGATATGCCACTTTTATATTGTTGTGCCATTCACAAATTCATTTCAAAGATTCCTAGAAGCTAAGATGTTCCCCTCAGAATACAGACCCCAAGTATCCAATTGACTTAAATCCATCAAGTTCAACATGTCTTACGCATAACTTAGGATCTTTCTTTGCAAACCTGGTCTTCTTCTCTATAGCTAGTCCATCTGTTCCTCAAGACAGAAACCTGCGTCAAACTCGACTCCTATTATCAAACCATTGTCAAGTCCCTTCTTATTGATTTTTACCCTCTGAATACCTGTCAAATAAGTTCAAGTTTTTCAATTTTCTCCATCACTACTATAATTGAGACGATGATCATCAACCACTTCTACTATTGCATTAGTTGAGGACTTTCCATCTCAAAGATGCTCTCTCGAGTTTGACGAAGTAAAAACAGAGAATCATGGCTTGAAACCACCCCTCCTATGCTCCAAGTCCCAGGAAGCTCATTGTTAAGGCAGGAGCATTTCTGAAAGTAATGAAGATGGACAGAGAGAGCATGTTTATGAAGCATATATTATATGTGAGGCTCATAGTCAGCTTTATACATATACATTAGCTCTAGTATCTTAATGCTAATATTCTGATTTCTAGAAAAAAAATGAGACTCAAAGTAGTTCAATACTTGTTAAAGCTTTTTTTTCCCTCCCCAAGTAAATTATAGAGCAGGTGGTTTCGAACCCAAGCCCAGGTGACTCTAATTCCTGAGCTTTTTGCATAACCCATCCTTCCTCTCATGTGAGTTGTTTGGTTGGCTTTAAAAGGTGAGGAGGCTGAAATGGCATTATTTTTACGCTCAGATGTGAAGTTGTGTTTTTTGTGGACAAGGAAGCAGTTGACAAAGACATGAATAAGAGAATGGACATGAAAAGTTGCTTGTTGCAGGTGCCAATGCAGGAGATGCGGTTCCATCCCTGGGTTTATAAGGCTCCCTGGAGAAGGAAATAGCAGATGACTGCAGTATCGTTGCCTGGGAAATCCCATGGACAGAGGAGTCTGGTGGGCTCCAGTCCTTGGGGTTGCAAAGAGTTGGACACAATGGAGCAACTGTGCATGCATGCACAAGAAAAGTAAGATATGCCATTTTTATATTGTTGTGCCATTCACAAATTCATTTCAAAGATTCCTAGAAGCTAAGATGTTCCCCTCAGAATACAGACCCCAAGTATCCAATTGACTTAAATCCATCAAGTTCAACATGTCTTACGCATAACTTAGGATCTTTCTTTGCAAACCTGGTCTTCTTCTCTATAGCTAGTCCATCTGTTCCTCAAGACAGAAACCTGCGTCAAACTCGACTCCTATTATCAAACCATTGTCAAGTCCCTTCTTATTGATTTTTACCCTCTGAATACCTGTCAAATAAGTTCAAGTTTTTCAATTTTCTCCATCACTACTATAATTGAGACGATGATCATCAACCACTTCTACTATTGCATTAGTTGAGGACTTTCCATCTCAAAGATGCTCTCTCGAGTTTGACGAAGTAAAAACAGAGAATCATGGCTTGAAACCACCCCTCCTATGCTCCAAGTCCCAGGAAGCTCATTGTTAAGGCAGGAGCATTTCTGAAAGTAATGAAGATGGACAGAGAGAGCATGTTTATGAAGCATATATTATATGTGAGGCTCATAGTCAGCTTTATACATATACGTTAGCTCTAGTATCTTAATGCTAATATTCTGATTTCTAGAAAAAAAATGAGACTCAAAGTAGTTCAATACTTGTTAAAGCTTTTTTTTCCCTCCCCAAGTAAATTATAGAGCAGGTGGTTTCGAACCCAAGCCCAGGTGACTCTAATTCCTGAGCTTTTTGCATAACCCATCCTTCCTCTCATGTGAGTTGTTTGGTTGGCTTTAAAAGGTGAGGAGGCTGAAATGGCATTATTTTTACGCTCAGATTTGTTTCCCTGGAAATGGATGCTGACTGTTGGTAACATAGCTCTCCAGATGTTGTGGAAAAAACAGCAACAAGCTGAAGTGCGATTGAGAGGTTGACAAATATGAACTTGACACTTGTTTGGCTGCAGCATGTTAAGTTCTCTTCTGTGACCTCTCTGGAATGTAATGGTTGGTGAACATCCAGTTGAAATCCAGTCTATGTTTAGAGATAAGTGTGGGTAACTGGAATCCATCTAGAATTACCTTCTAAGTTGACTTGGACCTTCCTGATTCTGTAACATTGAACTGTCTGAACCCCTTACATAGAAACTACTCTGGAACTGCAAAGCATTGAGGGGGTTTGTTATATTGATGCCTACTTAGCATTAATGTTATTTCCATAACGTTGTAAACAGTATCAATAAAAATCTTCTGTGTGAGTCATCAAAAAGAAATCACATTGGCAATATCCTTTCAAGAGACACAGATACAGAGAACAAACATATGGACTGGACACCAAGGGGAAAGGAAGGGAGAGATGACTTGGGAGACTGGGATTGACAAATATACACATGACTATGTATATAACAGCCAGCTAGTGAGAACCTACTGCATAGCACAGAGAACTTTACTCAGTGCTCTCTGGTGACAAAGAGGAGATGCATGCATATGTACAGCTGACTCACTTTTCCCATATAGCAGAAACTACCACAATGTTATAAAGCAACTATACCCCAATTTAAAAAAAAATACATTGCCTATCCATTGCTTTAAAGAAAAATTAATAAGCCTTCAAATGTCCTGCATGATTGGGTTGGTTAATGTTCTCTCTTGTACAAAACAAAAACTTGTAATTTAGTGAGCTTTCATAAAAGCTCTAGTATCTTAATGCTAATATTCTGATTTCTAGAAAAAAAATGAGACTCAAAGTAGTTCAATACTTGTTAAAGCTTTTTTTTCCCTCCCCAAGTAAATTATAGAGCAGGTGGTTTCGAACCCAAGCCCAGGTGACTCTAATTCCTGAGCTTTTTGCATAACCCATCCTTCCTCTCATGTGAGTTGTTTGGTTGGCTTTAAAAGGTGAGGAGGCTGAAATGGCATTATTTTTACGCTCAGATTTGTTTCCCTGGAAATGGATGCTGACTGTTGGTAACATAGCTCTCCAGATGTTGTGGAAAAAACAGCAACAAGCTGAAGTGCGATTGAGAGGTTGACAAATATGAACTTGACACTTGTTTGGCTGCAGCATGTTAAGTTCTCTTCTGTGACCTCTCTGGAATGTAATGGTTGGTGAACATCCAGTTGAAATCCAGTCTATGTTTAGAGATAAGTGTGGGTAACTGGAATCCATCTAGAATTACCTTCTAAGTTGACTTGGACCTTCCTGATTCTGTAACATTGAACTGTCTGAACCCCTTACATAGAAACTACTCTGGAACTGCAAAGCATTGAGGGGGTTTGTTATATTGATGCCTACTTAGCATTAATGTTATTTCCATAACGTTGTAAACAGTATCAATAAAAATCTTCTGTGTGAGTCATCAAAAAGAAATCACATTGGCAATATCCTTTCAAGAGACACAGATACAGAGAACAAACATATGGACTGGACACCAAGGGGAAAGGAAGGGAGAGATGACTTGGGAGACTGGGATTGACAAATATACACATGACTATGTATATAACAGCCAGCTAGTGAGAACCTACTGCATAGCACAGAGAACTTTACTCAGTGCTCTCTGGTGACAAAGAGGAGATGCATGCATATGTACAGCTGACTCACTTTTCCCATATAGCAGAAACTACCACAATGTTATAAAGCAACTATACCCCAATTTAAAAAAAAATACATTGCCTATCCATTGCTTTAAAGAAAAAAATTAATAAGCCTTCAAATGTCCTGCATGATTGGGTTGGTTAATGTTCTCTCTTGTACAAAACAAGATGAGAAATGTGAGCCCGTGCACTTGTAATTTATTACCACTGTGTAGGATTTGCACTGGGATGTCAACCTCCACATTGAATAATTGGGAACTCTAAGTTCACCATATTTCAGTGGATGCAAGAGGAGAGAAAAGAACAGGGAGAAGGTGGTGATTGCAAATGGCACACACTTCTTAAAACAAAATATTTGATTACAAATATTTTTAACATAAAGTAGAGAGAATATACAACAAACTCCATATACTCATCACAAACACTGAACAATTATCAGTATTTTGTAATCTATCTTTTAGTAGCTGTAGTATTTTAGGGGAAATACTAACCCTCATGTCACCTCATTTAAGCACATTTTAATGGGCATCTTCAACAATGTGCAGAACTTCTTGAAAGCTACAACGTCATTATGATACATAACAAAACCAGCAAGAATTCCCTGGAATTACCTGAGTCAAAGTTATATTTTAAATTTTCTCCAAAAATGTCCTTTTCACATAGGAGTTATTAGACCAGGATCCAAATAAGGTCCATACCTTGTGTTATCTGAAGCAGCCTTTTTCCCTTCTTTTAAAATGTTCATCCGGGAGGGGAGCCAAGATGCCGGAGAAATGAGGGGAAGATTTCACCAGCTCCCCAACAGAATCACCAGAACTAATCAAGAAATGAACCACCACCAACAAACCAGCCACTAGACAACAGAAGAATTCCATAGGTCCGTGAGAGTAGAAGAGTGAACAGCCAGAAATTTCCCGGAGCTAGGGTTCTAAGAATCCTCTATCCTAACCCCCATGCCAGACCGCACCGACAGAGAGCACGCCAGCAAGTGCCCTAAAAGGGGGCCTAAGCGGAGGCTTGGGGGAGAGAGGGCAGCAATCAGCGTGAAAACTCCAAGAATCCGCCCGAATCACCAGCAGAAATTAAGACACTGCGAAGATAGGATACCAGAGCAAGGCCAGAAGGAACACAATTGGAGTGCTGCCTAGGGACCTGGAGCTGGGAGGGAGCGCCCAGTGTGAAAATCGCGCCACTCAGCCCGGCAAAAATCGCGACTTTCCGCCTGGCACCAGGTGAGTTCAAACACTCCTAGTTGGGGACTGGCTGAAGGGGAAGTCGCCCACAGTATGCTGACCAGGGACCGGGCTCGAGCCAGACGGGGAAGCTTGTGCCTGCCTTTGGGACTTGGAGGCATAACCAGCAGTGCACGCAGGGAAGTGGCGGAGGAGCAGTGCACCCCCATAGCTACACCTGCAGCGGAGGAAGCCGGGAGAAGGGCAGGTATCAGAGGCTACCGGCGGGTATGCGGCAGAGACAGGACGCTCCCGCCCAACACAGGATTGCGCGTGTGCCTCGGCCCCCTGCCCGATGGACTGGGATCAGCCTGCACTCCCGGCCAGCACCTGAGCTTGCAGACCGGTGCCATATGGGAAAGGCTACATCATCAAGACAACACCATTGAGAGCAGATTGACTTCCACCAGACAGATCAGAGGATAAAAACGAGGAACTGTATTTAGCTTTTTTGTTTATCTGTTGCAGACGGTTCTGTTTATTCGTTTGATGGATCAGGCTTGTTTTTTTTTTTTTTTCTCTTTTGTCTCTTCTTATTAAGTTTCTTTTCCCTTTTTAATTTTTAATTTATTTTTTATTTTTAATTATTAATTTTTTAAAAAAAAATTTAATTCTTGAACTTCTACTTTTCTTTCCTCTTTCCCACTCCTTCCTCCCTCTATGTTCTAAATCTAAAACTTTCTCCTATCTACCACTACCCCCTAGATAAATATTTCCTACCTTCCTATCTCCACTATTCTCTTCCAGCTACACTAAACAATACAACACACTAATCTTGGCTACATAACCCTATAAAATCCTTCCAAGACGAATCTATTCCTTCTCATTACCCATACACTATCCACCTCCTCACCTCCAACACATGTCTTAGTTAAAAATTACATTCAATGAAATAGTCCAAGCCAGGACCTTACCCAAGATCTATTTTTCCAGGAACTATTTTAATTAATTCAGAACTTAATGGGCAAGTACCATCTTTGATTGTGTCGTTTGCCAGAAAATTTCCTATGCTTTGTCACTGTAAGACTGGTTAGATGTGGTTATTGCTGTGTATGTATGTATATCTTATGACTATGTTAGAAAACATCTGCATGTTTTTAATGACTGTCACCCATTAGGGACACACCTCTTGCTCCTCAGATGCTAATATTTGAACTAATATCACGGAACACCATAGCAAACCAGACATAGAGCCTACACCCCCTGACCAATCACCAAACCAAGGATCCTCGGAGTAGAAGTCCTGATTCCAAGACCCCACACTATCAAAGAACATACAACACTAGAGATTATTCATCTGTAAACAAGACCTAACACCACCCAAGACACAAACCACTGAACCCTTATAGAAGGACAGAAACCCAAAGGAAGGGAGAATTCAACCAAGAAGCCTGGTGGGAAAAAGAACTCCATACACACAGACACCCACAAAGTAACAAAAACTAACCTAATAATGAAACGACAGAGAAACACTGCACAAATGAAGGACCAAGCTAGAGAATCACAGCTTCAAATGACAGAGGAGGAGATATACAAATTATCTGAAAGAGAATTCAGAAAAGCTATACTAATGAGGATGCAAAACACCGAAAACAGAATATTAGAGGAAATTAGTGCACTGAGAAAAGACATGCAGGAAATGAAAAATAAGCAAATAGAGACCACCAACTCAATTACTGAACTCAAAAATACTATAGAAGGTCTCAACAGTAGAGTATTGGAGGCAGAAGAATGGATAAGCAAGCTGGAAGATAGACTGGTGGAAATAACTGATGAGGAACAGAACAAAGCTGAAAGAATTAAAAGAACTGAGGATAGCCTCAAAAACCTATGGGACAATATCAAACACACCAACATTAGAATTATAGGAGTTCCAGAGGAAGAAAAGGTAAAGAAAAGTTACGAAAAAATTCTTGAAGAGGTTATAGTGGAAAACTTCCAGTTCCATACAGGATAAACCCCAGAAAGGAAAATACCATACATATCCACCTCCTCACCTCCAACACATGTCTTAGTTAAAAATTACATTCAATGAAATAGTCCAAGCCAGGACCTTACCCAAGATCTATTTTTCCAGGAACTATTTTAATTAATTCAGAACTTAATGGGCAAGTACCATCTTTGATTGTGTCGTTTGCCAGAAAATTTCCTATGCTTTGTCACTGTAAGACTGGTTAGATGTGGTTATTGCTGTGTATGTATGTATATCTTACGACTATGTTAGAAAACATCTGCATGTTTTTATGACTGTCACCCATTAGGGACACACCTCTTGCTCCTCAGATGCTAATATTTGAACTAATATCACGGAACACCATAGCAAACCAGACATAGAGCCTACACCCCCTGACCAATCACCAAACCAAGGATCCTCGGAGTAGAAGTCCTGATTCCAAGACCCCACACTATCAAAGAACATACAACACTAGAGATTATTCATCTGTAAACAAGACCTAACACCACCCAAGACACAAACCACTGAACCCTTCTAGAAGGACAGAAACCCAAAGGAAGGGAGAATTCAACCAAGAAGCCTGGTGGGAAAAAGAACTCCATACACACAGACACCCACAAAGTAACAAAAAGTAACCTAATAATGAAACGACAGAGAAACACTGCACAAATGAAGGACCAAGCTAGAGAATCACAGCTTCAAATGACAGAGGAGGAGATATACAAATTATCTGAAAGAGAATTCAGAAAAGCTATACTAATGAGGATGCAAAACACCGAAAACAGAATATTAGAGGAAATTAGTGCACTGAGAAAAGACATGCAGGAAATGAAAAATAAGCAAATAGAGACCACCAACTCAATTACTGAACTCAAAAATACTATAGAAGGTCTCAACAGTAGAGTACTGGAGGCAGAAGAATGGATAAGCGAGCTGGAAGATAGACTGGTGGAAATAACTGGTGAGGAACAGAACAAAGCCGAAAGAATTAAAAGAACTGAGGATAGCCTCAAAAACCTATGGGACAATATCAAACACACCAACATTAGAATTATAGGAGTTCCAGAGGAAGAAAAGGTAAAGAAAGGTTACGAAAAAATTCTTGAAGAGGTTATAGTGGAAAACTTCCCCAGCATGGGAAAGGAAATAGTCAACCACATCCAAGAAGCACAAAGAGTTCCATACAGGATAAACCCCAGAAGAAATACACCAGGGCACATTCTAATCAAACTAATGCAGACTAAATATAAAGACAGATTACTAAAAGCAGCTAGAAGCAAACAACAAATAACATATAAAGGAAACCCCATTCGTCTAACTGCGGATCTCTCAACAGAAACCCTGCAGGCCAGAAGAGAATGGCAGGACACATTTAAATGGCTGAAAGAGAATAACTCCAACCAAGAATTCTCTACCCAGCAAGAATCTCATTCAGAATCGATGGAGAAGTCAAAAGCTTCTCAGACAGACAAAAACTAAAAGAATTCTGTACCACCAAACCAGCCCTACAACAAGGGTTAAAGGGCCTGATATAGTCAATAAATACAAGAGTAGAAGAAGTCCTACAAATCAAACCCCAAACTTCTAAGAAGATGACAATAGGAACATTTGTATCAATAATTACTTTGAATGTAAATGGATTAAATGCTCCAACCAAATGACACAGGTTGGCTGAATGGATCAAGAAACATGACCCATTTATATGCCATTTACAAGAGACCCACTTCAGACCTAGAGACACCCATAGACTGAAAGTGAGAGGCTGGAAAAAGATATTCCATGCAAATGGAAATCAAAAAAAAAAAAAAAAAAGGGTAGCAATCCTCATATCAGACAAAATAGATTTTAAAGTAAAGAAGATTCTAAGAGACAAGGCAGGTCACTGCATCATGATTAAAGGATCCATCCCAGAGGAAGACATAACAGTCATGAATATTGATGCACCCAACACAGAGGCACCTCAATACATAAGACAGATACTTTCAGACTTAAAAAACAATAATAGCAAGCTGGAAGATAGACTGGTGGAAATAACTGATGAGGAACAGAACAAAGCTGAAAGAATTAAAAGAACTGAGGATAGCCTCAAAAACCTATGGGACAATATCAAACACACCAACATTAGAATTATAGGAGTTCCAGAGGAAGAAAAGGTAAAGAAAAGTTACGAAAAAATTCTTGAAGAGGTTATAGTGGAAAACTTCCCCAGCATGGGAAAGGAAATAGTCAACCACATCCAAGAAGCACAAAGAGTTCCATACAGGATAAACCCCAGAAGAAATACACCAGGGCACATTCTAATCAAACTAATGCAGACTAAATATAAAGACAGATTACTAAAAGCAGCTAGAAGCAAACAACAAATAACATATAAAGGAAACCCCATTCGTCTAACTGCGGATCTCTCAACAGAAACCCTGCAGGCCAGAAGAGAATGGCAGGACACATTTAAATGGCTGAAAGAGAATAACTCCAACCAAGAATTCTCTACCCAGCAAGAATCTCATTCAGAATCGATGGAGAAGTCAAAAGCTTCTCAGACAGACAAAAACTAAAAGAATTCTGTACCACCAAACCAGCCCTACAACAAGGGTTAAAGGGCCTGATATAGTCAATAAATACAAGAGTAGAAGAAGTCCTACAAATCAAACCCCAAACTTCTAAGAAGATGACAATAGGAACATTTGTATCAATAATTACTTTGAATGTAAATGGATTAAATGCCCCAACCAAATGACACAGGTTGGCTGAATGGATCAAGAAACATGACCCATTTATATGCCATTTACAAGAGACCCACTTCAGACCTAGAGACACCCATAGACTGAAAGTGAGAGGCTGGAAAAAGATATTCCATGCAAATGGAAATCAAAAAAAAAAAAAAAAAAGGGTAGCAATCCTCATATCAGACAAAATAGATTTTAAAGTAAAGAAGATTCTAAGAGACAAGGCAGGTCACTGCATCATGATTAAAGGATCCATCCCAGAGGAAGACATAACAGTCATGAATATTGATGCACCCAACACAGAGGCACCTCAATACATAAGACAGATACTTTCAGACTTAAAAGAAGAAATCAATAATAGCACAATAATAGTAGGAGACTTTAACACTCCCCTCACACCAATGGATAGATCATCCTAACAGAAAATTAATAAAGAAACACAAGCCTTAAATGCCACACTAGAAAAGAAGGACCTCATCGATATCGTTAGAACGTTCCACCCAAAAGCAGAAGAATACACTTTCTTCTCAAGTGCTCATGGAACATTCTCCAGGATAGACCAAATCTTGAGCCACAAATCTAACTTCAATCAATTCAAGAAAACTGAAATTATATCAACCATCTTCTCGGACCACAATGCAATGAGACTAGAGATCAACTACAGGAAAAAAACCGCTAAAAATAGAAACACATGGCGATTAAACAACACATACCTAAAAAACCAGCTGATTACTGAGGAAATCAAAGGAGAAATTTTAAATTCCTAGAAGAAAATGACAATGAACACACGACCGTGCAAAACCTATGGGATACCGCAAAAGCAGTTCTAAGAGGGAAATTTATAGCAATACAATCCCACCTCAAGAAACTAGGAAAATATGAAGCAGATGACCTAAACCTCCACTTAAAACAATTGAAGAAAGAAGAACAAAAACATCCCAAAGCCAGCAGAAGACGAGAAATTATAAAGACTAGAGCAGAAATAAATGAGAAAAAAATGAAAGTAACAATAGTAAAGATAAATAAAACAAAAGGTAAACAAAATTACAAGCCTTTGGCCAGACTCATCAAGAGAGAGAGAAGAACCAGATCAACAAAATCAAAAACGAAAAAGGAGAGATTACAACAGATCATGCAGAAATCCAAAGGATTCTAAGGGACTATTATGAACAACTCTATGGCAACAAACTGGACAACCTGGAAGAAATGGACAGTTTCCTGGGGAAGATCAATCTCCCAAGACTGAGCCAAAAAGAAGAAAAAAACTCAGAAAACTTTTGAAAGTAAAGAAGATTCTAAGAGACAAGGCAGGTCGCAATGATTGATGCATAAAGTCATGAATATTGATGCACCCAACACAGAGGCACCTCAATACATAAGACAGATACTTTCAGACTTAAAAGAAGAAATCAATAATAGCACAATAATAGTAGGAGACTTTAACACTCCCCTCACACCAATGGATAGATCATCCTAACAGAAAATTAATAAAGAAACACAAGCCTTAAATGCCACACTAGAAAAGAAGGACCTCATCGATATCGTTAGAACGTTCCACCCAAAAGCAGAAGAATACACTTTCTTCTCAAGTGCTCATGGAACATTCTCCAGGATAGACCAAATCTTGAGCCACAAATCTAACTTCAATCAATTCAAGAAAACTGAAATTATATCAACCATCTTCTCGGACCACAATGCAATGAGACTAGAGATCAACTACAGGAAAAAAACCGCTAAAAATAGAAACACATGGCGATTAAACAACACATACCTAAAAAACCAGCTGATTACTGAGGAAATCAAAGGAGAAATTTTAAATTCCTAGAAGAAAATGACAATGAACACACGACCGTGCAAAACCTATGGGATACCGCAAAAGCAGTTCTAAGAGGGAAATTTATAGCAATACAATCCCACCTCAAGAAACTAGGAAAATATGAAGCAGATGACCTAAACCTCCACTTAAAACAATTGAAGAAAGAAGAACAAAAACATCCCAAAGCCAGCAGAAGACGAGAAATTATAAAGACTAGAGCAGAAATAAATGAGAAAAAAATGAAAGTAACAATAGTAAAGATAAATAAAACAAAAGGTAAACAAAATTACAAGCCTTTGGCCAGACTCATCAAGAGAGAGAGAAGAACCAGATCAACAAAATCAAAAACGAAAAAGGAGAGATTACAACAGATCATGCAGAAATCCAAAGGATTCTAAGGGACTATTATGAACAACTCTATGGCAACAAACTGGACAACCTGGAAGAAATGGACAGTTTCCTGGGGAAGATCAATCTCCCAAGACTGAGCCAGGAAGAAACAGAAACTTTGAACAACCCAATCACAAGCTCAGAAATTGAATCAGTGATTAAAAATCTACCGAAAAATAAAAGCCCAAGGCCAGATGGCTTCACAGCCGAATTCTACCAAACATTTAAAGAAGAGCTAATGCATGTCCTTCTAAAACTCTTCCAAAAAATTGCACAGGAAGGAAAACTTCCAAACACATTCTACGAGGCCACCATCACCCTGATACCCAAACCAGGCAAAGACAACACAAAAAAGGAAAACTATAGGCCAATTTCACTGATGAACTTAGATGCCAACATCCTCAACAAAATCCTAGCAAACAGAATTCAACCACACGTCAAAAAACTCATATATTACGATCAAGTTGGGTTCATCCCAGGCATGCAAGGCTTCTTCAACATCCGCAAATCAATCTATGTGATACACCATATCAACAAATTGAAAGACAAAAACCACATGATCATCTCAATAGATGCAGAAAAAGCCTTCGACAAGGTACAACATCCATTTACGATAAAAACTCTTCAGAAAATGGGCATAGGAGGAACTTGTCTCAACATACTAAAAGCCATCTATGAGAAGCCTACAGCAAACATTATCCTTAACGGTGAAAAACTGAAAACATTCCCTCTAAGATCAGGAACAAGACAGGGGTGCCCACTTTCACCACTACTATTCAACATAGTCCTGGAAGTGCTAGCAACAGCAATAAGAGGAGAGAAAGAAATCAAAGGAATCCAGCTTGGAAAGGAAGAAGTCAAGCTCTCTCTTTTTGCAGATGACATGATATTATACATAGAAAATCCCAAAGACACGGTTACAAAGCTACTAGAGCAGAAATAAATGAGAAAAAAATGAAAGTAACAATAGTAAAGATAAATAAAACAAAAGGTAAACAAAATTACAAGCCTTTGGCCAGACTCATCAAGAGAGAGAGAAGAACCAGATCAACAAAATCAAAAACGAAAAAGGAGAGATTACAACAGATCATGCAGAAATCCAAAGGATTCTAAGGGACTATTATGAACAACTCTATGGCAACAAACTGGACAACCTGGAAGAAATGGACAGTTTCCTGGGGAAGATCAATCTCCCAAGACTGAGCCAGGAAGAAACAGAAACTTTGAACAACCCAATCACAAGCTCAGAAATTGAATCAGTGATTAAAAATCTACCGAAAAATAAAAGCCCAAGGCCAGATGGCTTCACAGCCGAATTCTACCAAACATTTAAAGAAGAGCTAATGCATGTCCTTCTAAAACTCTTCCAAAAAATTGCACAGGAAGGAAAACTTCCAAACACATTCTACGAGGCCACCATCACCCTGATACCCAAACCAGGCAAAGACAACACAAAAAAGGAAAACTATAGGCCAATTTCACTGATGAACTTAGATGCCAACATCCTCAACAAAATCCTAGCAAACAGAATTCAACCACACGTCAAAAAACTCATATATTACGATCAAGTTGGGTTCATCCCAGGCATGCAAGGCTTCTTCAACATCCGCAAATCAATCTATGTGATACACCATATCAACAAATTGAAAGACAAAAACCACATGATCATCTCAATAGATGCAGAAAAAGCCTTCGACAAGGTACAACATCCATTTACGATAAAAACTCTTCAGAAAATGGGCATAGGAGGAACTTGTCTCAACATACTAAAAGCCATCTATGAGAAGCCTACAGCAAACATTATCCTTAACGGTGAAAAACTGAAAACATTCCCTCTAAGATCAGGAACAAGACAGGGGTGCCCACTTTCACCACTACTATTCAACATAGTCCTGGAAGTGCTAGCAACAGCAATAAGAGGAGAGAAAGAAATCAAAGGAATCCAGCTTGGAAAGGAAGAAGTCAAGCTCTCTCTTTTTGCAGATGACATGATATTATACATAGAAAATCCCAAAGACACGGTTACAAAGCTACTAGAGCTAATCAACGAAGTCAGCAAAGTCGCAGGATACAAAGTCAACACACAGAAATCACTGGCACTCCTATACACAAACAATGAAAAATCAGAAAACGAAATCAAAGAGGCAATCCCCTTCATCATTGCAGCCAAAAGAATCAAATATCTAGGAATAAACCTACCCAAAGAAACAAAAGTATTGTACACAGAAAATTACAAGACACTCATGAGAGAAATTAAAGAAGACTTAAACAGATGGAGAGATATTCCATGTTCCTGGATCAGAAAAATCAATATTGTGAAAATGACCATACTACCAAATATCATCTAAAGATTCAATGCAATACCTATCCAACTTCCATTGACATTTTTACAGAACTAGACCAAACAATCACACAGTTCATATGGAAACACAGAAGACCTCGAATAGCCAAAGCAATCCTGAGAAAGAAAAACGGAGCTGGAGGAATCAGCCTCCCTAACTTCAGACTCTACTACAAAGCAACAGTCATCAAGACAGTATGGTACTGGCACAAAAACAGAACTATAGACCAATGGAACAAGATCGAGAACCCAGAGATAAACCCACGCACCTATGGGTACCTTATTTTTGACAAAGGAGGCGAACACATAAAATGGGACAAAGGCAGCCTCTTCAACAAGTGGTGCTGGGAAAATTGGACAGCTACATGGAAACAAATGAAGTTGGAACATTCCCTGACACCATACACTAAGATCAACTCAAAATGGATTAAAGACCTAAATGTAAGACCAGAAACCATCAAACTCTTAGAGGAGAATATAGGCAAAACCCTCAAGGACATCAATCAAAGCAAGATCTTCTCTGACCCACCAACTAAAATAGCAGAACTGAAAAGAAAAATGAACATGTGGAACCTCATGAAACTTAAAAGCTTTTGTACAGCAAAAGAAATTACAAAAAAGCTCAACAGACACCACACAGAGTGGGAGAAAATCATAGCAAATGAAACAATAGACAAAGAATTAATCTCCAAAATCTACAAGCAACTCAGACAACTCAACACAGGAAAAACGAACAACCTAATCAAAAAATGGGAAAAAGATCTAAAGAGATGCCTCTCCAAAGAGGACATACAGATAGCCCAAAAGCACATGAAACGATGCTCAACCTCACTTATTATTAGAGAAATGAAAATAAAAACTACAATGAGATACCACCTCACACCTGTCAGAATGGCCATCGTCAAAAAATCTGCAGACAATAAATACTGGAGAGGGTGCAGAGAAAAGGGAACCCTCTTGCATTGCTGGTGGGAATGTCAATTGATACAGCCTTCAGGAAGACACTATGGAGATTTCTTTAAAAACTAAAAAAAGACTCTTTGCCTTTTTAACCCTAAAAATAGTTTCTATGGATCTGCCTAATCTGAATAGTTTACATGAATGGAATCATGCAATGCATTACCTTTTGTGACTGCATAAGACTGTCAAGTTTTTCTATATGGAACCATGTATTAGCACTTCATTCTTTTATATTGATGTATAATGGCTTTTATTTATATACCATTATTGGTTTATCCATTCATCAATTAATGAACATTTAGGTTATTTCCATCTGGGTGTTTTTACCAAGAATAGGGCTGTGCATACTTGTATATGAGTTTTGGTATGGGTTGATGCTTTTATTTCTCCTGGGCAGATAACCAAGGGTGGAATTGCTGGGTCAGGTGATAATGCTATCTTTGGCCTTTTTAGTAGCTTCCAGACTATTTACCAAAATGACTTTATTACTTTACATTACCACAAGCAAAATATATGAGTGTTACAATTTCTCCACCTCTTCATCAACACTTGGGTACTGTTATCTTTTTAATTTTAGCTATCCCGATATGTGTAAAGTACATTTTAACTGTGCTTTTTGATTTTCATTTCTTTAATGACTGAAACTGTTGAGTATGTTTTCATATACTTACTATCTTTGTATATCTTCTTTGGAGAAAAGTTTATTCCAATTATTTGCCTATCTTTCATTTTACCATAGTCCCAAGGAACTTTGTCCCCCTGTTATGACCTCATTTAACCTTAATTTACTATTAAGGATACTGGGCTTCCCTGGTGGTTCAGATGATAAAGAATCTGCCTGCAATGCAGAAGACCAGGGTTTGATCCCTGGATCAGGAAAATCCCCTGGAGAAGGGAATGGCTGGCTACACACTCTAGTATTCCCGCCTGGAGTATACCAGTGACAGAGGAACCTGGTGGGTTATCATCCACTGAGAAACTAACAGTTTCACTTTGTTTCCACTATTATCGATCCTATCTCCAGATAGAGTCACACTGGGGATTAGGGCTTCAACCTATGAATCTGGGAGGATTATAATTTGATAACAGGGCAATCACACTATTTTAATTACTGTTGCTTTGTGGTATAGTTTTAAAATCATGGATCTTGCAATTTTAGTGAGTTCCCCAGTGTTTTCTCATTCTTCATTTCATTATTGCCTCTCTAAACTTTATTTTGTTTTACCTTCCTTTTCAAGGTAGACATGTTGCTGGTTGGAGATCATTCTTTTTTTTATTTTAATATAGACATTTGCTGCTATACATTTACCTCTAAACACTGCTTCAGTTGTATCCCCTAATTTTCAGCGTGTTGCATCTTTATTTTCACTTATTTCTAAGAATTTTCTAAAATGCCTTGTGATTTATTCTTTGATCTAGTGGCTATTTAGGCAGTGTTGTTCATTTTCCACATACTTTGAATTTCCCAAATTTTCTTGACTTGCTTTCTTAGAATACAGTGCAGTCAGAAAACATACTTTATGTAAACGTAACACCTATAAATTTGTTGAGTCTTATTTTGTGGCCTAGCACATTTTCTATCGTGGAGAAGACAAAACTGTGCTTGAGAAGAATGTGTATTCTATTCCTGTTGAGTCCTGGGTTCTACAGATGTCCATAAAGTCTTCTTGGTTTACAGTCTTCTGTAAGTTTTCTATTTCTTCATTTATCTTCTGCTGAGTCTTTCTATCCATTATGTAAAGTGAGGAATTGAAGGCTCCAACTATTAAATATTATTGTTGAATTTTCTGTTTCTCCCTTTAATTCTGTCACTTTTTGCTTCCTGGAGTTTGGGGCTCTGTTAGTAGGCAAGTATGTCTTATACACGTTTGGCACATATCATTGGCAATATCTTATCAGTTAGTAGCTTGTTTTACTAGAAGCAATGAACCTGAACTTCCTATTAGATTCTATTAATATATTTATTGAATATGATCACTTTCTTCCAAATTAATAAGAATTAGTGAGAGTTTGTTATATTATTTAAAATATACTCAAATAAAATAAATTTAATTAGGATTTGTAGAACAAGCTAATTCTGACAAATATGATACTGCAGTTCAACCAAGCCTTTCTCTTTCAAAATAGACTCTTTAAAATAATTAAACTAACATGTAAGTAGCCCCCTTTTTGTGGTTTCCATAGTCCTATCTCCAAAAGTCACTGGGATCTTCAACCTATGAATCTGGGAGGATTATAATTTGATAACAGGGCAATCACACTATTTTAATTACTGTTGCTTTGTGGTATAGTTTTAAAATCATGGATCTTGCAATTTTAGTGAGTTCCCAGTGTTTTCTCATTCTTCATTTCATTATTGCCTCTCTAAACTTTATTTTGTTTTACCTTCCTTTTCAAGGTAGACATGATGCTGGTTGGAGATCATTCGTTTTTTTATTTTAATATAGACATTTGCTGGTGTACATTTACCTCTCAACACTGCTTCAGTTGTATCCCCTAATTTTCAGCGTGTTGCATCTTTATTTTCACTTATTTCTAAGAATTTTCTAAAATGCCTTGTGATTTATTCTTTGATCTAGTGGCTATTTAGGCAGTGTTGTTCATTTTCCACATACTTTGAATTTCCCAAATTTTCTTGACTTGCTTTCTTAGAATACAGTGCAGTCAGAAAACATACTTTATGTAAACGTAACACCTATAAATTTGTTGAGTCTTATTTTGTGGCCTAGCACATTTTCTATCGTGGAGAAGACAAAACTGTGCTTGAGAAGAATGTGTATTCTATTCCTGTTGAGTCCTGGGTTCTACAGATGTCCATAAAGTCTTCTTGGTTTACAGTCTTCTGTAAGTTTTCTATTTCTTCATTTATCTTCTGCTGAGTCTTTCTATCCATTATGTAAAGTGAGGAATTGAAGGCTCCAACTATTAAATATTATTGTTGAATTTTCTGTTTCTCCCTTTAATTCTGTCACTTTTTGCTTCCTGGAGTTTGGGGCTCTGTTAGTAGGCAAGTATGTCTTATACACGTTTGGCACATATCATTGGCAATATCTTATCAGTTAGTAGCTTGTTTTACTAGAAGCAATGAACCTGAACTTCCTATTAGATTCTATTAATATATTTATTGAATATGATCACTTTCTTCCAAATTAATAAGAATTAGTGAGAGTTTGTTATATTATTTAAAATATACTCAAATAAAATAAATTTAATTAGGATTTGTAGAACAAGCTAATTCTGACAAATATGATACTGCAGTTCAACCAAGCCTTTCTCTTTCAAAATAGACTCTTTAAAATAATTAAACTAACATGTAAGTACAAAATACCAATATGATATAAAAAATTTCAGGATGAGGCAATATAAATGGATGGTTAAAGCTTATTAAACATAAATAATAATCTGAATAAAATCATGCAAAATTAAATGCACTCAACAAGTAATCACAATATGAAGAACAGACCACCTTTAAAAGGAATCCATGTCTGATAATGTATGCAAGCATGACTCTAAGAAGACTCTGCAAGTGTGTTATATTAAAACATTCGAGTTATGGAGAATGGGAGAATGGAGGTAGAAGACCCATGCCCCTTACAAACTGGAGAGTCCATGACCCCATACTAAAGTAATGAAAATGTACATGGGGAAAAAATTAATAGGGAAATATAAATAGGGAAGCAAAAGGCTAAAGATATAGCTCCTGCTTATAGGAGTCATTTGTAAACTCTGTCATCTATAGCCAATATCCATAGCTGTGAACAAAAGGCAGGAGACAAGCTTTCAGCTTACATAAAGTAAAAAATTGGAGTTACTATCTCCATATAACATTCTATGTATGAATTAGACAAAAATCTGACCATGGGGAAAGAACATATCTGACACAACCTGGACACTGGACAGGAAAAAAAGAAAAGAAAAAAAACCTTCCATTGAGAATTTATAACCACAGTTCTCACATGGGTTTAGGATTAAAATTTCATTAATCATATTCTCCCCCAGACTCCAAACTCACAAATTAATTTTTAGTAGTCCCATGATAGATGTCCCATAAACCTGGAAAGAAGCCACAACAAATCTTTTCTAAGATTTACAGACTCATGATCCAAAATTGACATAGTGCTCCAGAAAATAAGCAGCCATCAGTGAAAGCAGAAAAACATACTGTAGATACTGACCACTGAGAACATTGAATTTTAACAATATATGAGATATAATGAAAATTAAAGTTTAAAGTAAAAAAATTAGATTGAAAAGATGAACAAGTAATAAGATACTATTAAAATATAAAGTGATGTGGAAAATAACTAACAGATTTCTAGAGACTAGAAAAACTTTCCCTTGTCAACTAAGGGTCTTTGTTACCCCTCAAAGAGTTTATAGCTCTTCACTGTTTTCCTTTAATTGACAATGGATGATCCTCCAGGACAGAGTTTGTGTGTGTGTGTGTGTGTGTGTGTGTGTGTGTGTGTTTACAATGTCATTGAGAGATTTATATACCATAAACTTAACCATTTAAAGTTTACAGTTCAGTGGTTTTCAGTAATTTCACAGAGTTCTGCAGTCATCATCATGATAAAATTTTAGAACATTTTCAAAAGCACTCCCCGCCCCTGCCCCCCACCAAAGACTCATACCTATTAGCTGTTACTTCCTATCATCCCTAGCAACCACAAATCCAATTTGTTTCTATGGATCTGCCTAATCTGAATAGTTTACATAAATGGAATCATGCAATGCATTACCTTTTGTGACTGCATAAGACTGTCAAGTTTTTCTATATGGAACCATGTATTAGCACTTCATTCTTTTATATTGATGTATAATGGCTTTTATTTATATACCATTATTGGTTTATCCATTCATCAATTAATGAACATTTAGGTTATTTCCATCTGGGTGTTTTTACCAAGAATAGGGCTGTGCATACTTGTATATGAGTTTTGGTATGGGTTGATGCTTTTATTTCTCCTGGGCAGATAACCAAGGGTGGAATTGCTGGGTCAGGTGATAATGCTATCTTTGGCCTTTTTAGTAGCTTCCAGACTATTTACCAAAATGACTTTATTACTTTACATTACCACAAGCAAAATATATGAGTGTTACAATTTCTCCACCTCTTCATCAACACTTGGGTACTGTTATCTTTTTAATTTTAGCTATCCCGATATGTGTAAAGTACATTTTAACTGTGCTTTTTGATTTTCATTTCTTTAATGACTGAAACTGTTGAGTATGTTTTCATATACTTACTATCTTTGTATATCTTCTTTGGAGAAAAGTTTATTCCAATTATTTGCCTATCTTTCATTTTACCATAGTCCCAAGGAACTTTGTCCCCGTTATGACCTCATTTAACCTTAATTTACTATTAAGGATACTGGGCTTCCCTGGTGGTTCAGATGATAAAGAATCTGCCTGCAATGCAGAAGACCAGGGTTTGATCCCTGGATCAGGAAAATCCCCTGGAGAAGGGAATGGCTGGCTACACACTCTAGTATTCCCGCCTGGAGTATACCAGTGACAGAGGAACCTGGTGGGTTATCATCCACTGAGAAACTAACAGTTTCACTTTGTTTCCACTATTATCGATCCTATCTCCAGATAGAGTCACACTGGGGATTAGGGCTTCAACCTATGAATCTGGGAGGATTATAATTTGATAACAGGGCAATCACACTATTTTAATTACTGTTGCTTTGTGGTATAGTTTTAAAATCATGGATCTTGCAATTTTAGTGAGTTCCCCAGTGTTTTCTCATTCTTCATTTCATTATTGCCTCTCTAAACTTTATTTTGTTTTACCTTCCTTTTCAAGATAGACATGTTGCTGGTTGGAGATCATTCTTTTTTTTATTTTAATATAGACATTTGCTGCTATACATTTACCTCTAAACACTGCTTCAGTTGTATCCCCTAATTTTCAGCGTGTTGCATCTTTATTTTCACTTATTTCTAAGAATTTTCTAAAATGCCTTGTGATTTATTCTTTGATCTAGTGGCTATTTAGGCAGTGTTGTTCATTTTCCACATACTTTGAATTTCCCAAATTTTCTTGACTTGCTTTCTTAGAATACAGTGCAGTCAGAAAACATACTTTATGTAAACGTAACACCTATAAATTTGTTGAGTCTTATTTTGTGGCCTAGCACATTTTCTATCGTGGAGAAGACAAAACTGTGCTTGAGAAGAATGTGTATTCTATTCCTGTTGAGTCCTGGGTTCTACAGATGTCCATAAAGTCTTCTTGGTTTACAGTCTTCTGTAAGTTTTCTATTTCTTCATTTATCTTCTGCTGAGTCTTTCTATCCATTATGTAAAGTGAGGAATTGAAGGCTCCAACTATTAAATATTATTGTTGAATTTTCTGTTTCTCCCTTTAATTCTGTCACTTTTTGCTTCCTGGAGTTTGGGGCTCTGTTAGTAGGCAAGTATGTCTTATACACGTTTGGCACATATCATTGGCAATATCTTATCAGTTAGTAGCTTGTTTTACTAGAAGCAATGAACCTGAACTTCCTATTAGATTCTATTAATATATTTATTGAATATGATCACTTTCTTCCAAATTAATAAGAATTAGTGAGAGTTTGTTATATTATTTAAAATATACTCAAATAAAATAAATTTAATTAGGATTTGTAGAACAAGCTAATTCTGACAAATATGATACTGCAGTTCAACCAAGCCTTTCTCTTTCAAAATAGACTCTTTAAAATAATTAAACTAACATGTAAGTACAAAATACCAATATGATATAAAAAATTTCAGGATGAGGCAATATAAATGGATGGTTAAAGCTTATTAAACATAAATAATAATCTGAATAAAATCATGCAAAATTAAATGCACTCAACAAGTAATCACAATATGAAGAACAGACCACCTTTAAAAGGAATCCATGTCTGATAATGTATGCAAGCATGACTCTAAGAAGACTCTGCAAGTGTGTTATATTAAAACATTCGAGTTATGGAGAATGGGAGAATGGAGGTAGAAGACCCATGCCCCTTACAAACTGGAGAGTCCATGACCCCATACTAAAGTAATGAAAATGTACATGGGGAAAAAATTAATAGGGAAATATAAATAGGGAAGCAAAAGGCTAAAGATATAGCTCCTGCTTATAGGAGTCATTTGTAAACTCTGTCATCTATAGCCAATATCCATAGCTGTGAACAAAAGGCAGGAGACAAGCTTTCAGCTTACATAAAGTAAAAAATTGGAGTTACTATCTCCATATAACATTCTATGTATGAATTAGACAAAAATCTGACCATGGGGAAAGAACATATCTGACACAACCTGGACACTGGACAGGAAAAAAAGAAAAGAAAAAAAACCTTCCATTGAGAATTTATAACCACAGTTCTCACATGGGTTTAGGATTAAAATTTCATTAATCATATTCTCCCCCAGACTCCAAACTCACAAATTAATTTTTAGTAGTCCCATGATAGATGTCCCATAAACCTGGAAAGAAGCCACAACAAATCTTTTCTAAGATTTACAGACTCATGATCCAAAATTGACATAGTGCTCCAGAAAATAAGCAGCCATCAGTGAAAGCAGAAAAACATACTGTAGATACTGACCACTGAGAACATTGAATTTTAACAATATATGAGATATAATGAAAATTAAAGTTTAAAGTAAAAAAATTAGATTGAAAAGATGAACAAGTAATAAGATACTATTAAAATATAAAGTGATGTGGAAAATAACAGATTTCTAGAGACTAGAAATATAATAACAGGAATTATGAACTTCAATATGGGTTAAATGGGAAAATAGGTAGTGTTGAGAAGGCTGAGTAAACCAAATACCAGTTTAATACCAGTTTAATATGGTTTAATACTGGTTAAATCAGAATATAGGTAGTGTTGAAGAAGGGTGAGTAAAGCAAAAGAAGTTGGAAAATTTAGTAAGAAAGCAGAGTATATAAAAGCAAGATCTTCTCTGACCCACCTACTAGAATAGTGGAACTAAAAAGACAAATGAACATGTGGGACCTAATTAAACTTAAAAGCTTTTGTACAGCTAAAGAAATTACAAAAAAGCTGAACAGACAGCCCACAGAGTGGGAGAAAATCATAGCAAATGAAACAACAGACAAAGAATTAATCTCCAAAATCTACAAGCAACTCAGACAACTCAGCACTGGAAAAACGAACAGCCCAATCAAAAAATGGGAAAAGGACCTAAACAGACACCTCTCCAACGATGACATACAGATGGCCCAAAAACACATGAAACGATGCTCAACTTCACTAATAATTAGAGAAATGCAAATCAAAACTACAATGAGATATCACCTCACACCCGTCAGAATGGCCATCATCCACAAATCGACAGACAATAAATGCTGGAGAGGCTGCGGAGAAAAGGGAACACTCCTGCATTGTTGGTGGGAGTGTAAATTGATACAGCCTCTATGGAAGACAGTCTGGAGATTTCTTAAAAAACTAAAAATAGAAGCATCATATGACCCAGCAATCCCACTCTTAGGCCTATACCCTGATGAAATCAAAACTGAAAGAAGCACCCGTACCCCAATGTTCATTGCAGCTCTCTATGCAATAGCTAGAACATGGAAGGAACCTAGATGCCCATCGACGAACGAATGGATCCAAAAGCTCTGGTACATATATACAATGGAATACTACACAGCTGTAAAGAGAAATGCAGAAGAATCAGCCCTCATGAGGTGGCTGGATCTAGAACGTATCCTAAAAAGTGAAGTCAGTCAGAAAGAGAAGGACAAATACAGTATATTAACACAAAATTGAAAAATATAAAAAGTTTAAAGTAAAAAAATTAGATTGAAAAGATGAACAAGTAATAAGATACTATTAAAATATAAAGTGATGTGGAAAATAACTAACAGATTTCTAGAGACTAGAAATATAATAACAGGAATTATGAACTTCAATATGGGTTAAATGGGAAAATAGGTAGTGTTGAGAAGGCTGAGTAAACCAAATACCAGTTTAATACTAGTTTAATATGGTTTAATACTGGTTAAATCAGAATATAGGTAGTGTTGAAGAAGGGTGAGTAAAGCAAAAGAAGTTGGAAAATTTAGTAAGAAAGCAGAGTATATAAAAGCAAGATCTTCTCTGACCCACCTACTAGAATAGTGGAACTAAAAAGACAAATGAACATGTGGGACCTAATTAAACTTAAAAGCTTTTGTACAGCTAAAGAAATTACAAAAAAGCTGAACAGACAGCCCACAGAGTGGGAGAAAATCATAGCAAATGAAACAACAGACAAAGAATTAATCTCCAAAATCTACAAGCAACTCAGACAACTCAGCACTGGAAAAACGAACAGCCCAATCAAAAAATGGGAAAAGGACCTAAACAGACACCTCTCCAACGATGACATACAGAGGGCCCAAAAACACATGAAACGATGCTCAACTTCACTAATAATTAGAGAAATGCAAATCAAAACTACAATGAGATATCACCTCACACCCGTCAGAATGGCCATCATCCACAAATCTACAGAGAATAAATGCTGGAGATGGTGCAGAGAAAAGGGAACACTCCTGCATTGTTGGTGGGAGTGTAAATTGATACAGCCTCTATGGAAGACAGTCTGGAGATTTCTTAAAAAACTAAAAATAGAAGCATCATATGACCCAGCAATCCCACTCTTAGGCCTATACCCTGATGAAATCAAAACTGAAAGAAGCACCCGTACCCCAATGTTCATTGCAGCTCTCTATGCAATAGCTAGAACATGGAAGGAACCTAGATGCCCATCGACGAACGAATGGATCCAAAAGCTCTGGTACATATATACAATGGAATACTACACAGCTGTAAAGAGAAATGCAGAAGAATCAGCCCTCATGAGGTGGCTGGATCTAGAACGTATCCTAAAAAGTGAAGTCAGTCAGAAAGAGAAGGACAAATACAGTATATTAACACATATATATGGAATCTAGTAGGATGGTGATGATGGCACATGCAGTGAAGCGACAGAAAGACAGACATGGACAGTGGACATATGGACATTTTGGGGAAGGAAC
This sequence comes from Tragulus kanchil, assembly GCA_022376925.1. Lineage (NCBI taxonomy): Eukaryota > Metazoa > Chordata > Mammalia > Artiodactyla > Tragulidae > Tragulus > Tragulus kanchil. Next base: position 39,988,637 of record JAIOJX010000025.1, read on the forward strand.
AGTGGGTGAGAGGCGTAAGGGAAGTAGCATGAAGGCCTGTACTATCATAAGTGAAGAAAATAGCTCTAGTCATTGCTCTGTGAGAAAAGGGGATCCTTCATGGGTGCTATGTGATGGTTGGGAGGGGAGGGAAGGGGGGGATATACATGTGACTAATCTGAGAATATGCATGTCTGTGAACAACAAAACTCTGTAAAAGTTAAAAGTAAAATAAAGGTTTAAAAAAAAAAAACATGAAAGATAAGTTTTGAGATATGAAGAAAAGAATGAGAATTTCCATTATAAACATGACAGTAGCTTTAAAAGAAAAGATTATAATGAAAAAGATGAAATCCTCTAAAGAATAACAAGTGAAAAATTTAAGAACATAATGAAATATAAAAATTCAAGATGCAGGAATCCTAAACAAGACAAAAATTTATTTTTTAGAAATTAAAAAAAATATAGGGCTTCCCTGGTGGTCCAGTTGGTAAGGACACCACCTTGCAGTGCAAGGGGCGCTGGTTCGATCCCTGGCCTGGGAAGATCCCACATGCCACGGAGTGGCTGGACTGATGTGTCCAATTGCCCAGCCGGAGCTCTGGAGCGCATGAGCCCAGAGCCGGTGCTCTGTGACAACACAGGCCACCACGATGGGAGGCCCACATGGGCTGAAGAACAAAGATGGAAAAGAAAATAAAATAGCATTGTTGGTGGGAGTGTAAATTGATACAGCCTCTATGGAAGACAGTCTGGAGATTTCTTAAAAAACTAAAAATAGAAGCATCATATGACCCAGCAATCCCACTCTTAGGCCTATACCCTGATGAAATCAAAACTGAAAGAAGCACCCGTACCCCAATGTTCATTGCAGCTCTCTATGCAATAGCTAGAACATGGAAGGAACCTAGATGCCCATCGACGAACGAATGGATCCAAAAGCTCTGGTACATATATACAATGGAATACTACACAGCTGTAAAGAGAAATGCAGAAGAATCAGCCCTCATGAGGTGGCTGGATCTAGAACGTATCCTAAAAAGTGAAGTCAGTCAGAAAGAGAAGGACAAATACAGTATATTAACACATATATATGGAATCTAGTAGGATGGTGATGATGGCACATGCAGTGAAGCGACAGAAAGACAGACATGGACAGTGGACATATGGACATTTTGGGGAAGGAACAGTGGGTGAGAGGCGTAAGGGAAGTAGCATGAAGGCCTGTACTATCATAAGTGAAGAAAATAGCTCTAGTCATTGCTCTGTGAGAAAAGGGGATCCTTCATGGGTGCTATGTGATGGTTGGGAGGGGAGGGAAGGGGGGGATATACATGTGACTAATCTGAGAATATGCATGTCTGTGAACAACAAAACTCTGTAAAAGTTAAAAGTAAAATAAAGGTTTAAAAAAAAAAAAACATGAAAGATAAGTTTTGAGATATGAAGAAAAGAATGAGAATTTCCATTATAAACATGACAGTAGCTTTAAAAGAAAAGATTATAATGGAAAAGATGAAATCCTCTAAAGAATAACAAGTGAAAAATTTAAGAACATAATGAAATATAAAAATTCAAGATGCAGGAATCCTAAACAAGACAAAAATTTATTTTTTAGAAATTAAAAAAAATATAGGGCTTCCCTGGTGGTCCAGTTGGTAAGGACACCACCTTGCAGTGCAAGGGGCGCTGGTTCGATCCCTGGCCTGGGAAGATCCCACATGCCACGGAGTGGCTTGACTGATGTGTCCAATTGCCCAGCCGGAGCTCTGGAGCGCATGAGCCCAGAGCCGGTGCTCTGTGACAACACAGGCCACCACGATGGGAGGCCCACATGGGCTGAAGAACAAAGATGGATGAAAATAGATAAATGAAAGACCAATAGAAAGTGGCCCACCGGCTCCCCTCCCTCCCTAACACACCCCTCCCACCACCGTCCCCCCCTCAAAAAAAAAAAAAAAAAAGAAAATGGAAAAAAATATATATATATATTTTTTCGGTATCTGAACACCTCTTAGTGAAGCTGTACGGAATAAAAGACCAAGGCAATTTTTTAAAGAATCATGGAGTGGCAACATACTTACATAAAAATGAGTAACAATAAAAACAGTAGCAAGACTAGACCTAATTAACATCACTGAGGTATTGAAAAAAAAATCACTATACATGAAGAGTCAAATGCCCAGCTTAACTATCATTCATTGCCAAAAAGGAAATAAACATAATTTCCAAGAAATAAAAATGAGAATGTTTATCATCAACTAAAACATTTCTAAAGAACACGTATCAGAAAACGAAGGATCTCAGAAGGAAGTTGGGATGCCAGAAAAATTGACGAACAAAGAAACTGGTAAAAACACATAAAATCTAAACAAGGGTTGAATGCATAAATAGTAAGTAGTTGAAGACCTAAAAATACTGAATAATAGTTTTCAAGTCAGGAGGTCCAATTTCAAATGCATTTCTCCATTGTCTTCACAGAGTCAATGTGGTTCCTGGCATGCTCTATGCCATTTTTGTTCCTATTGATGTGAATATGAATCTTTTTACTAATTTTCTCATTGTAAGATTTTTAATAATTTTATCTTTATTGCTGTCTTACTGTAGTTATTTTGATGGTTACATTGAGGGTTCTTATCTTAAATGTTTGGAAAGTTTTCTTTATTTCTTGATAATATTCTCCCTTCACTTTTTTCTATCTTTACTTTTTGAAATTCTAATATTTCACAGTTGCACCTTACAGATGAATCCTCTAATTTTCTTACACTGTGCTGCTATTTTTCATGTTTTGTATTTGTTACGTACTTTCTTTTGAGATTTTTCTATATCTTGTAACAATTCTTTTTTAAAAAATATTATATTATCTATTTATAAGCAGTGTTTCAGTTCTCTGTTATTTGTGGCCTAATTTGGGCACTTCCCTAAGTTGCTTAGTCACATCTCCCTCTGGGGCCCTGACTACTTACTTTATAAAAAGCCTCCTGGGCCATCTGACACTCTTTCCAAGGACAACCAATTCTCTTCACCTCCCTTGGAGTGGTCAGGTTCCAACATCTCCAGGCTGAATGTCAAGGCAGGAGTCCCTATAGGTTGGATGCCTCGGTCCTGCTCAACTAAATTCAATCCCCCTACTTGCAAACTAACCTGAAACTCATAGAAACTGGTTTTTACAGCAGGAATTACACACTTGGAAGACTTACTCTGAAAGATCTACTCTAAGTAGCTTTGTACATCTAATCTCCTCATCTTGAGTAAAGGCTAATTCGAATATTTTTACTTAGTTGCTCATTAACTTAAATCAGAGAAAGGGACTTGTAGCAAATTCTAAAGACTTTGCTTGATTAAGCAATTATACCTCCTTGAGGTCCGCATTAATACCTCCAAATGTTATTTTGTTTTTATTTGCCTATAGTTTATCTGACATGGAAAATATCTTGAAAATCTCATCAAATAAAACCTACCTAAGGGAACAGGAAGAACACTTATCCACGAACAGGTATCTAAAGCTGTCCTAGGGAAATCTAAGAATTTAAAAGAGGCCAATTCAAATGGGAAAGATGTTGCAAAGCAAAATATATAAACATATCTATAGCTAACATTTGTTTTGATCACACGTTCCTCTGGGAAACACATGGCAACTAGGAAGAAAATCTTATTTTTGTTGCCAGCAGTTAAAGGGCTAACCTGCTTTGGAATCGAAAGTATTAGGGGTGCTGTGTGTGTTTTAAAACTCAGAAAGTGCCACTTCACATGAATGGTAGAGATTTACTCATGGTAAGAATTTCTAGAATAGAAATATCGTTTGCTGAATATAAATAGCTTTTAGGGGAAAAAATCTATATGTGAATAAATAGACCTTGGGGCTAATTAAATGCTGCTCTTTGGAGAATGGTTTACATATGCTTACCTTGGATTTAATGTTTTATTTAAGCATAGTTTATTTTGTATAACAAAGGATGGAAAATATAAAAGCATAAAGTGAAAGGGATCCCAAAGGGTTACACATTGCATCTCTTTAGCCTCTGGAGACTTCTACAACCCACCTGTCACGGGGTTGTCTGTTTTCTGCCAAAGAATGAGGGTGAATCATAAATTATTCTAAGTAGCTCACACTGATTCCCTACAACCATTTACATCAAGAGACAGAAAAGTATTTTGGAAACAATAAAGTGCTATGCAATTACAAATTTTTATAATTAGTATTAAGACCTGTTCTCTATTCCCAGAAGGGAAAAATGACTAGACATTGTACATCTTACAAAGATCTTTGTAACACAATGTTATTATTTGGATTCCTCTATACAAATAAAAGTCACATTTTACCTTTTCGTCATTATCCTTACTTCTCAGTCTGATTTCATTCTACCTATTGGACAATCGCCAAACCTACCATGACACGAATTTAAAACAAGTAGTAAGTTAGCAAAATCTGGTGTGACTTTCATTAAAGTTTTTATACTGAATAAAAGTCAATATCCAGTTCCAGTCAATCATGTCTAATACTTAGGTTTTACTTTTTATGAATTACAAATATTTTAACATGAAAATCCAAAAAAATACTACTAGGAATGCCTGCATTATGAGGTAATCAACTTGATTCAGCATTATCAGCTTCTTATAGTTGATGAGCATCACACACCCACATGCACACATACAGAATTTACCGAATTGTTCAAAAGCTGCAGATGTACCTAACAATAATACCATATCTCCCACAAAAACAGCAATACCCTAATCCCTGCAATGTCCAGTCCATGACCAAATTACTACAACTGTTCCACAAACATCTTACAATATCTATAGTCATTTCTTTCAATTAGATTCTGATTTAGCTCTTCAATTCATTTACTGAAAAAAAAATTCTTATGTGAAAATAGGCATGCTTTGTACAGTTTTGTTCATTTAAGGTTGTATACATGTGACCTCTGTAAATCAGTATACATTAGGAAACTCCTCATGGGTTACTGTGAACGTGAGTGAACATGTGTAAATAGCTTTTAGGGGAAAAAATCTATATGTGAATAAATAGACCTTGGGGCTAATTAAATGCTGCTCTTTGGAGAATGGTTTACATATGCTTACCTTGGATTTAATGTTTTATTTAAGCATAGTTTATTTTGTATAACAAAGGATGGAAAATATAAAAGCATAAAGTGAAAGGGATCCCAAAGGGTTACACATTGCATCTCTTTAGCCTCTGGAGACTTCTACAACCCACCTGTCACGGGGTTGTCTGTTTTCTGTCAAAGAATGAGGGTGAATCATAAATTATTCTAAGTAGCTCACACTGATTCCCTACAACCATTTCCATCAAGAGACAGAAAAGTATTTTGGGAACAATAAAGTGCTATGCAAATACAAATTTTTATAATTAGTATTAAGACCTGTTCTCTATTCCCAGAAGGGAAAAATGACTAGACATTGTACATCTTACAAAGATCTTTGTAACACAATGTTATTATTTGGATTCCTCTATACAAATAAAAGTCACATTTTACCTTTTCGTCATTATCCTTACTTCTCAGTCTGATTTCATTCTACCTATTGGACAATCGCCAAACCTACCATGACACGAATTTAAAACAAGTAGTAAGTTAGCAAAATCTGGTGTGACTTTCATTAAAGTTTTTATACTGAATAAAAGTCAATATCCAGTTCCAGTCAATCATGTCTAATACTTAGGTTTTACTTTTTATGAATTACAAATATTTTAACATGAAAATCCAAAAAAATACTACTAGGAATGCCTGCATTATGAGGTAATCAACTTGATTCAGCATTATCAGCTTCTTATAGTTGATGAGCATCACACACCCACATGCACACATACAGAATTTACCGAATTGTTCAAAAGCTGCAGATGTACCTAACAATAATACCATATCTCCCACAAAAACAGCAATACCCTAATCCCTGCAATGTCCAGTCCATGACCAAATTACTACAACTGTTCCACAAACATCTTACAATATCTATAGTCATTTCTTTCAATTAGATTCTGATTTAGCTCTTCAATTCATTTACTGAAAAAAAAATTCTTATGTGAAAATAGGCATGCTTTGTACAGTTTTGTTCATTTAAGGTTGTATACATGTGACCTCTGTAAATCAGTATACATTAGGAAACTCCTCATGGGTTACTGTGAACGTGAGTGAACATGTGTAAAGCACTTATCAGCACAATGCCTATGAAGTAGAAAGTTCTCCATAAATACCAATTGTTGTCCTTTTAGAGAGATTATATAAGAAGTCTGGATTATGGACAACACCCTGTTGATTATCAGGAAAGGTACTAAACACATCTATTATACTGACTCCAGGATATTTACTAAATTGATAAAGTATGATTATAAACCCTGGATTGCCAACTAAAATGCAGTAGCGACACCTTGTTGCTGAAAACCTCTATTATTTCTCTATCCTCCACTGCAGGTCTTGATGCCATGAACTGTTATTAAGGTCAATGAAAGTAGGTGAGTGTCCCAGACCGCCTCATCCTATAAGCAGGCCAAGTGTCACTGGGACATGGCAAATAGGGCTTTTTGTTTGTTTTTAAGAGTTTGTTTAGTTTTCTCCTTCCTCCTTTATTCTATCTAGAACTCAGACCTGTGGTCTAATGATACATGAGCTATTTACAGACTTTAAGGCAAGCAGCTTGAAGACAAAGTCTTACAGGTTATGGATGAAGATTAAAAAGTAGGAAAAAAGAAAACCCCTGATTTCCTCATGGAACTATGAAGCTGCTGTACTCTGTAGATGATTGTTTTGTTTTGTTTTTGTTTGTTTAGTTTTGTTTTTGTTTGTTTAATTTTGTTCATGGGCTTTCTCTAGTTGCAATGAGCAGGGGCTACTTCCTAGTCATGATTCATGGACTTTTCATTGCTGCAGCTTCTCTTGTTTCAGAGTACAGGCTCTAGGAATACGGGCTTTTAGTAATTGCAGCACATGGGCTCAGTAGCTAGGCTCAAGAGCCTAGCCACTCCGTGGCATGTGGAATCTTCCTGGAGCAAGGATGGAACCTATATCTCCAGTACTGGCAGGCAAATTCCTACGCACTGTACCACCAGGAACATTTTAATTTCTGATTTAGCTCTTCAATTCATTTACTGAAAAAATTCTTATGTGAAAATAGGCATGCTTTGTACAGTTTTGTTCATTTAAGGTTGTATACATGTGACCTCTGTAAATCAGTATACATTAGGAAACTCCTCATGGGTTACTGTGAACGTGAGTGAACATGTGTAAAGCACTTATCAGCACAATGCCTATGAAGTAGAAAGTTCTCCATAAATACCAATTGTTGTCCTTTTAGAGAGATTATATAAGAAGTCTGGATTATGGACAACACCCTGTTGATTATCAGGAAAGGTACTAAACACATCTATTATACTGACTCCAGGATATTTACTAAATTGATAAAGTATGATTATAAACCCTGGATTGCCAACTAAAATGCAGTAGCGACACCTTGTTGCTGAAAACCTCTATTACTTCTCTATCCTCCACTGCAGGTCTTGATGCCATGAACTGTTATTAAGGTCAATGAAAGTAGGTGAGTGTCCCAGACCGCCTCATCCTATAAGCAGGCCAAGTGTCACTGGGACATGGCAAATAGGGCTTTTTGTTTGTTTTTAAGAGTTTGTTTAGTTTTCTCCTTCCTCCTTTATTCTATCTAGAACTCAGACCTGTGGTCTAATGATACATGAGCTATTTACAGACTTTAAGGCAAGCAGCTTGAAGACAAAGTCTTACAGGTTATGGATGAAGATTAAAAAGTAGGAAAAAAGAAAACCCCTGATTTCCTCATGGAACTATGAAGCTGCTGTACTCTGTAGATGATTGTTTTGTTTTGTTTTTGTTTGTTTAGTTTTGTTTTTGTTTGTTTAATTTTGTTCATGGGCTTTCTCTAGTTGCAATGAGCAGGGGCTACTTCCTAGTCATGATTCATGGACTTTTCATTGCTGCAGCTTCTCTTGTTTCAGAGTACAGGCTCTAGGAATACGGGCTTTTAGTAATTGCAGCACATGGGCTCAGTAGCTAGGCTCAAGAGCCTAGCCGCTCCGTGGCATGTGGAATCTTCCTGGAGCAAGGATGGAACCTATATCTCCAGTACTGGCAGGCAAATTCCTATGCACTGTACCACCAGGAAAGTTCTCTAGATTGCTATAATGAGAACAATTTTTATTGTCTGAAAACTACTTTTTGTCTGATTTCTGCTCTTTTTAACCAAATGCATCCCTAACTGATAGAGATACAAATAAAAATATTACAAGAATTTCTCTGAAAACATGATGCTTTTATTTTAAATTCCACTTTGATAGTTTTTAGTTGATTGTATCAAAGAATATTCAGAAAAATAATTAGGAGGAACACATATACTATGACCCATTCTGTATATTAAAATATGTTTGAAGAAAATTAGCTAAATTAGCATATTGCTTGGTGACAAATGATAGCTCAAGAGTGTCATATTAAAGTCTAATAAATACCTCAAAGCATAATACTTGAAAAATCAGGCATAACCAAATGATGGAGACAGAAGAATTCAATAATTTTTAAGAAGTCATCAATTTGAAAAGAAAATGAGATTCATCCACAGATCTTCATTAGCTTTAAGATTGACTCTGTGCTGGACCACGTCTGAGGGAACCCAGGTGTTCTGTTCTGTGCTGGACCATGCACTTTGCTCTGACACATGCCACAGACATTAGAAATACTGACTTGCTTGTCTTTAAGACCAACTCCTAAAATCGTAGCTGTGGGGTTCAACACAGGTAAAATGCATAACTGAATGCATATCTCTTCAGGTGTTTCTGAACGTACAAAATGTGAACAGACAGAGCTATCCTCTGAAACTTCACAACCAGAAAAAAGCAACAACAACAACTGACAACTTAACTTCTGAAAAATATAATACGAGCAGAATGCTATAAATATCTTAAGGTAGAAGACAGAGGGAAATATTTACATCTTTGTCAAATATGTGAATAAACATAATTTTTAAATTCATATATATTGTTTAGAATAGTGTTTTTATCTTCCAGTGGGTAACTGACCACTTTGGGCATTCAAGGACTCCCTTGAAGTTTGGCCACAAATAGTTAAAGAAGAACCCTTGATCCATATATTTGTGTCTAAGCTTTTACCACTACTTATGTAATAAGTACCTGATTGTGTCCCTATATAGATTAGCAAATAGCTTTTCTTAATAGGGCAGGACCAGTGCTACAAATCATGATACAGTGAATGCATGTTTTAAAATATAGGTTTAAAACATTCCATTTTCAATGGCATCTTCCAAGTGATGAAATTTTCTAAATGGTCACAATAGTCTTAATGAAAAAAACAACTATCCAATGATTATGTCATAAAAATTTAGCACAGTTTAGAAGATTCTTTTTAACAAGCATTGGTAGTTTCCAGGATATTGAAAGCATCTTGTACATGCAACTTAGATGGAACATTAATTATATGTTAATGCAAAACTATGAATGTTCAATTGGATTATGAGGGAGTTTCATGTCCCACTGTACTCAACTGAACCTGTGTCTCAGAAATTAGCACTTGCATGTCTACAGATTGTTTTGGTGGTCATCTAATGGTTTTTGAAATGCTTTTAAAAAATATTACCAAGATTAAACTCCAGGTCATTGATTTCTTTGTCCATGAAGGTAAACTGAGGAGAAGCATGGTCACAGAGGACAGAAGCAGAACAAGAGGAGAGAGGACCATGAACTCAAAGACATTTATTCATGTTCAATAGGAAGGTATTTTGCCCATGAAAGACCAATATTGGGACCAGAAAAAACTAAAGAACAGAACAGCATGGGTTATAAGAATGCCACAGACATTAGAATGCCAAATAAATCTACTTTAAAAGGTAAAATGCATAACTGAATGCATATCTCTTCAGGTGTTTCTGAACGTACAAAATGTGAACAGACAGAGCTATCCTCTGAAACTTCACAACCAGAAAAAGCAACAACAACAACTGACAACTTAACTTCTGAAAATATAATACGAGCAGAATGCTATAAATATCTTAAGGTAGAAGACAGAGGGAAATATTTACATCTTTGTCAAATATGTGAATAAACATAATTTTTAAATTCATATATATTGTTTAGAATAGTGTTTTTATCTTCCAGTGGGTAACTGACCACTTTGGGCATTCAAGGACTCCCTTGAAGTTTGGCCACAAATAGTTAAAGAAGAACCCTTGATCCATATATTTGTGTCTAAGCTTTTACCACTACTTATGTAATAAGTACCTGATTGTGTCCCTATATAGATTAGCAAATAGCTTTTCTTAATAGGGCAGGACCAGTGCTACAAATCATGATACAGTGAATGCATGTTTTAAAATATAGGTTTAAAACATTCCATTTTCAATGGCATCTTCCAAGTGATGAAATTTTCTAAATGGTCACAATAGTCTTAATGAAAAAAACAACTATCCAATGATTATGTCATAAAAATTTAGCACAGTTTAGAAGATTCTTTTTAACAAGCATTGGTAGTTTCCAGGATATTGAAAGCATCTTGTACATGCAACTTAGATGGAACATTAATTATATGTTAATGCAAAACTATGAATGTTCAATTGGATTATGAGGGAGTTTCATGTCCCACTGTACTCAACTGAACCTGTGTCTCAGAAATTAGCACTTGCATGTCTACAGATTGTTTTGGTGGTCATCTAATGGTTTTTGAAATGCTTTTAAAAAATATATTACCAAGATTAAACTCCAGGTCATTGATTTCTTTGTCCATGAAGGTAAACTGAGGAGAAGCATGGTCACAGAGGACAGAAGCAGAACAAGAGGAGAGAGGACCATGAACTCAAAGACATTTATTCATGTTCAATAGGAAGGTATTTTGCCCATGAAACACCAATATTGGGACCAGTACACCATAAATAAAATCTAAAAAACTGTCCAACAATGTTTTAATCAACAGGTAAAACTATGTGGTTATAATATATTCCTTAAGTACTTATTAGAAACTTTCTCTATTTGGAGTAGCCCAGGTCAAACGATCATTTTAAATAATCATGCCTTTGTTGGTATACTGTTACATAATTTATAAAGAATGTTCATAAACACGGTTTTATGTAAACTTATAATTTCTGAGTAGTTTCCTTTATTTATAAATGAGGAAACCTAGTTTTTTCAATGGTTTGTGCCTAAAATAGCCAAACCAGGATGCTAATCAAAGTCTTTCAACTCTATCTCCTGTGATTTCCAGTTACCTGCATTTCATGACATATAACATGTACTTGTTTTTACATTTTTAATTGTGATATAATTTATTATAATCCTCATACCATTCTTCTTTGGGAATTTATCAAAAATATACCCAGTATAAGCATGTTCAATTGAATGGAATATTTTGATTATTTTATTTCTTGAGACTGAATGTAGTTGGTGTTCAAATCTCCTTAAGAGAGATATTTATAGATCAAAACTACCTTTCCAGACTGCTGGTTTCTTTCCAAACAAAATTTCATTTTACTTTTTTTTTTTCCCCTCGGGCACAAGTTTCTGCATGTAACAGCAGGAATACAAATTATGTCCAAAGCACTTATGTAGTTGGAAGAAGTATTTTCTCTTCTGCTATAAATTTATCAAACACTTTTCAAAACAGTAAATCCCTAAAAACAAGGGCTTAATTCCAAGTACAAAAATCATAGTTATGCCATTTACCATGTTGTAGTTAAGAGAATCTTCAATTATCTATTGTAAAGATCCTAAGCTTGAGAGCAATAACCATTTGCTATGGGTCTAAACTGGCAGACTAATTTTCAGCTTCAGCAACTCTATTTTTTTCTTGAAACTTTAGGCCAATTTTTCACTATGGAAATGCATTGCTAATTAGTGATGAGTTCCTGCCTAAGTCTTTTCACTCAGCCTACAAATACGCATGCCACGGCAGACAGTAGCATCATCATCATATTGGAGCATAATGGGACAGATGGAAGAGAAAGGAAGAGCTTTCAGGAGTCAGAAGACAAAATTGAGTGAGTGAGACATCATTTATAATGTCCTCAGTGTGCACATTCAATTAGAGGTAAAATATTGATTAGGTAGTTGATGTCACAGATAATACATTATGGAAAAGTAATTAAACATTTTCGATTTTCATGTTTTAAATATTCACACTCTAGAGCAGAATTAAATATGAGTTAGTTAGGAAGTAAATGGTGCTGATAAAAAAGAGAAACAACCAAGTGAGGTTTTTTTTTTTTTTTCATCATCATCAAGGGCTCAGCAAGCAGTTAATAAGAGCCCAGTATCTGTCAGACACTCAGTCACACAAAACAGATGCAGACGTGGACACAATTAGTAAGATCTAGGTGCTTCCCTCTCTCATATCTTGAGAACAGCTCCCATCATCGCTTCAATTCACTCAGGTCTTTACCTGGTGTTACAGAGATCAGCTGAGTACACTGAGGCAACTCCAGCTGCCATTGACCAATCAACAAAAAATACTTACTAATGTAGTAGTGCAAATGGCCACCCTCAGAGCATTAATCCATTAAGACCTTTCCATATTTGGGGGCTCCCCTGTTGGCTCAGCTGGTAAAGAATCTGCCTGCAATGCTGGAGACCTGGGTTCTATCCCTGAGTTGGGATAGATCCCTTAGAGGGATAGGCTACTCACTGCAGCATTCCTGCCTGGAAAATTCCATGGCTCATCCACGGGGTCCCAAAGAGTACGACACAACTGAGTGACTTTCACTTTCCAAATTCTGAATGTTGACTTTTGCCCTCTATTTATAAACTGTGATTGGAAATACTAACCTGACAGAACCTCAGAGAAGAGTTTCTGAATTCTTTTTTTTTTTTTTTTCTTTGTGGGGTTGCGGTGGGGGCACTGGTTGGGGAGTGAGGGGGGCCGGCAGGCCACTTCTATTGGTCTTTCATCTATCTATTTTTCATCCATCTTTGTTCTTTGGCCCGTGTGGGCCTCCCATCGTGGTGGCCTCTGTTGTCGCAGAGCACCAGCTCTGGGCGCATGCGCTCCAGAGCTCCAGCTCGGTAATTGGACACATCGATCCAACCGTTCCATGGTACGTGGGATTTTCCTAGGCCAGGGATCGAACCGGCACCCCCTGCACTGCCAGGCAGTGTCCTTACCCACTGGATCACCAGGGAAACCCAGTTTCTGAACTCTTGATTGTTTATCAAAAGAAAAGATGACCTAAGAGAGTTTAGATAAACATTGTTAAAAACACTGAAATCCATAGGTATTTGAGGTGTTATGAAAAGTTCCAATTTAGGAGTGCAGAAGTAAAGAGAATATAAGAAATGCACAGAATGTAGTGCTTATTTTGGGGGTACAAAGTCCAGCAGCCGGGGAACACTCAAGGGAAAAAATCAACTCAGATATGGAACAAAAAACACTACAGTTAGCAATGACAGGAAAGTGTCTGAAGTATATAAAAGAAATAAAGAATATAGGTGCCGAGTGTTAATTGTTCAGTCGTGTCCAACTCTTTGTGACCCCATGGACTGTAGTCCACCAGGTTCCTCTGTCCATGGGATTCTCCAGGCAAGAATACTGGTGTGGGTTGCCATGCCCTCCTTGAGGGGATTTTGCTGACCCAGGGATCGAACCTAAGTCTCCTGCATTGTAGGCCAATTCTTTATCCTCTGAGCCACAGGTAAGTACAAAAACAGTACTATGGACATAAATATAAGGTTTTTCAGAGTTTGGGGGAAAAGATGAATTAACCTATTGAGAGTAACATGTGCTTCTGTAGAGAAAGCAGAGAAATACATTTGAGAGAGACAAACCTCACTATATTTTATATAGATAGACAACTGAATAATCTACAAAAATGACATTTTTTTTGGCTAACATTTCTCATAATGAACAAGTAGTAATTCAGGTAACACATAAATACAATCCACCTTGAGAGAGAAAAATATGTTTTGGCATAAAATGACACATCATTCATTTCGGAATCTCTGTGTGGCCAACCAGTATATTCAGAAGAGAAAAAGCATTAGTCCATAAAAGAAAAGAAAGATGAGGAAGAAGAGAAAAGGGAGGAGATGGTGGTGTCTAAGCAGCCGAATGATATTGCATGAGTGCATAAAATCATTACATACTCAGTAAACTATTCCTAGCAGTGCCTGACACAATCGATTAGTGAATTAATCAAAAAGGAACTTCCTGGGCCCTCATTTTATAGCCATTCAGCTTTATTTTAGACATTTTTCTAGCTTCACCATCCAGTTTCTTAGCCTACAAGAGACTGCTGTTCAGTCACTCAGTCATGTCCAACTCTTTGCGACCCCATGGACTGCAGCACACCAGGCTTCACTATCTCCTGGAGTTTAATATCTTCACTATCCCACAAGAGATTTGTTGTTCAGTTGCTCAGTCACGTCTGACTCTTTGTGACCCCATGGGCTGCAGTACATCAGGATTCCTTGTCTTTCACCATTCCCCGAAGTCTGCTCAAACTCATGTCCACTGAGTCAACGATGCCAACCAACCATCTCATCCTCTGTAGCCCCCCTTTCCTCCTGCCTTCAATCTTTCAAAGTATTAGAGTCTTTTCAAAAGAGTCATCTTTTCTCATTAGCTGGCCAAAGGACTGGAACTTCGGCTTCAGCATCATTCCTTCCAATGAATATTCAGGATTGATTTCCTTTAGGATTGACTGGTTTGATCTCCTTGCTGTCCAAGCGACTTTCAAGAGTGTTGTTCTCCAAAAACATACCTCAAAGGCATCAATTCTTCAGTGCTCAGTCTTTTTTATTGTCCAGTCCTCATATCCATACGTGATTACTGGAAAACCATAGCTTTGACTATATGAACCTTTGCAGGCAAAAGAAACTGAGAATACCTAAGGGTTGACTTTCAATCATTGAAGGAGAGGATAGGAAATAAAATTTGAAAAAGCCTCAAGAAGACTCAAAATCAGCCACTTAATGTTAGAATATACCCTGAAGGGACTTCTCTGGTGGCCCAGTGGCTAAGACACCTGGCTCCCAATGCAGGAGGCCTGGATTTGAGCCCTGATCAGGGAGCTAGATACCACATACTGCAACTGAGCGCAGAACAGTCAAATAAATAAATATTTAAAAAAAAAAAAAAAGAATGTACCCTGAAACAACTCTGAAGAAAACGATATGCAGGATAGAAACCATTGTTTACAAACACAAACTGGTTTTAATCATCCTTTCTTTCAATAAATATTTGCTGATCACTTACCTTCAATGTTTCTCAAACCATCTTTTCATTTTGGCCCCTTCAAAAATCTTTTTAGACATTTATTTTTTCTGGGTGAACACTCCCAACCTTTGCTATGAAAACAAAATACTTCAAATATCCTATTTATACTTTTATGTACTGTGGACCTTTGGAGGATCTCAAATCATTGCAATAGCTAAGATTATTTTTTCACCCCTAAGAAACCAAATTTTTCACCTTTGAAAGCAATATCACATCTGCTGAAAATGCATGCTCTACCCTGAATCAGGCACTGTCCTGGGCACTGAAGTGGTTGATGGTAAGTAAAACAGATGAGGTCTCTGACCCTATGAAACTCACTGTCTAAAGATAATTAATACAGGTTCAACATAGTAAAAAATGCTAGGGGATAGTTCTGAGTCCATACAAATAGTCATGGAAATAAAACATGCTTTCTTTGAGAAAATGGCATTTGACTGAGATCTGAAGGATAGGAAGGATGACCTAGGAAAGAAGGGAAGGAAAAACATTAAAGACAGCAATAACTGCATGTACAAAGGTCCTGTGACAGGAGGGAGTATGGCAGGACATGTAAGAAGACCAACCCAAGTAGAGCAATGAGAACACCTTGAGAGCATGTTGTACAACGAGGTTGGAGAAAGGGACAAAAGGTTTACATGCCATGCTAGAGACCTCACTCTATCTTAAGAGCAAGGTGGGAAAAATGAATGGCTTACTTGAAACAGAAGCAGACTCCATGGCATGATCAGATTCACAATAATCATACATGCACACTGGAAAACTGAATTATATTCAAAGTATTCTGTTTATGAATGCTTGGAATTATGGAAGCTGTGCAATTTTTCAGTGTTTTGCATTAAAATGACTATGTTTTAAAAAGGAACACTTCTGTAGTAGCTTTCAGTCACCTAAAAAATCAGATGGCACAAAACAGTTAATTTTCAATTATGCCAGGAAAAGCAGGTATTTTTCTGTATAAAATTGGACTCATTGTGACATATGGAGTAACAAAGAAAATGAATAATGGATGTATGCAACAGATGATTATTCTGTTAAAAGTATGACAAGTAGACTGTTTACAAAATAACTGAGGAAGAATAAATACTGATAAGATATGCCATCCTAAAAGCTGCATGAGCTTTGCCTGGACTGACATACTCAAGTAAATGACAGAAACGTTTCTTTTGCCTTTGAACACAATTGCTTCCTAGCATCTAAGAAATCCCCACTAGAAACCAGGCAACTTTAAGACATGATTTTAGCACTCAGTTCCTAGTCTTTGCTATTATAACAACAGGAGGTGAGTCTTAAAGAACTTTGTAAATTCGTTTAGATTTAAGGCTCCATTTAGTTCCAAATACATCTGTGATTACTAGCTGCAGTATGTCTGAGTTTGTGTAAGTGTGTGTGTGTGTGTGTGCATATAACATTGTTACATAAAATATCCTGTAAGGCTTTTTCTACATTTCAATTGTATTCTTTTTAGATAATGCCAACTGTTGTTCTTTAAGAGAAGCCTGTATGTGCTCCCAATTGATGCTTTCAGGCTAACTAGGAAGAACAACTTATGAAAGAAAGATCTAGAAGCTTATTTTCCATGTCATTTCAGAAAAACCTAACCTTGCTCCAACCTAGCTATATTCAGTGCTTTGCTCAGATATGCACACACAACACAACCTTTGACAAAATTACTTCCTGCAGTTACTTTTATTTTCCAAATGAGATGAGTTATATAAAGTGATCAACAACTTCCCTCAACCTTTCTGAAGATTGTAGACACATTGCCCCAGGCCATCGTGGTAAAGAAGTGGGTTCTCATACCAACAGGGGCCCTGAGCCAATTCCAGGACTTTTGGTTCCAATCCAGCTGGTGAGATGCCAGATCAGAAAACATTTACCAAGAAGATTCACAAAAGGTCAGTCAAGATGGGGCCTCTGAGGACATACAAATGACTCTAGGATTGGTCCAGGAGGTGTGTGTGAGTGGAAGCATTGAAAGACCTGGCAGGGGTCAGGCCATCACCCATGCCAGTCAACCCCAAGCCCAGAAATTCATGGCCCCCACCAGAATGGTCTCTGCTCAGACATTCTGGCACTATCAGAGGCTGCATGCTGAGTCATAGGATGTGGCAAATCGTCCAGCAATTATCGTTCTGGCATTTCACAAAGTGAAACTCATAGGGTTGCTTCTGCTGGGCTTTGTGAGGGCCAAGACGACAACAGGGCAAGAGATGGCAGCAGACTATTTTTAAGTTTCTTCACCAAATCCCTTTTGAAGTCAATCAGAAATTGCATGTTGGCATAGAGCAGAAGTTTTTTTTTTTTTTTTAAATATCTGTGCTTCTGTGCTCAGTTGTGTCTGACTCTTTCAGACCCCATGGACTGTAGTCCCCCAGGCTTCTCTGTCCATGGAATTTTCTGGGCAAGAATACTGGAGTGGGTTGTCATTTCCTACTCCAGGGGACCTTCCCGACCCAGGGATCAAACCCATGTCTCCTGCATCTCCTGCACTGGCAGGAAGATTCTTTACCACTGAGCCATCAAGGAAGCTTTTTTAAAAAATATAAGCTATAATAAAAGGAGACGTTATATGTTAAAGGACTTATGATCAGCTCTGAGGGTTATTTCATAATCTGGGGTTCTGAAAAAGGCCCTGTTCTTTCCTGGGGAATGACCTGCCTCTGCTTATGAAGAGCCTCTGCCCTTTTTCTAAAAGAATTACCCATCTCTATCGTGCAAGCAGTAACACAGAGAGGGTCAGAAGGCAGTAGCAAGAGCCTTTCATTGGGCCATAGTTCCCCTGTGGGCTCACTGTACCCACACTGCATCCAGCAACACACCAAGACTATAAGACACACTGGTCCAGCCGCTCCGCAGCACATGGGATCTTCCCTGGCCAGGGACCGAACCAGTGCCCCTTGCACTGCAAGGTGGTCTCTTCACCCACTGGACCACCAGGGAAGCCTGATGTAGACAATTTTTAAAGTCTTTATTGAATTTGTTAAAATATTGTTTCTGTTATACACTTTGATTTTTTGCTGTGATCTTACTCCCAACCAGGGATTAAACCTCCATTTCCTGCATTGGACAATGAAGTCTTAACCACTGGCAGGGGTCAGGCCATCACCCATGCCAGTCAACCCCAAGCCCAGAAGTTCATGGCCCCCACCAGAATGGTCTCTGCTCAGACATTCTGGCACTATCAGAGGCTGCATGCTGAGTCATAGGATGTGGCAAATCGTCCAGCAATTATCGTTCTGGCATTTCACAAAGTGAAACTCATAGGGTTGCTTCTGCTGGGCTTTGTGAGGGCCAAGACGACAACAGGGCAAGAGATGGCAGCAGACTATTTTTAAGTTTCTTCACCAAATCCCTTATGAAGTCAATCAGAAATTGCATGTTGGCATAGAGCAGAAGTTTTTTTTTTTTTTTTTTTTTAAATATCTGTGCTTCTGTGCTCAGTTGTGTCTGACTCTTTCAGACCCCATGGACTGTAGTCCCCCAGGCTTCTCTGTCCATGGAATTTTCTGGGCAAGAATACTGGAGTGGGTTGTCATTTCCTACTCCAGGGGACCTTCCCGACCCAGGGATCAAACCCATGTCTCCTACATCTCCTGCACTGGCAGGAAGATTCTTTACCACTGAGCCATCAAGGAAGCTTTTTTAAAAAATATAAGCTATTAAAAAAGGAGACGTTATATGTTAAAGGACTTATGATCAGCTCTGAGGGTTATTTCATAATCTGGGGTTCTGAAAAAGGCCCTGTTCTTTCCTGGGGAATGACCTGCCTCTGCTTATGAAGAGCCTCTGCCCTTTTTCTAAAAGAATTACCCGTCTCTATCGTGCAAGCAGTAACACAGAGAGGGTCAGAAGGCAGTAGCAAGAGCCTTTCATTGGGCCATAGTTCCCCTGTGGGCTCACTGTACCCACACTGCATCCAGCAACACACCAAGACTATAAGACACACTGGTCCAGCCGCTCCGCAGCACATGGGATCTTCCCTGGCCAGGGACCGAACCAGTGCCCCTTGCACTGCAAGGTGGACTCTTCACCCACTGGACCACCAGGGAAGCCTGATGTAGACAATTTTTAAAGTCTTTATTGAATTTGTTAAAATATTGTTTCTGTTATACACTTTGATTTTTTGCTGTGATCTTACTCCCAACCAGGGATTAAACCTCCATTTCCTGCATTGGACAATGAAGTCTTAACCACTGGCCCACCAGTGAGGGAGGTTCCTTCTGGTACTATATTTATATAACATAAAATGGAACCCTAAATTATTTTTAAAAAAGCTTTTCCTCCTATGGGGAGGTTGTTCTATGAAACACATAGCTGGTTTCTAGGTATAATATTTCCAAATATAATATTTCCATGTTATATATCACAGCATATAATATACATCAATATATAGAACTAAAACTTGTATATGCAATATTTTCATTTGTTATTTATAAACAACTGGTTGTTTATAAAGATTTACATTTTTATAGATTGGAATTCAAGACCTAGAATATTAACAGTAGCATTCACATTGTCCACACATTCTTTTTTTATGGTATAGCACATTGTTTATGTTTTTCTTCCCTGAAATGAACTATTTTCAGTTACATTTAAGTTAAAATTAGCCAAAGTCAGATTTCTGTCTGTATCTAGTGATATCTGATGAGGAAAGGCTGTGGCTATCACTGAAAATATGAAGAAAGGTATCTTTCAGCTGTCCAATAGTTTCTATGGACCAAGGACTTATTCCCCATTCCTCAAGAGAGTGAACTTTACTGAGCTACTTCACCTTACTAAATTTTAATTTTTATATTGGCACTATGTATAATATCCTGGTGAACTAATGAGCAAAACTTTTCATTGTTGTTTTTAAACTATAGAGGAAAAAAGAAAGAAGAAAAAACCTTAATTAATTATCTTAGTATGTTTTGAAAAGCTAAGAGGCATCCTCCCAGTTACCATGGATATAAGCATGAAGAGCCTCTGCCCTTTTTCTAAAAGAATTACCCGTCTCTATCGTGCAAGCAGTAACACAGAGAGGGTCAGAAGGCAGTAGCAAGAGCCTTTCATTGGGCCATAGTTCCCCTGTGGGCTCACTGTACCCACACTGCATCCAGCAACACACCAAGACTATAAGACACACTGGTCCAGCCGCTCCGCAGCACATGGGATCTTCCCTGGCCAGGGACCGAACCAGTGCCCCTTGCACTGCAAGGTGGACTCTTCACCCACTGGACCACCAGGGAAGCCTGATGTAGACAATTTTTAAAGTCTTTATTGAATTTGTTAAAATATTGTTTCTGTTATACACTTTGATTTTTTGCTGTGATCTTACTCCCAACCAGGGATTAAACCTCCATTTCCTGCATTGGACAATGAAGTCTTAACCACTGGCCCACCAGTGAGGGAGGTTCCTTCTGGTACTATATTTATATAACATAAAATGGAACCCTAAATTATTTTTAAAAAAGCTTTTCCTCCTATGGGGAGGTTGTTCTATGAAACACATAGCTGGTTTCTAGGTATAATATTTCCAAATATAATATTTCCATGTTATATATCACAGCATATAATATACATCAATATATAGAACTAAAACTTGTATATGCAATATTTTCATTTGTTATTTATAAACAACTGGTTGCTTATAAAGATTTACATTTTTATAGATTGGAATTCAAGACCTAGAATATTAACAGTAGCATTCACATTGTCCACACATTCTTTTTTTATGGTATAGCACATTGTTTATGTTTTTCTTCCCTGAAATGAACTATTTTCAGTTACATTTAAGTTAAAATTAGCCAAAGTCAGATTTCTGTCTGTATCTAGTGATATCTGATGAGGAAAGGCTGTGGCTATCACTGAAAATATGAAGAAAGGTATCTTTCAGCTGTCCAATAGTTTCTATGGACCAAGGACTTATTCCCCATTCCTCAAGAGAGTGAACTTTACTGAGCTACTTCACCTTACTAAATTTTAATTTTTATATTGGCACTATGTATAATATCCTGGTGAACTAATGAGCAAAACTTTTCATTGTTGTTTTTAAACTATAGAGGAAAAAAGAAAGAAGAAAAAACCTTAATTAATTATCTTAGTATGTTTTGAAAAGCTAAGAGGCATCCTCCCAGTTACCATGGATATAAGTGTCCTATTTATAATAACAGTCTCTTCAAAGAAACTGAAACTCATTAAAATCACCAATTACAAAGTAGCACTTCTATTGCAATGTCCCATTAAATTTATAAAATTATGCATCCTCAATATTTCACTTTCAATAGTGTCTTTAGTAGCAGTTTTTCCCTACAATATGTTTTTCAAATGTCATTTTAAAATGATTAAGATTTTAATGTATTTTTAAACAAAATATAGATTCTGCTCATTGCAGTTCTTTTGGATAAAACAATTATCTATCAGTTCAAAATATGTTTGCATTTTTACACATATTGTGATCATGGAAAATAAGTTAATAATCTGTCAGTAAAAAGTCAACTGTAGCTAACATCTTTTTGAGTGGGCACTAAGGTGACTTCTATGTATTAACTAGTTTGTATTTTAGAATGAAAATTTATTTGGCTCTTTTAATAGAGGCTGAAATAAGTAAACCACATTTTGACTCTATAGAAAAGTGGACTCTATTGTTTAAATATCCTACCCAGAAAAAGAAGAATGAAAGGAATTCCCGAGATGTTTTTCACTAGTTTAGTATGTTTCTAGCTCACCTGAAAATCCATTTTATTAGGTTAAAAAGAGCAGACTACATATATATATATAAGTCTCTCTCTCTCTCTCTCTCTATATATATATATATATATCTATATATACAGATTTTTTTGATGTGGACCATTTAAAAAAGTCCTTATTGAACTTGTTACAATGTTATCCCATTTTATGCTTTGGTTTTGGGGTTAGGAGGCATGTGCGATCTTAATTCTCTGACCAGGGATCCAACCCATCTCTCTCTATATATATATATCTATATATACAGATTTTTTTGATGTGGACCATTTAAAAAAGTCCTTATTGAACTTGTTACAATGTTATCCCATTTTATGCTTTGGTTTTGGGGTTAGGAGGCATGTGCGATCTTAATTCTCTGACCAGGGATCCAACCCACTGGAAGGTGAAGTCTTAACTATTGGACCTCCAGGGAAATCCCTATATTTGTTGCCTTTTCTTTAGCCTCTTACTCTGCAACCAGACCTGGAGAAGAGAATAGGAAAATGGTAAAGAGGACCACAGTGGATTTGGCAGTCCAAAAGTTATGCTGGGCTCTAAGAGGACCACAGTAGAAGAAAATGCTAGCCTATTAATTATCTTAGTATGTTTTGAAAAGCTAAGAGGCATCCTCCCAGTTACCATGGATATAAGTGTCCTATTTATAATAACAGTCTCTTCAAAGAAACTGAAACTCATTAAAATCACCAATTACAAAGTAGCACTTCTATTGCAATGTCCCATTAAATTTATAAAATTATGCATCCTCAATATTTCACTTTCAATAGTGTCTTTAGTAGCAGTTTTTCCCTACAATATGTTTTTCAAATGTCATTTTAAAATGATTAAGATTTTAATGTATTTTTAAACAAAATATAGATTCTGCTCATTGCAGTTCTTTTGGATAAAACAATTATCTATCAGTTCAAAATATGTTTGCATTTTTACACATATTGTGATCATGGAAAATAGGTTAATAATCTGTCAGTAAAAAGTCAACTGTAGCTAACATCTTTTTGAGTGGGCACTAAGGTGACTTCTATGTATTAACTAGTTTGTATTTTAGAATGAAAATTTATTTGGCTCTTTTAATAGAGGCTGAAATAAGTAAACCACATTTTGACTCTATAGAAAAGTGGACTCTATTGTTTAAATATCCTACCCAGAAAAAGAAGAATGAAAGGAATTCCCGAGATGTTTTTCACTAGTTTAGTATGTTTCTAGCTCACCTGAAAATCCATTTTATTAGGTTAAAAAGAGAAGACTACATATATATATATAAGTCTCTCTCTCTCTCTCTATATATATATATATATCTATATATACAGATTTTTTTGATGTGGACCATTTAAAAAAGTCCTTATTGAACTTGTTACAATGTTATCCCATTTTATGCTTTGGTTTTGGGGTTAGGAGGCATGTGCAATCTTAATTCTCTGACCAGGGATCCAACCCATCTCTCTCTATATATATATATCTATATATACAGATTTTTTTGATGTGGACCATTTAAAAAAGTCCTTATTGAACTTGTTACAATGTTATCCCATTTTATGCTTTGGTTTTGGGGTTAGGAGGCATGTGCGATCTTAATTCTCTGACCAGGGATCCAACCCACTGGAAGGTGAAGTCTTAACTATTGGACCTCCAGGGAAATCCCTATATTTGTTGCCTTTTCTTTAGCCTCTTACTCTGCAACCAGACCTGGAGAAGAGAATAGGAAAATGGTAAAGAGGACCACAGTGGATTTGGCAGTCCAAAAGTTATGCTGGGCTCTAAGGCAAAAAAGAAAATGTAAGCTTAGGTCACCTTAGGTCTAAGAAATTTCCCATGACTTAAAAATAACAGGAATAGTCACAAATTATACTGTGCTTATTTTTTGACCTTTGAAAATACAACTGTGGATACCAATAACCTCCTGAAAGAAATATCTTACTTAGATGGCCATTCTAACATCTTCATGGAATCAATGCACACTGACTAAATTTACATACATTGGTTTGCCTTAGTATTGAGCATAAGCAGTAATATCTGTAATACAGGCCCACATTTCTACACACTTTTTTGAAAGTATTTATCAAGCACCTGTGATATACCAGGCAGTATGCAAGGCACTGTAGATGAAAAGGTGAATAATAAACGACTTCTATCTTATGAAGTTCAAAGTAGAATTTGGGAGACAGATACACAGAGATTTAAATTACTGTGCTGAGTGTTTTCAACATATCTGAAGAAATGGCTATAGGCAGTTGGGTGAAAGAATGACTTCAAAACTATTAATGGTTCATGCTATGGTACCTCTGATTGAGTTAAGGTTTGTGATGACCAAGAAGGGTAGGTTGGGGGTGAAGAGGGAGGCTCAAGAGGGAGATGATGTATGTGTAATTATGGCCAATTTGCACTGCTGTATGGCAGCTTTGTGTTTTTTGTTTTTTTGAGACAAACTCAGGGAGATGGATGGAGGATGACTGAAAAAGATGTTGGAGCTAGAGCAGGCGTGCCTGTGGGAACCTAGGTTCAGTCTGAAGCAGGAGCAAAGTTGTAACTCCTGAGATCCTTGCAAAGAATGGGCCAGGGGACAGGATGATGGGGAGCAGTGCCAGGACCATGCTGTGGATCCACCTACCCACCTGGCAGGGCTACTTGGAGCCATCTACACACAGTTCTCAGAGGGGCTCTTCTGCATGTTTTATATCAAGACCTCATTAAATTAAGATAAATGAAATAGGAATAAAAAATACAGAGAATTATATAAACAACATTGCAAGAGTTCTTTGTGGGTAATGAATAGGTGAGTTCTCATTAGGGTTAGCTGCTGAATTTCTTTATGTTTAGGAAATATTTTAAAATACAAATAGATTTACATTGCTTACATGTTTAAAACAACTTCATTAACTAACAAGAGAATTTTGATACCTATGACTATTAAACACTGCATTCTCCTTACAGAATTGAAGCAGTTTTCCTGAATTCGGTGAAATGTTGACATGTGAGAATTTCTTACCTTAAAATGACTAAACATTTCATACATCTGCAGATAGGTGCAAAATTGCTATCAGCTCCCTTCTTCTGATACAAAATTAATGAGTGCTCAGTGAAGCCATAACAAAGAATTTTCCTCCAGGCATGTTATAGAAACATTTCTGGTACTGGTATGAATGCAAAATCTCTCCTGAAATCCAGTGATTTAAAATATGCACTGTTTTGAAGTTGATGAATGCCACATAGTAATTCTTTTGATGTTTCTCATATCTAAAATTCCTGTCCTACCTTATCAAGTCCTATCATACAATGAATGTTTTCCTAAGGGAGACTGGAAGAACAATTAATGATGAAATTGAGAGCATTTTCATTTCATCCAACTACTTAAGGATATGGAGCCCAATAAATTCTGAATATCACTAAAGTACTCAATCGATATAACTGTGTCTTCTTCATAAAGGATGATTCTGTGCAAAATGGATAACTTGAATTATCTCAGGAGTAAGGGAACTGCTTTCATAATGGTAATTTTTCTCTGTTATATAATAGTACTGGGGTCTGATTTTCACTCTCTGATTCATGGTACATTCATTTAGTCTCAATACAGAAAAAAGCAGTGTTAGAAAGTGAGGTATGAACCTAATAAGGTGCAGAGAGTCACAGGGTCATAAAACCAACAATCGTTGATACACTCCAAGTCAGTCCATTATGATCCTTATGATACAAACTTCATACTTTCATCTTTTCCCTCTTGCCTTTAACAGGCCCCATGAAAATATTCTATATTTGCAGATATTTTATAAGTATAAAAACCCAAAATAATAATCCAAAATATTAACAAACTGAGGACTCCCCATATCAAGAGTCCTATCTAAGAATTTTATTCTCACATTTATGGAATAACAATTATAAGTTTCAAATGCAAAATTTAACAAAATAAAAAGTGGACTCCTAAGAAAAGTGAGAAAAGAAGAAGAAGAAAAAAGAACAAAAGTGGACTCCTATAGGACAGTAAATCTCATAGGGAAAATCTGCAAATATCAGGAAAATTAAAGCAAATCTGTTTTACAGATAATGGAGAAAATTGTTTATATCAAATCTAATAAATTATATTTTATAACATGGAATCAACTATGTTTGTTTTATAATTCTTATTTTCCACTTATATTCCATGGTATTTGCAGCTAGTTGAAAAGAAATTAATTTTACGCAACTTCTAAGAATGTCAATTATTTTAGAAAAAGAAATAGATACTTTGATAAAATGCCACCATGACACATTTTAACCCTATTTAAAAATGCATGGGGAAAGGACAGCCTTGAACACTTGAAGTTTTGAGGTTATCTAAAAAAAATTATATTGCAGGCATTGGTTTGTGAAGAAAGTTCAATCACCTTTTCCTGTTCATCATTCTTTGTAACTGATGATATCACCATATAAACTGACTGTGGCACTGGGGCAAGATATAATTTCCTTGAAGTTCAGTTTTCTACTCTGCTAAATGAAAAAAGATCTATCTATCTATACCTATCTCGTCTGTCTACCTATCTGATACTTGAGTTGGTATATTGAAATGATTACAGCCACGGTGACCAGTGAGTTTTGTAACACTTTGTGTGAACCACAGAACTGCAAAATGGATAACTTGAATTATCTCAGGAGTAAGGGAACTGCTTTCATAATGGTAATTTTTCTGTTATATAATAGTACTGGGGTCTGATTTTCACTCTCTGATTCATGGTACATTCATTTAGTCTCAATACAGAAAAAAGCAGTGTTAGAAAGTGAGGTATGAACCTAATAAGGTGCAGAGAGTCACAGGGTCATAAAACCAACAATCGTTGATACACTCCAAGTCAGTCCATTATGATCCTTATGATACAAACTTCATACTTTCATCTTTTCCCTCTTGCCTTTAACAGGCCCCATGAAAATATTCTATATTTGCAGATATTTTATAAGTATAAAAACCCAAAATAATAATCCAAAATATTAACAAACTGAGGACTCCCCATATCAAGAGTCCTATCTAAGAATTTTATTCTCACATTTATGGAATAACAATTATAAGTTTCAAATGCAAAATTTAACAAAATAAAAAGTGGACTCCTAAGAAAAGTGAGAAAAGAAGAAGAAGAAAAAAGAACAAAAGTGGACTCCTATAGGACAGTAAATCTCATAGGGAAAATCTGCAAATATCAGGAAAATTAAAGCAAATCTGTTTTACAGATAATGGAGAAAATTGTTTATATCAAATCTAATAAATTATATTTTATAACATGGAATCAACTATGTTTGTTTTATAATTCTTATTTTCCACTTATATTCCATGGTATTTGCAGCTAGTTGAAAAGAAATTAATTTTATGCAACTTCTAAGAATGTCAATTATTTTAGAAAAAGAAATAGATACTTTGATAAAATGCCACCATGACACATTTTAACCCTATTTAAAAATGCATGGGGAAAGGACAGCCTTGAACACTTGAAGTTTTGAGGTTATCTAAACAAATTATATTGCAGGCATTGGTTTGTGAAGAAAGTTCAATCACCTTTTCCTGTTCATCATTCTTTGTAACTGATGATATCACCTTATAAACTGACTGTGGCACTGGGGCAAGATATAATTTCCTTGAAGTTCAGTTTTCTACTCTGCTAAATGAAAAAAGATCTATCTATCTATACCTATCTCGTCTGTCTACCTATCTGATACTTGAGTTGGTATATTGAAATGATTACAGCCACGGTGACCAGTGAGTTTTGTAACACTTTGTGTGAACCACAGAACTGCAAATATTTATAAGGATGATGTAGGGAGTTTGAGATTGAATGACTGTTACTCTGTTTTGTGCCTCCTGATTTATCAGAACATCCAGAGTATTTTTCTGAATTTCTCAGCCTAACAGCGATGTCGGTTCCACAACTATTCACAAATTGCAATGAGCCAGGAAAGACATAAATGCTAGCATCTCCCATTCTGAGATGTGTAAGATTATAGTAGTATCTTCTGAAAGAGTAACTTTTCACAAACTAACCTATTCAGAGTACTGGGTACTGAGGTTGGCAGAATGTGGAAAAGTCTGTTAGTAGAGTTATTTTGGGCTTCTCTGGTGGCTCAGATGCTAAAGAATCTGCCTGCAATGCAGGAGATTGGGGTTTGATCCCTAGGTCAGGAAGATCCCCCTAGAGAAAAGAATGGCTACTCAATCCAGTATTCTTGCCTGGAGAATTCCATGAACAGAGGAGACTGGTGGGTCTGCAGCTTACAGGGTCACACAAAGTCAGACACAACTGAGTGACTAACACTTTCAGTCAGATGGCTGAGAGCTTATGACCCATGAATAAGTGGTTTACTATAGCATAAGAAGTATTTGTCTTTACTCAGGGTTGAAAACACAGGAGACACAATCAATATGTCTCTCTTACTCTCTCCCCAGATCTACCAACCCATGCTTCCCCATTCCTCTTTCACACATTCTCTTTCTCTGTCTCTCTCTCCCAATATGGACTCAAATATACATACTGCAGAACCAACGTGATTATGAAGACTCACAAGTATCACATATTCCTGACAAATTATTTATCACTGTATTCAAAATATACTTTAGGTAGGTGCCAAGCCCTCATTCATTTGTTTAATGAAATAGTTACTGAGTACCTTCCATGTGCCAGGAATTTTTGTAAGGCAGTGATTCTCAGGCCCTGGTATGCACTATAATCATTTTGGGGGCATGGGATAGGCTGAAGAAAATAAACAGTGCCTGAGCCCCACACCAGTCTGTATTATTCAGTGCTGCCCAGATGTTTCTAACGTGCCTACAGGGCTGCTGAGAACCGCTTGACTAGAGGAGGAGCAGAAAGCTATGAACACATGGACAGGATCCCAACTGTCATGGAGAAAGAGTTCTCCAGGTAAGAGCTGGGCTCTAAGTGGAAAAATAATAGGTTTTAGATTGTGATAAAAGTCAGGATGAAACCAGAACTGCTTGTTGTACTAGGAGAAAGACAGGGATTGCGGATTGGGGCGGGACATTTTTTATCCAGTGGTTAGGGAGTTAAAAAAAAAAAAAAAGGTGACATCTCAACTGAGATCAGAAAGCTCTCCAGGCCATGAAAAGTGTTTGGGAATTTTAAAA
This sequence comes from Tragulus kanchil, assembly GCA_022376925.1. Classification (NCBI taxonomy): domain Eukaryota; kingdom Metazoa; phylum Chordata; class Mammalia; order Artiodactyla; family Tragulidae; genus Tragulus; species Tragulus kanchil. The sequence continues at coordinate 40,017,683 of JAIOJX010000025.1, forward strand.
CTTAATGAGAAGGCATAGGAGATTGTAGGCATGGGAATGGCGAGATCTGAGTTACGTTTTGGAAAATAGACTGGTAGTAGTGGGCAAGGAGAAGATGATTCTTTAATTGGTCCAGACTAGAAATAATGTGACTTGAGCGAGAGTAAAGAGAGAAAGGAATATTCTAAAGGCTGGGAAATTGCTGATAGATCAGGAAGCTGCATAATGAAGTTCATGGGTTATTCTTGCTATTTTCATATATGTTGAAAATTTCAGTCTAAATATGTGGGATAAATGAAGAATTTCTATACACTTTTGAAGGAGAAGATTTTGATCCAAGGATTTCATATGCTTTAAGCTTTATGAAGGGAAAAGACTTTCACAGGTATGTGAGGATTTTAAAAATTTTCAAAATCTTTTAGATGGACTTAAACAGAGAGAATAATTAAGACTATTGGAAAACAGAGACATTACTTTACCAACGAAGGTCAATATAGTCAAAACTATGGTCTTTCCACTAATCATGTATGGATGTGCAAGTTGGACCATAAAGAATTATGAATGCTGAAGAACTGATGCCTTTGAACTGTGGTGCTGGAGAAGACTCTTGAGAGTTCCTTGGACAGCAATGGGGTCAAACCAGTCAATCCCAAAGGATATTAACCCTGAATATCCATTGGGTTCTCTGGTGGCTCTGACAGTAAAGAATCCACCTACAATGCAGGAGACGTGTTAGGAAGATCCTCTGGAGAAGAGGACAGCAGCCCACTCCAATATTCTTGCTTGGAGAATTTCACCCATGGGGTCACAAAGAGTCAGACACAACTGAGCAACTATTCTTTTCCTTCTATACATTGGAAGGACTGATGTTAAACCTGAAGCTCCAATCCTTTGGCCACCTGATGTGAAGAGTCAACTCATTGGAAAAGACCCTGATCCTGGGAAAGATTGAAGACAAGAGGAGAAGGAAGTGACCAAGGATGGAATAGTTGCATGGCATCACTGACTCAATGGACATGATTTGTGCAATCTCTGGGAGACAGTGAAGGACAGGGAAACCTGGTATGCTGCAGTCCATGGGGTCACAAAGAATTGGTCACAACTGAGCAACTGAACCACAACAAAAATTAAGACCAAGTTTAAGGATGGGAATGTTGTGAATAATAGGTTTTTTCCTTATTCATCTTGGAGCCCAAACTCAAGGGTCGTATTGGATTACATTATATCAGAACATACGTGCAGCCTGATTTGATTCTGTCCTTAGAAGTGCTCCTTCTTTTATTGTTTTCTCTGTCTCAGGAAACATTTTTCTTATGCCATAACTTTTAGCCCATGATTTAGATGGGGCTTTTTTCTGCCTGGTTGGTGACTGATAAGATCTTTGAGAATTCTCTCTAAAACTTTCCTTTTCATTTTCTCTCTCCTTGCACATGGGTTTTTATGGAATGGCAACCCACTCCAGTATTCTTGCCTGGATAATCTTATAGACAGAGGAGCCTGGCAAGCTACAGTCTATGGGGTCACAAAGGGGACATGGGGTTGTGACTGAGTGACTTTGTATCCAGGCAGGACAGATCAGAACTACAACATAGTTATACTCAGTGGTACTCAGCACTCTGCAGCCAGTTGTTCTGCAGAACTGTGGTTCTACTAGAATTGACCTTATTTGAAGATATTTCTGGGTGTTGCCTCAGTCTGTCAGCTTAAGTCCACTGGATTCTTAATTTTAACTCACAAGAATTACATAATTCAGTGGTTACGTGTAGAAGACCTTTCAATGGGGTAAACAGATAAGGATATTAACCCTGAATATCCATTGGGTTCTCTGGTGGCTCTGACAGTAAAGAATCCACCTACAATGCAGGAGACGTGTCAGGAAGATCCTCTGGAGAAGAGGACAGCAGCCCACTCCAATATTCTTGCTTGGAGAATTTCACCCATGGGGTCACAAAGAGTCAGACACAACTGAGCAACTATTCTTTTCCTTCTATACATTGGAAGGACTGATGTTAAACCTGAAGCTCCAATCCTTTGGCCACCTGATGTGAAGAGTCAACTCATTGGAAAAGACCCTGATCCTGGGAAAGATTGAAGACAAGAGGAGAAGGAAGTGACCAAGGATGGAATAGTTGCATGGCATCACTGACTCAATGGACATGATTTGTGCAATCTCTGGGAGACAGTGAAGGACAGGGAAACCTGGTATGCTGCAGTCCATGGGGTCACAAAGAATTGGTCACAACTGAGCAACTGAACCACAACAAAAATTAAGACCAAGTTTAAGGATGGGAATGTTGTGAATAATAGGTTTTTTCCTTATTCATCTTGGAGCCCAAACTCAAGGGTCGTATTGGATTACATTATATCAGAACATACGTGCAGCCTGATTTGATTCTGTCCTTAGAAGTGCTCCTTCTTTTATTGTTTTCTCTGTCTCAGGAAACATTTTTCTTATGCCATAACTTTTAGCCCATGATTTAGATGGGGCTTTTTTCTGCCTGGTTGGTGACTGATAAGATCTTTGAGAATTCTCTCTAAAACTTTCCTTTTCATTTTCTCTCTCCTTGCACATGGGTTTTTATGGAATGGCAACCCACTCCAGTATTCTTGCCTGGATAATCTTATAGACAGAGGAGCCTGGCAAGCTACAGTCTATGGGGTCACAAAGGGGACATGGGGTTGTGACTGAGTGACTTTGTATCCAGGCAGGACAGATCAGAACTACAACATAGTTATACTCAGTGGTACTCAGCACTCTGCAGCCAGTTGTTCTGCAGAACTGTGGTTCTACTAGAATTGACCTTATTTGAAGATATTTCTGGGTGTTGCCTCAGTCTGTCAGCTTAAGTCCACTGGATTCTAATTCAACTGTTTTCTAATGTGACTCACAAGAAACATAATTCACTATTCCCTACAGTGGATAGTTTCAATGGATGTGTCATTATTTGGTACACAAAACTTGCTAGACTCAAAGTCCATAATCTAATAGTTATGGTTTTACAATGGAGTCATCCTGACTCTGCTCTGCAGGAGAGAGATGCACTTTACTGCTCCCTTTATGGTGAATCACCCTTTAGGCTAGACTCTTCAAAGCTACGTGTCTATATATGTTCAGATGCTTCATGCTAGAAAAGAAGTCCCTGTTTAATTTTTAACTTTGTTTCTCATTAAAGGCACTTTAAATGTGTACAGAAACAGAGACCTGAAGATTGTGAGAGTGTATGAATAGGAACATGGGCTTGTGGAATGAGTGAGAGTCATTTCTTACATATACTCAAGCCTAGGAAAAGCAATGATGGGTTCTGTTATCTTCTAGGACTTCTTTGTTGGCTAAACTATTTACACAGTTGGATACTCTGATAGGAGCATTACTCATTTTTTCCATTTAACATTAGCAGAGGAGCATAGAGAAACAGATTGGCCATTTTCTTTATGGAGAATAGTGAGTGATGATCTTTTGCATCTTTTAGACTCATGTTGAATGACCCAGATCACTCAATCATTCAGTCAAGAAAGATGACTAAACCTTTCCAAGCTAACGGTTTTTCCATCATTTTTTTTCATTATAATTTTTCATTCAGACATGAATATTCTTGAGCTCACTGTGATAAAAATCAACACATACAGATGAGGTTAATTTTATTAACCTATTCAGTAAGTGAAATGTCTTGTAATTCATTGTGAAATTAATGAAATACACACATATATAGATAGAGATTATTTTGACAAGGTGGAAACTCCAAGTACTTATAGGACTTTTAGTTGCATTTTCTAAACTTTTCATAATGAGCATGTATCATTTTTATAACAAGAAAAGCTGATTTTGAAGTCCATACATGTATGTCTAACTTTTATATTTCTCTGTCATCACAATTATGTATTTAGAAAAGCAGAATGTTGAAGATATTTCTGGGTGTTGCCTCAGTCTGTCAGTTTCACTGGATTCTAATTCAACTGTTTTCTAATGTGACTAAAAAATAATTCACTATTCCCTACAGTGGATAGTTTCAATGGATGTGTCATTATTTGGTACACAAAACTTGCTAGACTCAAAGTCCATAATCTAATAGTTATGGTTTTACAATGGAGTCATCCTGACTCTGCTCTGCAGGAGAGAGATGCACTTTACTGCTCCCTTTATGGTGAATCACCCTTTAGGCTAGACTCTTCAAAGCTACGTGTCTATATATGTTCAGATGCTTCATGCTAGAAAAGAAGTCCCTGTTTAATTTTTAACTTTGTTTCTCATTAAAGGCACTTTAAATGTGTACAGAAACAGAGACCTGAAGATTGTGAGAGTGTATGAATAGGAACATGGGCTTGTGGAATGAGTGAGAGTCATTTCTTACATATACTCAAGCCTAGGAAAAGCAATGATGGGTTCTGTTATCTTCTAGGACTTCTTTGTTGGCTAAACTATTTACACAGTTGGATACTCTGACAGGAGCATTACTCATTTTTTCCATTTAACATTAGCAGAGGAGCATAGAGAAACAGATTGGCCATTTTCTTTATGGAGAATAGTGAGTGATGATCTTTTGCATCTTTTAGACTCATGTTGAATGACCCAGATCACTCAATCATTCAGTCAAGAAAGATGACTAAACCTTTCCAAGCTAACGGTTTTTCCATCATTTTTTTTCATTATAATTTTTCATTCAGACATGAATATTCTTGAGCTCACTGTGATAAAAATCAACACATACAGATGAGGTTAATTTTATTAACCTATTCAGTAAGTGAAATGTCTTGTAATTCATTGTGAAATTAATGAAATACACACATATATAGATAGAGATTATTTTGACAAGGTGGAAACTCCAAGTACTTATAGGACTTTTAGTTGCATTTTCTAAACTTTTCATAATGAGCATGTATCATTTTTATAACAAGAAAAGCTGATTTTGAAGTCCATACATGTATGTCTAACTTTTATATTTCTCTGTCATCACAATTATGTATTTTAGAAAGCAGAATGTTAGAAAATACACCAATAAGTTAACAGTAGCTATCCCTTGGTGGCCTGTTTCATAAGTGATCATAACCATTCTATAAACATTTGTAGAGTAAATGAATATGTTTTCTTCTTTAACCTTTTTAAATGCAAGTAGTTTTTGGTAATAAGCAAGTGTAGCATTGTTTTTTAAGAAAAGCTAATTCTGCATTCCCTCTTCCCCACCAAAATTACCGAGTATCACCTAAATTTGCCAATAAAACATTACATTTTCAATATTCAACAATTACCATCCAAACACTTGTGTATAAATGTTGGCTTTGCATTTGAACTATTGTTTTAAGCTTTTGTTCTGATTTACTTCTTTTACAGATTACATGCTGGAAAGCCTACATTTCTTTACATATTTTGAAAACAAGTGCTGGATGGTCAGAGCCCTGTGGTTTCATGTCACAACTCTACCAGTTTCTAGCTCTGTATTTCAGATAGATTGCTTCTCCATGATTCAGTGCTCCTATGGTGCATAGTTCATTGGATTTCTAGGAGGACTAAATAAGATTAAATAAATCATTTTGTACAATCCTATGCATAAAGAAAGCATTCAGTGCATGGTGAAGTGTAATTATTTTTCTTTTTGTTTCCAAATAGTATAGTATCTGGAGAACGTTCTAGTTCATTAAATAGATGTTGATTTGCTTTGACTTTAAAGAATTGTGATTAACTTCAAACTTAAAGCCAGAAACCCAAGTGATAATGCCAGGCTATTCTTAAATAGTAAGCATATATTGAAAGCACACTTGCTGTGTCCTACAGTGTGAAAGAATTGTTTTACTACTTGTGGACACAGGTTGTTCATTATGTAAGCACTTTTTTTAAAAACAAAGAAATAGTTCTCTTGACTTCCACTATACCTATCACAGTGTGTAGTGGTGTAGTGATGCTTCTGCAAATAACGAGGCATCAGTATTTATTATGAAATTCATCTCCGACTCATCTCTTCTATATTTTTCCTTCTTCTATCTTTAAATTTTACTCTTAAGATCTCAAATGAGAGCCCATGAGACAGTCCGATGAAGGTTAACAGGCATCATCGTGAAAAGCACAAATGTTGGATGGTGATCGTCAATCTTTAAGCTGAAAGGTCCCAGGAGTCCACCTGTTGACTCTCAGGAGTCACTTCTATTGACAAGAAAGAAATCTACTCAATATTAATCCTGCTCTATGAGCCTTCTATGTTTCTATTGAGAGGCACTGGTATAGGTTTCTGGTACATAGAACTACAGCATGAACTTCAGGATATTTATTGAATGAATGGATACATAAATAGATAAAGTTTTGAATGTTTCTTTTAAATAAGGTGAGTTGGAATAGTTCATAGATATCATAGTTAGATAACTTACTATGAAAAAAAACAGCAGAGCATGACACCATAAAATGGACAGTATAGAACTGTGATGTGAATGTTTAGAAACCTATGTGTGGTGGTCATGGCCACTGATTCCTTCCTATTCATAGATAAAGGAATTATAGTTACAGACCTCTATTATTTGTAACATGACACAGTGGTTAATTTTTAAATTAAGTTATATATTTTGTACAAGTAGCTATAAATGTATTATTAGATAACTCCAGTTTCCATGTGTTTATATACCCAGTATAACCTGGGAGTCTCTAAATTTTTTACTTTATCACTCACTATTTTCCCACAACATTCAAAGAATTAAAAGATAAATATTCTTGCTCATTGGTTGATTTTAAGTCTAAAATAATCTATATTTATATAGAAATATCTATGCTCAAAATTGTGATGGATTTGAGGAGGAAAGACAACTGTAGATTTAGTAGTACACGATTTATATCCTTGTTCAAACTGATGTTGACTTTAAAGGCATTTAAAATGTGCTATGCCCTCAGAGGGTAATCTTGTTTAACAGGTTAATTTAGACTAATATTATATAATCGAAATAAAATTCGGGCAAACTATATTTGAACCAAGATTAACATAATGACATGCCTTTAATAGAAAGTCTTATCAGCTCCCTCCAATTATCAAATGTTCTAATTTAACTTGACAGTCAAACAATACAGAGGACAATTAGAAAATTTCCAAAGTATTGTGAAAACATTTTTACCTCATTATATTGTAATCTTGGGGAAAAAGTCATCATTGTCCCCTAAGGATATGAAATGATTTTCAGTTTAAATAAAATTTACATCTAATAAGGATCAGTTTTTGTTTTATGTGAAGTTTCATGATAAAATACTATTTTCTACACTTTAATATGTGTGGTTGGAAAAGGAGAGGAATTGAGCTTAAAGTAGTCATGCAGAGAAACATATGAGGGGCCAAAAAGGCATGGTCAGAGCTTTCCAAAGAGGTTGGCATCCAACCTGTCTACAGGCAATAAGAGCTCTTGCAGAGTCAGACTGCCTCAGCTCCAGGCCTCTCCTCGCCTCCATTCCCAAGACAGACCACAAGGGGTAATGCGTATACTTTCAGTTTTTGCTTCAGAAACTATTCAAAGGACAAAAGTAGCAGCCAGTTGTAAAGCCTAAGGAAAAACAAAGAGGCCAAAAAAGAAAAAAAAAGATCAGTACAAAGGCAGATAAAGTGGCAATTACTGGGCTGGCCAAAACTGTTCCTTGGGGTTTTTCCATAAGATGTTACTTTGTCCAGTAGGCTTCCCTGGTAGTCCAGAGGGTAGAGCCTGCCTTGCAGTGCAAGGGGCTCCGGTTCGATCCCTGACTCGGGAAGACGTCAAGTGCCATGGAGCAGCTGGACCAGTGTGTCCAATTACAAGCTAGAGCTAGGATTCCATATGTCCAGAGCCGGTGCTCTGCAAAGAGAGAGGCCACTGTAATGGGAGGTCCACACAGGCCAAAGAATAAAGACAGATGAAAATAAATAAATAAATAGCCAATAAAAGAGGCCAAAAAAAAAAAAAAAAAGCCAGGATGGTTTGGGAAGTATGGGTATGTGTGGTGGGGGCAGGGTGATGGGTCTGATGTGACCCTGAGCTTGAACCATTATCACCATCAAGTAACAGTGAAGGTCATGACTTGGAAGGAGCAAAGCTATTTAGCCTCCATGCCCTCAGCTCCTCAATTCAAATGATACTTTTCCAATGACTCCTAAGTGACTCAGCATAACAAGGAAAAGGGGACTGTGCAACATGTCATGTGGTGTTCCTTCCAGAGCTTAAATATTCTAGTTACAACTAGTTTAATAAATTACTGTTAAAAAATAGGCCAAGGCAATAAAAAATAGTTATATTCAAGAAACTGAATTCTTAGTAATATTTTCCTATTTTTATAATGTTAGATTTTCTAAAAATCTTTATATTTAATTTATACACAAAGACAGCACTGTATAGTTCACTGTAGTTGATCATTATATAATGAAGCAGTGCATACTCCTCAGTAACCTGCTGCCTGCTAAGCCACTTCAGTCCTGTCTGACTCTGTGTAGCCCTATGGACAATAACCCACAAGGCTCCGCTGTGCATGGGATGAGCAGGGCATCTAGCTTTCCAAAGAGGTTGGCATCCAACCTGTCTACAGGCAATAAGAGCTCTTGCAGAGTCAGACTGCCTCAGCTCCAGGCCTCTCCTCGCCTCCATTCCCAAGACAGACCACAGGGGTAATGCGTATACTTTCAGTTTTTGCTTCAGAAACTATTCAAAGGACAAAAGTAGCAGCCAGTTGTAAAGCCTAAGGAAAACAAAGAGGCCAAAAAAGAAAAAAAAAGATCAGTACAAAGCCAGATAAAGTGGCAATTACTGGGCTGGCCAAAACTGTTCCTTGGGGTTTTTCCATAAGATGTTACTTTGTCCAGTAGGCTTCCCTGGTAGTCCAGAGGGTAGAGCCTGCCTTGCAGTGCAAGGGGCTCCGGTTCGATCCCTGACTCGGGAAGACTTCAAGTGCCATGGAGCAGCTGGACCAGTGTGTCCAATTACAAGCTAGAGCTAGGATTTCATATGTCCAGAGCCGGTGCTCTGCAAAGAGAGAGGCCACTGTAATGGGAGGTCCACACAGGCCAAAGAATAAAGATAGATGAAAATAAATAAATAAATAGCCAATAAAAGAGGCCAAAAAAAAAAAAAAAGCCAGGATGGTTTGGGAAGTATGGGTATGTGTGGTGGGGGCAGGGTGATGGGTCTGATGTGACCCTGAGCTTGAACCATTATCACCATCAAGTAACAGTGAAGGTCATGACTTGGATGGAGCAAAGCTATTTAGCCTCCATGCCCTCAGCTCCTCAATTCAAATGATACTTTTCCAATGACTCCTAAGTGACTCAGCATAACAAGGAAAAGGGGACTGTGCAACATGTCATGTGGTGTTCCTTCCAGAGCTTAAATATTCTAGTTACAACTAGTTTAATAAATTACTGTTAAAAAATAGGCCAAGGCAATAAAAAATAGTTATATTCAAGAAACTGAATTCTTAGTAATATTTTCCTATTTTTATAATGTTAGATTTTCTAAAAATCTTTATATTTAATTTATACACAAAGACAGCACTGTATAGTTCACTGTAGTTGATCATTATATAATGAAGCAGTGCATACTCCTCAGTAACCTGCTGCCTGCTAAGCCACTTCAGTCCTGTCTGACTCTGTGTAGCCCTATGGACAATAACCCACAAGGCTCCGCTGTGCATGGGATTCTTCAGACAAGAACACTGGAGTGGGTTGCCATGTCCTCCTCCAGGGGATCTTTCCAAGTCAGGATGGAGCCTGCACCTCTTATGTCTACCTGCATTGGCAGGTAGGTACTTTACTATTAAAGTACCACCTGGGAAGCCCCACTCCTTAGTAAGCAAGGACACTATTTTATTTTGCAGTTATACATACATATATACTCTTTTTTCCAGATCATTTTCCTCTATAGGTTATTACAAAATATTGAGCATGGTTCCCTGTGCTATATAGTAGGTCTATGTTATTTATCTGTTTTATATATAGTGGTACATATGTTAACCCCAACTCCTAATTTATTCCGTTGCCCCTTTTCCCTTTGGTAACTATAAACATGTTTTCTATGTCCAAGCACCCTACTCTGGTTTTATAAATAAGCTCGTTTTTATCCTTTTTTTTAGGCTCCACACATAAATGATATCACATGATATCTGCCTTGGTCTTCGACAAGTACACTGTTTTTAATTATTACTATTTTAGAAAGGTTGGTTATACATATTGTGAATGTGAGCATGAGATAACTTCAGAGGCATCCTGACAATTCTCCAAACATGTCTGAAGTGTCTGCACCTCAAACACCCAGGGGTTCTCTGGCCCTTTCCTTGACAAGCCCCTTCTACACCTCTTCTCAAGACTGCTTGGCACAGCAACTGAGAACTCAGTATGTGTGTGTTTTACATCACCACCACTTCATGCCTTCTACTGTTAGTTAATTCATGTATAAAAAAAGCATCATTTCCAATGACTCCTAAGTGACTCAGCATAACAAGGAAAAGGGGACTGTGCAACATGTCATGTGGTGTTCCTTCCAGAGCTTAAATATTCTAGTTACAACTAGTTTAATAAATTACTGTTAAAAAATAGGCCAAGGCAATAAAAAATAGTTATATTCAAGAAACTGAATTCTTAGTAATATTTTCCTATTTTTATAATGTTAGATTTTCTAAAAATCTTTATATTTAATTTATACACAAAGACAGCACTGTATAGTTCACTGTAGTTGATCATTATATAATGAAGCAGTGCATACTCCTCAGTAACCTGCTGCCTGCTAAGCCACTTCAGTCCTGTCTGACTCTGTGTAGCCCTATGGACAACAACCCACAAGGCTCCGCTGTGCATGGGATTCTTCAGACAAGAACACTGGAGTGGGTTGCCATGTCCTCCTCCAGGGGATCTTTCCAAGTCAGGGATGGAGCCTGCACCTCTTATGTCTACCTGCATTGGCAGGTAGGTACTTTACTATTAAAGTACCACCTGGGAAGCCCCACTCCTTAGTAAGCAAGGACACTATTTTATTTTGCAGTTATACATACATATATACTCTTTTTTCCAGATCATTTTCCTCTATAGGTTATTACAAAATATTGAGCATGGTTCCCTGTGCTATATAGTAGGTCTATGTTATTTATCTGTTTTATATATAGTGGTACATATGTTAACCCCAACTCCTAATTTATTCCGTTGCCCCTTTTCCCTTTGGTAACTATAAACATGTTTTCTATGTCCAAGCACCCTACTCTGGTTTTATAAATAAGCTCGTTTTTATCCTTTTTTTTAGGCTCCACACATAAATGATATCACATGATATCTGCCTTGGTCTTCGACAAGTATACTGTTTTTAATTATTACTATTTTAGAAAGGTTGGTTATACATATTGTGAATGTGAGCATGAGATAACTTCAGAGGCATCCTGACAATTCTCCAAACATGTCTGAAGTGTCTGCACCTCAAACACCCAGGGGTTCTCTGGCTCCTTTCCCTTGACAAGCCCCTTCTACACCTCTTCTCAAGACTGCTTGGCACAGCAACTGAGAACTCAGTATGTGTGTGTTTTACATCACCACCACTTCATGCCTTCTACTGTAGTTAATCATGTATATGCATCATTTCCCTAGCCTAAGTCATAAACACACAAGAGGAAAGATAGTCTATTTACTTTTGAAACTTCCTCACATTCGTCACGGAGTACTGAACACAAAGCACTCACTACAGATTTGTGGAAGGACTGAGTATGCTCTTATTGTCTTGGATTTCTGCCTTCATAATGCTTAAATTATAATTTATTAAATTAAAAATGTTAAATATTAAAGAGTGGTGTCATGCTATATGTCACAGTAATCTTTGAAGGAATCCAGGGAGAGTAAGCAAAAGGAATATGAATATGCAAAGGATGCAAAAAAGACCTAACTACTCTAGTAATACTTCACACATACTTCTATAAAACAAATAGTTACACATAAATGCTTACTATGTGCTAAAAACTTTAGTGTGGAAATAAGGAATATGTGCTCAACAGCTAACAGCACTACCAGAGAAAAAAATATGAAGATTCCTGAAAAAGTTAAACATTGACATCTAGAAATTCCACATATGGGTATTTATCTGAGAGAAACAAAAACACTTGAAAAAATTTCAAATGGCTACATTATTCTTCTCAAGAAAGAAGATACTCTATAGGAAAATCACAACATCGAATTAGCCATAGTACATTTAAACTTATTCAAATAATAATAGACTATTTCCTATACTCAAGCAGATATAAGCTATGCAAAATATATAGTGTCTTTCAAATTAGGACTTATTTTGGTTTTTCATTATATAATAATTAGTCTTCAAAAACACCTAAAAGAATAAGTTCAACACTCAACTGAGTTTTGACAAGAGTAATAAATGTCCATATTCTAAATAAGTTAAATCAGGACAAGTCAGGATAGAAAATTTAAGAAGACAAAAATATTACATATGTCAAACAGCTACAAGAAAATATGCCAAAGAAGGAGATAAAAATGATGGGTAGAAAACAAGTAAATGTGAGCATGAGATAACTTCAGAGGCATCCTGACAATTCTCCAAACATGTCTGAAGTGTCTGCACCTCAAACACCCAGGGTTCTCTGGCCCTTTCCCTTGACAAGCCCCTTCTACACCTCTTCTCAAGACTGCTTGGCACAGCAACTGAGAACTCAGTATGTGTGTGTTTTACATCACCACCACTTCATGCCTTCTACTGTAGTTAATCATGTATATGCATCATTTCCCTAGCCTAAGTCATAAACACACAAGAGGAAAGATAGTCTATTTACTTTTGAAACTTCCTCACATTCGTCACGGAGTACTGAACACAAAGCACTCACTACAGATTTGTGGAAGGACTGAGTATGCTCTTATTGTCTTGGATTTCTGCCTTCATAATGCTTAAATTATAATTTATTAAATTAAAAATGTTAAATATTAAAGAGTGGTGTCATGCTATATGACATCCATATCACAGTAATCTTTGAAGGAATCCAGGGAGAGTAAGCAAAAGGAATATGAATATGCAAAGGATGCAAAAAAGACCTAACTACTCTAGTAATACTTCACACATACTTCTATAAAACAAATAGTTACACATAAATGCTTACTATGTGCTAAAAACTTTAGTGTGGAAATAAGGAATATGTGCTCAACAGCTAACAGCACTACCAGAGAAAAAAATATGAAGATTCCTGAAAAAGTTAAACATTGACATCTAGAAATTCCACATATGGGTATTTATCTGAGAGAAACAAAAACACTTGAAAAAATTTCAAATGGCTACATTATTCTTCTCAAGAAAGAAGATACTCTATAGGAAAATCACAACATCGAATTAGCCATAGTACATTTAAACTTATTCAAATAATAATAGACTATTTCCTATACTCAAGCAGATATAAGCTATGCAAAATATATAGTGTCTTTCAAATTAGGACTTATTTTGGTTTTTCATTATATAATAATTAGTCTTCAAAAACACCTAAAAGAATAAGTTCAACACTCAACTGAGTTTTGACAAGAGTAATAAATGTCCATATTCTAAATAAGTTAAATCAGGACAAGTCAGGATAGAAAATTTAAGAAGACAAAAATATTACATATGTCAAACAGCTACAAGAAAATATGCCAAAGAAGGAGATAAAAATGATGGGTAGAAAACCAAGTAAATGCTGAGGTGTATATTTTTAAAGTCTAAACAAGTGCAAAGACACAAGCAGGAAATACAGTAGCTTGGATTATATTCACAATAAAGCAGATTTACTGGATTATTATATCTTAGTCTGAGTTCAGTCACTTAAATGAGAAAATGTGGGAGATGTTTAGAGAGAGGTGCCAAAAGACATTAAGGATTAGGAGGGCTTCTGAGGAATAATAATAATTTTAAAAGGAATATCTTTTGTAAAAAAAAGTCTTAATCATCCAGGTATAGACTCTATTTTGTGGAGAGTGAAATAGTTACAACTGCAATAAGGAATGTAAGAAAAGAAAGTCTTTTGTTGCAAAGTCGAAAATTCTGAGAGAGATCGTCAAAATACAGACTTAACTGTCATGGACAGTTGAGCAATTGCCACAGTCTTTAAAGTTAGGACAGAGTCTCATTTGGCTAATGTACATCAGATCTTGCCTGAAGGCAGTGGAATAAACTGAAGGACATAAAAAAGATACCTTGTCCTCATAATAGGATAACATAATAGTGATTAGGCCATGAAATCAGGTTCCAATATTAACTATAAAACTGAAATAGCCATGTTATCAAGGTAAGTAGAATTTTCTATATGAAGGGCTCAAAACGATGTGTGAAAAAGTAGTGGAACTAGAGGTCTTTGCTCATCACTTGGAATCTGAACTAATTAGAAACCTTACATTAATGCAACAATATGATTTCAGTTAAGAATGGACCATTGGCTTGACAAAGTAGTCATTCATTTGTATTCCCTAAATTATTTCCTTGAAAGACAACAGCTAATCTACCCCTTTCAAGGTATTTCCATAAGAATTCCTCAAGTCCATTAATGTAATCTACAGCTTTCAGGCTGGAAAGTCACCAAAGTCACCGAAATTAGGACTTATTTTGGTTTTTCATTATATAATAATTAGTCTTCAAAAACACCTAAAAGAATAAGTTCAACACTCAACTGAGTTTTGACAAGAGTAATAAATGTCCATATTCTAAATAAGTTAAATCAGGACAAGTCAGGATAGAAAATTTAAGAAGACAAAAATATTACATATGTCAAACAGCTACAAGAAAATATGCCAAAAAAGGAGATAAAAATGATGGGTAGAAAACCAAGTAAATGCTGAGGTGTATATTTTTAAAGTCTAAACAAGTGCAAAGACACAAGCAGGAAATACAGTAGCTTGGATTATATTCACAATAAAGCAGATTTACTGGATTATTATATCTTAGTCTGAGTTCAGTCACTTAAATGAGAAAATGTGGGAGATGTTTAGAGAGAGGTGCCAAAAGACATTAAGGATTAGGAGGGCTTCTGAGGAATAATAATAATTTTAAAAGGAATATCTTTTGTAAAAAAAAGTCTTAATCATCCAGGTATAGACTCTATTTTGTGGAGAGTGAAATAGTTACAACTGCAATAAGGAATGTAAGAAAAGAAAGTCTTTTGTTGCAAAGTCGAAAATTCTGAGAGAGATCATCAAAATACAGACTTAACTGTCATGGACAGTTGAGCAATTGCCACAGTCTTTAAAGTTAGGACAGAGTCTCATTTGGCTAATGTACATCAGATCTTGCCTGAAGGCAGTGGAATAAACTGAAGGACATAAAAAAGATACCTTGTCCTCATAATAGGATAACATAATAGTGATTAGGCCATGAAATCAGGTTCCAATATTAACTATAAAACTGAAATAGCCATGTTATGAAGGTAAGTAGAATTTTCTATATGAAGGGCTCAAAACGATGTGTGAAAAAGTAGTGGAACTAGAGGTCTTTGCTCATCACTTGGAATCTGAACTAATTAGAAACCTTACATTAATGTAACAATATGATTTCAGTTAAGAATGGACCATTGGCTTGACAAAGTAGTCATTCATTTGTATTCCCTAAATTATTTCCTTGAAAGACAACAGCTAATCTACCCCTTTCAAGGTATTTCCATAAGAATTTCTCAAGTCCATTAATGTAATCTACAGCTTTCAGGCTGGAAAGTCACCAAAGTCACCGAAATTTAATGAAGTAGAGGGATAAGTTCAGTGTATTTGTGACAGGTCAGCAGGTAGAGGGAGATCAAGGACAGAAAAGTCATAAGGAAAGACAAACAAAGATGTAAAAAGACTAGCCTTCCAAAATAAACTTTCTGAAAACAACTCTGACAAGACATATGCCCCTGGAAAAAAAATTTAAAGACTTTTGTTTACTTCATTGATGTTGTAAGATTACAAAATTATGATTCAGAAGAAATAATTTTGGCATAATAAGCAAATTGAAATTATAACTTATATAGCATTCCATTACATTCAAGTTACTGTGCTAGGAATTCTGGTATATAAAATATGAAAGTAATGAATATTTTAGAGTATGCATGGTTTTGATATTACATAATTTGTTAGCAGCTCATGTCACTGATAGAACATTCAGTAACTATATTAACTAGTCCTCATTCTTGTTGATGATACATCTCTAAATATACAGAGTGAAATCAATAAACAAGAGTGTTACATTATGGAGTATTAATGTTGAAAAATGTAATAAAATCCCAGAGCTATTTTCCCTAAAATGTTTATAGTCAAGGAGTTACTGAGTTTTAGAAGACACTTCTATAATAGACTAATCTTTTTCAAGGCAAATGCTGCAATCTCTATTGTCTTATCAATTTAATAACAACTGCGATTCAAAAAGATGCAAGGCCCTGGCCACTTATTAAAAAGGGGAAATAAAGCATAAAATCTAGAAGATGGAGTCCTCAACTTAGAAGACCATTTGCATATTTCCTTTCTGTTTGTTTTATTTGGACCAAATGTTCACAAATGGGCTCTAAACAATGAACACAAATATTTTAGAATGATAGGCTAACTTTCAAGGGGGGAAATTGTAACGAGAAAATAAACTGCAATCAGGGTCTTGGTTCATCTTATAGAACCAAAAGCTTAAACTTTATTTTCCATAATTTTCTTTCTTTTGCCTATCTCCTCTTCCTCCAGGCTATCAGAATTGAGCACATAAACACATTTTTATATACACAAGCCAACTAGTTTTAAAACTTGAGAAGAAACATCTTTCAAAAAATTCCCAAAATACTAATTTAACTTTTTTTTTTAAATTTTTGCCTCTATTGTCAGTTTTTTATTTGTTTATATTCATTCATATTTATTCTTTGGCTTTTGTGGGTCTCCTATAGTAGGGGCCTCTCCCATTAGGACAGAAAAGTCATAAGGAAAGACAAACAAAGATGTAAAAAGACTAGCCTTCCAAAATAAACTTTCTGAAAACAACTCTGACAAGACATATGCCCCTGGAAAAAAAATTTAAAGACTTTTGTTTACTTCATTGATGTTGTAAGATTACAAAATTATGATTCAGAAGAAATAATTTTGGCATAATAAGCAAATTGAAATTATAACTTATATAGCATTCCATTACATTCAAGTTACTGTGCTAGGAATTCTGGTATATAAAATATGAAAGTAATGAATATTTTAGAGTATGCATGGTTTTGATACTACATAATTTGTTAGCAGCTCATGTCACTGATAGAACATTCAGTAACTATATTAACTAGTCCTCATTCTTGTTGATGATACATCTCTAAATATACAGAGTGAAATCAATAAACAAGAGTGTTACATTATGGAGTATTAATGTTGAAAAATGTAATAAAATCCCAGAGCTATTTTCCCTAAAATGTTTATAGTCAAGGAGTTACTGAGTTTTAGAAGACACTTCTATAATAGACTAATCTTTTTCAAGGCAAATGCTGCAATCTCTATTGTCTTATCAATTTAATAACAACTGCGATTCAAAAAGATGCAAGGCCCTGGCCACTTATTAAAAAGGGGAAATAAAGCATAAAATCTAGAAGATGGAGTCCTCAACTTAGAAGACCATTTGCATATTTCCTTTCTGTTTGTTTTATTTGGACCAAATGTTCACAAATGGGCTCTAAACAATGAACACAAATATTTTAGAATGATAAGTTAACTTTCAAGGGGGGAAATTGTAACGAGAAAATAAACTGCAATCAGGGTCTTGGTTCATCTTATAGAACCAAAAGCTTAAACTTTATTTTCCATAATTTTCTTTCTTTTGCTTATCTCCTCTTCCTCCAGGCTATCAGAATTGAGCACATAAACACATTTTTATATACACAAGTCAACTAGTTTTAAAACTTGAGAAGAAACATCTTTCAAAAAATTCCCAAAATACTAATTTAACTTTTTTTTTTTTAATTTTTGCCTCTATTGTCAGTTTTTTATTTGTTTATATTCATTCATGTTTATTCTTTGGCTTTTGTGGGTCTCCTATAGTAGGGGCCTCTCCCATTGCAGAGCACCAGCTCTGGGGCTTGTAATTGGACACACTGGTTCAGCCACTCTGCAACATGTGGGATCTTCCCCAGCCAGGGATTGAACCAGTGCCCCTTGCATTGCAAGGTGGACTCTTTATCTACTGGACCACCAGGCAAGTCCTATTTTGTTATTTTAAATTTATGTTTCCAACTTTATTTTTATAACTCTAAGTGTAAATGAAAAACTACACTTAACTTACAGTGCATAATTTGATAAATTTTGAAATATGTTTACATCCATGGGACTATCACCATCATCAGAATCAAGTTAATAAACAGTTTTATTATCCACTGTAATCCATTAGGTCTCACTTCTATTTCCAAGCCCTATTCCAGGTAACCACAGATCTGATTCTGTCATGGGCCTAGTTTGTTTGCAACTTCTAGACTTTTATATAAAGGGAATCATACTGCTGTACTCTTTTTTTTGTATGACTTTTCTCAGCATAACTCATTTGAGATTCAGTGATGATGCTTGTTAAGTGAATTATGTACTGCCAATGGGCTTTCTAGGTTATGCTAAAGGTAAAGAACCCACCTGCCAATACCATCTCATCCTCTGTCACCCCCTTCTTCTCCTGCCTTCAATCTTTCCCAGCATGAGGGTCTTTTCCAATGAGTTGGTTCTTCATTTCAGGTGGCCAAAGTCCTGGAGTTTCAGTATCAGTCCTTTCAATGGATATTCAGGGATGATTTCCTTTAGGATTGACTGGTTTGATCTCCTTGCTGTCCAAGTAACTCTTAAGCATTTTCTCCAGCACCACAGTTGGAAGGAATCCATTCTTTGGCACTCAGACTCCTTTATGGTCAAGCTCTCACATCCATACATGACTACTGAAAAACCATAGTTTTGACTAAGTGGACCTTTGTCGGCAAAGTGATGTCCCTGGTTTTAATACACTGTCTAGGTTTGTCATAGCTTTTCTTTCAGGGAGCAAGCATCTTTTAATTTCATGGCTGCAGTCACTGTCTGCAGTGATGTTGAAGCTCATGAAAATAAAATCTGTCATTGCTGCCACTTTTTTTCCTATATATGTGCCATAAAGTGATGGGACCAGATGCCATGGCTTTAGTTTTTTGAATGTTGAGTTTTAAGCCCATTCCCTTCCATTTTAATTCTCTGATTCCTAAGATGTCAGTATTTACTCTTGCCATATCCTGCTTGACCATGGCCATTTTACCTTGATGCATGGACCAATTAAGATTCCGGGCTCCTACGCAATATTGTTCATTACAGCACCAGGCTTTACTTTCACCACCAGACACATACACATGTGAGTGTTACTTCTGTTTGGGCCCAGCCACTTCATTCTTTCTGGAAATATTAGTAATTGGCCTCTGCTCTTCCCCAGTAGCATACTGGCCACCTTCTGACCTGGGGGACTCATCTTCCAGTGTCATATCTTTTTAGTTTATGATACTGTTCATGGGGCTCTCATTGCAAGAAAACTGGAGTGGTTTGTCACTCCCTCCTCCAGTAGACCATGATTTGTCAGAACTCTCTACTATGACCCATCTGTCTTAGGTGGCCCTGCATGGGCCACCTTCATTGAGTTATGCAAGCCTCTTCATAATGACAAGGTTGTGATGAATCACTATCTACTAGAGAAATGCAAATTAAAACCACAATGGAGTACCAATTCATATTTCTTAGAATGGCTAAAATTAAAATAACTGATTGCAGTGAGTAACTGATACAGCTATGGAACAAATGCAACTCTCATATTTCTACTTATGGGGAATAGAAAATGGTATAACAACTTTGGGAAAAAGTTTAGACAAGAGAAATACAAACATATGTCTATACATGGTTCTGCACATGAATGTGTATAGCAATTTCCCTTGCACAATCACTTTAAAAAACAAAAATGAAAACAAAATCCTAATTATCCATAATCAGGTGAATGGATAAACACACTATTTTCACTATTTCAATGGAGTCACCAACGTATAAAACAGCCACTTTTTAACTTGCAAGCATAATGCTTAAAAATGAAAGGGAATATTCCAGAGGCCAAAGTATCATCCCATATAATCTAAGTGATTGATAAGTGTTACATAAAGTACAAGTTCATTTCTTCCTTATTATAAAAACAGTAATAAGGATCAGCATCTTACCTATATACTTATATCCTTCTTCCCCGTTTACTATGGGTCTCAGCCATGTTGACCTAAGCCTCAAATTGGTAAATACATGGGCACCTTGAGGAGGGTAGAGTGTAAATAACATTTCAATTGCATTGGACCTCTTGATGATATCAGAGTGTTTTTCACGATCGCCTGTAAAGAGAGAAAAATAAAAGCAACATTCATTTTTAATTTTACACTTTTTATAAAATTTCTTATGCATTTCTTTTAAGGGATGCAAATGAAAACCTACTGAATAATTTGAATGCTAATGGCTATGTCTACAACATAGTCTCTTTAGCCAAAAGTACTTCATTAAAAATCTTATCATTCAGATAATTCCTAAGCAAACTTAAGGAGAAGAGGCTTACCAGTAGAATCCTCAAACACTATCAGTTTAAAGCAATGTTGTCAATAGCTGTGGAAAAATAAGATAACCAGCTACAAACATTCATATTATACATACTATAACACAATCATACATTTTAATTGCCATTAAACAATAATCTGACAACAATGTTGAGTAAATAGAGAGCTCCATAAACTAGAACTACGGAAAAATATCAATATTCTTAGGCTATTGTATTTAAGAAAACGTAACAACGCCTGTAAAAATATTTATACGGCACTTACTATATGTAAGAAGTGGTCTCAAATGCTTGTGAACATTAATACATTTAATTTTCACAGCACACATGTAGGGTAGATATTGTCACTGTCTTCAAATTACATGAGGAACTTGAGGCCAAAAGAAATTAAATAACTTGCCTAAATGTTATAGTCTGCAAATGCTGTAACTAGGATTTGGATTATATGAGGAGAAGCTCTCATTTGCAAAAAATGTTTGACAAGTTAACATGATGTGCATTAACTAACTTTCAAACTGTGGTGCTGGAGAAGATTCTTGAGAGTCCCTGGACAGCAAGAATATGTTTGACAATAATGCTTAAAAATGAAAGGGAATATTCCAGAGGCCAAAGTATCATCCCATATAATCTAAGTGATTGATAAGTGTTACATAAAGTACAAGTTCATTTCTTCCTTATTATAAAAACAGTAATAAGGATCAGCATCTTACCTATATACTTATATCCTTCTGTCCCGTTTACTATGGGTCTCAGCCATGTTGACCTAAGCCTCAAATTGGTAAATACATGGGCACCTTGAGGAGGGTAGAGTGTAAATAACATTTCAATTGCATTGGACCTCTTGATGATATCAGAGTGTTTTTCACGATCGCCTGTAAAGAGAGAAAAATAAAAGCAACATTCATTTTTAATTTTACACTTTTTATAAAATTTCTTATGCATTTCTTTTAAGGGATGCAAATGAAAACCTACTGAATAATTTGAATGCTAATGGCTATGTCTACAACATAGTCTCTTTAGCCAAAAGTACTTCATTAAAAATCTTATCATTCAGATAATTCCTAAGCAAACTTAAGGAGAAGAGGCTTACCAGTAGAATCCTCAAACACTATCAGTTTAAAGCAATGTTGTTAATAGCTGTGGAAAAAATAAGATAACCAGCTACAAACATTCATATTATACATACTATAACACAATCATACATTTTAATTGCCATTAAACAATAATCTGACAACAATGTTGAGTAAATAGAGAGCTCCATAAACTAGAACTACGGAAAAATATCAATATTCTTAGGCTATTGTATTTAAGAAAACGTAACAACGCCTGTAAAAATATTTATACGGCACTTACTATATGTAAGAAGTGGTCTCAAATGCTTGTGAACATTAATACATTTAATTTTCACAGCACACATGTAGGGTAGATATTGTCACTGTCTTCAAATTACATGAGGAACTTGAGGCCAAAAGAAATTAAATAACTTGCCTAAATGTTATAGTCTGCAAATGCTGTAACTAGGATTTGGATTATATGAGGAGAAGCTCTCATTTGCAAAAAATGTTTGACAAGTTAACATGATGTGCATTAACTAGCTTTCAAACTGTGGTGCTGGAGATTCTTGAGAGTCCCTGGACAGCAAGAATATCAAACCAGTCAATCCTCAATCCAAAGGAAATGAACTCTGAATATTCATTGGAAGGATGGTTGCTGAGGCTGAAGCTCCAATACTTTGACCACCTTATGCGAAGAGTCAATTCATTGGAAAAGGCCCTGATGCTAGGAAAGATTGAGAGCAGAAGAAGGGGACAACAGAGGATGAGATGGTTGAATGGCTTCACCAACTCAATGGACATGAGTTTGAACAAATTCCTAAAGACAGTGAAGGACAGGGAAGCCTGGTGTGCTACAGTTCATACAGTAAGAGTTGAACACGACTTAGAGACTGGACAGCTACAACTAGTAGATGAGAAAGCTGGGATTAATAAATAATTTGTATTGTAGAGTGAATCACTGGTTATGGCCCTTGGACCTCCATGTGTTTTTGGTTTGGGGTCAATAAGCCAATGTCCTAAACGTCAATGAGGCAGTCTTCTGAGCGATGAATTCAAAGTGACTCTTGTTGTTCAGTTGTGGGTGGCATATTGGCTCCAGGGCGGCCAGTGGCAGCAAAGAGACCATTGAACCCTCTGCTCCTGGGTGTCTCCCCACATCGGCTCCAGCCTTCCCCAGGCCCCCTGCCCAGCCATTCCAGTAGGCCTGTGCCTCCACCTCCAGCCACATGCTGACCAACACCCAAAAGCCAGTGAAGGTTTATATACTAAACAAGGACCAGTGATGGGACAACCAGAGCACCAGGCATGTGATCTGGCTACATGGAAAGGCTGGAGGGCATGTCCTGCTAGTTAGGGTCTGACAAAATGTGTCCACTGGAGATGAGAATGGCAAACCACTTGAGTGGTCTTGCTTTGAGAATGCCATGAACACTATTAACAGTATGAAAAGGCAAAACAACTCTACTTTGAAACATTTCAAAGAAAAGAGAGACACTAATGTAAATCTTCATTTACAACAATCATGTTACATTGTCTTTCTAAATGTTTTTACTAATTCCTTCTATAGTCTGCAAATGCTGTAACTAGGTTTTATATGAGGAGAAGCTCTCATTTGCAAAAAATGTTTGACAAGTTAACATGATGTGCATTAACTAACTTTCAAACTGTGGTGCTGGAGAAGATTCTTGAGAGTCCCTGGACAGCAAGAATATCAAACCAGTCAATCCTCAATCCTAAAGGAAATGAACTCTGAATATTCATTGGAAGGATGGTTGCTGAGGCTGAAGCTCCAATACTTTGACCACCTTATGCGAAGAGTCAATTCATTGGAAAAGGCCCTGATGCTAGGAAAGATTGAGAGCAGAAGAAGGGGACAACAGAGGATGAGATGGTTGAATGGCTTCACCAACTCAATGGACATGAGTTTGAACAAATTCCTAAAGACAGTGAAGGACAGGGAAGCCTGGTGTGCTACAGTTCATACAGTAAGAGTTGAACACGACTTAGAGACTGGACAGCTACAACTAGTAGATGAGAAAGCTGGGATTAATAAATAATTTGTATTGTAGAGTGAATCACTGGTTATGGCCCTTGGACCTCCATGTGTTTTTGGTTTGGGGTCAATAAGCCAATGTCCTAAACGTCAATGAGGCAGTCTTCTGAGCGATGAATTCAAAGTGACTCTTGTTGTTCAGTTGTGGGTGGCATATTGGCTCCAGGGCGGCCAGTGGCAGCAAAGAGACCATTGAACCCTCTGCTCCTGGGTGTCTCCCACATCGGCTCCAGCCTTCCCCAGGCCCCCTGCCCAGCCATTCCAGTAGGCCTGTGCCTCCACCTCCAGCCACATGCTGACCAACACCCAAAAGCCAGTGAAGGTTTATATACTAAACAAGGACCAGTGATGGGACAACCAGAGCACCAGGCATGTGATCTGGCTACATGGAAAGGCTGGAGGGCATGTCCTGCTAGTTAGGGTCTGACAAAATGTGTCCACTGGAGATGAGAATGGCAAACCACTTGAGTGGTCTTGCTTTGAGAATGCCATGAACACTATTAACAGTATGAAAAGGCAAAACAACTCTACTTTGAAACATTTCAAAGAAAAGAGAGACACTAATGTAAATCTTCATTTACAACAATCATGTTACATTGTCTTTCTTTTTCTCCTACCTAACTTCCTTCCTATTATTTTTCCCTTCATTTTTTAAAATACCATATTTTGTGGTACAGTAAGTATAAAGGCAGTACAACACAAGGAGTAAATGAATAAAAAAAATAGTTTATTGGTAGATAGTGTGCCAGGTATCTATCTGTTGCCTCACCCAAAATCCACCTTCATTGTATTATTTGTGAGACTAGAATATTTCCCCTTGACATAAGGAAACAATTTAAACATCCTCCATAGAGTGTAACCTAGGGAACTAGAAGACAAAGGGGCTCTTCCTGATTCTGGGGGCTTTCCTCCAATAGTGCATAGTGACCAACAGTGCAGGCTTTCTGGACCATGTTCCCTAGCACATCATAGACTCCTGAAGCACACACACTGGGGGAACTTGCTGATGTGATCTACAATGCACCACCTTCCCTTGAATGGTTTCCACATGGTGACACCGCTCTAAGGACAGTTTTCTCAGAATCCCAGAAACTTGACTTCCCTGGGAACTCCACTAGTATGCTACCTCAGTGAGTGTCTCTGCCATTCACTGGGTCACAGCTGTGTCCTCCTTAAGAACTAGATGTGAAGTAAAGGGAGATGGTAAAGGCACTGTTTAAAATTTTTCCTTTCCTTAAGTGCTTCTGCCTCAGACCTATGGTCAGGGTGACTCCTTATATTTGCTCTTTTCAATTTTTTAAATAATAAAATTTATCTATTTTTTAATTGAAGGATAATTATACAATATTCTGTTGGTTTCTGCCAAACATCAATATTAATCAGCCATAGATATACACATGTCACCTCCCTCTTGAATTTCCCTCCCAGCTCCCTCCCCATCCCAACCCTCCAGGGAACTCAACAGAGCTTCTATTTGAGTTCCCTGAATCACACAGCAAATTCCCATTGGCTATCTATTTTACACATGTTAATATATATGCTTCTATGCTACTGTCTCCACACATTCTACCCTCTTCGTCCTCCTCTGCAACATCGTGTCCATAAGTCTGTCCTCTATATTGTCTCAATTTTTTAAGGTTCTTTTTACCCTTAATAGTCAATCTTGGGCTTCCCAGGTGGCTCTAGTATAAAGAATCTGTGTGCCAATCAATGCAGGAGACATAAGAGACACAGGTTCGATCCCTTCATCAGGAAGGTCCCCTGGAGGTCACACAACCCACTCCCGTATTTTTGCCTGGATAACAGATGCGTCTGGTGGGCTATAGTCCATAGGGTCACAAAGAGTCAGACATGACTGAAGTGATTTCAGGCACACCACAGCCAATCTTAGCTACTCTAGTCTCCATCAGAGTTAATGTCTTTCTGTTGAATATTTCCTGCCTAAATCACCATGTAGTTTTATTTTCTAATTGGACCCTGACTGATAAAAGGAGATCTGAGCTCTTATTCCTTTTTTTTTTTTTTAAGATTTATTTATTTATTTATTTATTTTTGGGGGTGGGGCGTAGGGAGGGGAACAGGAGGGTTATTTCTACTGGTCTTTCATTTGTCCATTTTCATCCGTCTTTGTTCTTTGGCCCGTGTGGGCCTCCCATCGCGGTGGCCTCTGTTGTCACAGAGCACTGGCTCTGGGCGCATGCGCTCCAGAGCTCCAGCTCGGTAATTGGACACATTGGTCCAGCCGCTCCGCGGCATGCGGGATCTTCTCAGGCCAGGGATCGAACCGGCGCCCCTTGCACTGCCAGGCAGTGTCCTTACCCACTGGACCACCAGGGAACCCTCTTATTCATTTTAAAATTTTTATTGGAGTTCTTTATAATGTGTTTGTTTCTACAGCACAGCAAAGTGAATCAGCTATCTGTATACATATATACCCTCCTTTTGGAATTTCCTTCCCATTTAGGTGACCATAGAGAACTGAATACAGTTCCCTGTGCTATATAGAAGGCTCTCATTAGTTCTCTGTTTTATACACAATCAATCCTGTATATGTGTCAATCAATGAGTTCTAATATTTGAATCATCATAACAGGTTTTGAAATATTAGACAAATCCCATTTATCTCCTGATGAAAGTACTGATCTCTTAGGATTATTGTGAGGATTAAGCGATATAAGAGATACATAAAAATTTATAGCACCGTGTCTATAGGTACTACATGAGTGTGTTAGTTTTCACCCAGCATTATTTCAACAGTAATAAAAAACCATGAAAGAGTCAGGAAAGGAAATAATAAGTTACTGCATCTTTTACTTATACACATCTTAGGGAATTTTCTGCTCTTTTCAAAAGGAAAAGTCCAAAAGTATTCCCTTCTAACTCAAAAAAAGCAGACATCTTTATGTGTGCTCAGATATGCGAACAGACATTAGGTATATTTCACCTATATAAGTTTAAATTTTTTCCCACCCCTTAATGGGAGAAATAAAGCCAGAACTCTTAAAAGTGCTAAAGAGTCAACCCTGCTTTACTTTTCCACTCATGCTGTACCTCAAGTTGAGCTGGTGACATCTTAGTAGAGGTCTCTTGGAGTTGAGAAGGATGCTAAGGATGTAGCATTAATTACATTACAAGATATCTCAGGGTGAAATTAAATACAATTCTGAAGTTTTCCATCACACTCAAAATAAAGAAATAAAAAAGATCTGAGTTTCTGTCTTTGAAACCAAAAGAAAAAGAGTAAAGTAGGGAAATTTAGCAATTACAGCAGCCTTTTCAGTGTGAAGGTCCAAACCACACTTAAGGTTTCTTTCTTCCCTAAGATTGACACTTTTCTAATTCCTTTAGCTTAAACAAGATAGTCAGCAAAATGGGGTTATGCTTACTAGTTTTAATAAAGTACTTTATTTTCCATCAAGGCAAATGTTTCCATTTTGGGTAAAATATGACACCTATGCTAAAATCTAAGCCATGGTGGATGTAGAACTGCCTATTCCTCTTCCTGCCTTATTCGTATTGAAGCCTAAGTAAAAACACATGAAGTCATAGCAAGTGTCTAGTTCAGAGTCTTCCTATTGCCACCCTTTGACACCTGGCAATACAAACAGCAACCCACTCCAGTATTCTTACCTGGAGAAACCCTCGGACAGAGGAGCCTAGAGGGCTATAGTTCACAGGGCGGCAAAGTCAGACATGACGACTGAATAGGCGTACCACACTTTCAGTGCAAATGGAGCCTTGGCGCTTACATCATATAAAGAAAGTCTAATGATTTTGGAATAATTGTATCTTCTTCATAATATCAAAATTGATTACAAGGAAGCATGTTTCACTTTAGAAAACATATGGCTTATAAAATATGTCCTCTCCTTTTTGTTTTATTATGTATGTCATCCTAAGACAAAACAGGAATTTAATTTTTGTTGCTGATATTGGTAACTTGTTATTTATGGAGTACCTGCCTTTTAATATACTGCTAAGTCAACATTGCCACATTTCATTTAGATGTAATAATACAGCTTTCAGAAATCAAAAGAATAAGATTTCTTCCTTATCCCTCCTTCTACAAGTCATATTCGTAATAAAACTCTAAAGATTGTAGGTGTATGTGTCTAGGTCTGGTCTATGGCAGAAGTCCACACAATAGTTCTCTGAGTCTCTATTGCTCCCCAGTCACCGAGTAGTTATGTGTCTTCATTAGAAAGAGCAGCAGTGGCTGAGAGCAGAGACTCTGGAGCTGACCATCACTGGGGTGTGGATCTGACCTGCCATTTATGAGCTGGGTGATTTGAAGCAAGTTAGCTAATCTCTTTCCACCTAAATAGTAAAACTGTTTACATTATAATAGAACTGTTAACATTACTGTGGCCATGAGTTGATACAAAGTCTTTAGAAGAACATCTAGTCTATGGTCAGCATTAAGGGTTATTACTATTATTATCATGTCCTTCATGTAACAGAGGTTGTTACATCCTCTATCCTTGTTAGATAATGGTGATGGTTTCCTGTTTCCTCTGCCATCTTCTTTGTCTTCTGGATGGGTGAGTGGAGAAGTAGGCAGTCATCCTGAGGTCATGCCCTTTCTGGTCACTCTATACTATTTTGGATGTTCTAAGGCTCAGTAGTTCCTAATTGGATACTGATCAGAAGTTTTGTGTTCATCAGTACTTATGAGCTACTAATTGATGTTGCACTAGTCTTCCTTGTAGCTATTATTAGCAGTAACAATAAGCAGCATATTTTGTTGACTCTAAGATAGCACAGATGTTGATGGCCCTATTAGGTTATATACTACTAAGAAATGTAACACTGGACGTTTAACTATGACACACCATTGATTATAAGATGTAGCTCAGTTTTAGAGACATTAAAATATGGAAGTACATGTCTTAGAGTTAACAAGATACAGCAAAAGCATGATATCCAATTGTCTAATTGATGACCCCACTTGGCTAACAAATAGGTACTCAATGTCTATCCAGTGACAAGATTCCCTGTCTCAATAAAGAGTTCCTATTTAATGGTACAACCTAGGAAACTAGGAAACCTCCTTGACACCTCATTACTCACTGCTACCCTCCTCAAAAAAACTGGCATCTATTTTTTAAACTTTTTTATAAAATATTTTTTATTTAATGAATGTTTTTGACTGTGCCAGGTCTTAGTTGTGACATATGGGATCTTAGCTCCTCAACAAGGGATTGAACCCATGGACCCTGCATTGAGAGCATGGAGCCTTAGCTACTGGACCAGGGAAATCTCTATCCTCTACTTTTATAAAAACACTTTTGCCTCCCAAATAGTCTTCTTGCCCCATCCCCTTTTTTAAAAAAAATGTTGGCCTCTTTTATTGGTCTTTCATTTATTTATTTTCATCCATCTTTGTTCTTTGGCCTGTGTAGGCCTCCCATTACAGTGGCCTCTTTTGTTGCAGAGCACCAGCTCTGGGCACATGCACTCCAGACTGCTGGCTCATAATTGGACACACCGGTCTAGCCACTCTGCGGCATGTGGGATCCTCCCAGGCCAGGGATCGAACTAGTGCCCCTTGCACTCCAAGGTGTACTCTTTACCCACTGGACTACCAGGGAAGCCCCTTCTTGGTCATTTTGATGTTGCCTCTAAATAGCAACCAGAAAAATATTTTTCTTGTATTTTTAAGTGTGTTTTCCTATTCATTGGTTTCCTGGTGTTCTTAAAATAATACTGAGGACTTACTAATCCCTAAA
Source organism: Tragulus kanchil (assembly GCA_022376925.1). Classification (NCBI taxonomy): domain Eukaryota; kingdom Metazoa; phylum Chordata; class Mammalia; order Artiodactyla; family Tragulidae; genus Tragulus; species Tragulus kanchil. The sequence goes on from JAIOJX010000025.1 coordinate 40,046,977, forward strand.
AGATTTTGAACATTCTAGCCTCTGCCTCTTCCTCCGTCTCTACTCTAACAACCTAGACTTCTTTCAGTTTCATAAACACGTCTTGCATCCTCCTATTTCTGAACCTTTGCATAAGATGGTCTGTGTACCTGGCGTGTTTTCCTCCCAAACCCTGGCCTCCATTGACTTATCAACTTCCATACCACCTTCGTGTCTCTTCTCAAAGTGTCCTCTGATTCTCACCAAACTAGAACAAGCCTCCATATCATATTATCTCTGAGTTATTGTGCTCTGTATTTTCCTCCATTACACATAATGAAATTTGCAATCATATTATTCCTATTACTTGAGATCTATCTGCCTCACGAGACTATCAGTTACAGGCAGACAAAGTCTATGATTGTTTTCTAACTACTGAGTTTCCTACCATCTAACCCTGTGCCTGATACTGGGAAAGTGCCAATAAAAGGCTTTTTAATTAATAAATAAGTACAGCAATAATTAATATTCATTAGGAGCTTAGTATATAGCAGGCAGTATGCTAAACACATTATGTATGTTATCTAATTTAATTTTAAAATCACATAGGTGTCACTTGCTGACAATTCTGAGTTCAATACTATAAGGCTGCAGGCTCAACATACTGATGTTATGTTATGAGTTGGATAGAATTGAACTCATAGTATATACATACAAAGCTTCCCTGGTGGCTCAGGAGTAAAGAATCACCTACAATGCAGGAGACACAAGAAATGTGAGTTTGATCCCTAAGTGGGGAAGATCTCCTGGGAAAGGAAATGTCAATCCACTTCAGCCTGGAGAATCCCATGGACAGAGAGGAGCCTGGTGGGCTACAGCCTATGGGGTCACAAGAGTCAGATATGACTTAGCGACTAAACCATCACCAGGTATACATATATAGTGAGAGAGAGAGAGAAGTTACAGATTATTTTCATGATCCCATAGTAAGTGGTGAAGCCAGGGTCTAATCTTAATTCTAACCTCAAAGCCTGTCCTCTTACAAAGATGCCACATTATTTTAAACTCATGGTTCCTGTATCATGGAGCTGATGGCACCTTCATGGGTTGCAAGCTGTCTGGTGGCCTCTTCCTTTGAAGTCTGCTCCCAATCTTTCTAAAACCCTTCAGCTGTCTCTGGATAGTTTGCAATACCGTTTCTCTCACAAGAGTTTGTAGCTCTTCCCAGCCATAAATAAATATCTTCTGATATTTATTTATTTATTTATTTTGGGCGGGGGTCGGGTTGGGGAGGGAGGGGAGTGGGCGGGCCACTTCTATTGGTCTTTCATTTCTCTATTTTCATCCATCTTTGTTCTTTGGCTCCTGTGGGCCTCCCATCGCAGTGGTGTCTGTCGTGAGAGTGCCAGCTCTGGGCACATGGGCTCCAGAGCTCCGGCTCAGTAATTGGACACATTGGTCCAGCCGCTCCGTGGCACATGGGATCTTCCCAGGCCAGGAATCGAATCAGTGCCCCTTGCAGTGCAAGGCGGTGTCCTTACCCACTGGACCACCAGGGGAAGTCCCCAGGCCTTTTTCTGATGTTAGTTTTCTCCACAAAAACTTATTTTATAGAGACTATCGACAAGCCCTCAGGTCAATAAAACCCCACAGAATAAAACCTTAGACATCTCTAATTTTCCCCTGCCTCTCAGATAAGAGAAGTTCATTAGACTTAATATTCAGATTAGGCGGTGAGTGTTCAGAGGATCCAAAGATGCCCTTCCCCTCTTCTCCCACAGAGGGTGCTGTATTATTGAGGCCTCTCTCGTGTATAACATACAAGTTGGGGAAGTCACCTACAATGCAGGAGACACAAGAAATGTGAGTTTGATCCCTAAGTGGGGAAGATCTCCTGGGAAAGGAAATGTCAATCCACTTCAGCCTGGAGAATCCCATGGACAGAGAGGAGCCTGGTGGGCTACAGCCTATGGGGTCACAAGAGTCAGATATGACTTAGCGACTAAACCATCACCAGGTATACATATATAGTGAGAGAGAGAGAGAAGTTACAGATTACTTTCATGATCCCATAGTAAGTGGTGAAGCCAGGGTCTAATCTTAATTCTAACCTCAAAGCCTGTCCTCTTACAAAGATGCCACATTATTTTAAACTCATGGTTCCTGTATCATGGAGCTGATGGCACCTTCATGGGTTGCAAGCTGTCTGGTGGCCTCTTCCTTTGAAGTCTGCTCCCAATCTTTCTAAAACCCTTCAGCTGTCCCTGGATAGTTTGCAATACCGTTTCTCTCACAAGAGTTTGTAGCTCTTCTCAGCCATAAATAAATATCTTCTGATATTTATTTATTTATTTATTTTGGGCGGGGGTCGGGTTGGGGAGGGAGGGGAGTGGGCGGGCCACTTCTATTGGTCTTTCATTTCTCTATTTTCATCCATCTTTGTTCTTTGGCTCCTGTGGGCCTCCCATCGCAGTGGTGTCTGTCGTTGTAGAGTGCCAGCTCTGGGCACATGGGCTCCAGAGCTCCGGCTCAGTAATTGGACACATTGGTCCAGCCGCTCCGTGGCACATGGGATCTTCCCAGGCCAGGAATCGAATCAGTGCCCCTTGCAGTGCAAGGCGGTGTCCTTACCCACTGGACCACCAGGGGAAGTCCCCAGGCCTTTTTCTGATGTTAGTTTTCTCCACAAAAACTTATTTTATAGAGACTATCGACAAGCCCTCAGGTCAATAAAACCCCACAGAATAAAACCTTAGACATCTCTAATTTTCCCCTGCCTCTCAGATAAGAGAAGTTCATTAGACTTAATATTCAGATTAGGCGGTGAGTGTTCAGAGGATCCAAAGATGCCCTTCCCCTCTTCTCCCACAGAGGGTGCTGTATTATTGAGGCCTCTCTCTCCTGTAGAGCCTCAATCTGAACATTTAAGGGGTGTGTGTGTATGTGTGTGTGTGTGTGTGTGTGTGTGTGTATGTGCGCTAAGTCGCTTCAGTCATGTGTGACTGTTTGTGACCCTATGGGGTATAAGCCCCCAGGCTCCTCTGTCTATGGTATTTTCCAAGCAAGAATACTGGAGTTGTTGACATTTCCTATTCCAGGGTATCTTCCCAACCCAGGGATGGAACCTGTGTCTCTTATGTCCCGAGTATTGGTAGAAGAGCTCTTTGCCACTAGCACTCTCTGGCAGTGGTCTTCAAACTTACATTTCAAGAATCTTAGTGTAAACAAGAAAAAAAAAATCACAGTGACTGAAAAAAAAAAACATTATAAAGGGGATCATACTAAAGACTTGTTTTTGTTTGGCAAATATTTTGATTCCATGGTTATTTTAACATAATATAATGGCTTTAAAAGCATTATATGTTCACAATAGGAAATTTTGGAAATAAAAAAAGGAATAATTATTACTCTTAATATTTGAAACTCTAATCCTATATGCATGATTTTCCTTCTTCCACAAGCCCCAAGAAACTACAATAGACCACAAGTAGTTAATAGGACATTTGGTGGCAGACATAAAGTTGTCAGCTCTGTGTTTTAGAATAGGGAAGATGAAAAGGAAAACCATCTTTTATCACAATTGTTCCTTTCTAAAATTTTTATTAAATGATATTTTAACACTAAAAATGTAGAAGCAACAACATCTTAGTTGTGTTGTACACAAAGTAAATGTACCTTACATTGAATGATGATAACCTTGAGTTTCTTGAACTTTTGAAAGTGTCAATTTCTTCCTAATGGGCCAGTCTTCAACCCAAATCCTAGCACAGACTCAATATTTAAAAATGGCTCATGCATAAATCATTAGGTTCAGGACCACGCCTAAGTATATGAAGGGAGAATCAGATGGCTCTCTTTCTTAAGCTTTATGGGAAGAGACGTGACAAACAAGAATAAACTTAAATTCAATTTTCCCCTGCCTCTCAGATAAGAGAAGTTCATTAGACTTAATATTCAGATTAGGCGGTGAGTGTTCAGAGGATCCAAAGATGCCCTTCCCCTCTTCTCCCACAGAGGGTGCTGTATTATTGAGGCCTCTCTCTCCTGTAGAGCCTCAATCTGAACATTTAAGGGGTGTGTGTGTATGTGTGTGTGTGTGTGTGTGTGTATGTGCGCTAAGTCACTTCAGTCATGTGTGACTGTTTGTGACCCTATGGGGTATAAGCCCCCAGGCTCCTCTGTCTATGGTATTTTCCAAGCAAGAATACTGGAGTTGTTGACATTTCCTATTCCAGGGTATCTTCCCAACCCAGGGATGGAACCTGTGTCTCTTATGTCCCGAGTATTGGTAGAAGAGCTCTTTGCCACTAGCACTCTCTGGCAGTGGTCTTCAAACTTACATTTCAAGAATCTTAGTGTAAACAAGAAAAAAAAAATCACAGTGACTGAAAAAAAAAAAAAAAACATTATAAAGGGGATCATACTAAAGACTTGTTTTTGTTTGGCAAATATTTTGATTCCATGGTTATTTTAACATAATTTAATGGCTTTAAAAGCATTATATGTTCACAATAGGAAATTTTGGAAATAAAAAAAGGAATAATTATTACTCTTAATATTTGAAACTCTAATCCTATATGCATGATTTTCCTTCTTCCACAACCCCCAAGAAACTACAATAGACCACAAGTAGTTAATAGGACATTTGGTGGCAGACATAAAGTTGTCAGCTCTGTGTTTTAGAATAGGGAAGATGAAAAGGAAAACCATCTTTTATCACAATTGTTCCTTTCTAAAATTTTTATTAAATGATATTTTAACAGTAAAAATGTAGAAGCAACAACATCTTAGTTGTGTTGTACACAAAGTAAATGTACCTTACATTGAATGATGATAACCTTGAGTTTCTTGAACTTTTGAAAGTGTCAATTTCTTCCTAATGGGCCAGTCTTCAACCCAAATCCTAGCACAGACTCAATATTTAAAAATGGCTCATGCATAAATCATTAGGTTCAGGACCACGCCTAAGTATATGAAGGGAGAATCAGATGGCTCTCTTTCTTAAGCTTTATGGGTGAGAGACACAAGAGACGTGCATGTTCAATCCCTGGGTTAGGAAGATCCCCTGGAGTAGGAAAATGGCAACCTGCTTCAGGATCCTTGCCTGGACAATTCCATACACAAAGGAGTCTGGCAGGCTACAACAGTCTACAGTGTCCCAGAGTCAGATACGATTGAGTCATTGAGCACAGTGCACAATACACATATAACTATGGGTAAAAACAGTCTAATCAAATGTGAGCTCAGAGCAGTGGTCAAATGATCTATAATCCAGTGTTAATGACCAATTTCTAAATGTCGCACTTTTAATATAATGCCACTGTTAGGACACTTTATGTTTTTATGTTGCATTCATTTTCTTTGATTTGCATTAGAGGAATACCATACTTTTTTGTCATGTGATTTGTATCTAAGCACTGTCTGTTCATTAGTAAACTTTAAAGAATACCCGTTTATCAGTATAAAGAATTACATATGTCACAAACAAGGCAAAGTGAATCTAAAGTATTCCCATTCTGAAATTAATGAAACTTTCCTACATTTAATTTATCTTCAGCTGACATAATGAGATTTTAAAGATCATTGATGAAGGGGCAAAACATTAAGAATCAAAACCACAGGACAAAATGGTTAATAAGGCTGGTACATAATATGCCACTGGATGATATAATCAGTAAAAATGAACTCAAGGCTCTTATATTACAATTATATACCAACATCATTTAATTTAAGAAGAGCAAAATATTCATTAACACTTCATTCAGTAAAGAATCTAAAATAAGGACATGGTTTAATTAAATATTTGTTAAATTACAGCAACATTAATTTTAAAATTACTATAATATAGCAAATATTATTATTTTTAAGTCCTCTCAATTTTGTGGAAAAAACCCCATAAATATAATAAATTTATCCAGAATGTTCTTGCTATGTAATTCAAAGGTTAAATGTGGGAACACTGTGTCATTAACACATATATACCTTTACATATCCTGTCAAATTTCTAATACAAAATAGAAAATTAGGGGATTGCAGTCATTTGACTGTTCAATAATCAAAGTAAAGTTATTGCAAAAGGTTCACTTTTTAAGTAAATTAAGTGCATAGAGTCCATAATAGGCTAACACTTATTTTTATTTCCAGGTTGTTGTTTTTTGTTGACTTATAAGCAAACACACTTGCAAGAGTTGGGTGGTTATTGTTCAGTCACTCAATCATGTAAGACTCTTTGTGACCCCATGAACTAGCATGCCAGTCTTCCTCATCCTTCACTACCTCCTGGGGTTTGCTCAAAGTCATCTCCATTGAATAGGTGATGCCATCCAAGCATCTCATCCTCTGTCACCCCTTCTCATCCTGCCCTCAATCTTTCCCAGCATCAGGGTCTTTTCCAACGAGTCAGCTCTTTGCATCGGTGGCCAAAGGAGTTGAGCTTCAGCTTCGACATCAGTCCTTCCAATGAATATTCAGGGTTGATTTCCTTTAGGATTGATTTATTTGCTCTCCTTGCTGTCCAAGGGACTCTCAAAAATTAGTCTCCAGCACTACAGTTCAAAAGCTTCAATTCTTCAGCACTCAGCCTTTTTTAAGGTCCAACTCTCACATCTGTACATGACTACTAGAAAAACCATAGCTTTGATGAGATGGACTTTTCTTGGCAAAGTGATGGGTTTCTGCTTTTTAATACACTGTCTAAGTTTGTCATAGCTTTTCTTCCAAGGAACAATCATCCTTTAATTTCATGGCTGTAATCACCTCCTGCACTGATTTTGGAGTTCAAGAAATCTGTCACTATTTCCACTTTTCCCCCATTTATTTGCTATAAAGTGATGGGACCAGATGCAATTATCTTAGTTTTCGGAAGAAAGTAGAAAATCACTAGGCCATTCAGGTATAACCTAAATCAAATACCTTATGAGTATACAGTAGAAGTGACAAATAGATTCAAGGGTTAGATCTGATAGACAGAGTGTCTGAAGAACTATCTATGGACAGAGGTTTTTAACATTGTATGGGAGGCAGTGATCAAAACCATCCCCAAGAAAAAGAAATGCAAAAAGGCAAAATGGTTGTCTGTGGGGACCTTACAAATAGCTGAGGAAAAAAAAAAGAAGAAGGAGAAGCAAAAGGCAAAGGAGAAAAGGAAAGATATACCTATCCAAATGCAGAGTTTCAGAGAAGAGCAAGGAGAGATTAAGAAAGCCTTCCTAAGTGAACAAATGCAAAGAAATAGAAGAAAGCAATAGAATGGGAAACTAGAGATCTCTTCAAGAAAATTAGAGATACCAAGGGAATATTTAATACAAACATGGACACAATAAAGGAAAGAAATGGTTTGAACCTAACAGAAGCAGAAGTATTGGATAAAGACACCTAAAGGACCTTTCCTTTTTCTGTCTTCACTGAATTTAGACAAAAGTATAAAGCATATTACTGAACACAAATAAGCCATGTAGCTACATAAAACACAAATGATTTTGGTTAATAATTCTGATAAAATGATGAGGATTCCTTATGAAAGACATTTTCTTTTCTTTTAAAAACCTATGTTAAAAAAAGTACATTAAAGCCTATAATGAACTGCTTAAGAAAAGCTCAATGATATACCAGCAATTAAAAAAAAATAATTTGGCCTCTTTTATTAGTTATTTATTTATTTTTCATCCATCTTTATTCTTTGACATGTGTGGGCCTCCCATTGCAGTGGCCTCTCTGTCACTGAGCACCAGGTTCTGGGCACACGCGCTCCAGAGCACTGGCTCTTAATTGGACACACCGGTCCAGCCACTCCATAGTACGTGGGATCTTTCTGGGCAAGGGATCAAACTGATACCCCTTGCACTTCAAGATGGACTCTATCAAGCTGACCACCAGAGAAGCCATATATCGGTATTTTTAAAAGCATCTTTTTTATTAACCAATAAAGATTAAAGGACTTTACATCTAAAAATCCTAAACATAATATATGAAAAATCCAAGAGTATACTTTTAAACAATAACACAAAATGAGGAACATATTTAATTGGGAATGCAATTGGTCAAATAAGATTTAGACTGTTTCTCTAGATATAAAAAGATATTTAATGAAGCTGAAAAAAATCTATTCATAAAGATATCTAATAAACTAGGAAGAGAAGGATACAACTTAAAACAAGTATTAATAGTACATAATAGCATTAAAATTAGTGAGAAAATAATAAGATCCATCATTGTCATTATTATCTAATGTCTTAAATGTTCTAGCTAATACAAAAGTCCAGAAAAAGATATCTTAAGTTATATTGTAAATAACGAAAGTATAATTGAAGAAATTTCATGTCATTTTTAGGTGATACAATTACATACTTATGAAACTCAAGATAAGATGAAAATTATTATAATTTAGGAGGGAAAAATACAACTACTGATTATAAAGTAAACATGAGAATTAACACTATGCTCATATACAAGAAGAATTTGCTCGATTACACACTAGAAAGAGAATACAATTTGAAAAATCTTTAAAACACAAAGTGGCTGAAAAAAGAGACTATGTGTGTGTTTGTGTATGAGTGTGCCTGTGTGCTGGAAGTAATGCAAATATTTTCTCATAAACAATTATAGGATATTGTGATTAATTTTAAGCACTCTGTTTTAAAAATATGCCCTTTATTTTTCTCTGAAGTTCTAAGTATTGGGATAACCAGATTAAATCCATTAACCTGATTTCACTCTGACAGACTTAAAGACAAATGCTCTTTTTACCTTAGTTAAAATGCTCTCACTTTGAAAGAAATACAATTATACTAAAATTCTTAAAACTTAAGAGCTCAGTGGTAGTTTTCACTGGGCTCACGATACATAATTCAAAAAATATTTCTTTCCTCTTAGTGTGGAAGAGTAATTTAGTAAAGAAAGTTATACCTTGACAAAAAATTTCAGCACTTCAAGATGGACTCTATCAAGCTGACCACCAGAGAAGCCATACATTGGTATTTTTAAAAGCATCTTTTTTATTAACCAATAAAGATTAAAGGACTTTACATCTAAAAATCCTAAACATAATATATGAAAAATCCAAGAGTATACTTTTAAACAATAACACAAAATGAGGAACATATTTAATTGGGAATGCAATTGGTCAAATAAGATTTAGACTGTTTCTCTAGATATAAAAAGATATTTAATGAAGCTGAAAAAAATCTATTCATAAAGATATCTAATAAACTAGGAAGAGAAGGATACAACTTAAAACAAGTATTAATAGTACATAATAGCATTAAAATTAGTGAGAAAATAATAAGATCCATCATTGTCATTATTATCTAATGTCTTAAATGTTCTAGCTAATACAAAAGTCCAGAAAAAGATATCTTAAGTTATATTGTAAATAACGAAAGTATAATTGAAGAAATTTCATGTCATTTTTAGGTGATACAATTACATACTTATGAAACTCAAGATAAGATGAAAATTATTATAATTTAGGAGGGAAAAATACAACTACTGATTATAAAGTAAACATGAGAATTAACACTATGCTCATATACAAGAAGAATTTGCTCGATTACACACTAGAAAGAGAATACAATTTGAAAAATCTTTAAAACACAAAATGGCTGAAAAAAGAGACTATGTGTGTGTTTGTGTATGAGTGTGCCTGTGTGCTGGAAGTAATGCAAATATTTTCTCATAAACAATTATAGGATATTGTGATTAATTTTAAGCACTCTGTTTTAAAAATATGCCCTTTATTTTTCTCTGAAGTTCTAAGTATTGGGATAACCAGATTAAATCCATTAACCTGATTTCACTCTGACAGACTTAAAGACAAATGCTCTTTTTACCTTAGTTAAAATGCTCTCACTTTGAAAGAAATACAATTATACTAAAATTCTTAAAACTTAAGAGCTCAGTGGTAGTTTTCACTGGGCTCACGATACATAATTCAAAAAATATTTCTTTCCTCTTAGTGTGGAAGAGTAATTTAGTAAAGAAAGTTATACCTTAATAGGAACATAAAAATTACAAAGAAATACAGCTATTCTAATATTTTAAATTTGAATTGCACAAGCCTCGTGTCTTTCTTGCCATAGATTACCATTCTTTTGATTATTTTCCTGTATATATACATATCCTTAAGGACTGAGAGAAATTTAACCAATATTTAGGCTATTTTTTGGTAATACGAATTATCAAAGGTATACTGGTGGGCAATTTGGAGGTAATTATACAATTCAATATCATAAGTATTATTGTCCCTGATTATCTCAACCACTTAGCAAAAAATTACAATAATTCGCAGTTGGCTATAATACACTTAGTTCTATACCTTTACTCAACAATTATGTCAGCCTGCATGCAAAAATATAGTCTCAAAAATCGTAGAATATTTACCTTCCCTTTTATGTGCTTTGTATTTTCTCTAAATTCTAGAGACGAAGCTAATACCATGCTATTTCACACAGCAAAATGAACTCCAAATCAATGAGAATCTTCTCGGATTCATTTTCCAAATGAATATCAAACACCAAATGGTATTCACCTAGAAAATTATTTAGTATTAATTTTTTAATCAATAAATGCTGTCTTTTAGAGCTAAATCATTCTCTAGCTCTTTGGAGTTCATTCACCTGGTTAATTTAGACTTCTCAATAACAGCTTGAGGTCTGCTGACTGATTATAGAAAAGTTAATATTAATTGTGGTGCTGTAGAAGACTCTTGAGATTTGTTTGGGCAGAAAGGAGATCAAATAGTCTATCGTAAACCTGTGTGCTGGAAGTAATGCAAATATTTTCTCATAAACAATTATAGGATATTGTGATTAATTTTAAGCACTCTGTTTTAAAAATATGCCCTTTATTTTTCTCTGAAGTTCTAAGTATTGGGATAACCAGATTAAATCCATTAACCTGATTTCACTCTGACAGACTTAAAGACAAATGCTCTTTTTACCTTAGTTAAAATGCTCTCACTTTGAAAGAAATACAATTATACTAAAATTCTTAAAACTTAAGAGCTCAGTGGTAGTTTTCACTGGGCTCACGATACATAATTCAAAAAATATTTCTTTCCTCTTAGTGTGGAAGAGTAATTTAGTAAAGAAAGTTATACCTTAATAGGAACATAAAAATTACAAAGAAATACAGCTATTCTAATATTTTAAATTTGAATTGCACAAGCCTCGTGTCTTTCTTGCCATAGATTACCATTCTTTTGATTATTTTCCTGTATATATACATATCCTTAAAGACTGAGAGAAATTTAACCAATATTTAGGCTATTTTTTGGTAATACGAATTATCAAAGGTATACTGGTGGGCAATTTGGAGGTAATTATACAATTCAATATCATAAGTATTATTGTCCCTGATTATCTCAACCACTTAGCAAAAAATTACAATAATTTGCAGTTGGCTATAATACACTTAGTTCTATACCTTTACTCAACAATTATGTCAGCCTGCATGCAAAAATATAGTCTCAAAAATCGTAGAATATTTACCTTCCCTTTTATGTGCTTTGTATTTTCTCTAAATTCTAGAGATGAAGCTAATACCATGCTATTTCACACAGCAAAATGAACTCCAAATCAATGAGAATCTTCTCGGATTCATTTTCCAAATGAATATCAAACACCAAATGGTATTCACCTAGAAAATTATTTAGTATTAATTTTTTAATCAATAAATGCTGTCTTTTAGAGCTAAATCATTCTCTAGCTCTTTGGAGTTCATTCACCTGGTTAATTTAGACTTCTCAATAACAGCTTGAGGTCTGCTGACTGATTATAGAAAAGTTAATATTAATTGTGGTGCTGTAGAAGACTCTTGAGATTTGTTTGGGCAGAAAGGAGATCAAATTAGTCTATCGTAAAGGAAATCAACCCTGACTATTCATTGGATGGACTGATGCTGAAGCCCCAATACTTTGGCCACCTGATGCTAAGAGTCAACTCACTGGAAAAGACTCTGTGCTGGGAAAGATATAAGGCAGAGTGAGAAGGGGATGACAGAAGAGGAGATGGTTGGATGGCATCACTGACTCAATGGACAAAAGTTTGAACAAACTCCAGGAAATAGTGAAGAACAGGGAAATTTTGGCATGCTGCAGTTTATGGGGTTGCAGAGTCAGACATGATTTAGAAACTGAACAACAATAAAAGGATTAATCTGAATTCTTTATGGAACAAGGCTGGGTTACATGATAACCACTAACTGGAAGAATTTACTTATTTAACGAATGTCCAATTTCCTGGCTCAATTTATTTCCTGGTATTAATAGGTAATAACATCCCTTGTTGAAGATGGTATAGTAAAAGAAAATTTTTCCCTCCTTTATCCCATGATACCCCAAGGAAACATGTATAATTTATCAAAATGCAAATATATTTACATATTTATGGAATGAAGATTCCCACAACCTCCTCTAACTTTGAAGGATATATGACATTAAAATTTAGACCTAAATGAAAGCATGCCTAAAGTTGACACAAAATCCCCCTCAGTTCTGAAACAAGACAGAGATAAATCTGAAGTGAAGAATGAGAGTACTGAAAATCCTCTCCAGGGACCTTTTCAGGGCATGACAAGATGTAAGCATGTGGATGACACAGAAAAGACATAAAGAGGTAACTGGGAAACCCAGTGCATACCACACCTCAGAATTGCAGTTGAGGTGGAGCTGAAGGAAGGGAGATTCGTGTGTGACTTACCCACCTCGTCCCAATGTCCCTACAATCTCTTTCACTGCTAGGATCCAGTCTGTCCATAAACCTTGTCAGCTCTGATCACTGCGGATGATGACTGCAGCCATGAAATTAAAAGACACTTGCTCCTTGGAAGAATAACTATGACAAACCTAGACAGTGTATTAAAAAGCAGAGACATTTCTTTACTGACAAAGGTCTATATGGTCAAAGTTTTTTCCAGACAAAGCTCCATATAGTCAAAGCTGTGGTTTTTCCAGTAGTCATTTATGGATGCAAGAGTTGGATCATAAAGAAGGCTGAGTGCTGAAGAATTGATGCTTTTGAACTGTGGTACTGGAGAAGACTTGAGGGTCCTTTAGATAGCAAGGAGAACAAATCAGTTAATCTTAAAGGAAATCAACCCTGAATATTCACTGGAAGGATTGGTGATGAAACTTAGGTTGCAAGTCTTTGGCCACCTGATAAGAGCTGACTCATTGGGAAAAACCCTGATGCTGTAAAGATTGAGGGCAAACGGTGAAGGGTGCGACAGAGGTTGAGATGGTTGGATGGCATCACTGATTCAATGGACATGAGTTTGAGCAAATTCAGGGAGAGACTGAAGTACTGGGAAGCCTAGCGTCCTGCAGTTTATGGGTCACAAAGAGTTAGACACAACTTAGATACTGAACAAGAACTTTCTACATAACTGTAATACACAATTCCACTGAGCTTTCTGCCACTGTAGAACAAGGGTCTCCTTTCCCCTAGTTTTCACTACGATGTTCATTTCCTTCTGGGTCCTCAGTAGCAGCAACATAATATCCATATTCTTACTAATAATCTAAGATTTTGTAGTCACTAATATGACTTAGCATTTCTCTATGTCCTTCATTTCCTTCTGAGTCCTTATTAGCAGAATCATTAGTATCCCAAATTCTACTAACAGTTTGCTGAAGGATATCCAGGCTTTTCTATCAAGGCATAACCTTCACTTGCCCAACTCTACATTTTCATACAATCTTTGTTAGTAGGGTTCAACTAGAGAAGCAGATCCAGTAAGATGTGTGTGTGTGTGTGTGTGTGTGCGCGCGCGCATGTGTGGGTGTGCCCTGTGCTCATCATGTCTGACTCTTTGGGACCCTGTGGACAGTAGCCCACCAGACTCCTCTGCCCGTGGAATTTTCCAAAGAAGAAATACTGGAGTGGGTTTCCATTTCCTCCTTCCAGGGTATTTCCCAACTCAGGACTCTTGTGTCTTCTGCATTTGTAGGCAGATATTTTTTTTACTACTGTGCCACCTGGGAAGCCTATATATATATATATATATATATATACACATACATATACAAACACATTTTTAAGAGTTTTTTTGTAAAGAATTAGCTTATACAATTGTGAGGAGTGGTTAGGCAATCCTACAGAGGAGGCCATCAGGAAAGGCAGGCTGGAATTCCTGGGCAAAGGATGAAGTTATTATCTACGTGCAATATTTCTTCTTCAGAGGAGTCCCAGGCCTTTTGTATTAAAGGTTTGTCATCTGATACTAACAGACATGAAAAGATGCTCAACCTCACAAATTATTAGAGAAACACAAATCAAAATTATAAGATATCATTTCATGTAAGTCAGAACAGCCATCATCAAAAACCCTACAGACAATAAATGTTGGAGAGGGTATGGAGAAAAGGGATCTGTGTTGGGGAGGGAACTGTTGATGGGAATGTAAATGGGTAGAGCCACTATGGAAAACAGGATGGAGTTTCCTTAAGGAACTAAAAATAGAGCAGTCCCACTTCTGGGCGTATATAGTTCAAAAGGATACATGCACCCCAATATTTAGTGCCATGCTGATTACAATACCAAGATATGGAAGCAACCTCAATATTCATAGACAGATGAATGAATAAAGAAGGTATGCTACATATATACAATGGAATATTGATTTTAATTCTTTATCAAGTAAATTGCTTATCTTCATTTCACTAAGAATTTCTTCTGAGGTTTTAGTTTGCTTTTTCATTTAGAATATATTCCTCTGTTTCCTCATTTTGTATGACTGTCTGTTACTGTGTATTGGGTGAACAGCTATTTTTCCCAGTCTTGAAGAACTTATACAAGATGTTTGGGGAGCTGTATTTCACTCACTTGTCTGTGCCATGCTTTCGGGGTGGTAGCCTACCAAAAACTATCCCTCCAATTTTTCAGTCCCATGGGGCTCAGACTTAGGCATTCAAGGAGAATCCCCTGTGAGGCCTGTGTATACCAACTGGCTTTGGCCAGTCCATAGGGAATGCCTGGCCAGGGCAAACCAACCTGTAGGCTTTGATAAGGGCCTTTAGTGGGGTGGGCTGGGGCCAGGGAAAACCTGCCTGTTGGCTTTGGTGAGGCTATAGGAGGTCACCAGGAAGGAGAGGGTCTGCTGGCACTGGCAAAATAAAAGGAGAGTATAAAACCACATTTACCAGAGCCTCTGTCCCTGGAGAGAGTTCGAACAGATCTCTCCTACACATAGAATCTAGACCCTTTTCAAACTGCTGGTTTTGCTCTGTGTCCTAGAACAAGTGAGTCTGTACACTAATCATTTAATAGAAGTACCTACATTTCCCACAGCCCTTTTTGGTCTCCTGGATATGAGCCTCATTAGTTTCCAAAGCCAAGTATCTTGAGGGGTTCTCTGAACAGATCACAAGGTTTATAGTGTGTGGGCGTGAAATTTTTGGGCCCAGCTTTAAACATCTGATACTAACAGACATGAAAAGATGCTCAACCTCACAAATTATTAGAGAAACACAAATCAAAATTATAAGATATCATTTCATGTAAGTCAGAACAGCCATCATCAAAAACCCTACAGACAATAAATGTTGGAGAGGGTATGGAGAAAAGGGATCTGTGTTGGGGAGGGAACTGTTGATGGGAATGTAAATGGGTAGAGCCACTATGGAAAACAGGATGGAGTTTCCTTAAGGAACTAAAAATAGAGCAGTCCCACTTCTGGGCGTATATAGTTCAAAAGGATACATGCACCCCAATATTTAGTGCCATGCTGATTACAATACCAAGATATGGAAGCAACCTCAATATTCATAGACAGATGAATGAATAAAGAAGGTATGCTACATATATACAATGGAATATTGATTTTAATTCTTTATCAAGTAAATTGCTTATCTTCATTTCACTAAGAATTTCTTCTGAGGTTTTAGTTTGCTTTTTCATTTAGAATATATTCCTCTGTTTCCTCATTTTGTATGACTGTCTGTTACTGTGTATTGGGTGAACAGCTATTTTTCCCAGTCTTGAAGAACTTATACAAGATGTTTGGGGAGCTGTATTTCACTCACTTGTCTGTGCCATGCTTTCGGGGTGGTAGCCTACCAAAAACTATCCCTCCAATTTTTCAGTCCCATGGGGCTCAGACTTAGGCATTCAAGGAGAATCCCTGTGAGGCCTGTGTATACCAACTGGCTTTGGCCAGTCCATAGGGAATGCCTGGCCAGGGCAAACCAACCTGTAGGCTTTGATAAGGGCCTTTAGTGGGGTGGGCTGGGGCCAGGGAAAACCTGCCTGTTGGCTTTGGTGAGGCTATAGGAGGTCACCAGGAAGGAGAGGGTCTGCCGGCACTGGCAAAATAAAAGGAGAGTATAAAACCACATTTACCAGAGCCTCTGTCCCTGGAGAGAGTTCGAACAGATCTCTCCTACACATAGAATCTAGACCCTTTTCAAACTGCTGGTTTTGCTCTGTGTCCTAGAACAAGTGAGTCTGTACACTAATCATTTAATAGAAGTACCTACATTTCCCACAGCCCTTTTTGGTCTCCTGGATATGAGCCTCATTAGTTTCCAAAGCCAAGTATCTTGAGGGGTTCTCTCTGAACAGATCACAAGGTTTATAGTGTGTGATGTGGGGTTCATATCCCTTGATCCACAAGAAGATCCCTCCCGATTGCAAAGGCTTTCCTGGTAGCTCAGCTGGTGAAGAATCTGCCTGCAATGCAAGAGACCCTGGTTAGGTCAGGAAGGTCCCTGGAGAAGGGATAGGCTACCCACTCCAGTATTCTTGGGCTTCACTGGTGGCTCAGACAGTGAAAAATCCATCTGCAATGCAAGAGACCTGGGTTCAATCCCTAGGGTGGGGAGATGCCATGGAGAAGGGAAAGGGTCTCCACTCTAGTATGCTTGCCTGGAGAATTTCATGGCTCATCCATGGATTGCAGAGTCAGAATTGACTTTCATGACTCTCACTTCTTAGATTTTTTCCCCTATTATGGTTTGCCACACAAGGAAGGTGGAATAAGGGGAGACTGCATCTCTGCCTCTCCTACCCATTTCATTATGGCTGTGGCCCTTTTATCCTTTGTTGCAGAAGGAGATTTTCAGCTTCTTTTCAGGTCTTTTTCAGATAAAAAACTTTAATATATAGCTGTATATTTTATGTGTCCATGGGAGTAGGTGAGTTCACAAACTTCCTACACTGCCATTTTGAACTGTGTCCCCTAAATTACTTATTCTTTTAAAAACTCCAAACATTGCAGGATAATTCCTGATAAGGCCAAATTCCCATTGAGTAGCATACATAGTATTTAGCTCAGCATATTGCTGCCTCTAACAATTTAGAGGTTTGGTTACCAATGAAAAGAGGAAAGACCAAACACATATATATTTATGGTGTCTTTAACCCATTCTCCAAATGAATTAATCACATTTGGGGCAAAAAACTCTCATGAGATCCTTTTTCTAAAAATATATAAATATCATACTTTTTCTCTAATATATATCATTTTATGCTGTTTTCTAAGTAAGCATTTATCAATCAGGTTATCTAGTAATTGAAACTGGGAGAAAAGTGATGTTTGATGATATATTTCCTATATTTGAAACTGGGTTAGCAGCAAAATTCTGGTATTTTTTGTATGCTGTTTCTTAGAAATATAAGACAACTTAGGTCATTTCCCCTTGGGTTTTTTCCAAAAGAGCAAGATTAATAGCTGGAATCAAGATAGGCTTACATAATTTATAAATGTGTATGTGGTCCACTGTGCTGTATTTAATTTCTTTCATGGGATAACAAGCTTAAAGGATAAAGTAAATTAGAGACCGGCTAATTCTCTATTTTAATGGGGCTTTAAAGAAGATTTTATTTAAAAAATTAAATGGAAATTAAAGGAAAACAGATTATCAGGGACCAGGATCAAATGGATTGGCAGAAATAATAAACAGATTGTTTTTAGTGTTCCATGGCAAATTGACAGCAGATATTAGTTAAATTGATAACAAATATGAGCCTAACATATTGTATTATCTTAAGGGAAAGTAGGAAATGTTAATATAATGTAGTTCAGGAAATGCATTGAGATAATCTCAGAAACAGTACAAAGAAAAAAAGATGGATGAATATGACTACATTAAAATTAAGAACTACTGTTTACCAAACGACCACCTCTCCCCTTAATTACCACTTCCTTTTGGGTCGAAATACACTTTATAGGCATAGTCTGATAATATGACATATGTTGTTGTTGTTCAGTTTCTCAGTTTTGGCCGACTCATTGCAACCCCATAGACTGCAGCACGCCAGGCTTCTCTGTCCATCATTATCTCCCTGAATTTGCTCAAACACATGTCCATTGAGTCAGTGGTGCCATCCAATCATCTCATCTTCTGTTGCCCCGTTTCCCTCAGTCTTTCCCAGCATCAGGGTCTTTTTCAATGAGCTGGCTCTTTGCATCAGGTAGCCAAAGTATTGGAGCTTCAGCTTCAGCATCAGTCCTTCCAAAAGATATTCAGGGCTGATTTCCTTTAGGATTGACTTGTTTGATCTCCTTGTCATCCAAGGGACTCTTAACAGTCTTCTCCCACACTACACTTCAAAAGCATCAGTTCTTCAGCACTCAGCCTTCTTTATGGTCCAGTTCTCACATCCATACATTACTACTGGAAAAACCATAGCTTTGACTATATGGACCTTTGTTGGTAAAGTGATGTCTCTGCTTTTTAATAATATGATGTCTAGGTTTGTGATAGCTTTTCTTTCAAGAAGCAAGAGTCTTTTAATTTCATGGCTTCAGTCACTGTTCAGATTGATTTGGAACCCAAGAAAATGAAATCTGACACTGTTTCCACATTTTCCCCATCAATTTATCATGAAGTGATATGACGAGGTGCCATGATCTTAGTTTTTTGAATATTGAGTTTAGATCAGTTTTCTCACTTTCCTCTTTTACTTACATCAAGAAGTTCTTTAGTTCCTCTTCACATTCTGCCATTATACCACTCATACCATTCTGTGGTATCTTCTGCATATCTGAAGTTGCTGATATTCCACCTTATGATTCACCTAGCCTCATTTTGTGCATGATGTACTCATTTTGCGCATAAATAAAATAAGTCAGGTGACAATATACAAACTTGATGTACTCCTTTCCCAACTTTGAACAGGTACTTTGTTCTATCTCCAGTTCTGTTACTTCTTGTCTTGCATACAGGTTTCTCAGGAGCCAGTTAAGGTGGTCTGGCATTCCCATCTCCTTAAGACTTCCACAGTTTGTTGTGATCCACACAGTCAAAGACCTTAGCATAGTCAGTGAAGCAGATGCTTTTATGGAACTCCCTTGCTTTTTCTATAATCCAGCATATGCTGGCAATTTGATCTCTGTTTCCTCTGCCTTTTCTAAATCCAGCCTGTACATCTGGAATTTCTTGGTTCATATACTGCTCAAGCCAAGCTTGAAGGATTTTGAGCATAATCTTGCTAGCTTGAGAAAGAGTACAATTGTACAGTAATTTGAACATTCATCAGCATTTCTTTTCTTTGAAACTGGAATGAAAACTGACCTTTTCCAGTCCTGTGGCCACTGCTGAGTTTTCCAGATTTGGTGGCATATTGAGTGTAGCACTTTAACAGCATCAACTTTTAAGATTTGAAATAGCTCAGGTGGAATTTCATCATTAGCTTTGTTCATAGTGATGCTTCCTAAGGCCCGCTTCACTTCACACTCAGGTTCTAGGTGAGTGACCACCTCATCGTGGTTAAACTGAGTCATTAAGAGCTTTTTTGTATATAATTCTGTGTATGCTTGGCACCTTTTATTAATCTATTCTGCTTCTGCTAGGTCCTTGCCATTTCTGTCGTTTATTATGCCTATTTTTGCATGAAATATCCCCTTGGTAACTCCAATTTTTTAAAAGAGATCTCTAGTCTTTCCCATTCTATAGTTTTCCTCTATTTCTTTGCACTGGTCACTTAAGAAGGCTTTTTTATCTCTCTGTGCTATTATTTGGAACTCTGCATTCAGTTGGGAATATCTTTCCCTTCCTCCTTTGCCTTTCACTTCTCTTCTTTTCTCAGCTATTTGTAAAGTCTCCCCAGACAATCACTTTTCCTTCTTCTGTTACTTTCTCTTGTGAATCATTTTGATCACTGCTTCCTGTACAATGTTACTTACCTCTGTCCATAGTTCTTCAGGCACTCTGTCTTTTAGATCTAATCCCTTGAATCTATTCATCACCTCCACTGTATGCTAATAAGAGACTTGAATTAGTTAATAACTGAATAGTGTAGTGGTTTTCCCTACTTTCTCCAATTTAAGTCTGAATTTTGCAATAAGGAGCTGATCATCTGAGCCAGTCAGCTCCAGGTCTTGCTTTTGGTGACTATATAGAGTTTCTCCATCTTTGGCTGCAAAGAATACAATCAATCTGATTTCAGTATTGACTATCTAATTATGTCCATGTGTAGAATCATCTCTTGTGTTGTTGGAAGAGGATGTTTGCTATGATCAGTGTGTTCTCTTGGCAAAACTCTTTTAGCCTTTGCTCTGTCTCATTATGTACTCCAAAGCCAAACTTGCCTATTATTGCAGGTATCTCTTGACTTCCTACTTTTGCCTTCAAATCTGCTATTAATGAAAAGGACATCTTTTCTTTGTGTTAGGTCTAAGAGGTCTTGTAGGTCTTCACAGAATCATTCAACTTCAGCTTCTTCAGCATCAGCGGTTGGGGGTTACTTGATGTTGGATTGGATTGGGTTTAAGATTATTGTGAAATTGAATGGTTTGCTTTGGAAACAAACTGAGATCACCATTCTGTCATTTTTAAGTTTGAAAAGTACTGCATTTCAGATTCTTTTGCTGACTATGAGGGCTACTCCATTCCTTCTAAGGGACTTTTGCCCAAAGTGATAGATATAATGGTCATCTGAATTAAATTCTCCCATTTCCATCCACTTTAGTTCACTGATTACTAAAATGTCAATGTCCACTCTTGCCATCTCGTTTGACGATTTATGCTGATTCGTGGACCTAACATTCCTGGTTCTGACGAAATACTGTTCTTCACAGCATCAGACTTTACTGTCACCACCAGATACAACCAGAACTGGGCATCATTTCCACTTTGGCTCAGCCTCTTCATTCTTTCTTTGGCTATTTCTCTATGGCATCCCAGTAAAATACTGGGCACCAAATACTGACCTGGAGAGTTCACCTTTCATTGTCATATCTTTTCACTTTTTGAGACTGCTTATGGGGTTCTCAAGGCAAGAATACTGAAATGGTTTCCCATTCCCTTCTCCAGTGGACCAGGTTTGGTCAGGGCCTAACCGGCAGTGACATGCCCTTCAGTTGCTCAACAGAGTGGGATGACATGTCTGGCGTGCTGGCTCTCTCACTGCTGGTCCTCATAGAGCGTTTAAACCTTTGCTGGCCTTTGGGAGTTGATCAACACGCGGCCAAGGGGCGAGGCAAAAGCCCTGCTGGAGTGGCTGGAAAGAGGGTCTGGGAAAGCCTGGAGCTGATGTCGGATGACACCCAGGAGCAGAGAACACCCCAGCCTCACTGCTGCCCATGGCCGCCCTGGAACCAATTCACTGCCCAGGAGATGCTGGTTGCCCAGGGGCCCATCCTCTGTTCAAGAGTCACTGTCCCCTGTGGAACCAATCAGCCATGTGGGAGTAACTATCTGCAGTGGAGCCAATCTGATATATGACTAAATCATGACCACTTCCCAGGTCATAATAACGATGGAGAAGGGGTAGATAGAAGATAAAATCAAACCATTATCAAAAGTCTTCACACTATCTTTACTATGCATGGTTGATCACCCAACTCATCCAGGTCCAACTGATGGGCCAGGTTCTGAAGGCCTTGTACCTTTTCCATCAAACTATTTATGGTGATACTGTGGAAACCTCACATGATATATAATACACTGTAATTTTATCAGAGTCACAAGTTCATTTTATACCTTTAAGTCTGAAACATAGTCAAGAGATTTTGTTGACAATCAGCTCCTCCTTTCAAAAAATATACCCTGTAGAGACAGGCTTTCAAGGGCACTTCTGTTCTGCATTTTGGTGTAGTCCTCTTGGCTTAAAACCTAGCATCATCTAGATATAAGTGACTGAGAGAATGGTGGCTAAATGGTCAACATGGCTGTCAAAGTAAATCTCTATTCCTGCAAAAGTGCATGTAAACATGTGTATGTCTGCTAGATATCTGCACTTATATAAATGCCTCAATTTCAGACTATTTAGCAGAGGATAGAGAATTTATATAGTTATTTCTTTTTATTAATTTTATTTTTATCAAAATGTACTTGATTTACAATTCTGTGTTATTTTAAAAGTGAAAGCAAGTGTTAGTTGCTCAGTCATGTCTAACTCTTTGCAACCCCATAGACTGACTATAGCCCACCAGGCTCCTCTGTCCATGGAATTCTCCAGGCAAGAATACTACAGTGGGTTGTCATTCCTTTCTTAAAGAGATTTCTTAACCAAAGGATAGAACCTGGGTCTCCTCCACTGCCAGCAGATTCTATACCAACTGAACCTCCAGGGAAGCCTCATGTTCATTTCAAGTGTATACAGCAAAGAGTTTCAGTTATACAATAGGTTCTTTTTCAGATTCTTTTCCTTTATAGGTTATTATAAAATACTGAGTACAGTTTCCTGTGCTTTGAAGTACACCCTACGCTTACCTATTTTATATGGAGTAGTGTGTACCTGTTAATTCCAAACTCCTAATTTATCCTTTCCCCATCCTTTACCCTTTGATAAGCATAAGTTGGTTTTATATGTCTCTGAGTCTATTTCTGTTTTTTAAATTAATTTCATTATATCACTCTTTTTAGATTCCACATATAAGCAATATCAGGTGATATTTGTCTTTTTCTGTCTGGCTTATTTCACTTAGCTTGATAATCTCTAGATCCATCCATGTTGCTGCAAATGGCATTATGTCATTCTTTTTAATGACTGAGAAATATTCATATATATACACACACACACACACAAACACAAGCATACACCATATATTCTTTATCCATTCAGCTGTTGATGGATATTTAGGTTGCTTCCACGTCTTGGCTATTGTAAGAAGTGCTGCAATGAACATTACAGTGCATGTATCTTTTTGAATGATGGTTTACTCCAGATATAAGCCCAGGAGTGGGAATACTGGATTATACGGTAGCTCTATTCATATGTAGTATCAACCCTTTTAGTTTGTACAACATTTCATCCTCCATGTATCTAATTTCAAAATTGTGAAAGTGAAATTGGGAAAGTATGTTAGTCACTTAGTCATGCCTGACTATTTGTGACCCCATGGACTTGTAGCTCGCCAGGCCTCCTCTATCCATGGAATTCTCCATGTAAGAATACTGGAGTTTGTTGTCATTTCCTTCTCCAGGGGATCTTCCCAATCCAGGGATTGAACTTAGGTCTCCTGTATCACAGGCGAATTCATTACCATCTGAAACCACCAGGGACAACAGAAATCAGTACATTAAAATAGTCAACTGGTGGTTAAAAATGTGATTGTAATAAAATTGTATGAGGTAAATTATATAGCCTAACTTTGGGGTCAAAATGATGAGTTACAGGGGACTTAATTATTGGTTATGTTAACTACTGCCAGTGTTTAGAGTAACTGTTACCAGCATTGGGTAGTAACACAGAAACTTTTACAAGTTCAGAATCTTTAGCTTTTATTGCTACTCTCTATATCCCATCATAATAGGCTAACAGCTGTTTCTCTGAGGATTTATCCTAAAATCTGAGATCTTGATTCAAATATTTAAAGGAAAAGTTTATGTTTCAAGTAGCATCAACATGTTTTACTTAGGATATCAGTTGGAAATTAAAAAAGGAATATCTTATTTTCACTCAAAGAATACAGCTACCCATTAATTTGTGTTGTCATATGATCTATTACTGCTCTGGTTTAAAAAAATGTTTCCCTCATACTTCCATGAGATTTAAATCATTGTTACAAACTAAAGAATATTTTCAATTTATTCCTCCATAATGTTGGCAAGAGTGCATTTCCCCTACCCATCCTAAATTTTTGACATATTATCTAACTTCCAGAGAAATCACCAAGGACTCAAAAATGTGAAAATTATAAAAACTGTTATATTCTGAATATTTTGGATAAAATTTTTATGTTACTGAATTAAATTCTAAAAATGCAATTTAAAGACTTCTTTTCTTTTATTAGTTGTCATGAGAAAATTGGAATGGGTCATTTATTCTCTCCTATTTGGTGACTCTTGTGATTCCTGAGCTGTATTTATAAGAAAGCTGTCTTTAAAGAGGATTTCATTCTTGTTCAGTTAAACACAATGGATTCTTTGTGTCAAGCTGACTGGCCTATGAA
Source organism: Tragulus kanchil (assembly GCA_022376925.1). Lineage (NCBI taxonomy): Eukaryota > Metazoa > Chordata > Mammalia > Artiodactyla > Tragulidae > Tragulus > Tragulus kanchil. The sequence goes on from JAIOJX010000025.1 coordinate 40,071,268, forward strand.
ATAATTGAATCTATATTGATAATATGCCCCTTTCAAAGGAGCTAGCTGGCTAAATATAAATAATACTAAACTTTTGAACAATAACAAAATTATGTGTGAAAGATATATTTCTTTTAAAAAGTAATGGGATACAAGTGGCATTTTATTGGACAGTAAATTGCACATGCATTGGAGAAAATGAGAAATGATTTTAGAAAACTGAGATAGAATTATTTACACAGCATCCAGGGATTGAACTTAGGTCTCCTGTATCACAGGCGAATTCATTACCATCTGAAACCACCAGGGACAACAGAAATCAGTACATTAAAATAGTCAACTGGTGGTTAAAAATGTGATTGTAATAAAATTGTATGAGGTAAATTATATAGCCTAACTTTGGGGTCAAAATGATGAGTTACAGGGGACTTAATTATTGGTTATGTTAACTACTGCCAGTGTTTAGAGTAACTGTTACCAGCATTGGGTAGTAACACAGAAACTTTTACAAGTTCAGAATCTTTAGCTTTTATTGCTACTCTCTATATCCCATCATAATAGGCTAACAGCTGTTTCTCTGAGGATTTATCCTAAAATCTGAGATCTTGATTCAAATATTTAAAGGAAAAGTTTATGTTTCAAGTAGCATCAACATGTTTTACTTAGGATATCAGTTGGAAATTAAAAAAGGAATATCTTATTTTCACTCAAAGAATACAGCTACCCATTAATTTGTGTTGTCATATGATCTATTACTGCTCTGGTTTAAAAAAATGTTTCCCTCATACTTCCATGAGATTTAAATCATTGTTACAAACTAAAGAATATTTTCAATTTATTCCTCCATAATGTTGGCAAGAGTGCATTTCCCCTACCCATCCTAAATTTTTGACATATTATCTAACTTCCAGAGAAATCACCAAGGACTCAAAAATGTGAAAATTATAAAAACTGTTATATTCTGAATATTTTGGATAAAATTTTTATGTTACTGAATTAAATTCTAAAAATGCAATTTAAAGACTTCTTTTCTTTTATTAGTTGTCATGAGAAAATTGGAATGGGTCATTTATCCTCTCCTATTTGGTGACTCTTGTGATTCCTGAGCTCTATTTATAAGAAAGCTGTCTTTAAAGAGGATTTCATTCTTGTTCAGTTAAACACAATGGATTCTTTGTGTCAAGCTGACTGGCCTATGAAATAATTGAATCTATATTGATAATATGCCCCTTTCAAAGGAGCTAGCTGGCTAAATATAAATAATACTAAACTTTTGAACAATAACAAAATTATGTGTGAAAGATATATTTCTTTTAAAAAGTAATGGGATACAAGTGGCATTTTATTGGACAGTAAATTGCACATGCATTGGAGAAAATGAGAAATGATTTTAGAAAACTGAGATAGAATTATTTACACAGCATCAAGATCTTAATTTTAATAATCTCTTGAAGTAGTTGAAGAAAATAATGGGTCTGACACTTATTCATTTGTTAACTCTACATTTATAGATTTCATATTAAAAATTCAAATTAAAGACATTATGCATTCTTCTAAGTTGTACATATAAATGTATTCCCATGAGATATTCATTTTAGTGGAACATTTCATTAGAGAAATTCAGGGAAAAATATACTGTTTTAAATTCTGTGAGTAATAATTCCTTAGAATCATAATTATGATACCTGAGGATGGTTTATATCTAAGTAAAATTCAAATGTTCCCAAAATATTAAGTTCTCAAACCCAAATGTTAATCTATTGCTTTAACATAGTAGAAATCAAAAATCATTCCTTTATTTACTGAGAAATTATTACATGCTAGAGACCATTAGACATTAGGGATAAAAAGTGAGCAAAGTGGTACTTTCCTTCATGGACTTGATGGTTTATTGGACTATGAGATAGACAATAAAAAAGTAAATGAACAAATATTAACTCATAACACTTAGTACTCACATAACAAAGGAAAAATGATACATGAAAGAAAATAATATGGTGAGTGGAAGAAGGAAATTGAATCACTTTAGCTGGCTTTTAAATAAATCATTTCATAAAGATTGAAAGTACATTAACAGTTGTAGAAATAGAATTATCAAATACGAAAATACCAAAAATGCAAAGGCAAGGCAAAGAAGCAACCTATACTGAGGAGAAAAACCAATCAATGTAAACAAACTCACAAATAACATAGATGATAGAAATAACAGACAGTAACATGAATTGGCAACTATTTACATAGCATTTACATTGTATTTACAACTATTTACATAGCATTTATTTTGTATTTAGGTGGGGAAACAATGGAAACAGTTACAGACTTTACTTTCTTGGGCTCCAAAAATCACTGGAGATAATGACTGCAATCATGAAATTAAAAGACACGTGCTCCTTGGAAGAAAAGCTATGGACAAACTTAGACAGTGTATTATAAAGCAGAGATATCACTTTGCAATCAAAAGTCTGTAAAGTCAAAGTTATGGTTTTTCAAGTAGTTGTTTATGGATGTGAGAGTTGGACCATAAAGAAGGCTGAGTGCCAAAGAATTGATGTCTTAGAACTGGGATGTTGGAGAAGACTCTTGAGAGTCCCTTGGACAGCAAGATGATCAAACCAGTCAATCCTAAAGAAAATCAACCTTGAATAATCATTGGAAGGACTGATGCTGAAGCTGAAGCTCCAATACTTTGGCCACCTGATGGGAAGAGCTGACTCCCTGAAAGAGATCCTGATGCTGGGAAAGATTGAAGGCAGGAAGAGAAGGAAACATAGGATGATATGGTTGGATGGCATCACTGAGTTAATGGAAATGAGTTGAGCAAGCTCTGGGAGATGGTGGGAAGGACAGGGAACTGAATTAAATTTCCCTTTCAAACCCAAATGTTAATCTATTGCTTTAACATAGTAGAAATCAAAAATCATTCCTTTATTTACTGAGAAATTATTACATGCTAGAGACCATTAGACATTAGGGATAAAAAGTGAGCAAAGTGGTACTTTCCTTCATGGACTTGATGGTTTATTGGAATATGAGATAGACAATAAAAAAGTAAATGAACAAATATTAACTCATAACACTTAGTACTCACATAACAAAGGAAAAATGATACATGAAAGAAAATAATATGGTGAGTGGAAGAAGGAAATTGAATCACTTTAGCTGGCTTTTAAATAAATCATTTCATAAAGATTGAAAGTACATTAACAGTTGTAGAAATAGAATTATCAAATACCAAAATACCAAAAATGCAAAGGCAAGGCAAAGAAGCAACCTATACTGAGGAGAAAAACCAATCAATGTAAACAAACTCACAAATAACATAGATGATAGAAATAACAGACAGTAACATGAATTGGCAACTATTTACATAGCATTTACATTGTATTTACAACTATTTACATAGCATTTATTTTGTATTTAGGTGGGGAAACAATGGAAACAGTTACAGACTTTACTTTCTTGGGCTCCAAAAATCACTGGAGATAATGACTGCAATCATGAAATTAAAAGACACGTGCTCCTTGGAAGAAAAGCTATGGACAAACTTAGACAGTGTATTATAAAGCAGAGATATCACTTTGCAATCAAAAGTCTGTAAAGTCAAAGTTATGGTTTTTCAAGTAGTTATTTATGGATGTGAGAGTTGGACCATAAAGAAGGCTGAGTGCCAAAGAATTGATGTCTTAGAACTGGGATGTTGGAGAAGACTCTTGAGAGTCCCTTGGACAGCAAGATGATCAAACCAGTCAATCCTAAAGAAAATCAACCTTGAATAATCATTGGAAGGACTGATGCTGAAGCTGAAGCTCCAATACTTTGGCCACCTGATGGGAAGAGCTGACTCCCTGAAAGAGATCCTGATGCTGGGAAAGATTGAAGGCAGGAAGAGAAGGAAACATAGGATGATATGGTTGGATGGCATCACTGAGTTAATGGAAATGAGTTGAGCAAGCTCCAGGAGATGGTGAAGGACAGGGAAACCTGGCATGCTGCAGTTCATGGGTTTGTAAAGGCTTGGACACGACTGACCAACTGAACAACAAGGTATTATAAGTAATATAAAGATTATTTAAGGTATATAGAATATATAGGAGGATGCATGTTGGCTATATAGAAATACTATGCCATTCTGTATAAGAGAATGAAGCATCCTCAGATTTTGGTATCTGCTGAGGGTTCTGGAATCAACCCCCCATGGATATTGAAGGCTCACTGTACTTTTTCTTAAGGTTAGGAAGATAGAAAGGATAAACATCCTCACCACTTCTTTATGACACACTTAGTATCATAAGACAGAGGTAAATAAATGAAAGACATCTATTTTTAGAAGGAAGTAGTATAGCTGCCTTTATTCACAGGCTAAATGTTTGTCCATGTTAAAAATTCTATAGAACCTGAAAAGATCTACTAGAATTTGCAAAGGAGTTTAGCTAGCTTTAATATTACAAAACGAATATAGAAAAATCAATTCTATTTTTCATGTGTATGTAACAAAAATTCAATTTAACATTAAAAATTATATCATAATATAAAAGTATGTAAAGATAAATTAGAATACACATAAGACTTGAACATTGAAAGATTGCTGAGAAAAACTTTAAAATCTAAGTGAACGAAAAGATACATCACACTTAGAGATAAGAAGGCAATACTATTAAGATGTCAATTCTTCCCTATTGATTCAGTAGAATACTAATCAAAACCCTAATAGGCTTTTTAAAAAAAAAAAAGAAATTGACAAGGTAATTCTAAAATTCATATGGAAATGCAAAGTACCTAGAAGAGCCAAAATAACATTGGAAAAAGGAGAAAGCTGGAAGATTTATACCATCCATTTTAGAGATTATTATAAAGCTACAGCAATCAACACAGAGTGGTATTTACACAAAGATATATAAATATAAATAGAATAGAATAGAATGTCCAGATAGACCCAGATACATAGGATGATATGGTTGGATGGCATCACTGAGTTAATGGAAATGAGTTGAGCAAGCTCCAGGAGATGGTGAAGGACAGGGAAACCTGGCATGCTGCAGTTCATGGGTTTGTAAAGGCTTGGACACGACTGACCAACTGAACAACAAGGTATTATAAGTAATATAAAGATTATTTAAGGTATATAGAATATATAGGAGGATGCATGTTGGCTATATAGAAATACTATGCCATTCTGTATAAGAGAATGAAGCATCCTCAGATTTTGGTATCTGCTGAGGGTTCTGGAATCAACCCCCCATGGATATTGAAGGCTCACTGTACTTTTCTTAAGGTTAGGAAGATAGAAAGGATAAACATCCTCACCACTTCTTTATGACACACTTAGTATCATAAGACAGAGGTAAATAAATGAAAGACATCTATTTTTAGAAGGAAGTAGTATAGCTGCCTTTATTCACAGGCTAAATGTTTGTCCATGTTAAAAATTCTATAGAACCTGAAAAGATCTACTAGAATTTGCAAAGGAGTTTAGCTAGCTTGAATATTACAAAACGAATATAGAAAAATCAATTCTATTTTTCATGTGTATGTAACAAAAATTCAATTTAACATTAAAAATTATATCATAATATAAAAGTATGTAAAGATAAATTAGAATACACATAAGACTTGAACATTGAAAGATTGCTGAGAAAAACTTTAAAATCTAAGTGAACGGAAAGATACATCACACTTAGAGATAAGAAGGCAATACTATTAAGATGTCAATTCTTCCCTATTGATTCAGTAGAATACTAATCAAAACCCTAATAGGCTTTTTAAAAAAAAAAAAAAAAAGAAATTGACAAGGTAATTCTAAAATTCATATGGAAATGCAAAGTACCTAGAAGAGCCAAAATAACATTGGAAAAAGGAGAAAGCTGGAAGATTTATACCATCCATTTTAGAGATTATTATAAAGCTACAGCAATCAACACAGAGTGGTATTTACACAAAGATATATAAATATAAATAGAATAGAATAGAATGTCCAGATAGACCCAGATACACATACATGGTCAAGTTGATATTTGACAAAGACACAGAGACGGTTTTGTTTGGGAAAGACAGCCTTTTCAGTAATGCCAAAACTCCAAATGTTAACGTCTGTTTAAATGTTTGTAGTTTATTGTATGCCAATCAGGTTTTAATAAAGCTGTTTAACTTAAATGGATTATTTTCTAGAGAAGTTTAATTTGATAAAAAAATTAGAAAATACATTTTAAAAGTTAAAGGATGGATAGAGAAAGCCTTAAACAAACGGGAAATGGGATGCAATGAGCCAGAAGTAGAAGACCCAGGTGGCTGCATCATAGACATTGTGGGGGGAGATTAGTGATGAGACTGAGAAGACAAGCAAGGCCTAGGAAACATCTAGTCTTATAAACTACAATGGACATTATTAAGGAAGTTAAAAGACAACCCAGACCTGGAGGAAATATCTGCAAGTTTTATTTGTGATAATAGACTTGTATCTAAAATATATAAGGAACTCTTACAACTCAATGATATAAAGACAAATAAACAAATTTAAAGTGATCAATTGATCTGAACAGATTTTTCTCCAAAGAAGACATACAATGGGTCAACAGCACACAAACATATGCCCACATCATCAGCCATCAGGAATTGTAAATCAAAGTTACAGTGAGATACAACTTCCCACCTCCTAGAATGACAATAAACAAAAAGGATAGGAAGGTGTGTCAGCAAGGATTGGAAGAAGTTAGAACCGTCATACATTATTGATGAGACTGTAAAGTAATGTAGTTACTTTGGAACACAAAACTGATTAAGATGAAAACAAATTCTTCACACTTAGAGATAAGAAGGCAATACTATTAAGATGTCAATTCTTCCCTATTGATTCAGTAGAATACTAATCAAAACCCTAATAGGCTTTTTAAAAAAAAAAAAGAAATTGACAAGGTAATTCTAAAATTCATATGGAAATGCAAAGTACCTAGAAGAGCCAAAATAACATTGGAAAAAGGAGAAAGCTGGAAGATTTATACCATCCATTTTAGAGATTATTATAAAGCTACAGCAATCAACACAGAGTGGTATTTACACAAAGATATATAAATATAAATAGAATAGAATAGAATGTCCAGATAGACCCAGATACACATACATGGTCAAGTTGATATTTGACAAAGACACAGAGACGGTTTTGTTTGGGAAAGACAGCCTTTTCAGTAATGCCAAAACTCCAAATGTTAACGTCTGTTTAAATGTTTGTAGTTTATTGTATGCCAATCAGGTTTTAATAAAGCTGTTTAACTTAAATGGATTATTTTCTAGAGAAGTTTAATTTGATAAAAAAATTAGAAAATACATTTTAAAAGTTAAAGGATGGATAGAAAAAGCCTTAAACAAACGGGAAATGGGATGCAATGAGCCAGAAGTAGAAGACCCAGGTGGCTGCATCATAGACATTGTGGGGGGATTAGTGATGAGACTGGAAAAACAAGCAAGGACTAGGAAACATCTAGTGTTATAAACTACAATGGACATTATTAAGGAAATTAAAAGACAACCCAGACCTGGAGGAAATATCTGCAAGTTTTATTTGTGATAATAGACTTGTATCTAAAATATATAAGGAACTCTTACAACTCAATGATATAAAGACAAATAAACAAATTTAAAGTGATCAATTGATCTGAACAGATTTTTCTCCAAAGAAGACATACAATGGGTCAACAGCACACAAACATATGCCCACATCATCAGCCATCAGGAATTGTAAATCAAAGTTACAGTGAGATACAACTTCCCACCTCCTAGAATGACAATAAACAAAAAGGATAGGAAGGTGTGTCAGCAAGGATTGGAAGAAGTTAGAACCGTCATACATTATTGATGAGACTGTAAAGTAATGTAGTTACTTTGGAAAAGAGTTTGGCAGCTTCTCAAAATGCTAAAGATGGAATTATCATATGACCCAGAAATTTTACTCTTCAATATCTACCTGTGAGAAATGAAAACATATGTCCATATAAGAACTTATACCTAACTGTTCATCACAGCATTAGTAAGAATAGCCACAAAGTGGAAACAACCTAAATGTCCATAAAGTGATTAATGAATAAACAAAATGCTGCTTATCCACCCAACAGAATACTATTTGGTAATTAAAAATAAGTATAAAGTACTCATACATGGCTACAACATAGATGAACTTATACAACCTATGCTAAGTGAAGAAAGTCACTTATGAAAGACCACATATTATATGACTCCATTTTTATAAAATATCTATTATGTGTGTGTGTGTAATAGTCACTCAGTTGTGTCCAACTCTAGAACTCCATGCTTCTCTGTCCATAGAATTCTCCAGGCATGAATACTTGAGTGGGTAGCCACTCCCTTCTCCATGAGTTCTTCCTGACCAAGGGATTGAACTCCAGTCTTCTGCATTGTAGGCAGATTCTTTACTGTCTGATTCACCAAAGAAGCCCCAAATATTTAGTATAGGTACATCTATAAAGGCAGAAAGTACTAATGGATTAGTAAACTGTGGACTGAGGGTAGACAGCAGTCAGACAGTATGTGGGAAGTGACAGCAATGGGTACAAGGTTTCTTTTTGGAAGTCATTAAAACGTTCTGAAATTAGACTATGGTTACAGTTGCACAACTCAATGAATATGCTAGAAACTTATACACGGATTAAATGCTCCAACCAAACAACACAGGTTGGCTGAATGGATCAAGAAACATGACCCATATATATGCTGTTTACAAGAGACCCACCTTCAGACCTAGAGACACCCATAGACTGAAAGTGAGAGGCTGGAAAAAGATATTCCACGCAAATGGTAATCAAAAAAAAAAAAAAAATGGGTAGCAATCCTCATATCAGACAAAATAGATTTTAAAGTAAAGAAGATTCTAAGAGACAAGGCAGGTCACTACATCATGATTAAGGAATCCATCCAAGAGCAAGACATAACAGTCATGAATATCGACGCACCCAACACAGGGGCACCGCAATACATAAGACAGATACTTTCAGACTTAAAAAAAGAAATAATAATAACACAATAATAGTAAGAGACTTTAACACTCCTTTCACACCAATGGATAGATCATCCAAACAGAAAATTAATAAAGAAACACAAGCCTTAAATGCCACACTAGAAAAGATGGACCTCATCGATATCTTAGGACGTTCCATCCAAAGCAGAAGAATACACTTTCTTTTCAAGTGCTCACGGAACATTCTCCAGGATAGACCATATCTTGGGCCACAAATCTAACTTCAATCAATTCAAGAAAACTGAAATTATATCAACCATCTTCTCGGACCACAATGTAATGAGACTAGAGATCAACTACCAGAAAAAAAAACATTAAAAATACAAACAGTGGAGCTAAGATGGCGGCGTAGAAGGACGTGCACTCATCTCTCCTGCAAAATCGCCTGAATTGCGACGAGTTCCTGGGAAACCATCGACGAAAGGATAATAGTCACTGGGCACTGTCCAGTTTAGAATCCCAGCTGATCGGGTGGGATTTTGTTTGACCAAGGGATTGAACTCCAGTCTTCTGCATTGTAGGCAGATTCTTTACTGTCTGATTCACCAAAGAAGCCCCAAATATTTAGTATAGGTACATCTATAAAGGCAGAAAGTACTAATGGATTAGTAAACTGTGGACTGAGGGTAGACAGCAGTCAGACAGTATGTGGGAAGTGACAGCAATGGGTACAAGGTTTCTTTTTGGAAGTCATTAAAACGTTCTGAAATTAGACTATGGTTACAGTTGCACAACTCAATGAATATGCTAGAAACTTATACACGGATTAAATGCTCCAACCAAACAACACAGGTTGGCTGAATGGATCAAGAAACATGACCCATATATATGCTGTTTACAAGAGACCCACCTTCAGACCTAGAGACACCCATAGACTGAAAGTGAGAGGCTGGAAAAAGATATTCCACGCAAATGGTAATCAAAAAAAAAAAAAAAAAAAATGGGTAGCAATCCTCATATCAGACAAAATAGATTTTAAAGTAAAGAAGATTCTAAGAGACAAGGCAGGTCACTACATCATGATTAAGGAATCCATCCAAGAGCAAGACATAACAGTCATGAATATCGACGCACCCAACACAGGGGCACCGCAATACATAAGACAGATACTTTCAGACTTAAAAAAAGAAATAAATAATAACACAATAATAGTAAGAGACTTTAACACTCCTTTCACACCAATGGATAGATCATCCAAACAGAAAATTAATAAAGAAACACAAGCCTTAAATGCCACACTAGAAAAGATGGACCTCATCGATATCTTAGGACGTTCCATCCAAAGCAGAAGAATACACTTTCTTTTCAAGTGCTCACGGAACATTCTCCAGGATAGACCATATCTTGGGCCACAAATCTAACTTCAATCAATTCAAGAAAACTGAAATTATATCAACCATCTTCTCGGACCACAATGTAATGAGACTAGAGATCAACTACCAGAAAAAAAAACATTAAAAATACAAACAGTGGAGCTAAGATGGCGGCGTAGAAGGACGTGCACTCATCTCTCCTGCAAAATCGCCTGAATTGCGACGAGTTCCTGGGAAACCATCGACGAAAGGAGGCTGGATCTGATCACAGAAAGGACACCCCACATCGAAGAACAAAGGAGAAGCCGCATCAAGATGGTAGGAGGGGCGCAATCGCACTTTTAAAAGTCAAACCTCATACCCGCCGGAGAGGCTGGGCGGGCCAAAGCCGCAAAGCCTGTTGCAGATCAAAACCCGGGAGAGGAGCACTAACACCCACAAGGGACTGAGCCAGACCTGCTTTGGACGGTCCAGGTGCCCCCTTGAGCTAGAAGTGCCCTTGAGCAGGCCTCGGAAGGACGGCACTCAGTTCCCTTTGGAGTAGGTTACCATTAACCCGATCACAGAGTGGCCGAGGAGGACTGGAAAGTCTCTGCGCACTGTGATCAGGGAGAGAGGAATAGCGATCCTGCATGAGACTGAGCCAGACTCACCTCTGAGTAACCTGACGTCTCCCGCGGTGGCGGGGGTCGACGGTGGCCTGCAGCAGGGTCGGGGGCACTGTGGAAGTGCTTCCCATAGAGCGTGTGGGAATAAATCCTCTGTGAGACAGACGCCATTTTCCCTACTGTAGTTTGGCTGCTGGTCAAACTGCAGGGCTGCTGGTCAAACTACAGGGAGGGAATTTAGCTCCACCCAGCAAGAAAAGGGATTTGGATTAAGAAACTCCCAGGGCCAGCCTGGGCGGGCCTTTTAATTCTGGAATAGGCCGAAACAAACAAGCAGCCAAAGAGGTCTTCAGATCCAACCACTGCCAGAGGCAAGAAAAAGACTGATAATTCCTGAATAGTCAGCAAGAGACAGAAGAACATAAACACTATTTTCACGTTTTGTCTGAAGCTGGAGTTACTGCTGGACTTTAAAATTTCATTTTTTGTATTGTATTACTTTGTTTCAATTTTTTTTTTTTCTCTCTTTTTTCCAAACCCACTCAGCGCACCCACCGTTTTTGTTTTTTTTTTTCTTTTCTTGGGGGTGTGTGTGAGAGAGAGAGTGAGTGTGTTCATTTCCTTCACTGAATTCTATTGAAGCTACTAATCTTATCAGTAAGACTGAATATACTCAAGTTTACATAAATTTTTTTTTTCTTTTTCCTTTTAAACCACACATTTTATTTTGGTATAAACTTCTGGTTCTCCATTGGCCTTTTAAGGTTCTGTGGGGGTTTTGTTTGTTTTTATTATTTTTGTTTGTTTTTCTATATTTTTCTATAAAATTTAGATCTTTTAATTTTTAATATTTTTTTCATTTGTACTACTACCTCCTCTATAATTCTTTGCTTTCTCTGAAGCTCCTTTCCTATAGCACTAAATTCTAATACATACAAATCTTTATCTCCCTATATTTAACTTTGCAATATTATTCTATATTTCTCTTCTATCCTCCCTTTCTCTTGTTCTCTTTCCCCACTATATTTCTTAGTCTGTTCTGTACTCATTGCCTTATCCCCAACGGGGATCCTGCTCTAGCATTATTCTCCAATTGGTTCTCTACTTAATTTGCTTATTAACTTGTGGATATCATTCTTGGATTTCTCTATTCGCCATGCTAACGTATTGTACTGTATTTTTGATTGGAATGCTTGGGTTATGTTATAGCTGTATATGTTTATGTGTATAATTCAATACACTAGATAGTACTTGCATAATTTTTAAATTGCCATTTGTCAAAGGTATACCTTCTGTTTCTCATTTGCATATATATGTTTTAATATCATTTAATGCCATAACAAACCAGCCGTGAAATCTTCATTCCCTGGTCAGGCAACAAGCCCCGGGGTTTTAAGGAGGGTGCACTGACTCCAAAACTCTACAATACTAGAGAACGCATAACATTAAAGAGCAGTATACAAGTGAGAATGCCAGCAAAGGTAATCACTTGTATACAAGTCCTGACATCACCCAATCACCAGCATCACCCAGAATAGAAGCCCCATCCAAACAACAAACACCAACAGACGTAACTCAAAGTCTGGGAAAAGGAAATCCCAAACAGAATCAGTTTTAAAAAATTAATAATAACAATGAAACGGCAGAGAAATACCACACAAGCGAAGGAACAATCCACAAACACACAAGATCAAATTAATGAAGAGAATTTGGACAAACTTTCTGAAAGTGATTTCAGAAGAATGATAGTAAAGATGATCAAAGACACTGAACACAGAATTTCAGAGAAATTGCAAGATACAACTAACACACTGAATAAAGAAATACAAGACCTTACCAAAAAAGTAACAGAGATAAACAACTCAATTGCTGAACTGAAAAACACTGCAGAAGGAATCAAGAGCAGAGTATCTGAGACAGAAGACCGGATAAGTGAGCTGGAAGATAAAATGGTGGAAGTAACTGCTGAAAAACAGAATCTAGCTCAAAGAATGAAAAGAGCAGAGGACAGCCTCAGAGACCTCTGGGATAATATCAAACGCACCAATATTTTTCTATCCTTTCCCTTTCCCCTTTTTGTTTTTTTCTTTCCCCCCCCACTATATTTCTTAGTCTGTTCTGTACTCATTGCCTTATCCCCAACGGGGATCCTGCTCTAGCATTATTCTCCAATTGGTTCTCTACTTAATTTGCTTATTAACTTGTGGATATCATTCTTGGATTTCTCTATTCGCCATGCTAACGTATTGTACTGTATTTTTGATTGGAATGCTTGGGTTATGTTATAGCTGTATATGTTTATGTGTATAATTCAATACACTAGATAGTACTTGCATAATTTTTAAATTGCCATTTGTCAAAGGTATACCTTCTGTTTCTCATTTGCATATATATGTTTTAATATCATTTAATGCCATAACAAACCAGCCGTGAAATCTTCATTCCCTGGTCAGGCAACAAGCCCCGGGGTTTTAAGGAGGGTGCACTGACTCCAAAACTCTACAATACTAGAGAACGCATAACATTAAAGAGCAGTATACAAGTGAGAATGCCAGCAAAGGTAATCACTTGTATACAAGTCCTGACATCACCCAATCACCAGCATCACCCAGAATAGAAGCCCCATCCAAACAACAAACACCAACAGACGTAACTCAAAGTCTGGGAAAAGGAAATCCCAAACAGAATCAGTTTTAAAAAATTAATAATAACAATGAAACGGCAGAGAAATACCACACAAGCGAAGGAACAATCCACAAACACACAAGATCAAATTAATGAAGAGAATTTGGACAAACTTTCTGAAAGTGATTTCAGAAGAATGATAGTAAAGATGATCAAAGACACTGAACACAGAATTTCAGAGAAATTGCAAGATACAACTAACACACTGAATAAAGAAATACAAGACCTTACCAAAAAAGTAACAGAGATAAACAACTCAATTGCTGAACTGAAAAACACTGCAGAAGGAATCAAGAGCAGAGTATCTGAGACAGAAGACCGGATAAGTGAGCTGGAAGATAAAATGGTGGAAGTAACTGCTGAAAAACAGAATCTAGCTCAAAGAATGAAAAGAGCAGAGGACAGCCTCAGAGACCTCTGGGATAATATCAAACGCACCAATATTCGAATTATAGGGGTTCCAGAAGAAAAAGAAAGAAAGAAAGGCTATGAGAAAATTTTTGAAGAGATTATAGTTGAAAATTTCCCCACCATGGGAAAAGAAATAGTCAATCAAGTCCAAGAAGCACAAAGAGTACCATACAGAATCAATCCTAGAAGAAACACACCAAGACACATATTAACTGAAGTTAACACAAATTAAACACAAAGATAGAATTCTCAAAGCAGCAAGGGAAAAGCAACTAGTGACATACAAGGGAAAGCCCATCCGTTTAACAGCTGATCTCTCAACAGAAACTCTGCAGGCCAGAAGGGAATAGCAGGACACATTTAAACGGCTGAAAGAGAATAATCTGCAACCAAGAATCCTCTACCCTGCAAGGATCTCCTTCAAAATTGATGGAGAAATCAAAAGCTTTACAGACAAACAAAAATTAAAAGAATTTAGTCACACCAAACCAGCCTTACAACAAGTGTTAAAGGGACTTATATAGAAAACAAGTATAAAAGGAGAAGATCCACGAAACAAATCCATCATAACATCTAAGAAGATGACAATAGGATCATTTGTATCAATAATTACTTTGAATGTCAATGGACTAAACGCCCCAACCAAAAGACACAGAGTGGCTGAATGGATCCAAAAACACGACCCATACATATGCTGCCTCCAGGAAACTCATTTCAGACCTAGAGACACTCATAGACTAAAAGTGAGAGGCTGGAAAAAGATATTCCATGCAAATGGAAATGAAAAGAAAGCTGGAGTAGCAATCCTCATATCAGACAAAATAGATTTTAAAGTAAAGAAGATTCTAAGAGACAAGGCAGGTCACTGCATCATGATTAAGGGATCCATCCAAGAAGAAGACATAACAATCATAAATATCTATGCTCCCAATGCAGGAGCACCCCCATACATAAGACAAACACTTTCAGACATAAAAGAAGACATTGACAGCAACACAATCATAGTAGGAGACTTTAACACTCCTCTCACACCAATGGACAGATCATCCAAACAGAAAATTAATAAAGAAACACAAGCCTTAAATGCCACACTAGAAGAAATGGACCTCATTGATATCTTTAGGACTTTCCATCCAAAAGCAGAAGAATACACTTTCTTCTCAAGTGCTCATGGAACATTCTCCAGGATAGACCACATCTTGGGCCACAAATCAATCCTCAGTCAATGCAAGAAAACTGAAATTCTATCAACCATCTTCTCGGACCACAATGCAGTGAGACTAGAGATCAACTACAGGAAAAAAAAAAACAATAAAAACACAAACACATGGAGATTAAACAACACATATCTAAAAAACCAACTAATCATTTAGGAAATCAAAGGAGAAATAAAAAAATTCCTAGAAGAAAATGACAATGAACACACGACAGTGCAAAACCTATTGGATACTGCAAAAGCAGTTCTAAGAGGGAAGTTTATAGCAATACAATCCCACCTCAAGAAACTAGGAAAATCTCAAACAGACGACCTTACCTTATGCTTAAAACAACTGGAGAAAGAAGAACAAAAACACCCCAAAGCCAGCAGAAGAAGGGAAATCATAAAGATCAGAGCAGAAATAAATGAAAAAGAAACAAAAGAAACAATAGTAAAGATAAATAAAACAAAAAGCTGGTTCTTCGAAAAAGTCAATAAAATCGACACACCACTGGCCATACTCATCAAGAAAAAGAGAGAGAAGAACCAGATCACCAAAATCAAAAATGAAAAAGGAGAGATTACAACGGATAATGCAGAAATCCAAAGGATTATAAGAGACTATTATGAACAACTCTATGGCAACAAACTGGACAACCTGGAAGAAATGGACAGTTTCTTGGAGAGAATTAATCTCCCAAGACTCAACCAGGAAGAAATAGAAACTATGAACAAGCCAATCACAAGCTCAGAAATCGACCTTGGGATCAAAAATCTACCCAAAAATAAAAGCCCAGGGCCAGATGGTTTCACAAGTGAATTCTACCAAACATTTAAAGAAGAGCTAATGCCTGTCCTTCTAAAACTCTTCCAAAAAATTGCCCAGGAAGGAATACTTCCAAACACATTCTACGAGGCCACCATCACCCTGATACCAAAGCCAGGCAAAGACATCACAAAAAAAGAAAATTATAGGCCAATTTCATTGATGAATCTAGATGCCAAAATCCTCAACAAAATCCTAGCAAACAGAATTCAACAACACATCAAAAAGCTCATTCATCACGATCAAGTTGGGTTCATCCCAGGCATGCAAGGATTCTTCAACATCCACAAATCAATCAATGTGATACACCACATCAACAAATTGAGAGACAAAAATCACATGATCATCTCAAAAGATGCAGAAAAAGCCTCTGACAAAGTACAACATCCATTTATGATAAAAACTCTTCAAAAAATGGGCATAGAAGGAACTTATCTTAACATAGTGAAAGCCATATATGAGAAGCCCACAGCGAACATTATCCTCAATGGTGAAAAACTCAAAGCATTCCCTCTAAGATCAGGAACAAGACAAGGGTGTCCACTTTCACCACTCTTATTCAACATAGTCCTGGAAGTTCTAGCAACAGCAATAAGAGAAGAGAAAGAAATCAAAGGAATCCAGATTGGGAAAGAAGAAGTCAAACTCTCTCTATTTGCAGATGACATGATATTATACATAGAAAATCCCAAAGACACTATTACAAAACTACTAGAGTTAATCAGCGAATTCAGCAAAGTCGCAGGATACAAAATCAATATACAGAAGTCACTGGCATTCCTATACACAAACAATGAAAAATCAGAAAATGAAATCAAAGAGGCAATTCCCTTCACCATCACAACCAAAAGAATCAAATATCTAGGAATAAACCTACCCAAAGAAACAAAAGAACTGTACACAGAAAATTACAAGACACTCATGAGAGACATTAAAGAAGAGTTAAACAGATGGAGAAATATTCCGTGTTCCTGGGTGGGGAGAATCAATACTGTGAAAATGACCATACTACCAAATGTCATCTATAGATTCAATGCGATCCCTATCAAACTTCCAATAACATTCTTCACAGAACTATACCAACGATTAACACAGTTCATATGGAAACACAAAAGACCTCGAATAGCCAAAGCAATCCTCAGGAAGAAGAATGGAGCTGGGGGGATCAGCCTCCCAAATTTCAGACTCTACTACAAAGCAACAGTCATCAAGACAGTATGGTACTGGCACAAAAACAGAAATATCGACCAATGGAACAAGATCGAGAACCCAGAGATAAAGCCACGCACCTATGGGTACTTTATTTTTGACAAAGGAGGCGAACATATAAAATGGGACAAAGACAGCCTCTTCAACAAATGGTGCTGGGAAAATTGAACAGCTACATGCAAAAAAATGAAGTTGGAACATTCCCTGACACCATACACAAAGATCAACTCAAAATGGATTAAAGACCTAAATGTAAGACCAGAAACCATCAAACTCTTAGAGGAGAATATAGGCAAAACCCTCAAGGACATCAATCAAAGCAAGATCTTCTCTGACCCACCTACTAGAATAGTGGAACTAAAAAGACAAATGAACATGTGGGACCTAATGAAACTTAAAAGCTTTTGTACAGCTAAAGAAATTACAAAAAAGCTGAACAGACAGCCCACAGAGTGGGAGAAAATCATAGCAAATGAAACAACAGACAAAGAATTAATCTCCAAAATCTACAAGCAACTCAGACAACTCAGCACTGGAAAAACGAACAACCCAATCAAAAAATGGGAAAAGGACCTAAACAGACACCTCTCCAACGATGACATACAGATGGCCCAAAAGCACATGAAACGATGCTCAACTTCACTAATAATTAGAGAAATGCAAATCAAAACTACAATGAGATATCACCTCACACCCGTCAGAATGACCATCATCCACAAATTGACAGACAATAAATGCTGGAGAGGCTGCGGAGAAAAGGGAACCCTTCTGCATTGCTGGTGGGAGTGTAAATTGATACAGCCTCTATGGAAGACAGTCTGGAGATTTCTTAAAAAACTAAAAATAGAAGCACCATATGACCCAGCAATCCCACTCTTAGGCTTATACCCTGACGAAATCAAAACTGAAAGAAGCACATGTACCCCAATGTTCATTGCAGCTCTCTATACAATAGCTAGAACATGGAAGGAACCTAGATGCCCATCGACGAACGAATGGATCCAAAAGCTCTGGTACATATATACAATGGAATACTACACTACACAGCTGTAAAGAGAAATGCAGAAGAATCAACCCTAATGAGGTACATATATACAATGAATGGAGGGGGCCCCCGACACCTATGGGTACTGGCACAAACAGAAATACAGACCAATGTAACAAGATAGAGAACCCAGAGCTCCACCCACGCACCTATGGGTACCTTACTTTTGACAAAGGAGGCGAACATATAAAATGGGACAAAGACAGCCTCTTCAACAAATGGTGCTGGGAAAATTGAACAGCTACATGCAAAAAATGAAGTTGGAACATTCCCTGACACCATACACAAAGATCAACTCAAAATGGATTAAAGACCTAAATGTAAGACCAGAAACCATCAAACTCTTAGAGGAGAATATAGGCAAAATCCTCAAGGACATCAATCAAAGCAAGATCTTCTCTGACCCACCTACTAGAATAGTGGAACTAAAAAGACAAATGAACATGTGGGACCTAATGAAACTTAAAAGCTTTTGTACAGCTAAAGAAATTACAAAAAAGCTGAACAGACAGCCCACAGAGTGGGAGAAAATCATAGCAAATGAAACAACAGACAAAGAATTAATCTCCAAAATCTACAAGCAACTCAGACAACTCAGCACTGGAAAAACGAACAACCCAATCAAAAAATGGGAAAAGGACCTAAACAGACACCTCTCCAACGATGACATACAGATGGCCCAAAAGCACATGAAACGATGCTCAACTTCACTAATAATTAGAGAAATGCAAATCAAAACTACAATGAGATATCACCTCACACCCGTCAGAATGACCATCATCCACAAATTGACAGACAATAAATGCTGGAGAGGCTGCGGAGAAAAGGGAACCCTTCTGCATTGCTGGTGGGAGTGTAAATTGATACAGCCTCTATGGAAGACAGTCTGGAGATTTCTTAAAAAACTAAAAATAGAAGCACCATATGACCCAGCAATCCCACTCTTAGGCTTATACCCTGACGAAATCAAAACTGAAAGAAGCACATGTACCCCAATGTTCATTGCAGCTCTCTATACAATAGCTAGAACATGGAAGGAACCTAGATGCCCATCGACGAACGAATGGATCCAAAAGCTCTGGTACATATATACAATGGAATACTACACTACACAGCTGTAAAGAGAAATGCAGAAGAATCAACCCTAATGAGGTGACTGGATCTAGAACGTATCATCAAAAGTGAAGTCAGTCAGAAAGAGGACAAATACAGTATATTAACACATATATATGGAATCTAGTAGGATGGTGATGATGGCACATGCAGTGAAGCGACAGAAAGACAGACATGGACAGTGGACATATGGACATTGTGGGGAAGGAACAGAAGGTGGGAGGCGTAAAGGAAGTAGCATGAAGGCCTGTACTATCATAAGTGAAGAAAATAGCTCTAGTCATTGCTCTGTGAGAAAAGGGGATCCTTCAGGGGTGCTGTGTGATGGTCGGGAGGGGAGGGAAGGGGGGGATATACATGTGAGTAATCTGAGAACATGCATGTCTGTGAACAACAAAACTCTGTAAAAGTTAAAAGTAAAATAAAGGTTTAAAAAAATAATAAATAAATAAAAAATAAATAAAAATACAAACACATGGCGATTAAACAACACATACCTAAAAAACCAACTGATTACTGAGGAAATCAAAGGAGAAATTTTAAATTCCTAGAAGAAAATGACAATGAACACACGACCGTGCAAAACCTATGGGATACCGCAAAAGCAGTTCTAAGAGGGAAATTTATAGCAATACAATCTCACCTCAAGAAACTAGGAAAATATGAAGCAGATGACCTAACCCTCCACTTAAAACAATTGAAGAAAGAAGAACAAAAACATCCCAAAGCCAGCAGAAGACGAGAAATTATAAAGACTAGAGCAGAAATAAATGAGAAAAAAATGAAAGAAACAATAGTAAAGATAAATAAACAAAAAGCTGGTTCTTTGAAAAGGTAAACAAAATTACAAGCCTTTGGCCAGACTCATCAAGACAAAGAGAGAGAAGAACCAGATCAACAAATCAAAAACGAAAAAGGGAGAGATTACAACAGATCATGCAGAAATCCAAAGGATTCTAAGGGACTATTATGAACAACCCTATGGCAACAAACTGGACAACCTGGAAGAAATGGACAGTTTCCTGGGGACGATCAATCTCCCAAGACTGAGCCAGGAAGAAACAGAAACTTTGACCAACCCAATCACAAGCTCAGAAATTGAATCGGTGATTAAAAATCTACCGAAAAATAAAAGCCCAAGGCCAGATGGCTTCACAGCCGAATTCTACCAAACATTTAAAGAAGAGCTAATGCCTGTCCTTCTAAAACTCTTCCAAAAAATTGCACAGGAAGGAAAACTTCCAAACACATTCTACGAGGCCACCATCACCCTGATACCCAAACCAGGCAAAGACAACACAAAAAAGGAAAACTATAGGCCAATTTCACTGATGAACTTAGATGCCAACATCCTCAACAAAATCCTAGCAAACAGAATTCAACCACACGTCAAAAAACTCATATATTACGATCAAGTTGGGTTCATCCCAGGCATGCAAGGCTTCTTCAACATCCGCAAATCAATCTATGTGATACACCATATCAACAAATTGAAAGACAAAAACCACATGATCATCTCAATAGATGCAGAAAAAGCCTTCGACAAAGTACAACACCCACTTATGATAAAAACTCTTCAGAAAATGGGCATAGAAGGAACCTATTTCAACATAATAAAAGCCATCTATGAGAAGCCTACAGCGAACGTTATCCTTAACAGTGAAAAACTGGAAGCATTCCCTCTAAGATCAGGAACAAGACAGGGGTACCCACTTTCACCACTACTATTCAACATAGTCCTGGAAATTCTAGCAACGGCAATAAGAAAAGAGAAAGAAATCAAAGGAATCCAGATTGGAAAGGAAGAAGTCAAGCTCTCTTAAAACAATTGAGGGTCCCAAAGCCAGCAGAAGACGAGAAATTATAAAGACTAGAGCAGAAATAAATGAGAAAAAAATGAAAGTAACAATAGTAAAGATAAATAAACAAAAAGCTGGTTCTTTGAAAAGGTAAACAAAATTACAAGCCTTTGGCCAGACTCATCAAGACAAAGAGAGAGAAGAACCAGATCAACAAATCAAAAACGAAAAAGGAGAGATTACAACAGATCATGCAGAAATCCAAAGGATTCTAAGGGACTATTATGAACAACCCTATGGCAACAAACTGGACAACCTGGAAGAAATGGACAGTTTCCTGGGGAAGATCAATCTCTCAAGACTGAGCCAGGAAGAAACAGAAACTTTGAACAACCCAATCACAAGCTCAGAAATTGAATCGGTGATTAAAAATCTACCGAAAAATAAAAGCCCAAGGCCAGATGGCTTCACAGCCGAATTCTACCAAACATTTAAAGAAGAGCTAATGCCTGTCCTTCTAAAACTCTTCCAAAAAATTGCACAGGAAGGAAAACTTCCAAACACATTCTACGAGGCCACCATCACCCTGATACCCAAACCAGGCAAAGACAACACAAAAAAGGAAAACTATAGGCCAATTTCACTGATGAACTTAGATGCCAACATCCTCAACAAAATCCTAGCAAACAGAATTCAACCACACGTCAAAAAACTCATATATTACGATCAAGTTGGGTTCATCCCAGGCATGCAAGGCTTCTTCAACATCCGCAAATCAATCTATGTGATACACCATATCAACAAATTGAAAGACAAAAACCACATGATCATCTCAATAGATGCAGAAAAAGCCTTCGACAAAGTACAACACCCACTTATGATAAAAACTCTTCAGAAAATGGGCATAGAAGGAACCTATTTCAACATAATAAAAGCCATCTATGAGAAGCCTACAGCGAACGTTATCCTTAACAGTGAAAAACTGGAAGCATTCCCTCTAAGATCAGGAACAAGACAGGGGTACCCACTTTCACCACTACTATTCAACATAGTCCTGGAAATTCTAGCAACGGCAATAAGAAAAGAGAAAGAAATCAAAGGAATCCAGATTGGAAAGGAAGAAGTCAAGCTCTCTCTTTTTGCAGATGACATGATATTATATATAGAAAATCCCAAAGACACGGTTACAAAGCTACTAGAGCTAATCAAGGAATTCAGCAAAGTCACAGGATACAAAGTCAACACAGAGAAATCACTGGCATTCCTATACACAAACAATGAAAAATCAAAAAACGAAATCAAAGAGGCAATCCCCTTCCACCATTGCAACCAAAAGAATCAAATATCTAGGAATAAACCTACCCAAAGAAACAAAAGAATTGTACACAGAAAATTACAAGACACTCATGAGAGACATGAAAGAAGACTTAAACAGATGGAGAGATATTCCATGATCTTGGGTCAGAAGAATCAATTTTGTGAAAATGACCATACTACCAAATATCACCTAAAGATTCGATGCAATACCTATCCAACTTTCATTGACATTTTTCACAGAACTAGACCAAACAATCACACAGTTCATATGGAAACACAAAAGACCTCTAATAGCCAAAGCAATCCTGAGAAAGAAAAACAGAGCTGGATGGATCAGCCTCCGTAACTTCAGACTCTACTACAAAGCAACAGTCATCAAGACAGTATGGTACTGGCACAAAAACAGAACTATAGCCCAATGGAACAAGATCGAGAACCCAGAGATCAACCCATGCACCTATGGGTACCTTATTTTTGACAAAGGAAGAGAAACTATAAAATGGGAGAAAGACAGCCTCTTTAACAAATGGTGCCGGGAAAATTGGACAGCTACATGCAAAAAAAATGAAGTTGGAACATACCCTGACCCCATACACAAAGATCAACTCAAAATGGATTCAAGACCTAAATGAAGACCAGAAACCATCAAACTCTTAGAGGAGAATATAGGCAAAACCCTCAAGGACATCAATCAAAGCAAGATCTTCTCTGACCCACCAACTAAAATAGCAGAACTGAAAAGAAAAATGAACATGTGGAACTTCATGAAACTTAAAAGCTTTTGTACAGCTAAAGAAATTACAAAAAAGCTCAGCAGACACCCCACAGAGTGGGAGAAAATCATAGCAAATCAAACAAGACAACAATATCAAAGGAATCCAGATTGGAAAGGAAGAAGTCAAGCTCTATTTGCAGATGACATGATATTATATATAGAAAATCCCAAAGACACGGTTACAAAGCTACTAGAGCTAATCAAGGAATTCAGCAAAGTCACAGGATACAAAGTCAACACAGAGAAATCACTGGCATTCCTATACACAAACAATGAAAAATCAAAAAACGAAATCAAAGAGGCAATCCCCTTCCACCATTGCAACCAAAAGAATCAAATATCTAGGAATAAACCTACCCAAAGAAACAAAAGAATTGTACACAGAAAATTACAAGACACTCATGAGAGACATGAAAGAAGACTTAAACAGATGGAGAGATATTCCATGATCTTGGGTCAGAAGAATCAATTTTGTGAAAATGACCATACTACCAAATATCACCTAAAGATTCGATGCAATACCTATCCAACTTCCATTGACATTTTTCACAGAACTAGACCAAAGAATAACACAGTTCATATGGAAACACAAAAGACCTCTAATAGCCAAAGCAATCCTGAGAAAGAAAAACAGAGCTGGATGGATCAGCCTCCGTAACTTCAGACTCTACTACAAAGCAACAGTCATCAAGACAGTATGGTACTGGCACAAAAACAGAACTATAGCCCAATGGAACAAGATCGAGAACCCAGAGATCAACCCATGCACCTATGGGTACCTTATTTTTGACAAAGGAAGAGAAACTATAAAATGGGAGAAAGACAGCCTCTTTAACAAATGGTGCCGGGAAAATTGGACAGCTACATGCAAACAAATGAAGTTGGAACATACCCTGACCCCATACACAAAGATCAACTCAAAATGGATTCAAGACCTAAATGAAGACCAGAAACCATCAAACTCTTAGAGGAGAATATAGGCAAAACCCTCAAGGACATAAATCAAAGCAAGATCTTCTCTGACCCACCAACTAAAATAGCAGAACTGAAAAGAAAAATGAACATGTGGAACTTCATGAAACTTAAAAGCTTTTGTACAGCAAAAGAAATTACAAAAAAGCTCAGCAGACACCCCACAGAGTGGGAGAAAATCATAGCAAATGAAACAATAGACAAAGAATTAATCTCCAAAATCTACAAGCAACTCAGACAACTCAGCACAGGAAAAACAAACAACCTAATCAAAAAATGGGAAAAAGATCTAAAGAGATGCCTCTCCAAAGAGGACATACAGATGGCCCAAAAACACATGAAACGATGCTCAACCTCGCTTATCATTAGAGAAATGAAAATTAAAACTACAATGAGATACCACCTCACACCCGTCAGAATGGCCATCGTCAAAAAATCTGCAGACAATAAATGCTGGAGAGGGTGCGGAGAAAAGGGAACCCTCTTGCATTGCTGGTGGGTATGTAAATTGATACAGCCTCTATGGAAGTCAGTATGGAGATTTCTTAAAAAACTAAAAATAGAAGCACTATACGACCCAGCAATCCCACTATTAGGCTTATATCCTGATGAAATCAAAACTGAAAGAAGCACCTGTACCCCAATGTTCATTGCAGCTCTCTTTACAGTAGGCAGAACTTGGCAGCAACCTAGATGCCCATAGACGAATGAATGGATCTAGAAGCTCTGGTACATATATACAATGGAATACTACTCAGCTGTTAAAAGAAATGCAGAAGACTCAGTCCTAAAGCTCTAGAACCTACCATAAAAAGTGAAGTAAATCAAAATAAGTAAGACAAGTACAGTATACTAACTCATATATATGGGATCTAGTAAGATGGTCACGATAACACACGCAGTGAACTCATGAAAAAAGAGAGAATAGACATAAAGACATTGTGGAGACTGAACAGTGGGAGGGAGGCATGGAGGGAGTAACATGGAAACCTATACTGTCATGTGTGGAAAAGATAGCTATTGTCATTGTGCTAAGTGAATAGGAGTGCCTACAACCACTTGGGGCGATGGTCTGGAGGGGTGGGAGGGGGGGGACTGGGTGGGGGGATGGTCCAGGGATATGCATATGAATGATCTGAGAACATACATGTCTGTGAACAACAAAACTCTGTAAAATCTTTAAAACAAAAGAAAAAAAAGAGGAGTGTGAAAAGCTGGCCTAAAACTCAACGTTCAGCAGACAGCCCACAGAGTGGGAGAAAATCATAGCAAATGAAACAATAGACAAAGAATTAATCTCCAAAATCTACAAGCAACTCAGACAACTCAGCACAGGAAAAACAAACAACCTAATCAAAAAACGGGAAAAAGATCTAAAGAGATGCCTCTCCAAAGAGGACATACAGATGGCCCCAAAACACATGAAACGATGCTCAACCTCGCTTATCATTAGAGAAATGAAAATTAAAACTACAATGAGATACCACCTCACACCCGTCAGAATGGCCATCGTCAAAAAATCTGCAGACAATAAATGCTGGAGAGGGTGCGGAGAAAAGGGAACCCTCTTGCAATTGCTGGTGGGTATGTAAATTGATACAGCCTCTATGGAAGTCAGTATGGAGATTTCTTAAAAAACTAAAAATAGAAGCACTATACGACCCAGCAATCCCACTATTAGGCTTATATCCTGATGAAATCAAAACTGAAAGAAGCACCTGTACCCCAATGTTCATTGCAGCTCTCTTTACAGTAGGCAGAACTTGGCAGCAACCTAGATGCCCATCGACAAATGAATGGATCCAGAAGCTCTGGTACATATATACAATGGAATACTACTCAGCTGTTAAAAGAAATGCAGAAGACTCAGTCCTAAAGCTCTAGAACCTACCATAAAAAGTGAAGTAAATCAAAATAAGTAAGACAAGTACAGTATACTAACTCATATATATGGGATCTAGTAAGATGGTCACGATAACACACGCAGTGAACTCATGAAAAAACAGAGAATAGACATAAAGACATTGTGGAGACTGAACAGTGGGAGGGAGGCATGGAGGGAGTAACATGGAAACCTATACTGTCATGTGTGGAAAAGATAGCTATTGTCATTGTGCTAAGTGAATAGGAGTGCCTACAACCACTTGGGGCGATGGTCTGGAGGGGTGGGAGGGGGGGAACTGGGTGGGGGGATGGTCCAGGGATATGCATATGAATGATCTGGGAACATACATGTCTGTGAACAACAAAACTCTGTAAAATCTTTAAAACAAAAGAAAAAAAAAAAAGAGGAGTGTGAAAAAGCTGGCCTAAAACTCAACGTTCAAAAAATAAAGATGATGGCATCTGGTCACATCACTTCATTGCAAATAGATGAGCAAACAACAGTAATAGTGACAGACTTTATTTCCTTGGGCTCCAAAATCACTGTGGATGGTGACTCCAGTCATGAATGTAAAAGACACTTGTTACTTGGAAGAAAAGCCATGATAAACCTAGACATCATATTAAAAAATAAAGACATCACTTTGCCAGAAAAGCTATGTCAAGGCTATGGTTTTCCCAGTAGTCATTTATGGATGTGAGAGTTGGACCATAAAGAAGGCTGAGTGCCAAAGAATTGATGCCTTTGAACTGTGGTGTTGGAGAAGCCTCTTGAGAGTCCCCTGGACTGCAAGGAGATCAAACCAGCCAATCCTAAAGAAAATCAACCCATGATGTTCACTGGAAGGACTGATGCTGAAGCTGAAGCTCCAATGCTTTGGCCACTTGTTGTGAAGAGAAAAGACCCTGATGTTTGGAAAAATAGAATGCAAAAGGAGAAGGTGATGACAGAGGATGAAGTGGTTGGATGGCACCACTGAGTCAATGGACATAAGTTTGAGCAAGCTCCAGGGGATGGTGAAGGAGAGGGCAGCCTGGTGTGCTGCAGTCCATGAGGTTGCAAAGTGCCAGCCATGTTGAGTGACTGAACTGAACTAACATATATATATATATATATATATAAAACAATTATTCATGAAAGTAACTATGTATTTTGCCTGAGAGACATGTAGTTCCTCTGGCCTAGAATCTTCTTTTCCACTATCTTCAAGTTACAGTGCCCACTTAACTAGAAAACAAAGACCATGCATATCTTACTCTACTTTGTATCCTCAAAGCAAGTTCATGCCTGGATTTAACAAATATTTGTTGAATACCTTAATGAATAAATGACTATAGTTCTACTAAAGCTATCAATAAACAGATGCATATGGTCTTTCCAGGAGCACAGTGGTAAAGAATCCACCTGCCAATACAGGAGATGTGGGTTCAATCCCTGGGTTGGGAAGATCTCCTGGAGTAGGAAATGGCAACCTCATTTGCCTGTAAAATCTTTAAAATAAAAGAAAAAAAAAAAAAGAGGAGTGTGAAAAAGCTGGCCTAAAACTCAACGTTCAAAAAATAAAGATGATGGCATCTGGTCACATCACTTCATTGCAAATAGATGAGCAAACAACAGTAATAGTGACAGACTTTATTTCCTTGGGCTCCAAAATCACTGTGGATGGTGACTCCAGTCATGAATGTAAAAGACACTTGTTACTTGGAAGAAAAGCCATGATAAACCTAGACATCATATTAAAAAATAAAGACATCACTTTGCCAGAAAAGCTGTGTCAAGGCTATGGTTTTCCCAGTAGTCATTTATGGATGTGAGAGTTGGACCATAAAAAAGGCTGAGTGCCAAAGAATTGATGCCTTTGAACTGTGGTGTTGGAGAAGCCTCTTGAGAGTCCCCTGGACTGCAAGGAGATCAAACCAGCCAATCCTAAAGAAAATCAACCCATGATGTTCACTGGAAGGACTGATGCTGAA
Organism: Tragulus kanchil; assembly: GCA_022376925.1. Lineage (NCBI taxonomy): Eukaryota > Metazoa > Chordata > Mammalia > Artiodactyla > Tragulidae > Tragulus > Tragulus kanchil. Next base: position 40,099,398 of record JAIOJX010000025.1, read on the forward strand.
GCTGAAGCTCCAATGCTTTGGCCACTTGTTGTGAAGAGAAAAGACCCTGATGTTTGGAAAAATAGAATGCAAAAGGAGAAGGTGATGACAGAGGATGAAGTGGTTGGATGGCACCACTGAGTCAATGGACATAAGTTTGAGCAAGCTCCAGGGGATGGTGAAGGAGAGGGCAGCCTGGTGTGCTGCAGTCCATGAGGTTGCAAAGTGCCAGCCATGTTGAGTGACTGAACTGAACTAACATATATATATATATATATATATAAAACAATTATTCATGAAAGTAACTATGTATTTTGCCTGAGAGACATGTAGTTCCTCTGGCCTAGAATCTTCTTTTCCACTATCTTCAAGTTACAGTGCCCACTTAACTAGAAAACAAAGACCATGCATATCTTACTCTACTTTGTATCCTCAAAGCAAGTTCATGCCTGGATTTAACAAATATTTGTTGAATACCTTAATGAATAAATGACTATAGTTCTACTAAAGCTATCAATAAACAGATGCATATGGTCTTTCCAGGGAGCACAGTGGTAAAGAATCCACCTGCCAATACAGGAGATGTGGGTTCAATCCCTGGGTTGGGAAGATCTCCTGGAGTAGGAAATGGCAACCCACTCCAGTATCTTTGCCTGGGAAATCCCATGGATATAAGCTTCCTATAATCCCTATTGTGTTGTATGCATTGCCATACATGAGATCTCATGGATCACAGAGATCTTGTGGTTTTGTTGTTAGTCTCATTTAAAGATTTTTTAAAGACATACATAGAGAGGTTATATTTGCCTAATATTTCACAACTCTAAATGAGGCTGCTGTGATTCCAATCTCAGATTTATCTGATTTCAGTTCTTTTCCTTATTCCACAATGAAATATACCAGTCTTTTCTTTTTCTTTAAAATTGGTACAGTTCGTCCATATCTCACTCAGTTATAACTAGATTCATAACAATGAGAAATGTTTACTGCTCTAGGATTGCATTGTAACTAGTACTTTCAGGAAAAGCAGTGCCCTCTCTGTCCATAAACAGATTTGCATTAGCCCTGGAAATCATCGCTTTACCTTGTCTAGCCTCCTGTGAGCTCCTCTGGTCACTAGCACTAGTAGAACAAAGGCAGGTGACATGAATATGTCTTGTAATACAAAGGATAAACTGAACAGTGTCCTCTCTTTGAATACACATTTCCAGAACAGGCTTTAGCAAAGGCTCATCCACCCTGGCATTGTTGAGTTTTCAAATTTATAGTAAGTCCAAATAAGGACATGCCTTATTTGAGTAAATCCAAATATCAGTAATGATTTTTGCTAGTAACTTGACAAATGACAAAAGACGTATTGGAAGTTTGCTGTGTGAAAAAAGGAAAAAAACACAGAAAAGTGTGATCAAAATTGTGGAAAAATAAAATGAAAAAGATCTGGAAAATTGTACCATGATGCTAATGCTGTGTTTTAGAGACAGATTTAGGGATACATTAAATATCTACTTTTTGTCTACAACTAATATTTTATATTGCAACCATGTTTCCTTTCAAAAATTAGGACAAGTTTTGCATGAATGTAAAGAGAGAGAGTGAAAAAACAGAAATCTATTTTTACCTCTTCATTTCCTTTTCTCTACCTGTCTGAGTTATAGTGAGCTTAGGAAATATAAATTAAGCAGCAGTATATGCACTTCATCATAAGTGACCCCAGAAAACAGAGGCAAAGGAATACAAATATTGATATGCATAAAAAAGCATAAACTAGAATAAGGAAATAAATGTCACACAAACAACTAGCACAAACATTAAACATAAAATCCATATAAGACTTATAAAAATCTAATTGGGAAAGCAAAAGAGGAAGTGTTGGAAAATGTTGTTTGCGCTTGGAAGTGCTTACTAAGTCAAGCATTGTGCTAGTAACTTTACTTAAATCATCCTGGCTATCGGAAAAATAGTGTGATTTCATTACATTAAAATAAGATCAACAAACTGTATAATGTTTTGTAAAAAATTTTGAATACATGAACAAAAATACAAGAAAAATGATGGCTAAAAACTCATGTAAAATTTATAAATGAATATATAAAAATTTACAATAAAATATAAATAAATACGTGTGTATATTCTTGCATGCTCAGTCACTTCAGTCGTGTCTGACTCTTTGTGACCCTATGCACTGTAGCCTGTCAGGTTCCTCTGTCCATGGGATTCTCTAGGCAAAAATACTGGAGTTGGTTGCCATGCCCTCTTCTAGGGTATCTTCCTGACCCAGGGATAGAACCCATGTCTACAGCATGGCAGGTAGATATGTAAACATATATACATACATACATATATATATACATATATATATATATATATATATACACACACACACACATATATATATGTGCATGTATGTATGCATATTTAAATATGTATATATGTGTTTGTGTATATATATATATATATATATATGCTCTATAACTAAATTTAAGAGTCAGGGTTAATGAAAAACAATTTAAAATGAATGAAAATTTGGAGAGCATTTAAATTCTAAAATATACAACTATCTGATAATCCTCTTACTGTTTTCTGGATTTTTTCTTTTGTTAAATTCCAATCTTACTAATCTGGCTATATAGTGAGTTTTACTTTTTTTTAAAGATTTATTTATTTATTTATTTTGGGCGGGGGTCAGGTTGGGGAGGGAGGAGAGCGGGCGGGCCACTTCTATTGGTCTTCCATTTCTCTATTTTCATCCGTCTTTGTTCTTTGGCCCACGTGGGCCTCCCATCGCGGTGGCGTCTGTCGTTGCAGAGCGCTGGCTCTGGGCGCATGCGCTCCAGAGCTCCGCTTGGTGATTGGACACATCGGTCCAGCCACTCCACGGCACGTGGGATCTCCCCAGGCCAGGGATCGAACCGGCACCCCTTGCAGTGCAAGGCGGTGTCCTTACCCACTGGACCACCAGGGGAAGCCCCTATAGTGAGTTTTAATTTGATAATATCTAATTTTCAAAACAAGAAAACAATTTAAGAGCTAAATATCTTATAGAAAAGTTTAGAAAAGAGAGATTCAATCTATTTTATCCAATGTTCTTCTTATAGACAAATCAGTTTGGTGTCAAACATTTTTAAAGCTTATTCAGAATTCAATATTTCAGGTACAAAGTCTTTCTCCAAGTGGCAAAAAGGAGACAAGCTTAGTAGTTATAGGTTTCAAACAAACAAATCAAACCTATAAACACTATTTCCCATGAATCTCTTCAAAGTACTAGATTGGGGGATTATGCTTTACCACAGATTAAGCAGTTTATCGTCTGGTGCCCTAGGCAGCCATCCAGTGTAGTCAATGTCTAACATGAGGCATAATGATAAAGCTAGATGGAGACTGTTACTGTTATTTTCCTTTCAGTGTCACTAGATTATCCTGCAGTAGGAGTGGGAATCCCTGAATGATATCTTGAAAATGCTCCCATATGTTTCACTACACTGAAACAAACAAACAAAATGGTCTAAATAGTGCAAGAAGCATTTTACTCCCTATTCTCATAGGCAGTAGCATGATCATATATTCAAGATGAATGCAAAATAATCATTGCTTCTCTGTTTTCAATGAGAACAAACAAGACTTCAGGATTAAAGCAAAGGAACCTCTGTGTTAAGATGTTTATCATAATTTCTACCCCTATGGTCAGATGCAGCATTCTTCCCCATTCGTCCCTGTCTTGCCAATGCTTAGCACTTAGCTACTAAATAAATGTAGACAGTTGAATTAACTGAGAATAAAATCATGCGGAATCAATTACAAAAACAAAGTAAGAAATGATTCCCCATAATTTTTTCTCAATTAATTTGGTTTCAGTTTTAGAAATGGGTAGGTACATGCATAATATTATTTTTTAGCTGTATAAAAAGTCCACTCTAGACATACCAAAATAAGTGTTTCAATTAGCTTGAGTGATATAATTATGCTGTTTTAGGTCAAAAAAAAAAGTCTCTGGAATCAAGGATGGAGGTTTTTGGTTTTTTTTTTTTTCCTTGTTGCCACATACAGTCAGCCAAGAAAATCCGTGCCAATACACTGAAAAAAGTCGAAAAAAGATAGAAAAAAAAAACAAATAACGAAGAATCAGATGACTGACAGAATAAATTAACCTATGTACCTAGGAAGCTGTAATGCTTTTTAATACTTACAACTGCCATGCAAACAAAAGTCACTGGACAATCTTTACTTCTAATGGAATTAAAATGTCTGTCTTAAAAACAATCAAGTACTGATTTTTAAAATTCTTGCTGGATTCCTTGACATATTACTACTATACTACTTTGAATTTTTTCTCTATTAACAAAATCATTGTCCAAAGGTGTCATTAAAGTAAAGGGGCACATGGAATGCTACTGTTCATGGCAAGATGACATCTAAAGACCATTTTACCATAATATCAAGAAAACATTTCTGCCGATTGGGGGATTATGCTTTACCACAGATTAAGCAGTTTATCGTCTGGTGCCCTAGGCAGCCATCCACCGTAGTCAATGTCTAACATGAGGCATAATGATAAAGCTAGATGGAGACTGTTACTGTTATTTTCCTTTCAGTGTCACTAGATTATCCTGCAGTAGGAGTGGGAATCCCTGAATGATATCTTGAAAATGCTCCCATATGTTTCACTACACTGAAACAAACAAACAAAATGGTCTAAATAGTGCAAGAAGCATTTTACTCCCTATTCTCATAGGCAGTAGCATGATCATATATTCAAGATGAATGCAAAATAATCATTGCTTCTCTGTTTTCAATGAGAACAAACAAGACTTCAGGATTAAAGCAAAGGAACCTCTGTGTTAAGATGTTTATCATAATTTCTACCCCTATGGTCAGATGCAGCATTCTTCCCCATTCGTCCCTGTCTTGCCAATGCTTAGCACTTAGCTACTAAATAAATGTAGACAGTTGAATTAACTGAGAATAAAATCATGCGGAATCAATTACAAAAACAAAGTAAGAAATGATTCCCCATAATTTTTTCTCAATTAATTTGGTTTCAGTTTTAGAAATGGGTAGGTACATGCATAATATTATTTTTTAGCTGTATAAAAAGTCCACTCTAGACATACCAAAATAAGTGTTTGAATTAGCTTGAGTGATAGAATTATGCTGTTTTAGGTCAAAAAAAAAAGTCTCTGGAATCAAGGATGGAGGTTTTTGTTTTTTTTTTTTTCCTTGTTGCCACATACAGTCAGCCAAGAAAATCCGTGCCAATACACTGAAAAAAGTCGAAAAAAGATAGAAAAAAAACCAAATAACGAAGAATCAGATGACTGACAGAATAAATTAACCTATGTACCTAGGAAGCTGTAATGCTTTTTAATACTTACAACTGCCATGCAAACAAAAGTCACTGGACAATCTTTACTTCTAATGGAATTAAAATGTCTGTCTTAAAAACAATCAAGTACTGATTTTTAAAATTCTTGCTGGATTCCTTGACATATTACTACTATACTACTTTGAATTTTTTCTCTATTAACAAAATCATTGTCCAAAGGTGTCATTAAAGTAAAGGGGCACATGGAATGCTACTGTTCATGGCAAGATGACATCTAAAGACCATTTTTACCATAATATCAAGAATCATTTCTCCTTGATAAGAATTTTAAAATACCCATTATGCTTATGAACATCTAGCTATTATTTATATCAGACTAGATTAGAAAATGTCAAAGAAAAGTAACATGAAGAAAACATATCACCTTTGATATTATTTTCAGTTTCAAAATTGATTGGAAAAAAATTGTAGTGTGGCAAGTTTCTTGTCAATGGTAATATGGGGCCAATAAAACTGGAGGAATAACTGACATATGTTCATCTTAAGGCTGAATATGAAATTGTAGCTTATTTTCTAGAGAAGAAATTTCTATAAAAATTACTAAATTTATCATAACTTGGATTATTTGCAATAGAAATGCTTTACATTATCCTAGCTTATTATACTATCCATAAAAAGAAGTGATAAATAACTAAAGAGTGAAGAGATTTTGAAGAAAACATATGCCTAGAACATAAATGGTCAAAATAGCTGTAAAAGATAGATGGGTAAGAGACAGATGTTAATTCCTTTAGAATTACTTGAAGAAACCCAGATCTAAGCTAGAGGGAAGATACAGAAGTCTAAAAATGGAAGCAACTTCTATTTCCAAGAGCTTTCTTTTAATTATTACAGAAATGGAAATCAAAAACACAATGAGATAATATCTCACACTAGTCAGAATGGCCACCATCAGGAAGTCTACAAATAATAAATGCTGGAGACAGAATGGAGAAAAAGAAACCTTCCTACACTGTTGGTGGGGATATAAATCGGTATAGCCACTACAGAGAACAGTGTGGAGATTCCTTAAGAAACTAAAAACAGAGTTGCTATATGACCTGGCAATCTCACTCCTGGACATATATCTAGACAAAATGATATTCAAAAAGACATACGCATGACAATGTTCACAATAGTACTACCAATAACAGCCAAGATGGGAAGCAACCTAAGTGTCCCTCCACGTATGAATGGATAAAGATGTGTACACACACACACACACACACACACACACATGCACGGTAGAACATTACTTAGACATAAAATGAATGAAATGTCACTGTAACAGTGTGGACGGACATAGAGATTATCACATTAAGTGAAGTAAATCATACAAAGACAAATACCATCTGACATCACTTATAAGTGGAATCTAAAAAAATGATTCAAATGGACTTATTTACAAAACAGAAACAGTCTCACAGACTTAGAAAACAAACTTACAGCTACCAAAGTGGAAAGGGGGGGTAAATTATGGATTTGGGATCAGCAGATACACACTGTTGCTGTACTATATTAAAGAAACAACAAGGACCTACTATATAACACAGGGAACTATTTCTAATATCATATAATAACTAATAATGGAGAAAAGTCTGAGAAAAAATAGAAATGCACTTTGCTATATATACTTTAAACACTGTAAATGAACTATACTACAATATTGTTTTTAGAACCTAAATTGAAATATAACAAAATAACCCTCTCCAAATAAAGCATTAGTTTAAGAGATTCTTCCTATCCTATAAAAAATGGATGCTTTTACACGCTTTATTGCATCTATATTATGCATATATATATATATATATATATATATGTATGTGTGTGTATAGCATATATATTTTATGTACATGTATATGTATGTATACATACACACACACACACAGCATATATGTACTTCTCTAGATACTCTGTACATCAAAGGGTAAATGTGTTCAGTTGTGTCTGACTCTTTACGGCCCTATGGACTTTAGCCCACCGAGCTCTTCTCTCCATGGAATCTTCCAGTCAAGCATACTGGAGTGGGGTGCCATTTCCTACTATAGGGGATCTGATGCCCAAAGTCTTAACATGTAATATCTAGTAAGTCATCTACCAATTCTTTGGAGATTGTATCAATGTGATGTTCTATATCTGTGCTGCCCAAATGTACATCATGATTTGGTAGATCTGAAGTAGACCTTGAGTTCATGCATTTCTAACATGAGCCCAAATGACATCAGTGTTGCTAATATCAATGCATATTGAATGGAAAGGTCCTCACAGGCTAACTAGTCAACACAAGGGAGAGGTTTCTTTCATGGATAGATAAAAATCAGAAGGACACTTCTTTAGAAAATGACTCAGCCAAAATCATGACAGATAACAGTACAGAGGGGGTAGGCCAGCCCTGTGGTCCCACTATGCCTGTGTTTCTAAAGACATGGGAGGGAGAAAAAAGCACTGGAGGGAAGAACACAAATGAAAAACGATTTGTCATTTCTCATCACACAACTGCACCTACCACCTACATACAGCACACTGAAGTTCATTTTCAATAAAGCAATAAGACTGTTTTCTGCTGTTTGAATTTCTATCTTTTCTTGTTTATCTTACACATTGTCTTTTTCTCCATTTTCCACTTAGATCCCGTTAGCTATCATGGAAACAATGATCCTGGTGGGTGTGAGGAATAGAGACACAAGTATTTTCAACCAAGGCAAAGTGCCACAAGTTACATTCACATTCTCAGAGCTGGGTTTATACCACAGTTGGACAGCAGGAAAATTAAATCAGAAATTAGACTGCTGAATTATTCTACATTCAACTTCAGAAGGCAGACGGCTCATCTCTTCAGGAGAACATATGAATCTGAGCTGCAGAGAATGATTAGGCAATGAACAACACACTGGGAGAAAATGGATTTGTAGGTGGAAAGGATAAATAAAAGTTCTCCATCTCTTTTTTGCAAATTTCAAAACACCCCTTTGGTGTCAGGTGTTGGAATTACTGCATTAAAAAAAAAAAAAACTGTTAGAAAGAACTTAGGAAAATAGCATGATTTCCATCACTGAGGGAATAGCCTCTGGTTAGGAAATATAGAAAAGAAAGCCACATTATATAAGAATTCCATTTATATACACAGAAAAGGTGAAGACTACTAAACTGGAGATGTCCAGTGAAGACCTCAACCTGATTCATTAAGTCATGAAGGCGTAAAACAATCAAATAGAACCCTTTAAAATGAACTGCCATAAACATCAGGAATACAGCTTACCGCTGCTATTAGCCATAATTGGGTTTTGGAAGGAAACAGAAGCCGAATGCAATATAGGTAATTAAAGAACAAGCCTTTGTTAACACTGGCAATCAAGGGGTTGTGATTTTACAGACCTGGAACTGATTATGGTATCCTGAAACTAGTCTATTTTTAAACAGTAGCACATTTCATCCTTCTTGCAACACTTAAGTATCACTCTGGCTAACAGACAGGTCGTTCTCTATTCAAACTATTTACTATCCGTTTAGGGAAAAGATGAGCATTTTTAGAATCCAGAATTACCATGGAAACCATATTCTTAATCTCTGAGGAATAGAGAACAATTGGTTATGAAATCATGATGGCTAAATTACAAGTCCTTAAATAGTCCATTATTGTAACTGCTATCTTAGTACTAAGCATATGGGTTTTATGCTGTTTGAATTTCTATCTTTTCTTGTTTATCTTACACATTGTCTTTTTCTCCATTTTCCACTTAGATCCCGTTAGCTATCATGGAAACAATGATCCTGGTGGGTGTGAGGAATAGAGACACAAGTATTTTCAACCAAGGCAAAGTGCCACAAGTTACATTCACATTCTCAGAGCTGGGTTTATACCACAGTTGGACAGCAGGAAAATTAAATCAGAAATTAGACTGCTGAATTATTCTACATTCAACTTCAGAAGGCAGACGGCTCATCTCTTCAGGAGAACATATGAATCTGAGCTGCAGAGAATGATTAGGCAATGAACAACACACTGGGAGAAAATGGATTTGTAGGTGGAAAGGATAAATAAAAGTTCTCCATCTCTTTTTTGCAAATTTCAAAACACCCCTTTGGTGTCAGGTGTTGGAATTACTGCATTAAAAAAAAAAAAACTGTTAGAAAGAACTTAGGAAAATAGCATGATTTCCATCACTGAGGGAATAGCCTCTGGTTAGGAAATATAGAAAAGAAAGCCACATTATATAAGAATTCCATTTATATACACAGAAAAGGTGAAGACTACTAAACTGGAGATGTCCAGTGAAGACCTCAACCTGATTCATTAAGTCATGAAGGCGCAAAACAATCAAATAGAACCCTTTAAAATGAACTGCCATAAACATCAGGAATACAGCTTACCGCTGCTATTAGCCATAATTGGGTTTTGGAAGGAAACAGAAGCCGAATGCAATATAGGTAATTAAAGAACAAGCCTTTGTTAACACTGGCAATCAAGGGGTTGTGATTTTACAGACCTGGAACTGATTATGGTATCCTGAAACTAGTCTATTTTTAAACAGTAGCACATTTCATCCTTCTTGCAACACTAAAGTATCACTCTGGCTAACAGACAGGTCGTTCTCTATTCAAACTATTTACTATCCGTTTAGGGAAAAGATGAGCATTTTTAGAATCCAGAATTACCATGGAAACCATATTCTTAATCTCTGAGGAATAGAGAACAATTGGTTATGAAATCATGATGGCTAAATTACAAGTCCTTAAATAGTCCATTATTGTAACTGCTATCTTAGTACTAAGCATATGGGTTTTTATTTTGTTTCCCTTTAAAATGAACACATTGTTCTTTTATAAGATACCTATAACATTTTGACTAGGTAACTTAAAGCAACTATTGTATTTCAAAATATGATGGCTGAACATCAAAATTAAAATCATAATGAACATAAAAGAAGGATTACAATTGTCATATCAGATGTTCAGCATTTCTGAAGAAATAACACAGATTAAGTTTTCCAAAAAAGTTCAAAAGTAAAACAAGAAATAATACCAATAGACCTGGTAAATAGGAACCATTTTAGAAAGTTCCTAATCACAGTCCTTGGAAACAAGACTTGAATCTCAAAGCAGCTCATCAGGTAAGAAATTAGCCCAAACTACGAATGCTGGTATTCATCTTTTCCCTTTTCTATTGTAGATGTAATATTGCCCCTTAGCTACTTAAAAGTAACTTTTGATTTTAGACTATCCATACCTTCCAGTCCATAAAAAGGACACTTAATCCTATCTCAGGGTTCTGCCTTACACCACATTCTTAATCAGAGGGCATTGAACGGCTCTCAAATCAGCCCTATTCTGAAATTATAACTTAATTCTACTAATTGATTCCCAGACTAGGTCTTCATAAATAAACCACAATCTTCATCTTAAAATTACTACAAATCCAGCACGCAGGGGATTCTTCCTGTCTCTCTGACTAAATTCTTGACACATACATTGTACGAGTCCAGTTCCATCTAAGACTAGAAATGATCCTGCTTGGATCTTGTAGAGTTCTCTTTGATGAGGCACCCAGCCCCTATAGCCACTCTCGTGCTAGACTGGTCTGCTTTCCTTGTGTTGACCTCTGACTGTTGTCCTCTATCACACCCTGAGAGGCCATACCTTTCTTACCTATGGCAAACCACTAAGTCTTTCTCATGCAGACTTCACTTTGACCAATTGTTCCAATTATTGTGTTTTTGTTGGAAACTTTTGAGAGTGCCTTGCCTGATATAGGAAATCTACGTCACCTCAGTGTTCTATTATGTGACCAGTGCTACTTAATAGAACTTCCTAGGATGATAGAAATGTTCTACATCTTTGGTGCCTGAAACTGTGGCCACTAGGAACTTGTGACTCTTGAGCATTAGAAACGTGGTTAATGTGACTAAGGAACTGAATCTTAAACTTAAAAATTTTTGATTAATAGAATATCATATTGTACATCTCAGATCCTAACCTCTTGGTAGTTTACAAATAAAAATTATTCTATCAAGTTAGATAGGAATAGTTATGAAGTTTAGATATAGGGTGTGTGCAAAGAGAAGAAAACCATGATTTTATTATTTTGTTTTGTCCTTGCTTCATTTTCATCATACCTGTGGTATTCACCATGCTGTGCAAGTACACAAAATCATTAATATAAGGACTGACAACATATTCAAGATAATATGTGAAGAAATTAGCCCAAACTACGAATGCTGGTATTCATCTTTTCCCTTTTCTATTGTAGATGTAATATTGCCCCTTAGCTACTTAAAAGTAACTTTTGATTTTAGACTATCCATACCTTCCAGTCCATAAAAAGGACACTTAATCCTATCTCAGGGTTCTGCCTTACACCACATTCTTAATCAGAGGGCATTGAACGGCTCTCAAATCAGCCCTATTCTGAAATTATAACTTAATTCTACTAATTGATTCCCAGACTAGGTCTTCATAAATAAACCACAATCTTCATCTTAAAATTACTCCAAATCCAGCACGCAGGGGATTCTTCCTGTCTCTCTGACTAAATTCTTGACACATACATTGTACGAGTCCAGTTCCATCTAAGACTAGAAATGATCCTGCTTGGATCTTGTAGAGTTCTCTTTGATGAGGCACCCAGCCCCTATAGCCACTCTCGTGCTAGACTGGTCTGCTTTCCTTGTGTTGACCTCTGACTGTTGTCCTCTATCACACCCTGAGAGGCCATACCTTTCTTACCTATGGCAAACCACTAAGCCTTTCTCATGCAGACTTCACTTTGACCAATTGTTCCAATTATTGTTTTTTTGTTGGAAACTTTTGAGAGTGCCTTGCCTGATATAGGAAATCTACGTCACCTCAGTGTTCTATTATGTGACCAGTGCTACTTAATAGAACTTCCTAGGATGATAGAAATGTTCTACATCTTTGCTGCCTGAAACTGTGGCCACTAGGAACTTGTGACTCTGGAGCATTAGAAACGTGGTTAATGTGACTAAGGAACTGAATTTTAAACTTAAAAATTTTTGATTAATAGAATATCATATTGTACATCTCAGATCCTAACCTCTTGGTAGTTTACAAATAAAAATTATTCTATCAAGTTAGATAGGAATAGTTATGAAGTTTAGATATAGGGTGTGTGCAAAGAGAAGAAAACCATGATTTTATTATTTTGTTTTGTCCTTGCTTCATTTTCATCATACCTGTGGTATTCACCATGCTGTGCAAGTACACAAAATCATTAATATAAGGACTGACAACATATTCAAGATAATATGTGAAGAAAAAGAAGAAATGACATTTAAACGCTAATCTTTGTGCACCATTTCTTAAGATGCTGGATATAAATAAGGAAAAAACTTCCATTATAAGAAAGGTAGATTTTTAATTGGTCTTCACATAAACCCTTGAGGCACTGTAACTAAAAGCATAGTGTTTCTATGCATAATGGAATGATAATAGAAGCTAAAGAACAAAATAGGTAACTAAGATCCAAGATGAGTATGAGAAGCTGAGACACCTCATTTTAAGTTTGAAAGATGAAAATGAAAGCATCAGTCACTCAGTCCTGTCTGACTCATTTCAACCACATGGACTGTAGCCTTCCAAGGCTCCTCTGTCCATGGAATCCTCCAGGCAAGAATACTGGAGTTGTTAGCCATTCTCTTCTCCAGGAGATCCTCCTGACCCAGGGATCGAACCTGGGTCTCCTGAACCAGGCAGATTCTTTACTATCTCAGCCATGATGGAAGCCCCACATTCTAAGTTTAGAAAGCTACTAACTATTGAGGCACTATCTTCCCTGAAGGTGTGTTGAGTGATGCATACTACAGAACCAGTTCTAACTCCCGTTAAGTCTCACCTCACTGCACAACCACCACCAGCACTGGGAGAAATAAAAGTGCCTCTGAAGGAAGAGCACTGGAGGAAAGCTGCCTCTTCTCCTCACCTCCTTGCAGGAACTTTACCAAAGCCAAATGAGAACGTTTCCAAGAAAATGGTTAGAATTAATGGTGGTCTCTTTGAGAAGGGGAAATTGGCTTTCTGGTTGGTAGTTGGCTTTCTATCAGGCATTATGCTTAGAGACCTGTTCTGTACTGTAGTAGCAGAGGGAAAGAACAAAGGGGGAAATAAAAAAACAGATGACAGAGCATGTATAGGGAGCAAAAAAAGAGCTGCTTTCTTATGTCACCATTCTCTGAAAGATCAAGGAGCACAGAGAGATTGGGAGGAGGTGGGGAGAAACATGTGGCCAAGTAGTTTACAAATAAAAATTATTCTATCAAGTTAGATAGGAATAGTTATGAAGTTTAGATATGGGTGTGTGCAAAGAGAAAAAACCATGATTTTATTATTTTGTTTTGTCCTTGCTTCATTTTCATCATACCTGTGGTATTCACCATGCTGTGCAAGAAAAATAAAAGATGCTTGGATATTAAATAAGGAAAAAAAAAACCTCCATTATAAGAAAGGTAGATTTTTAATTGGTCTTCACATAACCCCTTGAGGCACTGTAACTAAAAGCATAGTGTTTCTATGCATAATGGAATGATAATAGAAGCTAAAGAACAAAATAGGTAACTAAGATCCCAGATGAGTATGAGAAGCTGAGACACCTCATTTTAAGTTTGAAAGATGAAAATGAAAGCATCAGTCACTCAGTCCTGTCTGACTCATTTCAACCACATGGACTGTAGCCTTCCAAGGCTCCTCTGTCCATGGAATCCTCCAGGCAAGAATACTGGAGTTGTTAGCCATTCTCTTCTCCAGGAGATCCTCCTGACCCAGGGATCGAACCTGGGTCTCCTGAACCAGGCAGATTCTTTACTATCTCAGCCATGATGGAAGCCCCACATTCTAAGTTTAGAAAGCTACTAACTATTGAGGCACTATCTTCCCTGAAGGTGTGTTGAGTGATGCATACTACAGAACCAGTTCTAACTCCCGTTAAGTCTCACCTCACTGCACAACCACCACCAGCACTGGGAGAAATAAAAGTGCCTCTGAAGGAAGAGCACTGGAGGAAAGCTGCCTCTTCTCCTCACCTCCTTGCAGGAACTTTACCAAAGCCAAATGAGAACGTTTCCAAGAAAATGGTTAGAATTAATGGTGGTCTCTTTGAGAAGGAGAAATTGGCTTTCTGGTTGGTAGTTGGCTTTCTATCAGGCATTATGCTTAGAGACCTGTTCTGTACTGTAGTAGCAGAGGGAAAGAACAAAGGGGGAAATAAAAAAACAGATGACAGAGCATGTATAGGGAGCAAAAAAAGAGCTGCTTTCTTATGTCACCATTCTCTGAAAGATCAAGGAGCACAGAGAGATTGGGAGGGAGGTGGGGGAGAAACATGTGGCCAAGTTTTGCCTTGGACACTGAAAGAATCATGTAAACACATCTGAGTATTAGAAAATGTATAGAGACACCAACACCAGAAGATGTAGTGCATCCTAGAAAAGGGCCATCAGTGCATATGGGGGCTGACAGATATGAGCCCTTCTCCAGGGGGTCTTTGTGCAGCTCTCACCAGATACAGAGTCTACTACATACAATAACCTCAAACAACAGATAACTCCAGCCCTGGCACAGGTAGGTAAATAAGGCATGCACACTGCCTCTCTTAACCCCACTCCTGCCCAAAATTGGGACATTAGTTGCCCAGGGGACACTATGGAAGAGGAAAAGTACAAACATCTTTACCAATTTTCATTCTAGGCTATTATAAACTCATAGGTCAACCTTGTGTGATAAAGGAGGGATGGTTTACTTTCTAAGACTGTAATTATAAAACAAATTGGTTAGAGTGTTACCAATGAAAATAAGGGTGGCTTATTAACCGGGAGTTAGAGAAAAGCTCTAAATTATAAACGAGATATAATTAATATAAATGCATTTCCAGCTAGAAAAGTGTGGTGGAGGTTGATACAAGATGACTAGAGGTTGTTATTCCAATAAATTATTTCTCTTTGTTTCTAAATGAGATGACATCCTTATGTAAATCACTAATGCTGAATCAGTAAAACATATATTCGTATAGGTTTCAGTGTATATGGGTGTGTATATGTATGCGGGTGTGTGTATGTGGGTGTGTCTGCATCATAGAACATACATACCCAGTTAGCAAGATAAGTAAAAAATTAAACCCACAAAAGATAGTATAGGAATATTTATGGAAAATGCAAAAAGTGTAGTACATATGTAATGAAATCTCAGAAGTAAAGAAGAGAGCGAATGAGAAATTCAAAAACATTCCAAATGTGCAGGAAAAAATAATCAAACCAGAAACTCAGGAATCATTAGAAAACTCAAGCATTATAACTATAAAGAAAATTATATCTAAGTGTAGATAACATGTATTCTAAAAATCAAAACCAAGATGACAAAAGAACAGAAAAATCACGTTTCATGCATGAGTTGTTTGTGTATTTTGGATATTGATCCCTTGTTAGTTCCCTTTGCTAATATTTTCTCCCATTCTGAGGGCAGCATTTTCGTTTAGTTTATGCTTTCTCTCTCTCTCTTTTATTATTATTTTTTTTTTGCCTCTAAGTCATCATTTATTTTTCATCCATCTTTATTCTTTGGCATGTGTGGGCCTCCCATTGCAGTGGTCCCTCTCGTTGCAGAGCACTGGCTCTGGGCACACGCACTCTAGAGAATTGGCTCATAATTGGACACACCGGCCCAGCTGTTCGTGGGCACATGGGATCTTCTGGGGGCAGGGATCGAACTGCTGCCCCTTGCACTGCAAGGCACACTCTCTACCAACTGGACCACCAGGGAAGCCCTATGCTTTATTTTGTTGTGCAAAAGCTTTTAAGTTTAGTTAGGTCCCATTTGTTTATTTTTGTTTTTATTTACACAACTCTAAGAGGTCAATCAGAAAAGATCTTGCTGCAATTTATGTCAGAGAGTGCCCTGCCTATGCTCTCCTCTAACAATTTTATTGTATCCTGTATTTACATTTAAGTCTGAATTAATTTTTGTGTATGGTGTTAGGGAGTGTTTTAATTTCATTGTTTTACATATAGCTATCCAGTTTTCCCATCACCACTTACTAAAGAGACTCTCTTTTCTTCATTGTATATTCTTACCTCTTCTGTTTACAAGACAAATCTACAAGACCAAACAAATAAAGAGAAAATAAGCAGTCTGCCTGAAAAAGAATTCAGAATATGATAGTAAAGATGATTCAAAATCTTGGAAATAAAATTGAGGCACAGATAGACTGGAGGCACATACCAAGAAGATACAACAAATGTTTTAAAAAGACTTAGAAGAATTAGAAAACAAAATCAGCAATAAACAACACAATAACTGAGATCAAAAATACACTAGACACGGGCTTCCCTGGTGGTCCAGTGGGTAAGGACACTGCCTTGCAGTGCAAGGGGTGCCAGTTCGATCCCTCACCTGGGAAGATTCCACGTGCCGTGGAGCGGCTGGACTGACGTGTCCAATTACCGAGTCAGAACTCTGGAGAGCATGCACCCAGAGCCTGTGCTCTACAACAAGAGAGGCCACTGTGATGGAAGGCCCACACAGGCCAAAAGAACAAAGATAAATAAATGAAAGATCTATAGAAGTGGCCAAAAAAAAAAGATACACTAGAGGGAACCAATAGCAGAATAACTGAGGCAGTGTCACGTGCAAGTAAAGGCATATTCACTTCTGACAGGAAAGATCAAGAAAAGATATTCAGGTCGAGCAGACAAATGTCTCCTCACACTAACGATAAGTGCCACCTGCAAGCCTCGCCTCTCTGAGACCTCTTCTCAGGATGAATAGGTCCTAATACAGAGAACAAAGGCTCTTCCTCTTGCCCCCTTTTAACGATAAGTATAACACTTTACAACTTGGAGTCTCCTCTGTAACTTAAGAATTGTAAGAATGTTTCTCCTCGAGAGCAAAGGTGTTGATGGGGGAGAAAGGGCTCTGGTGATGACCTCTTTTGCGTCTCTAGGGAAACACAAAGCTTCTTTATTATTACTAATTAACTTGAGATTTCTAGTTGAAAAAAATATAAAAACGGTAAAGCAAGATTGTGTGGGAGGCTCACTCATGGAGATCGGCTGCACCCGATGTGAGATCGAGACTTTCCAGTTCTGGAGTAAGAACATTGTTTTACATATGCTATCCATTCCTTACTAAAGAGACTCTCTTTTCTTCATTGTATATTCTTCCCCAAGACAAATCTACAAGACCAAACAAATAAAGAGAAAATAAGCAGTCTGCCTGAAAAGAATTCAGAATATGATAGTAAAGATGATTCAAAATCTTGGAAATAAAATTGAGGCACAGATAGACTGGAGGCACATACCAAGAAGATACAACAAATGTTTTAAAAAGACTTAGAAGAATTAGAAAACAAAATCAGCAATAAACAACACAATAACTGAGATCAAAAATACACTAGACACGGGCTTCCCTGGTGGTCCAGTGGGTAAGGACACTGCCTTGCAGTGCAAGGGGTGCCAGTTCGATCCCTTACCTGGGAAGATTCCACGTGCCGTGGAGCGGCTGGACTGACGTGTCCAATTACCGAGTCAGAACTCTGGAGAGCATGCACCCAGAGCCTGTGCTCTACAACAAGAGAGGCCACTGTGATGGAAGGCCCACACAGGCCAAAAGAACAAAGATAAATAAATGAAAGATCTATAGAAGTGGCCAAAAAAAAAAGATACACTAGAGGGAACCAATAGCAGAATAACTGAGGCAGTGTCATGGGCAAGTAAAGGCATATTCACTTCTGACAGGAAAGATCAAGAAAAGATATTCGGGTCGAGCAGACAAATGTCTCCTCACACTAACGATAAGTGCCACCTGCAAGCCTCGCCTCTCTGAGACCTCTTCTCAGGATGAATAGGTCCTAATACAGAGAACAAAGGCTCTTCCTCTTGCCCCCTTTTAACGATAAGTATAACACTTTACAACTTGGAGTCTCCTCTGTAACTTAAGAATTGTAAGAATGTTTCTCCTCGAGAGCAAAGGTGTTGATGGGGGAGAAAGGGCTCTGGTGATGACCTCTTTTGCGTCTCTAGGGAAACACAAAGCTTCTTTACTATTACTAATTAACTTGAGATTTCTAGTTGAAAAAAATATAAAAACGGTAAAGCAAGATTGTGTGGGAGGCTCACTCACGGAGATCGGCTGCACCCGATGTGAGATCGAGACTTTCCAGTTCTGGAGTAAGAACATCTGTTTGCATTTGATTGAGTTCTAATTACTTGTGATTGCCTTTATTTGAATCCTAATTAATGGAATCTTGATTCTGAATATTATATGTTTTATGATTAATAAAACTACTCTTGGTTTGACAATACTTGAGACCATGACACCTTATTGTCCAAGTCTGCGACTCACGACTCTTAGGGGACTACACTGTGACTGTTAAAGGTCTCTGATCTATTTAAGATAGTGCCTCTTAGTGAGAATGAATAAGAATAGGAATCAGAGTAAGCTGCAGCACAGAGTCTGCAACAGCAGAAAATGGATAAGTAAGGTGGAATATAGAAAGCTGGAAATAATTGAGCATAGAAGAATAAAGAATAAAAATAAATGAGGACAGTCTCAGAGAACTCTGTGACAACTTTAAGTGCATCAACATTTGAATCATAGGGGTCCCAGAAGAAAAAAAGAAAGAGTACGAGAATACATTTGAGATTATAGTTGAAAATTTCCCTAACATGGGAAAGGAAATAGCTACACAAGTCCAAGAAGCCCAGAGTCCCATACAGGAAAATAAGGGATAAGACTGAAATCAATAAAAGTAGAAATGAAAAGGAGAAGTTACAATGATAACACAGAAATCCAAAGGATCATAAGAGATTACTACAAGTAGCTATATGCCAATAAAATGTACTTCCTAGAAGAAATGGACAAATTCTTAGAAGAGTGTAACCTTCCAAAACTGAACCAGGAATAAATAAAAAATATGAATAGACCAATCATCAGCAGAGAAATCAAAACTATAACCAAAAACCTTCCAACAAACAAATTCCCAGGGCAGGATGGCTTCAGAGGAGATTTCTACCAAAAAGTTTAGAAAATAGCTAACATCTATCCTCCTCAAACTCTTCTAGAAAATTGCAGAGGAAGGAAAACTCCACAGCTCAATCAACAAGGCCACTATCACCCTGATATCAAAACCAGACAAAGATGCCACAAAAAATAAAATTACAGGGGAATATCACTGATAAATATAGATGCAAAAATCCTCAACAAAATTCTAGCAAACAGAATCCAATAACATATTAAGAAGATCACACAACATGATCCAGTAGGCCTTATCACAGAGATGCAGGAATTCTTCAACATATGCTAATCAGTGTTACACACCATATCAATAAATTGAAAGGTAAAAAAATAGAATTACCTCATAGATGCAGAGAAAGTTTTTGACAAAATGCAAAATCCATTTATGATTTAAAAAAAAAAAAACAAACTCTCCAGAAAGCATAGAAGGAACATTTCTCAACACAATAAGGGCCATGACACCAAACCCACAGCAAATATTCTCAATGATGACAATCTGAAAGCATTTCCTCTAAGATAAGGAACAAGACAAGGTTACCGACTCTCATCACTATTACTGAACATAGTGTTAGAAATCCTAGCCAGAGTAGGGAAGAAAAAGAAACAGAAGAAATCAATAATGGAAAAAAAAGAAGAAGCAAACTCTCAGTATTTGCAGATGATATTATGCTATACATAGAAAACCCTAAAGATGCCACCAGAAAATTATTAGAGCTAATCAGTGAATATAGTCAAGTCATAGAATATAAAATTAATACAGAGAAATCCCTAGCATTCCTGTGCACTAACAATGAAAAGTCAGAAAAAAAAATAAGGAAAAAATACTGTTTACAACTGCAATGAAAAGAATAAAATATATAGGAATCAATCTACCTAAAGAGACAAAAGATTTGTATGCAAAAAACTATAAGACACTGATGAAAGAAATCGAAGATGACATGAACAGATTCAGAGATATGCCATGTTCTTGGATTAAAAGAGCCAGTATTGTGAAAATGACTATCCTCTCAAAAGGAATCTACAGATTCAGGGCAATCTCTATCAAACTACCGATGGCATTTTTCATAGAATTAGAACAAAATTTTTCACAATTTGTATGGAAACACAAAAGATGCTAAATAGCCAAAGCAGTCTTGAGAAAGACGAATGGAGCTGGAGAAATCAACCTTCTTGACTTAGATTATACTACAAACCTACAGTCTTCAAGACAGTATGGTACTGAGACAAAAACAGAAATATACACCAATGGAACAAGAGAGAAAGCCCAGAGAGAAAACCATCCACCTATGGGCACCTTATCTTTGACAACAGAAGCAAGAATATACAATGCAGAAAAGAGAGTCTCTTCAGTAAGTGGTACTGGGAAAACTGGACAGCCACATATAAAAGAATGAAATTAGAACACTTCCTAACACAATACATAAGGATAAACTTAAAACTGATCAAATACCCAAAAATGTAAGACCAGAAACTATACAACAGAAGAAAAATAGGCAGAATATTCTTGGACATAAATCCCAACAAGATCCTCTATAGCCCATCTCCTAGAGTAATAAAAATAAAAACAAAAATAAACAAGCGAGACCTAATTAAACTTAAAAGCTTTTGCACAGCAAAGAAAACCATAGACAGGGTGAAAAGACAACCCTCAGAATGGGAGAAAATAATAGCAAATGAAAGAACTGACAAAGGATTAAACATTAAAATATACAAGAAGCGAAAGCAGCTCAATAACAAAAAAAACAAACAACCCAGTCAGAAAATTGTCAGATGACATTTCTTCAAAGAAGACATAGAGATGGCTAATAAATTCATGAAAAGATGCTCAGCACTGCTCACTATTAGAGAAATGCAAATCAAAATTACAATAAAATATCACCTTACAAACCAGTCAGAATGGCATCATCAAAAAATCTACAAACAATAAATGCTAGAGAGGTGTGGAGAAAAGGGAACCCTCTTGCACTGTTGGTAAATTGATACAGTCACTTTGGAAGACAGTGTGGAGAGTCGTTATAAAACTAGGAATATAACAACCATATGACCCAGAAATCCCACTAGTAGGCATACACCCTGAGGAAATCGAAACTGAAAAAGACACATGTACCCCAATGTTCATTGCAGCACTACTTACAATAGTTAGGACATGAAAGCAACCTAGATGTCCATTGAGAGAAGAATGGAATAGTTCTCTTTTATTGCACTATTCTGTTATCCTCAGAGTTACTGAATGCCTTGTTTTTCAACAAAAGAAGGATTTATGGTCTGAAAGACAACAGCAGCTCAATGGCACCATGGAGTAATTTAGGTTATCATGAAGTAAAAATAATGACTTATACTACAAACCTACAGTCTTCAAGACAGTATGGTACTGAGACAAAACCAGAAATATACACCAATGGAACAAGAGAGAAAGCCCAGAGAGAAAACCATCCACCTATGGGCACCTTATCTTTGACAACAGAAGCAAGAATATACAATGCAGAAAAGAGAGTCTCTTCAGTAAGTGGTACTGGGAAAACTGGACAGCCACATATAAAAGAATGAAATTAGAACACTTCCTAACACAATACATAAGGATAAACTTAAAACTGATCAAATACCCAAAAATGTAAGACCAGAAACTATACAACAGAAGAAAAATAGGCAGAATATTCTTGGACATAAATCCCAACAAGATCCTCTATAGCCCATCTCCTAGAGTAATAAAAATAAAAACAAAAATAAACAAGCGAGACCTAATTAAACTTAAAAGCTTTTGCACAGCAAAGAAAACCATAGACAGGGTGAAAAGACAACCCTCAGAATGGGAGAAAATAATAGCAAATGAAAGAACTGACAAAGGATTAAACATTAAAATATACAAGAAGCGAAAGCAGCTCAATAACAAAAAAAACAAACAACCCAGTCAGAAAATTGTCAGATGACATTTCTTCAAAGAAGACATAGAGATGGCTAATAAATTCATGAAAAGATGCTCAGCACTGCTCACTATTAGAGAAATGCAAATCAAAATTACAATAAAATATCACCTTACAAACCAGTCAGAATGGCATCATCAAAAAATCTACAAACAATAAATGCTAGAGAGGTGTGGAGAAAAGGGAACCCTCTTGCACTGTTGGTAAATTGATACAGTCACTTTGGAAGACAGTGTGGAGAGTCGTTATAAAACTAGGAATATAACAACCATATGACCCAGAAATCCCACTAGTAGGCATACACCCTGAGGAAATCGAAACTGAAAAAGACACATGTACCCCAATGTTCATTGCAGCACTACTTACAATAGTTAGGACATGAAAGCAACCTAGATGTCCATTGAGAGAAGAATGGAATAGTTCTCTTTTATTGCACTATTCTGTTATCCTCAGAGTTACTGAATGCCTTGTTTTTCAACAAAAGAAGGATTTATGGTCTGAAAGACAACAGCAGCTCCAATGGCACCATGGAGTAATTTAGGTTATCATGAAGTGAGACAAAATGATCAGGGAAATAAAAGTAAAATATTATTATTATAAGAGCTAGGGCTTATACTCTGGATACTGACTGGTGAAAAGGTAGATTAATTCATTTACTTTACAGTTTGCTAACAAATACTGAGCCTCTCTCCATGGGTTCCAGGGCTGAAGATGCCATGAGACCTTAGGTAGCAAAGTCCCTCCTTCAGTAAGAAGCAGATGTTGAATGGTTAATAGCACTGATTCTGGAGCCAGGGTGCATAGATTTAAATTCTAGCTACAATAGCAATTAGCTGTGTGGCCTTGGGCAAGATACTTTACATTTCTAAGCTTTGATTATCACATCTGTAAGATATAATACACCTTTCTAAAACCCTTGAGGATTCTGTGAATTTGGTCCACGTAAAGCATCTAGAATATTTTCTGGAGCTTGGTACTATTCACATGTTATTAGACAGTTTATATTCTTAAACAACAAAAATGTGGCAAACAGTAGCATTCCAGATAGCAGTGTTGCTGTGAAGGGGACATATAGAGTCAGCCACACAGAAAACCATGGGAAGCTTATAATGTGGAATGGAAGAGAGCAAGGCTCTGGCCTGCCATGTGGCTTCAGATCTGGACTCCACGCCTTCTAATGTTTGGCCATTCTTAAACTATGTTTCTTTGTTGATTACTCTCTAAATGATTAGTCACATGTAACTCAGGGAATTATTTTGACAAATTAGACAAGTAAACACCTGTACATTACTTCAAATAGTGCCAGAAATAGAGTTAATGTACCATAAACATAAAGCTATGGTTTTTCCAGTAGTCATGTATGGATGTTAGTTGGACCATAAAGAAGGCTGAATGCTAAAGAACTGATGCCTTCAAACTGTGGTGTTGAAGAAGACTCTTGAGAGTCCCTTGGTCAGCAAGGAGATAAAACCAGTCAAACCTAAAGGAAAACAACCCTGAATATTCTTTGGAAGGAATGATGCTGAAGCTCCAATATTTGGCCACCTGATACGAAGAGTGGAAACGTTGGAAAAGACCCTGTGGCTGGGAAAATAGGAAAAGGAGAAGGGAACAACAGAGGATGAGATGGTTGGATGGCATCACTGAGTCAATGGACATGAGTTTGCGCAAACTCTGGGAGATGGTGAAGGACAGGGAAGCCTGGCATGCTGCAGTCCATGGGTCGCAAAGAGTCGGACATGACCAAGCGACTGAACTGAACTGAAGTACTGGCTATTAGTATTATCACAATTATTTTAGATAGTGGAGAAACATGTGAAATGCTTTCAAAACACATTTAAAGAACAGAAAGAAAGCCACTGTGACTGGAAGTTAATGAGCAAGCATTTCAACAGTCTTTGAGATGAGGTGGACAGCATTCTTAGCCATCATAGGACTTGTCTTTCATGCTGAGTAATGGCAGGTGAGGGACTATAACCACTTTAGAGAATGAAAACCTCAAAATACCCTATATTCTGGCAGCCTAGATCGATTCCCCAGCCTGGAACAAGAATTGGTGGACCTGAATACAGACCTGAAAGGGATACAGGGCATTCTGATACAGGGGTTATAATCTCTGCAGCCTAGGTACCAAGATATAAGAATGTCATAATACATAATTAGCCAGTGAGCGTGCTAAGTCACTTCAGCCTGGCCCAGTTCCTTGCAACCCCATGAACTGTAGCCCCACAGTCTCCTCTATCCATGGGATTTTCCAGGCAGGAATACTGTAGTGGGTCGCCATTTCCTTCTCCAGGGGATCTTCCAGACCAAGAATCGAACCCATGTCTCTTATGTCTCCTGCTTTGGCAGGTGGGTTCTTTGCCACTAGTGCCACCTACGAAGCCCTATTAGCCAGAGGGATAGTCTTTCTATTAAGGCACCAAAGACACAAACTTCTGGTTCAGTGTGGCTTAGGAACAGAGATTGGTTCCTCTGAGGTTCTGAAGTTTTGGACCACCAGGAGACACCCTCATGAGCAATCCCACAAGAGTACAGCAACAGGAAATAGAACAATGGCCTGAGCTTCCCTCTGAGGATTCTGAAGCTCCAATATTTGGCCACCTGATACGAAGAGTGGAAACGTTGGAAAAGACCCTGTGGCTGGGAAAATAGGAAAAGGAGAAGGGAACAACAGAGGATGAGATGGTTGGATGGCATCACTGAGTCAATGGACATGAGTTTGCGCAAACTCTGGGAGATGGTGAAGGACAGGGAAGCCTGGCATGCTGCAGTCCATGGGTCGCAAAGAGTCGGACATGACCAAGCGACTGAACTGAACTGAAGTACTGGCTATTAGTATTATCACAATTATTTTAGATAGTGGAGAAACATGTGAAATGCTTTCAAAACACATTTAAAGAACAGAAAGAAAGCCACTGTGACTGGAAGTTAATGAGCAAGCATTTCAACAGTCTTTGAGATGAGGTGGACAGCATTCTTAGCCATCATAGGACTTGTCTTTCATGCTGAGTAATGGCAGGTGAGGGACTATAACCACTTTAGAGAATGAAAACCTCAAAATACCCTATATTCTGGCAGCCTAGATCGATTCCCCAGCCTGGAACAAGAATTGGTGGACCTGAATACAGACCTGAAAGGGATACAGGGCATTCTGATACAGGGGTTATAATCTCTGCAGCCTAGGTACCAAGATATAAGAATGTCATAATACATAATTAGCCAGTGAGCGTGCTAAGTCACTTCAGCCTGGCCCAGTTCCTTGCAACCCCATGAACTGTAGCCCCACAGTCTCCTCTATCCATGGGATTTTCCAGGCAGGAATACTGTAGTGGGTCGCCATTTCCTTCTCCAGGGGATCTTCCAGACCAAGAATCGAACCCATGTCTCTTATGTCTCCTGCTTTGGCAGGTGGGTTCTTTGCCACTAGTGCCACCTACGAAGCCCTATTAGCCAGAGGGATAGTCTTTCTATTAAGGCACCAAAGACACAAACTTCTGGTTCAGTGTGGCTTAGCGGGAACAGAGACTGTTTGGTTCCTCTGAGGTTCTGAAGTTTTGGACCACCAGGAGACACCCTCATGAGCAATCCCACAAGAGTACAGCAACAAGAAATAGAACAATGGCCTGAGCTTCCCTTGAGGGATCTGAGAACAAAAAGAGGACACAAATACTCTTGAGCATAAGAATTTGTAAGAGTCCTTCTAGGGTCTTCCAGGAATGTATGAGGTGAGAGTTCCTGACAGGTACAGAGCTCCTTTGCAATTAGTTCAGTTTATGTTGTTTAGTTGCTCGGTCATGTCCGACTCTTTTGTAACCTCGTGGACCATGGCCTGCTTTGGTCCACAGAATTATTCAACTAAAAATACTGGAGAAGGGTGCCATTTCCTCCTCCAGCAGATCTTCCTGGAGGGATCAAACCCGCATCTCCTGCACTGCAGGCAGATTCTTTACCACTGAGCTATCAGGGAAGCTCAGTTCAGGTTATAAATACATGAAACTTGTTTATTAAAGGTAACCTGATTTCATTTGTACCTACAGGTTGATTTTGACTGAGGATGCTTGTGATATATATGTTTGTTATTTTTCCAAGTAAAATGTAATCTTGTAGATTGCACGTGTCTCCTAAACTCCAAATAAAATAGTTAATTATCAAATATCAACTGTTGATGGTACACAGGTGAGTGTTACTTTCAATGGAATCAAGGGAGACAAAAATTCCAGATCTTAGAAGTAAAGAATCTGGCAGTTTCTCTTTGTCTCAAAATATGGACAAGTGTTGCCAGAGAGAAAACATCAATAGCAGGAATAAAGAACTGTTTAGGGTATAATCACTTCAGCCTGGCCCATTCCTTGCAACCCCATGAACTGTAGCCCCACAGTCTCCTCTATCCATGGGATTTTCCAGGCAGGAATACTGTAGTGGGTCGCCATTTCCTTCTCCAGGGGATCTTCCAGACCAAGAATCGAACCCATGTCTCTTATGTCTCCTGCTTTGGCAGGTGGGTTCTTTGCCACTAGTGCCACCTACGAAGCCCTATTAGCCAGAGGGATAGTCTTTCTATTAAGGCACCAAAGACACAAACTTCTGGTTCAGTGTGGCTTAGCGGGAACAGAGATTGGTTCCTCTGAGGTTCTGAAGTTTTGGACCACCAGGAGACACCCTCATGAGCAATCCCACAAGAGTACAGCAACAGGAAATAGAACAATGGCCTGAGCTTCCCTTGAGGGATCTGAGAACAAAAAGAGGACACAAATACTCTTGAGCATAAGAATTTGTAAGAGTCCTTCTAGGGTCTTCCAGGAATGTATGAGGTGAGAGTTCCTGACAGGTACAGAGCTCCTTTGCAATTAGTTCAGTTTATGTTGTTTAGTTGCTCGGTCATGTCCGACTCTTTTGTAACCTCGTGGACCATGGCCTGCTTTGGTCCACAGAATTATTCAACTAAAAATACTGGAGAAGGGTGCCATTTCCTCCTCCAGCAGATCTTCCTGGAGGGATCAAACCCGCATCTCCTGCACTGCAGGCAGATTCTTTACCACTGAGCTATCAGGGAAGCTCAGTTCAGGTTATAAATACATGAAACTTGTTTATTAAAGGTAACCTGATTTCATTTGTACCTACAGGTTGATTTTGACTGAGGATGCTTGTGATATATATGTTTGTTATTTTTCCAAGTAAAATGTAATCTTGTAGATTGCACGTGTCTCCTAAACTCCAAATAAAATAGTTAATTATCAATTATCAACTGTTGATGGTACACAGGTGAGTGTTACTTTCAATGGAATCAAGGGAGACAAAAATTCCAGATCTTAGAAGTAAAGAATCTGGCAGTTTCTCTTTGTCTCAAAATATGGACAAGTGTTGCCAGAGAGAAAACATCAATAGCAGGAATAAAGAACTGTTTAGGGTATAATAGGAATAATTCATATTTGAGTCTCTTAATGCCAATGGCTGATCACATTGACTCTATTAGCTTAAGTATGGGGTAAAAATTCAGCAAGATGAACTATGTACTTTTCCAAAGTGTTCATCCTAAATGGCCTGGTGTATAGAGGGAAAACCCTTGCTTCAGAAGTAGATGCTCTGAGTCCTGGCTCTGCCACATGACCTAAGTTATGAACTTGGGGCAGGTCACAAATTTTAAAATAATAATGCTGATAATAATTATAAATCTCTATCATTTGAGGATATTTACTATTTGCCAGTCACAGTTCTTTTTGTTGTTGTTGCCAGCACCATTCTAAGGGTTTAACACCTACCAGGACATATGATTTTCCTTGAAACACTCACAGCTCACACCAATTTTAAGTAGCATAGCTACGTTAAGGAACTGCGGAGTCCCATCTTCTTTAGCTTCCTTTCCTTTCCTGAGTAAGTCAGTCCTAAAGTCACTAGATGAGACTGAGCATGGTAGGCATCCACACCAGTAAGGAGAAGACCAGAGTCCTCTTGGCCTGGCACAGGATGATGGAGCAAAGGTCTGGGCAGAAAAAGGAGACTGCCCCTCCAGAGGAACACAGCCCGCCACGGAGCACTAGATCCCCAGTGAAGCAAGGATGACAACCATGTATAAACAGCCCAGATGAGGCCCAAATAATTATACCAGAGCTTGATATCAAATAGTGTGCTGCCATGCAAAGAGGCTCAACATCCCCAATTATTAGAGAAATGCAAATCAAAACTATAATGTGGTACCATCTCACACCCATCATAGGGGTTTTTTGCCCATTCCATAGGTTGTCTTTTCATATTGTTTATGCTTCCATTGCTCCACAAAAGCTTGTTAGTTTGATCATGTCTCATTTGTAGCAACATGGATGAACTTAGAGATTATCATACTAAGTGAAGTAACTCAGAAAGAGAAAGACAAATACGATATGATATCACTTATACATGGAATCTAAAATACGACACAAATAAACCTATCTATAAAACACAGACTCAGATATAGTAATAGACATATGGCTACCAAGGAGGAGGGATGAATTGAAGTTGGGGGCTAGCAGATATAAGCTAATATATAATATATATGGATCAAGGCTCTGCTGTATAGCACAGGAAACTATATTCAATATCCTGTGATAAGCCATAATGGAAATGACTAAAAAAGAACATGTATATATGTACAACTGAAAAACTTTGCTGTAAAATGGAAATTAACACAACATTCTACATCAACTATACTTCAGTAATAAAGAAACAGTCTACAAATAACAATGCTATAGAGGGTGTAAATAAAAGGGAACTCTCTTACACTGTAGGTGGGAATGCAAATTGGTACAGTAGCCATGGAAAAATATGAAAGTTCCTTGGAAAACTAAAGAGAGAGTTGACATATGATCCAGCAATCCTGTTCTTAGGCATAGATCCAGAGAAAACTCTAATGCAAAAAATAATGTGCCCCAGTGTTCATAGTGGCACTATTTACAAATGACTAGATACAGAAACAACCTAAATATTCATTGACAGTTAAATGGATAAAAAAGATGCAGTACATATATACAATGAAATACTACTCAGTCATAAAAAAGAATTAAATAATGCCATTTGCAGTTACATGGATCGACCTAGAGATTATCACACTAAGCAAAGTCAGAAAGAAATATAAATGCCAAATGGCATCACTTACATGTGGAATCTAAAATATGACAGAAATGAACTTATCTACAAAACAAAAACAGTCTCACTGACATAGAGAACAATTTGTGGTTACCAAGAGAGGGGGATGGGGAAGGGTTGGATTTGGGGTTTGATTAGCAGATGCAAACTATTATATATAAGATGAAAAAACAATGTCCTACTACATAGCTCAGAGAACTATATGCAATACCCTATAATAAACCATAATAGGGCTTCCCTGGTGGTGGTAAGGACACCGCCTTGCAGTGCAAGGGGCGCCGATTTGATCCCTGGCTTGGGAAGATCCCACGTGCCGCGGAGCAGCTGGACCGATGTGTCCATTTACCGAGCCGGAGCTCTGGAGCGCATGCGCGCAGAGCCCGTGCTCTGCGACAACAGAGGCCACCGCGATGGGAGGCCCACAGGAGCCAAAGAACAAAGATGGATGAAAATAGACAAATGAAAAAACAATAGAAGTGACCCCCTGTCCCCGTCCCTCCCCATCTCATCCCCTCCCGCCAAAAATAAACCATAACAGAAGCAAATATTAGAATATATATATATATATATATATATATATATATATATATAACTGAATCACTTTGCTGTACACTAGAAAGCAACACAACATCATAAATCAATACAACATCATAAGTTTGTTTACGTGCACACGTGCTAAGTCGTTTCAGTTGTATCTGACTCTATGACTCTGTGGACTGTAGCTCGCCAGGCTCCTCTGTCCACGGTATTCTCCAGGCAAGAAAAAATGGGAGTTGGCTTCATGCCCTCCTGCAGGGGACCTTCCACACCCAGGGATCAAACCTGCATCTCTTATGTCTACTGCATTCACTGGTGGGTTCTTCACCATTAATACCACTTGGGAAGCCCAAATTAAGTACACTTCAACTTCTTAAAAAATTAAAGCAAAAATAACAGTGGGCAGCATGACTAGACCATTTGGAACAATGACTATCATAGAGAGAATAAGATGATACACAGAAAAAAAGTATGTAGAAATATTAGGTAATTTGTAATTACAAAGAGCAACAACAAACCTATAATTAAAGGCAACTGTCAGATACTAAAGAATGTTGTTTATATGATTACTGTCACATAAAAGTCTTCTGTTAAAACAATATAAGCACTGTTAATATGCCATCAGTAGATTCGCCCCAGTCACTGTGATTTTTAAAACAGTGTATTTAAAAGATAATTAGATAGATAAATAGGAAGGTATAAATATATTATATAGATTTTATCCTCCATAGTTGACTCTTTTAATACACAAAACTCTTTAAATGAGTTTATTGGTATTACTATACCGTGAAGGATTTTAATGCCTGTATTAGCATGTGAGAAATATATCATTATTATTCAATTTTACTCAGAAAAGGCACTCAGAAATAAATATTTTAATTTACCTTACAAATATTTACCAATGATCCAGTAGCATAAGAAATATCCTGGCTTTAAAACAGGCATTCAAAAAAAGCAGTTATACTAACACCTTCAAACTAATTTCAAGATGGCTAAAATGTTCCCTTTGAAAATATCATTCAGTTACCAAAAATATATTTGAGATAGACTAGGAACTGGAAATAAAATAAATTTTGAAACTTCTAAATTTCATTTTCATATAAATTTCACTTCAGGTCCAGAATATAAACACATTATGAGAAGCTGTTAATAGAATCTTACCAAATAAATCATTGCCAAGACAACAAACTTTATGCTGCTGTTTCTGAGACTGTCCCTTAATATATAGACTCATATTGTGTTCAAAATTCTCTCACTAGGTACTGAAAAGAGGCAAATATGACCCCACAGGACTTTAATTATACTTTAATTTGCAGCGTTTTATGAACTAAGTATGAATTCTAGAAAAGAAAATAGAGGATGCTGAGTAGGCAGACTAATTTACAAGAAGAGAACAGGTAATGGCAGACACTTCATCTCAAAAGGTTAACATCAGCTGATAATGACTGCGGAAACTTGAAAACTTGGGTGGGTTTTTCCAAAGGACAGTGAAAAGCTGGACCTTTTGATGCCATGAATGCCAATGTAAAAAGCAGAGCGTTAATTTAAAATATTTTTACTAAAATTATAGATCAAAGTAGAATGATTAATAATGAATGGATTGGGATCTCATCCAGTGAAAAGACTTCAATGATCTAGCCCTCTCCAAATACATTTGGAATGGAGACCTAATTGGATGCTCTATTTAGAGTCTGCTATTGAAAAAGGCTTTTATCAGCATCAAATGGGCATAGTAACATAATTCAAAAAGCAAGCAAGTAATGGAATGGAATTAAACAAAGGAAAACATACACCCACATAGGTGAACTTAGTGTTTCAAGGGCTTCAACAGTATTTTTTTAAAAAACACTATGAATTAAACACAAAATGCCCGACATGGTCTTCCCAGCAAGTATATTATTTGCTGAAAGCCAAAATACTGCTTCAATGCATTCTGAGTCCTTATTTTGTTACATAATAATATGCTTAAAAAGCAACACATTGTGAGCTTGGGAGCTGTTAGGCATTTATTTACCATGGTGGGTTAATCTCATTCAGTGAGGTATAGAAACTCAATAATGAGTGCTACAGTATATAAGCTAATTGCTAGGATAAAACCAAATGAATAATTACTTAACTCCAGAATGAGGCCTGCGGGAATTTTTCTTTAATAAAGGTTTAATTCACCAGTGATAATGAATGCAATCTCACATACTACTGAATAACACCATTAGCATAATGGCTGTGATACAAAAACTATAATTAGAACTAAACAGAAACGTTAATTACAATCACCAAGGTACTGAATGAAATACTGTTGTTTAAGAAATTGACCTGTTTTGCTGTCATGCCTTATGGGCTCAAGCATACCTCTGCAATTAAATATATATATATATAAATACATATATGAACACATATATATACACACATCATAGGGTTTTTTTAATCAGTCTACAGAATCCTCTTATGTATAACAAATATATTAATCAGAAATTGTCTGGAATTTAAAATACAAGTTAAATATGAAAATGATTAAAACTTTTGTATTTGGTTAAATATAAACATCAATATTTGTGTTAAAAAACAGTACTAGAGAGACTAGATGTCTTCCATTTTACATTTTATTGGTGTTAGGTCTATAACTATCAGAAAAGTTACTAAAAATGAACAAATTTATAAAATGTGAAATACTACTATAATAAATTGGAAAAATAAATTGCATAATCCATGAAAAAAGTCAAAGACACTAAACAAATGACTCTAAAAAGACTCAGCTGTGATTCTTAAAATTCCTGGAGTTCTATTTACTAGATATATAAATATGTACATAATATTTAATGGTACACATAATAGGAGATTTATATATCTAAAAGATATATATTGATAAGCATTTTGAAGCCAGATGTCACACTCTATTAAATATCAGAAACAGTAACAATAACCATAATAGCCCTCTATTATTGCACAGATACTTTCCATTCATCAAAATGATAAGCCATGCACTTCAAATATGTTTTATTGCCAACTCTGGTATTGGGTTTTCATAATAACACTCTTTATTTTTAAGACAGAACTTCAATAGAATATAAAAATATCCTCTGAGCCAAGTCAGTAAGACGGCCTTACTTACCAAGGCATTCCTGGCTACTTTTGATCCTTTCACCCCATTATTCTGTTTTAATAGAATAAATACATTTCCTACACAGGCTCCAGAGTGCCTGGGTTCTGTAGGTTGCAGTGACTGGGCTTAGTTGCCCCATGGCATGTGGGATCTTAGTTCCCTGACCAGAGATTAAGCCCCTAACCCCTGCATTGGAAGGTGGATTCTTAACTGGACCACCAGGAAAACCCCTACAAAGCATTTTTCAATAGCCAAGCACAATTTTTGAGGTCTGATGTCTGTAGCATCTCCAGTAATGCACCTGGAAAGTGGCCCTCTTCTGACTGTAAGTCATCTCGCAAAAACTCCATTCTTTAATGAAATGTTTTCTGCTAATGCACACAACAGATGTATTTATCCTTCATAATACTGACTGCAATTTTCTGTGACCTGGATGATTGCTCACCAAAAGCAGAGTGCTAACCATAGCATCCGCCCTGACAATAGCCTTTGGGGTAAAGGAGGGAGGAAGCATTAGTTTAGATACATCCACTCCAGTGCTGCTCTCATGTCCTCTTCTGTTAATAAACTGTGAGTCAAGCTGATTATTGTCTACAAGTTTCTCTAGCATGCACACATATCCTGGGGGATTGTGCCTGAAACAATTATACCTAAAAGAACAGCTTTGACTTCTGAACTCCAGAAGCTTGTTGCAGGTGCTAATAGGTGACTGTAATTCCTAAATGGGCTTCCCTGGTGGCTCAGACAGTAAAGAATCTACCTGCAATGCAGGAGGTCTGGGTTCAACCCCTGGGTTGGGAAGATACCAACCCAGGGAAAGGCTAATTTCCCCAGTATTCTTACCTAGAGTATTGCATGGCTTGTTCAGAAAGTGTCAGACACAATTGAGCAACTTTCACTTTTATAATTCCTAAATAAGTCCTTGATCAAAGAAGGTTTCCCTTATATCAGGACATGTCTATCCTCTACAAAACTTTGGATGGGTTTCAGAAAGTAGGGTGGAAAGGGAAGAAAGATTGTGTATGACCTAGCCAATTGGATGAGTGAGTCAGACTCTAGTGATGAGATAAGCAATCAACCTTGTTACTTACCTTATCTAACTGCCTGGTGGGCATCTCCAACTCCATGATCTACAGACTAACCCCATTTTGGGATTTCCGAATATCTTAACATTCTTATTCTTCTCATCATCTTCAATAATTCTCTTATTTTCCCTCATTCAGATGGGGCACTTAGAGAGAAAATAATTTCCTTAAAACAAAAACTTGAATGAGCTTTAATATACCTTGAATTAAAAGAAGTATTTTCAGGCTCATTAAAAGCAAGTATTAGAATTTTTACAATAATATGATGTTAGTCAAAAAGTTTATTCAGGTGTTTCCATTAAGGAAAAAAAAATACACTTTTGGCCAAAGCAGTACTTTAATCTGGACAAGTATTATGTTACCACTTTTGAAAAAATGTGTCAACAATTGGTGATCATAAATGTGGACTCAAGTAGATCTAGAATTGCCTATTATCATAAACCAACTCCCCATAACATACATATATGGGCTTCCTTAATGGCTCAGCAGCTAAAGAATCTTCCTGAAATGCAGGATACACAGGAGACAAGGGTTTTATCTCTGGGTTGGGAAGATCCCTGAAGAAGGAAATGGCAACCCACTCCAATATTTTTGCCTGGAAAAATAATTCCATGGACAGAGGAGCCTGGTGGGCTATAGTCCATGGGGTTGCAAAGAGTTGGACATGACTGAGCACAGGGCACACATTACATTACACGTAATGTATATGTCAAAATGGCCTGTAAATATGTGGGTTAGAGACAGATCTCAGGCACTAAGCAGCACTTTTTTTCTAAACAGAGAGAAGGAGGAGGATCCTAATGGCTGGTAGGAATCAGTACTTTCGCCCTTGGGTAATCTCTGCAGTTAGAGAATGTGTAA
The DNA here is from genome assembly GCA_022376925.1 of Tragulus kanchil. Lineage (NCBI taxonomy): Eukaryota > Metazoa > Chordata > Mammalia > Artiodactyla > Tragulidae > Tragulus > Tragulus kanchil. The sequence continues at coordinate 40,134,378 of JAIOJX010000025.1, forward strand.
ATAGCCTGAGAAAAATTCACCTTCCTATGGACCTTGAACCATTCTGCAAATACACAGAAAAACAAATTAAGTTAATTCAAGTGCTCTTGATGCCGTTAATACTGTCCTTCACAGAGGAGAAAAAATAAATAGATGGCTGCAGGTAGCAAGGAGGACTACAGAGAAAGAAATTTGGAAAGGACACAAAAATCTACATTTTGTCTAGTGCTCGCTGGAGTAAAAATTTATGAAAAGGAGAATCATAATCAAACATGAAACATCTATTCAGTTGTATAAAAATTAGCAACCCTGGTTCAAGCATGTGACTCTACCCATATAAAAGACTTTTCTTCCTCTATTTTCTACATTTTCTACTTTGTAATGTATAAAACTGCCTGTCCAAACAGAGTCTGATGTTACACCCACAATAAGATTCAGCCTCCTCTGTATTTTTAATTAACTCAGTCCCAGCAGTTGTTTTTAACAGCTAACATTTTGTGTGAGTTACAGTATGCACACTGCTGAGACAAAAATGCAAAGTAATCACTCTAATAAGTAGATATAAACATTTACAACAATTGCAACAAGTCTCTGCAACAAATAAGGAGTTATAAAGAAAATAACCAGCAGAAAGCCAGGAAACAACTCTCAATACAACTGCATGAGTATGCATATCATTCAAAGCTCTGATCTTTCATTGCCCTTAGTAATTTCAATACCCCAAAGTCACTAATTAGCGTGTACTTTCAAGGCCAAAAAAATGAGAACCCTGATTAAGACACAAAAACAAAACCCAAGACTTCAATTTTCACGTTTGTGCCAAGGACACCAGCAGAGAACTAAAGGCACTTAGGTGACTACATCATTTCCACAACAGAAAGAAATTAGACTGCCTCAGTCCGAAACAAACAGGGCAAACCTTCAGCACTCTACGCGCAAAGAACAATGTGCCTTTAGGTGGGAAGAAGCTGGACCCATATGAAGAGTAGGGAGAATGCCATGGGAGCAAGATGAGGCTGGAAAAGCAAGCTGTAGAAAGCTTGGTAGGTGAGGGTAAGGGTAATGAGCATTATTCTAAGTGCAATGAAGAGAAAGTTTCAAGCAAGGTAGCGCCATGATCTTATTTACGTGTCTTGAAGGTTATTTGGGCAGCCAGTTAGAGAACAGATTGTATTGAGGTCAAGGATGAAACTACGAAACCACATATGGGCTACTGTAGTGGCTGGTTGGTATTCAGAGATGGGATGAAAGATGAAGACAGAATAGACAGATCAAGAGCAGGTATTAGAGAAGAAAGGGAAAGGAAGAGATGCATAAGGAATCATCTTGGGGACTTCAATACAGGGGAGAATGAGGATGCCACTCACAGACAGGGAACCCAGAGAAAGGGGAAAGCGCACACAGAATGGAAGTTATACAGGATTTAAGTCACCAATGTTCGTGTGTCTGATCTGTATTGAGGATTACCCACTGTAAACCACCCTTGCTTTTAATAGTTTATAATCTACTATAATACAGAGAGACCAATATAAGTAATTATTGGAAAAGAACAGTTAGTACATAAAATGTGGGTTAAGGACTAATCTAAAAGCTTTACTTGTATAAACCTCACAACAACTCATGTTATAGATGAGAAAATGGGAGTTCAGAGAAGTAAAGTGACCAGTCCAAGGTCACACAGCTTCTAAATGATAGAGCTAGAATTTAAAACTGAATCAGTTGCCTCTAAAATGCTCTTAATCTTTCATACCATACAACTTTCAAAACATGTATGTGTACACATGTGCATGTACATACACACACACACACACACTGAAAGTTCTAAGGTAGGGGTACAACAGAACAAAAACTGACGCCAACTCTAAGCATCTGGGAGTATGGAAAAGCCACTGAGTAGGGCAGTACTGAACAACTTTTATGGCTGGGAAAAGTTTTCACAGAAAAGAAGAGCATGGTTGCTAACTACACAAAAGGCAAAATGACTAGAGTAAGTATAAATGGGTAAAATAAAAGCATCCTAGTTAAAGAATGCAAAGCAAGCTTAAAAAATCTCTGATATAATTCTAAGTCATGATTTGCCAAAAAATCAACAGAAAGCACATGTCTATACTCAGTCGGTAGAGTTGTTTGCTTGATTGGCTTCCAGTAATGATGAGAATCTGACAGCTCATTACTTACATAAGCCCTAAGCACTGGGTATTCTACCATCTCAAGAGGAGGAGATATTTAGCTGCATGAGAGTAAGCAAATAGAACTGGTTTCTGATAACCTGGGAATTGGTAGTTTCTACCTACAGACCTTTGCACAGGGAAGAAAAATTACCTTTGAGGAGAGGCCAGCCAGATCTTCTCTAAAGGGAGACTCAGACTAGAGGGCAGAGTGGAGGAAGGTAAGCAGAAGGGAAAGGGGAGTGGTGGTACATTGTAGCCCTAAGAACAGCAGTATCTAGACCAACCCAACTTGGTTCAAGCTTATCCTTAATCAGGTCAGGCATTATGAACACTAAGAACCTTGCAATTCTACATAATTTAGTAGAACAAGGATTCCTCAAAGATGTCCATAACTTTATCTCCAAAACCTGAAGATATGTTACCTTCCATGGCAAAAAGAGACCTTGTAGATGGGGTGAAACTAAGGATTTTGAGATAGGAAAATTATTCTAGATTACTTGGGTGGGTCCAAGCTAATCATGGGGTCTTTATAAGAGGATGGAAGGAAAGTGAGAGTCAGAGGAAGACATAAAAGATGTAAACAGAGATGTAAAAAGATGTAAACACAAAGACTTACTGTTGGCTTTGAAGAAGGAGTCACCAAGAACTGCAGGCAGCATATGGAAGGTAGAAAAGGCAAGAAAATAGATTTTTCCCTAGAGGTTTCAGAAATGATGTAACCCTGCTGACAATTTGATTTTAGACTTCTAGCCTCCAGATCTACGACATAATAAATTTATGCTATTTACACAATTGTCCTTTGTCACAGCATCAAGAAGAAATTATTTAATAGTCTATAAGTTTTGTAGCTTGCTCATTTTTTTTTGGCTGCTCCTTTCACTCAACATTCATTCATTCCTTTTGCTTCCAACTTTATTGGGGAACAATTGATATGCTGATATATTTAAAGTGCATAGTGTGATGGTTTATGTATTAACATATGCATATATATAATCATTGTGGCACGATTTATAAGATCAAGATGATTAACATATCCATCACCCTACAGAGTTGAATTTTGGGTATGTGTGGGTGTGTGGTAAGAACATTCAAGATCTACTCACAGCAACTTTCAAGTAAACAATGCTGTATCATTAACTATGTTATTAACTATAGTGAGGATGCTGTACATGAGGTCATCAGCTCTTATTCTTCCTTTAACTGAAGGCTTGTGCCATTTGATCTACACCTCTTCAGGGGAGTCCCCTTCCCCCCGGCTCATGGAAACCACCATTCTATTCTTTGTCTATGAAATTGACTTTCTTTTTGTTAGTTTGTTCACATATAAGTTATGCCATTGAATAGTTATCTTTCTTTGGCTAGCATATTTCACTTGGCATAATGGCCTTGACGTTCACTCATGCTGTTTTCTAAAATGTCAAGACTTCCTTCTTTCTTATGTTTGAAAAATATTCTATTATATATAAAGATATATTGATATATTGAAACACAGATGTGCCATTTTTAAATCCTGTTGGTGCTGTTTAGTTGCTCTGTGGCATCTGAGGGTCCAACACTTTACAATCCCATGGATTGTAGCCTGTCAGGCTTCTCTGTTCATGGGATTTCCCAGGCAAGCATACTGGAGTGAGTTGCCATTTCCTTCTCCAGGGGACCCTCCTGACCCAGGGACTGAATCTGCATCTCCTGCATTGGCACTCAGAATCTTTGCCACTGAGTCAACAGGGAAGCCCTATTTTTTATCCATTAAAGAGCATCTTGCCACACCTTGGCTACTGTGAATAATGCTCCAATAAATGTGAAGGTGTAGAAATCTCTTTGAGATACTATTTTCCTTTCCTTTGGACATACACCCAGTAGTTTTACTTTTAATTTTCAGGAACCTCCATACTATTTTCTGGCCATACCAATTTGCATTCCCACCAAAGTATATTACAGTTCTTTTTTCTGTGTATTTTTGCCAATATTTGTGATCTCCAACCTTTTTAATAATAGCCATTCAATGGGATAAGGTTAAATCTCATTTTTTTTTTAAAATTTTAGCCACTTTTATTGATCTTTCATTTATTTATTTTCATCCACCTTTCATTGCAGTGGCCTCTCTCATTGCAGGGCACTGGCTCTGGGCGCATGCGCTCCAGAGTGCTGACTCATAACTGGTCCAGTTGTTCCATGGCATGTGGGATCTTCCCAGGCCAGGGATTGAACCGGCGCCCCCTGCACTGTAAGGCAGACTCTCCACCCACCGGATCACCAGGGAAGCCCCTCATTGATTTGCATTTCCCTGATGACTAGCAATGTTCAATACCTTTTTGTGTACTTATTAGTCATCAGTATGTCTTTGGAAAAATGTCTATTTGGGTCCTTTGCCCATTTTTTTTTTTTGTTTGTTTGTTTTTTAATAATTTTTTAACTTTTAAAGAATTTTTTTTTTAAACCTTTATTTTCCTTTGCCCATTTTTAAGTCAGGTTATTTGTTTTCTTGTCACTGAGTTGTTTGGGTTCTTTATATGTTTTGGCCATTAACCTCTTCTTGGATGTATGGTTTAGAAATACTTTCTCCCATTTGATAGGTTATCTCTTCACTGTGCCAACTGTTCCTCTGCTGTGCACAAGTTTTTAGTCTGATGCAACCCTTTTTCTGTTTGTTTTTAGGATCATGTCTAAAAAAATAATTGCCGAAACCAGAGTCAAGAAAGTTTTCCCTGTTGTTTTCTTTTAGAGTAGTTCAGCTTTAGTTTGATATTTGAGTCTTTAATTCATTTTGAACCAATTCTTATACTGGGTTGGTCAAAAAGTTTGGGTTTTTCTGTAGAATATTTATGAAGAACACAAATAAACTTTTGGCAAACTCAGTATAAGTCCAATTCATTCATATGGATATCCAGTTTTCTTAACTCTTTCATTTCAGAGACTATCTTTTCTCCTCTATATGCTCTTGACACCTTTGTCTAAAATCTATAAAATGTAAATGTGTGAATTGGTTGTATTTCTTATATCTCTATTCTGCTCCATTGATCTAGATGTCTACTTGTATGCCAGTACCATACTTTTTTTTTTTTTTTTATCAGTATAGCTTTGTAACTTAGTTTGAAATTAGGATATGTGATGATTTCAGGTCAGTTAGTTCTCCTTCTCAAGATTGCTTTGGCTATTTAGGGTATTTTGTGGTTCCATATAAATTTTAGAAATTTTTTTCTTTTATAGTGAAAAATGGCATTAGAATTTTGATAGGAATTCCAGTGCATCTCCAGGTCTCTTTGGGCAGTATGCTTATTTTTAACTGATTCTTCCAATTCATGAGCACATAATATATTTTAATTTATTTATGTCTTCTTCAATTACTTTTATCACTATCCTGTAACTTTCAGTGTACAGATCTTTCACCTCCTTGGTTAAATATTTTCCGAAGTATTTTTTGATGATACTGGAATGGAATTTTTTCTTACTTTCATTCTTTGGATAGTTAATTGTTCATGTATCAAAATGAAACTGATTTTTGTATACTCATTTTATAACCTGTAAGATTACTAAATTTGTTAATTAGTGTTAACAGAATTTTGATGGAGTCTTTAGGGTTTCCTATATATAAGATCACATCATATGCAAACATTGACAATTTTACATTTTCCATTCCAATTTGGATGTGTTTTATTCATCTTGCCTTATTACTATTTCTAGGACTTTCAGTAATATGCTGAATTCAGTAATATGCTGAACCACTTCTAGTGGTGAGAATGGGAATCTTTGTTTTTTTCCTGATCATATAGAAAAAGCTTCTAATTTTCACCATTGAATATGAAGCTATCTGTGGATTTGTCATATATGGTCTTTTTTTACACTGAGGTAGATTTATTTACTCTAATTTCTTGAGAGTTTTTATCATGAACAATGTAGAATTTTGCTAAATGCCGTTTATACAGCTACTGAAATGATCATAAGATTTCTGTCCATTCTGTTAACATGGTTTACTGTCACAGACTGATTTGCTGATATTGAACCATCTTTGCATGGTATATGATTCTTTTAACATGCTCTTGAATTTAGTTTGCTAGTATTTTGCTCAGGATTTTTGCATCTATGTTTAGAAAAAATGGATACAGTCCTAGAAAAGTACAACATACAAAGACTAAATCATCAAGTAATAGAATATATGAAGAGGCCAATAATAAGTAAGCAGACTGAATCAGTAATCAAAGATCTCCCAACAAATAAAAGCACAGAAAATGTGACTTCATGGGTGAATTCTACCAAACACTTAAAATGAATTAATACCAATCATTCTCAAGTGCTTCCAAAAAGCTGAAGGGGAAGATATACTTCCAAGTTCATTTTGTGAGGCCATCATTGCCTTGAAACTAAACACAAGCAAGGACACTACAAGAAAAAAATTACAGGGCAATGTCCCTGATAATCATTCCAGTGCATCTCCAGGTCTCTTTGGGCAGTATGCTTATTTTTAACTGATTCTTCCAATTCATGAGCACATAATATATTTTAATTTATTTATGTCTTCTTCAATTACTTTTATCACTATCCTGTAACTTTCAGTGTACAGATCTTTCACCTCCTTGGTTAAATATTTTCCGAAGTATTTTTTGATGATACTGGAATGGAATTTTTTCTTACTTTCATTCTTTGGATAGTTAATTGTTCATGTATCAAAATGAAACTGATTTTTGTATACTCATTTTATAACCTGTAAGATTACTAAATTTGTTAATTAGTGTTAACAGAATTTTGATGGAGTCTTTAGGGTTTCCTATATATAAGATCACATCATATGCAAACATTGACAATTTTACATTTTCCATTCCAATTTGGATGTGTTTTATTCATCTTGCCTTATTACTATTTCTAGGACTTTCAGTAATATGCTGAATTCAGTAATATGCTGAACCACTTCTAGTGGTGAGAATGGGAATCTTTGTTTTTTTCCTGATCATATAGAAAAAGCTTCTAATTTTCACCATTGAATATGAAGCTATCTGTGGATTTGTCATATATGGTCTTTTTTTACACTGAGGTAGATTTATTTACTCTAATTTCTTGAGAGTTTTTATCATGAACAATGTAGAATTTTGCTAAATGCCGTTTATACAGCTACTGAAATGATCATAAGATTTCTGTCCATTCTGTTAACATGGTTTACTGTCACAGACTGATTTGCTGATATTGAACCATCTTTGCATGGTATATGATTCTTTTAACATGCTCTTGAATTTAGTTTGCTAGTATTTTGCTCAGGATTTTTGCATCTATGTTTAGAAAAAATGGATACAGTCCTAGAAAAGTACAACATACAAAGACTAAATCATCAAGTAATAGAATATATGAAGAGGCCAATAACAAGTAAGCAGACTGAATCAGTAATCAAAGATCTCCCAACAAATAAAAGCACAGAAAATGTGACTTCATGGGTGAATTCTACCAAACACTTAAAATGAATTAATACCAATCATTCTCAAGTGCTTCCAAAAAGCTGAAGGGGAAGATATACTTCCAAGTTCATTTTGTGAGGCCATCATTGCCTTGAAACTAAACACAAGCAAGGACACTACAAGAAAAAAATTACAGGGCAATGTCCCTGATAATCATTCATTCCATTATTCCTCAAACATGATCAAGCTTCAAGGCTCGCTGAGGTCATTTTCAGTGCCTAACATATGATGGAAAATAAGATGAGACGCTTGCTCACTGTCTCGTGGAAGGGACAGAAACAGATACAGGAATAAAGTCCATTAAGTATGAGTGAGACAATCATGGGGAGACAAAGGAAGGAAATAAGCTCTGCTGGCTGGGGAGGATCGGAGTGAGGAGGAATATTCAGAACAGCTTTGTGGAATTTTTTCCCTTGAGTCTCTATTATTATTAGAATAACTAAAATTTCTTCATTGGACAGAACTAAAATATCCTAAGAAGGTGTATAAAGAGAGGAGCAAGAAAGGATACCCCATTCTCCAATGGATCTTTCAGAGTGGAATGACAAGGATAAAACTATGAGTCTTGTCAGCTACTCCTTCTGAGCTGCGTCCTGAGCTCCCAGAAAGAGTTGAAAGAACTCGGAGAGGGCCTGGGCTGAGAAGGTCTCTCAGGATGAACAGTAGAAAAGTCACAGGACTTTTAAACACAGGTGTCCTCAATGAAATTGATCCTTTGTTTCTTCCATAGAAAGTTAGATTTTGTGGCAGAAACATCACATTCTTCTAAAAGTTTATCAAGGTAAAAAAATCATATTGAAAATGTTTTTCCCTTCTACAAAGAGAACAACTCTCCAAAAGCTCTCTGTATTACTATCAATGACAAGCTTATTTGTATACCCTGATTGATTAAGCAGCATGTTTAAGGTGGTAAATGAAAAAAGAAACAAAAATAAACGCTCCCCACAAAGTTCAAACTGTTCAGTACCTGGGTTTACTATCAGAGTTGGATGAGAGAAGAGCTTTCACAAGAGATAGCTAGCTAGAAATAAACTCTGAGACTTGACTTATTCCTTTCAAATTAGTGAAGAAAAACACATATTCAATTTTCTCCAAGTCCCTAAAACATAAATAAAATTCTGGCTCCTGAGAAACAGCACAGGGAGAGGTAAAATGTTACAGAGAATGAGAAATGTTAAAGTGTTCATCTATCATATATTGCTCTGTTAAGTTAAAAAAATACACATACATGTGCATATACCTGCTACTTTTTCTAGAGACAATATAGAATAATCTCCATAGGATTATTTAGCTTCTTTATTTTTCACAAGGAAACAGTATTTTTTCATCAAAATATTAGGAAAAAAACAATTTGCCTTAGTAAAGGAGAACATAAACATAGCAACTCTAATCTGGAAAGATACTGAACCTATATTTATTGGCTAATCAAATATATTGTAAAAGCAGAAAGACACAGCAATATTTAAAATCTAGCTGATTACCCTTTGGAGGCAGATGACTAACAGCTTACCTCAGCAAAGCAAAAATTGCTACCAGAGACTTTTTTTTTCATAGAAATAGCCCTTATTTATTATCTAACTAACAGCTGTATACCCCATACACAAGAAATAAAAGCTCTTAAAGGCACGATTTTTTAAAATCCAAACTTTATGTTCCAGTAATGTGATACTAACAAAGTGATGGCTTGGAAATCAACTAAAGATGTCTATTTCACCATCCACTGTAATGAAGAAAGAAAATGTAGACTGACCAAAACACTGACCAGAGATTCACTACCATTTACTTTGGGACACAATTTTTTTTAAATTATTATTTATTTATTTGGCTCCACTGGGTCTTAGTTGTGGCATGTGGGATCTAGTTCCCTGACCAGGGATTGAACGTAGGCCCCCTGCATTGGGAACACAAAGTCTTAACCACTGGACCACCAGGGAAGTCCCTGGGACACAATTTTTATCTGAACATTTGAGCCAGGAGGATTAAAAAAATGTTGCAGAAGTTGCTTTATAGACTATGTAAGTTCCTCTGTATGAACCTTCCTTGTTCAACCACTTGCTGAAACTCACTCCATCCTGATTACAGGCTGCTTTCTTTTCAATTGACCTAGGGCAACAGGCTCAAAGTAGCAGACCTTCCAAACTCTCTCTAGGGAAAAGTTGGTTTACATGAACAACCAATTAATAAGCTCCTGCCTTATCCAAACACAGCTGTACAAATGCAATTTCATTAAGAAATTTTGTTTCAATGACCTTTCTTTCAGTGTGAAAGGTAAAGAATCCAAGATAACAATAAAGAATGATTAAATGAGAAAGGTCTTAACTATCAATAAAGAGAGATATCCCTGCAGAGGAAACACTTTTCATCTTGCCCTTGTAGAAGTCTGCATGAATATTTACGACTTAAGCCAGCAAGGTGCCAAATGCAGGCCTGAGTTAGTGTCTTTGAGAGAATAAAAATCCTTCTGTCTGTATTCATCTAGGAAGGAGTGAAAACAATCTTATGCTAGATGTAGTGAATTGAAGCTTGAGAAGAAATTAAAAGAACATTTAAGTATATAAAAAGAGTTCAAATACTCAGATCCAGATGACCGAATCAGAGGTGGCTGAAAGCATCATCAGATATGAATATGCACTATCTTAAATCAACATTTAGAAGCCATTTCAAACTTTAAAAAGAACAAAAAGGCTAAACTAGGCAAAAGATGTGTTGCTCCCTTTGTTTTAAGGATGAATTCCAAAAACTACAGAAATGTTGACATCAATTGCACGATAAAATTATGGGACAGCTTCTTAAGCAAACAGCTTGTATATATATTTAGGAATAAAAGTTAGAAATCAAAGTCCAACTAGGGTCAGTAAGAAAATTCAAATCAAATCAATATGAATTCCTTCATTTGATACTATTTCTTTATTAAAGGAATAGAGGAATATCTCAGGCATTCGTCATGCCTTGATTTCATTAAAGCATTCAACAAAATCACATGGTATCATGGGGCATGACATAGGAAAGACACAGAACCATGAAATAATAACCCAGAGCACTACCATGTTCTATGCCACTGCGTTCTTTCTTTTGGCAATTTTGTTTCTTCGTGATTTAAAAGCAAACATGGAAGTAATGGTTATCCACGTTTAGAAGATAAAAATATATCTAGATTTATTTTGCATGAGAGATACTTGAAGTTCTTATACTTTCATACTCGGGCTTTCTGACCAGCTATTACTTCTGTTGGCAATGTCTTTCCCCTATCCTCCCTGGTTTGTCCAAAATAAAAGCCTCTACATTTCCATCAAATCTGTTTGACTTAACACTTAAGCTTTCTAGCATGCCTTCCCCATGGAGGTGATGAAATATTTTCCCCATTATCTGAGGAACTGAACTAATTACATTATGCTATAAGCTATTAATAGTTGTTTACTTGTGTTCAGCATCTACAGAGTGACTATCTTGAAGAAAGGATATTCATCTTTAAATTCATGTTGGTATCCTAAGTGTCTGACTCATAATAGATATTCAGTCTTTGATGAAGTAATGCCAACTTGCATGTTTCTAGAAGTTAATCAAGATGGTGAAAAACTCTTTTCAGAAATTGTGGAAGAAACTGCAGTTACCAAGATGTTAATTGAACAAAAAAAACATTTAAGTATATAAAAAGAGTTCAAATACTCAGATCCAGATGACCGAATCAGAGGTGGCTGAAAGCATCATCAGATATGAATATGCACTATCTTAAATCAACATTTAGAAGCCATTTCAAACTTTAAAAAGAACAAAAAGGCTAAACTAGGCAAAAGATGTGTTGCTCCCTTTGTTTTAAGGATGAATTCCAAAAACTACAGAAATGTTGACATCAATTGCACGATAAAATTATGGGACAGCTTCTTAAGCAAACAGCTTGTATATATATTTAGGAATAAAAGTTAGAAATCAAAGTCCAACTAGGGTCAGTAAGAAAATTCAAATCAAATCAATATGAATTCCTTCATTTGATACTATTTCTTTATTAAAGGAATAGAGGAATATCTCAGGCATTCGTCATGCCTTGATTTCATTAAAGCATTCAACAAAATCACATGGTATCATGGGACATGACATAGGAAAGACACAGAACCATGAAATAATAACCCAGAGCACTACCATGTTCTATGCCACTGCGTTCTTTCTTTTGGCAATTTTGTTTCTTCGTGATTTAAAAGCAAACATGGAAGTAATGGTTATCCACGTTTAGAAGATAAAAATATATCTAGATTTATTTTGCATGAGAGATACTTGAAGTTCTTATACTTTCATACTCGGGCTTTCTGACCAGCTATTACTTCTGTTGGCAATGTCTTTCCCCTATCCTCCCTGGTTTGTCCAAAATAAAAGCCTCTACATTTCCATCAAATCTGTTTGACTTAACACTTAAGCTTTCTAGCATGCCTTCCCCATGGAGGTGATGAAATATTTTCCCCATTATCTGAGGAACTGAACTAATTACATTATGCTATAAGCTATTAATAGTTGTTTACTTGTGTTCAGCATCTACAGAGTGACTATCTTGAAGAAAGGATATTCATCTTTAAATTCATGTTGGTATCCTAAGTGTCTGACTCATAATAGATATTCAGTCTTTGATGAAGTAATGCCAACTTGCATGTTTCTAGAAGTTAATCAAGATGGTGAAAAACTCTTTTCAGAAATTGTGGAAGAAACTGCAGTTACCAAGATGTTAGAAAATTCCTGGTAACATGAAAGGTATTTATGCATTCACTGTTCTAGATTCCTACAGAAAGGATCAAGAGTTTGCCAAAATCAAATAAAATAAAGATAAGGGGAAATATGATCAATACTGTGAGGGCCCACCAACAGGTCAACAGGGTTTAGTACATAATAATTTAGTATAGGTGGGATCATATTGTAGATGGGAATTGAGATATGATGCCTAAACTCTCCTGCTGTTAAAGTTCAGAATCACTAGAAGGAAGAAAACCCACAAAGAAACCCAGTAATACCACTAAACACTGAAGAGGAAATACTGGATTTATGGACAGTGCAGGACCAATACTGAGCACCCATTTAGACACCCATCTGGCACTAGGAAGCCAAAGGCCCTGGCAGGCTGCACTCGGGCTGGGTCAGCAGCTGATAAAGGGAGCAGCAGTAGGAGCAGGTATGCTGACGTGGGAGAGCTAACAGAAACAAAACAAAAGAAAAATCCACTGTCTGGAAACCAGTTCCCAACATAGCAGATTGACTATACAGAAGAAAATGGGGGTGAAAGATGCATCTGAAATTTTGACAGAAAAAGAGCTATTATTCTTAGTATATACATATGTGTGTGTGTGTGTGTGTGTGTGTGTGTGTATATATAAAGCCAAATTATCAAGAAAAAGACAACCACAATCAATTAAGCAAATTAGGAAATGACTCAAATAGACCACTAAAAAAGAAAGAACTTCAAATGCTATATAAGCCTATGAGAAAAATTCACTCTTACCTGTAACTGAATAAGGTATTCAAAACAGTGCTGTGAAATCATTTTCAATCTATCAGATTAGAAATAATGAAAACGTATGAAACTACCCCAAGATGGGCAGGATGAGAAGAAATGATTATCTCTTACACAACTGGTGGTAATGTATGAATTGTTAGTATTTATAAAGAGATATTTGACAATAAGAATCAAAAGCCTAAAAATGACTCACTTAGTGACCCCCATTTAAAATGACAATTCAGTCTTTGATGAAGTAATGCCAACTTGCATGTTTCTAGAAGTTAATCAAGATGGTGAAAAACTCTTTTCAGAAATTGTGGAAGAAACTGCAGTTACCAAGATGTTAGAAAATTCCTGGTAACATGAAAGGTATTTATGCATTCACTGTTCTAGATTCCTACAGAAAGGATCAAGAGTTTGCCAAAATCAAATAAAATAAAGATAAGGGGAAATATGATCAATACTGTGAGGGCCCACCAACAGGTCAACAGGGTTTAGTACATAATAATTTAGTATAGGTGGGATCATATTGTAGATGGGAATTGAGATATGATGCCTAAACTCTCCTGCTGTTAAAGTTCAGAATCACTAGAAGGAAGAAAACCCACAAAGAAACCCAGTAATACCACTAAACACTGAAGAGGAAATACTGGATTTATGGACAGTGCAGGACCAATACTGAGCACCCATTTAGACACCCATCTGGCACTAGGAAGCCAAAGGCCCTGGCAGGCTGCACTCGGGCTGGGTCAGCAGCTGATAAAGGGAGCAGCAGTAGGAGCAGGTATGCTGACGTGGGAGAGCTAACAGAAACAAAACAAAAGAAAAATCCACTGTCTGGAAACCAGTTCCCAACATAGCAGATTGACTATACAGAAGAAAATGGGGGGGAAAGATGCATCTGAAATTTTGACAGAAAAAGAGCTATTATTCTTAGTATATACATATGTGTGTGTGTGTGTGTGTGTGTGTGTGTGTATATATAAAGCCAAATTATCAAGAAAAAGACAACCACAATCAATTAAGCAAATTAGGAAATGACTCAAATAGACCACTAAAAAAGAAAGAACTTCAAATGCTATATAAGCCTATGAGAAAAATTCACTCTTACCTGTAACTGAATAAGGTATTCAAAACAGTGCTGTGAAATCATTTTCAATCTATCAGATTAGAAATAATGAAAACGTATGAAACTACCCCAAGATGGGCAGGATGAGAAGAAATGATTATCTCTTACACAACTGGTGGTAATGTATGAATTGTTAGTATTTATAAAGAGATATTTGACAATAAGAATCAAAAGCCTAAAAATGACTCACTTAGTGACCCAACAATTCCACATTTAAATTATGAAACAAAAGGAACACAAAGTAGAATATAAGAATAATATAGAAAAATCGTCCATTTATCCATTGAACAAACATTTAGTGCCGTCTATTGTGTGTCAGGTACTATTCTAATGGAGACCTATACTAATTAATACGTTAGTTCATATCCCTACTTTCATGGAGTTTACACTGTAATTGGAGAAAAAGGGGACAATAGAAACACTGCTGAAAATTCTGAACATATTACCTAAAAGGTGTGTATGGAAGAAAATAGAAATTCCTAAATTCATAGAACATGAATGACTTAAATATAATTTTAAACTAACTCTTCCTTGATATATCTATTGACAGTGTATTTCTTAAAGATGTGCCATACTGATAAAGGAAAATTTGATAGTCCCTTTCTACTAGCAAATACTCTTAGAGATTCCCAATTAACATATTATTACCAGGGTCTGAAAAGTTCTAAAGTTAAGATATGTTTCATTTTCTTTAAGCGTTCCAAAACTGGTACTTTTAAAAAATGCAGCTCTATAGTTTTGACCAGACCATACAATAGTATTTCAAATACTATCATAAAGAACAATATAAAGAAGCAAATATAAATCACACCATCCTGCAACAACCATCATAAACATTTTGCCTCTGGCCTTCCTTTCTTTCATCCCTCCACATTTATATAACCACACAGTCAAAATGTTTACTTAAACATGTTTTTCTAAAACAATGTCATCATTGTATATCTACTTGTTTTCTCTTTATTTTTTCCTTGCTCTCAGCTCTCCATCTTCTATCCTGGAAACCAATATTAATGATACGGTTGTTACTTTATTCCATATTCATATTATCATGTACACATTTTTGTGTAAGAGGATGTTAAATGGGATAGTTCTTGTACTGAGAGTGAGTTGACACCCTACACAGATGAGTGATAAGTGCCAAAACACTTCAAACATTTTTAAAGAGAGGTCCCAGACACGTTTTTGTTTTTTTTTTTTTCTTTTAAGATGAGTCTTTTTTTTTTTTTTTTTTTTTTTAAATTTTGGCCACTGTGTGGGCCTCCCATTTCAGTGGCCTTTCTCGTTGCAGAGCACCAGCCCTGGTGCGTGCGCTCCAGAATGCTGGCTCATAATCGGACATACTGGTCCAGCCGCTCTGCTGCATGGGATCTTCCTGAGCCAGGAATCGAACCAGTGCCCCTTGCACTGCAAGGTGGAACTCTTTACCCACTGGACCACCGGGGAAGCTCCCAGACACGTTTTTGACATGACTTTTAAAAGGTGAACAAAAGTGGGCCTGTGAAATCTTTAGTTACCCCCCCAATTTGAACCTAAATTTGAATATTTATTTATATGAAGAGCTCTGGCCTGAGAATGAGTTAATATTTTCTCTTCCTAATAGAGGAAGTGATGCTATCTTCCCAGGTACCAATCCATGTGCAAGAGTTAGGGCAGCAATAAAATCGAGAAGATTCAAGGAGGCTGTAGAAGAAGATTCTGCCATGTTATTTTCTGATTGGATATTTGTCGATCCAAGGAAATTCATCAGCCCAACCAGTACTATATCTACTTCTATTACAAAAAAATTCTGAGACTATGATACAGTCCTACAAGATTTTAAGGGAATGCACCATGAAAGCAGAAGCTGTTAGAGCTCCTTTGAGAGGAGAGAAGATTGCAAGAGGAGGACACTCTTTCTGCTCCTGAACCTAAACCAGGACATGTTGCATTTATTTGTTATCTCCTTAATATCCTCTAGTTTGTCTGTGATCAGATTGAGATCTGATCACAAACAAACTTTGTTTTATTTTTTCAATGACCTTCAGAGCTTTGAGCAATACTGGTCAAGTATTATATAGCATTTCCCTCAACTTGGATCTGTCTGATGTTTTTTCTCATTAGACTGGGGTGATGGGTTTTCTGGAAATAGTACCATGGAAGTGCTCTTCTCATCATGCATTATCAGGCAGTATCTGGTGCCACATTAACATCACTGTGCTGGTAAGCTTCATTACGTGGGCACCACAGTACTTGCCACTGTGGTTACCTTTTTCCCTGTCCATCTCTATTCTTTGGAAGCAGGTCATTAAAGTCATACAGATTTTAAATAATAAAATACTATAATGTTAACCCTGACAGATTTTTTGTTCTTTTTTGTAATGCAAGTGCCTGATTTAATCTTTGATTGATCAAGGATTCATTTCAAAGAGACATCCACTAAGACTAATAAACACATCACCAGCCATATGATAGATAAAGAGCTAGGCCACCATCACCCTGAGACTCCCTGTTTAGAGATAACTGATTTATATTGCTAGTTTGAACCATTTTTTTTCTTTCCTCACACTTAAATTCTGGCTTATATGTTTCAAATTGACCTGTAAAGAATGAGGCTGCAAAATTCCAGGCTCCCACCTTCCAACCCAGTAAAAGTTGAACCCCAGACGGACACAGACTCTCTCTAGCAATCTCATTGTGTGGCCCCAGTGTGCTGCATAATACTCCAGTTTTGTAAGTATTAAATCCTTATTTTTTCAAAGTTTCCTGGTGGTCTTGCAATTAATAATAAGAACCACAAGGGCTGGTTCATCCACAACAGTGGTTGCTGATAGGCTGAGATCAGCACAAAACGAAGACACAATTTGCATTTAAACTTCTGGATTTCCCACCTAGAACATTTCCTCATAGCTCATGGGAGAAACCCTGACTTTTCAGCATGACCCACCAGTCCACGGAGGATGTGACTTCACTGTCTTCCTCAGTCATATCAGAGAGGCCTATTCTATTCTTTCTTTCTCTCCCTCACATCTGGTTTCACTGATGTTAATCCCATTCTTCCCTTAGACACCAACTTACATATCACTTTTTCCTAAATACATTTCATGACATCACCAGTCTGGGTCTGGTGATACAACTCTGTGCTCCCAGGGCACGCTGTCCTCCCCTGTCACAAACCTTATTATTTCATGCTATAATCCTCTGTATCTTGCACTGGATTTGTATTTTCATTACAACAGGGCAGTGATAATATCTTTCCTCTTTTCTTCATTGTCTCCAGGGACTAACATAGTGCCTGATACACAACAGGTTACTCAATAAATACTTGATGACAAACTTAGACAGTGACATCACTTTGCTGACAAAGGTCCATATAATTAAAGCTATGATTTTGCCAATAGTTATGTAGAGATGTGAGCACTGACCATAAAGAAGGCTGAGTGCCAGAAGAACTGATGCCTTCAAACTAGAGAAGATTCTTGAGAGTCCCTGGACTGCAAGGAGATCAAACTAGTCAATCCTAAAGGAAATCATCCATGAATATTCACTGGAAAGACTGATACTGAAGCTGAAGCTCCAATACTTTGGCGACATGATGCAAAGAGCTAACTGATTAGAAAAGACCCCGATGCTAGAAAAGACTGGGACAAGTAGTTTGAACCATTTTTTTTCTTTCCTCACACTTAAATTCTGGCTTATATGTTTCAAATTGACCTGTAAAGAATGAGGCTGCAAAATTCCAGGCTCCCACCTTCCAACCCAGTAAAAGTTGAACCCCAGACGGACACAGACTCTCTCTAGCAATCTCATTGTGTGGCCCCAGTGTGCTGCATAATACTCCAGTTTTGTAAGTATTAAATCCTTATTTTTTCAAAGTTTCCTGGTGGTCTTGCAATTAATAATAAGAACCACAAGGGCTGGTTCATCCACAACAGTGGTTGCTGATAGGCTGAGATCAGCACAAAACGAAGACACAATTTGCATTTAAACTTCTGGATTTCCCACCTAGAACATTTCCTCATAGCTCATGGGAGAAACCCTGACTTTTCAGCATGACCCACCAGTCCACGGAGGATGTGACTTCACTGTCTTCCTCAGTCATATCAGAGAGGCCTATTCTATTCTTTCTTTCTCTCCCTCACATCTGGTTTCACTGATGTTAATCCCATTCTTCCCTTAGACACCAACTTACATATCACTTTTTCCTAAATACATTTCATGACATCACCAGTCTGGGTCTGGTGATACAACTCTGTGCTCCCAGGGCACGCTGTCCTCCCCTGTCACAAACCTTATTATTTCATGCTATAATCCTCTGTATCTTGCACTGGATTTGTATTTTCATTACAACAGGGCAGTGATAATATCTTTCCTCTTTTCTTCATTGTCTCCAGGGACTAACATAGTGCCTGATACACAACAGGTTACTCAATAAATACTTGATGACAAACTTAGACAGTGACATCACTTTGCTGACAAAGGTCCATATAATTAAAGCTATGATTTTGCCAATAGTTATGTAGAGATGTGAGCACTGACCATAAAGAAGGCTGAGTGCCAGAAGAACTGATGCCTTCAAACTAGAGAAGATTCTTGAGAGTCCCTGGACTGCAAGGAGATCAAACTAGTCAATCCTAAAGGAAATCATCCATGAATATTCACTGGAAAGACTGATACTGAAGCTGAAGCTCCAATACTTTGGCGACATGATGCAAAGAGCTAACTGATTAGAAAAGACCCCGATGCTAGAAAAGACTGAGAGCTGGAGGACAAGGGGGTGACAGAAGATGAAATGGTTGGATGGCATCACTGACGCTATGGAAATGAGTTTGAGCAAGCCTCAGGAGATGGTGAAGGACAGGGAAAGCTGGCATGCTGCAGTCCATGGTATCACAAAGAATTTGACATGAGTGAGCAACTGAACAAATAAATCCTTTTTCCAAATACCAGGGCCTTGACTATAGTATCTCTCAATAGTAACTGTTTACTGCTCTTTTATTTTCATTCATTCACTGCTGTTAAAATTCATTCATTCACCCATATACACATTCATTCATTCATTCATTCAACCAGTACTCATTATACACTTTCTTTGTTCCAGATACACACTAAGTGGAAGATGCCCTGTGCATAACTTCGGCTCTTATGACTTTATAATTATACACCACAAGAAATTATACAGTTATGTGGTGGAGGGGCTGCCCTGGTAGTCCAGTAGCAAAGACTCTACACTGCCATTCCCAGCATCTTCGGTCAGGAACAAACGCCATATGCCACAACAGAGAGCTTGCACACTGCAGCTAAAGACCGCCACATGCTGCAACAAAGATCAAAGATCTCTTGTGGTGCAACTAAGACCCAGAGCAGTCAAATAAATAAATAATATAATGTAAAAAACCATAAACCTTTTTTTTTTGGCCACTTCTGTTGGTCTTTCATTTATCTATTTTCATCCAACTTTGTTCTTTGGCCTGTGTGGGCCTCCCATCACAGAGGCCTCTCTTGCTGCAGAACACCAGCTCTGGGTACACGCGCTCCAGAGCTCCAGCTCAGTAGTAGGACACATTGGTCTAGCCATTCTGCAGCATGTGGGATCTTCCCAGGCCAGGGATCGAATCGGCGCCCCTTGAACTGCAAGGCAGTGTCCTTACCCACTGGACCACCAGGGAAGCCCCCCCGAAAAATCATAAAACTTTTTAAAAGGCTGATATCATTCCAAAAAGTCACTAATACATACTGTGGTTGTCAACACTGACTGATCAACCTTTTAGTTTGAGGGGAATATGAGCACTACTTAATATAAAATATAAATCAAGTCTTCTTATTCTAATTGATCAGCTTCCCTTGTAAAGCACAAGTAGTAGTCGTAGGGGTTGGGAAGATGAGGTTGGCTTGAGGGATAGAAATGTGAAAGGAAGGAGGGGAAATAGCTTAGCAGTTGGAGATTTCCAGTGTCTTGCAGTGATATGCAAAACCTAGATCTGCAAATTTTATTAATATTTCAAATACTAGACTAAGAAATTTGGCAATAGAAATGACAGTGGCATTTTAAAACCCTTGATTATAGATATTTTTTTAGCTTAACTTGAGAAGATTTGTACACATAAATTTTAATGGAGAGCTTTTGACCTTTCATATTAGGTTTAATTTATTTCTCTTTTAAATTGTTTGAGTATTTTTATTTGATTGTGTTTCCAGTTGAATAATTCTACTAAGTCAGAGGTAAATCTTACAATTATGAAATCCAAGCATACTTGTGACTTACGACCCAGCCACCTCATGTTACTGCTGACTGGACGAACCCTAGACCTCCTAAAGTATTAATTGTGTAATTTCCATTGAGGTCTTTGCTATTTCTCATAAATAGATTTCAAAAAAGTCCCTACCTTCCTGAATGAGCTGAACTGAAGTGTTTTTAATAAAGATACCCTTACTAGGTCCTATGGTAAGAAGTTGCTTGGATTGCTATAAGAATAAAATGAGAGGAATTTAATCTAAGCTTGAAAACTTGCAGAATTGGTCTTTCATTTATCTATTTTCATCCAACTTTGTTCTTTGGCCTGTGTGGGCCTCCCATCACAGAGGCCTCTCTTGCTGCAGAACACCAGCTCTGGGTACACGCGCTCCAGAGCTCCAGCTCAGTAGTAGGACACATTGGTCTAGCCATTCTGCAGCATGTGGGATCTTCCCAGGCCAGGGATCGAATCGGCACCCCTTGAACTGCAAGGCAGTGTCCTTACCCACTGGACCACCAGGGAAGCCCCCCCGAAAAATCATAAAACTTTTAAAAGGCTGATATCATTCCAAAAAGTCACTAATACATACTGTGGTTGTCAACACTGACTGATCAACCTTTTAGTTTGAGGGGAATATGAGCACTACTTAATATAAAATATAAATCAAGTCTTCTTATTCTAATTGATCAGCTTCCCTTGTAAAGCACAAGTAGTAGTCGTAGGGGTTGGGAAGATGAGGTTGGCTTGAGGGATAAAAATGTGAAAGGAAGGAGGGGAAATAGCTTAGCAGTTGGAGATTTCCAGTGTCTTGCAGTGATATGCAAAACCTAGATCTGCAAATTTTATTAATATTTCAAATACTAGACTAAGAAATTTGGCAATAGAAATGACAGTGGCATTTTAAAACCCTTGATTATAGATATTTTTTTAGCTTAACTTGAGAAGATTTGTACACATAAATTTTAATGGAGAGCTTTTGACCTTTCATATTAGGTTTAATTTATTTCTCTTTTAAATTGTTTGAGTATTTTTATTTGATTGTGTTGCCAGTTGAATAATTCTACTAAGTCAGAGGTAAATCTTACAATTATGAAATCCAAGCATACTTGTGACTTACGACCCAGCCACCTCATGTTACTGCTGACTGGACGAACCCTAGACCTCCTAAAGTATTAATTGTGTAATTTCCATTGAGGTCTTTGATATTTCTCATAAATAGATTTCAAAAAAAAAGTCCCTACCATCCTGAATGAGCTGAACTGAAGTGTTTTTAATAAAGATACCCTTACTAGGTCCTATGGTAAGAAGTTGCTTGGATTGCTATAAGAATAAAATGAGAGGAATTTAATCTAAGCTTGAAACACCTTGTTCAGATTTTTATTTTCTAACTCATAAAATACTTCTGGCTTTTGTGCTACATCAATAGCCCAGCTCTGTTCTAGGTACCCTGCTCAACCATAGAGCTGCTAGTGGTGGTAGTTTAGTCGCTTAGTCATGCCCAACTCTTGCAACTATATGCACTGCAGCCAGGTTCCTCTGTTCATTGGATTCTCCAGGGAAGAAAACTGGAGTGGGTTGCCTTTTTCTTCTCCTGGGGATCTTCTCCACCCGGGGATCGAACTTGGCTCTCCTGAATTACAGGCAGGCTCCTGCATTGCAGGCAGGTTCTTTACTGACTGAGCCACCAGGGAAGAGCTAATACAGACTAATTAATTGCACATATCCCAAATCCACTTGAGTTAGTAGAGAAAATATATCTATTGTCTTTTTTTCCCAAAAAGAATCTTTAAAAGATTTACAATTTCCCAAGTTGTACTCTGCTTCTAAACAGTATAGAATAATTTAAAACTTGGATAACATACTCATTGAGGAGAGGAGCTGGATATTTCTTCATAGAATGAGCCAATTCCTTGAAAGTGAATAAGACTTTTGCTGTTAGTGCACTCATCTTATTTATAATGCTCAAGTCATCCTTATGTTCTTGTCAACATAGCTTTAAGTGCTATTACTCATTCCCTTTAAAAAAATACTAATATACAGAACAAATACTCTCTCTGAAAGAATAAGTGTAAAATAAAAAGAGGGGCCACATGCATCCATTTAGTTGTAATAAATAATGCAAGATTTCCAAATGGAACTACTGATATAATGAAACTAATTTCCCAAAATTATTGTAGTGTATTCAATTATGGATTTTAATTATTTTAGAGAAGAAACTCATGTGTTAATGAAAGAGATAGAAGTAAAAATCATGATGGAGTTAGGTACTGCATGCTTCTGCATTCTATAAGCTTTATTAGATAATGTTAATCAAATATTTGATGAATACTAAGAGCCTTCTGGGATAGTAAATAGATTTCAAAAAAGTCCCTACCATCCTGAATGAGCTGCTAGTGTTTAACAAAGATACCATTACTAGGTCCAATGGTAAGAAGTTGCTTGGATTGCTATAAGAATAAAATGAGAGGAATTTAATCTAAGCTTGAAACACCTTGTTCAGATTTTTATTTTCTAACTCATAAAATACTTCTGGCTTTTGTGCTACATCAATAGCCCAGCTCTGTTCTAGGTACCCTGCTCAACCATAGAGCTGCTAGTGGTGGTAGTTTAGTCGCTTAGTCATGCCCAACTCTTGCAACTATATGCACTGCAGCCAGGTTCCTCTGTTCATAGGATTCTCCAGGGAAGAAAACTGGAGTGGGTTGCCTTTTTCTTCTCCTGGGGATCTTCTCCACCCGGGGATCGAACTTGGCTCTCCTGAATTACAGGCAGGCTCCTGCATTGCAGGCAGGTTCTTTACTGACTGAGCCACCAGGGAAGAGCTAATACAGACTAATTAATTGCACATATCCCAAATCCACTTGAGTTAGTAGAGAAAATATATCTATTGTCTTTTTTTCCAAAGAGAATCTTTAAAAGATTTACAATTTCCCAAGTTGTACTCTGCTTCTAAACAGTATAGAATAATTTAAAACTTGGATAACATACTCATTGAGGAGAGGGAGCTGGATATTTCTTCATAGAATGAGCCAATTCCTTGAAAGTGAATAAGACTTTTGCTGTTAGTGCACTCATCTTATTTATAATGCTCAAGTCATCCTTATGTTCTTGTCAACATAGCTTTAAGTGCTATTACTCATTCCCTTTAAAAAAATACTAATATACAGAACAAATACTCTCTCTGAAAGAATAAGTGTAAAATAAAAAGAGGGGCCACATGCATCCATTTAGTTGTAATAAATAATGCAAGATTTCCAAATGGAACTACTGATATAATGAAACTAATTTCCCAAAATTATTGTAGTGTATTCAATTATGGATTTTAATTATTTTAGAGAAGAAACTCATGTGTTAATGAAAGAGATAGAAGTAAAAATCATGATGGAGTTAGGTACTGCATGCTTCTGCATTCTATAAGCTTTATTAGATAATGTTAATCAAATATTTGATGAATACTAAGAGCCTTCTGGGATAGTACAATGAATATTACCATCATAACTCCGAGAACCAGGTTGAAGTATAATCATTGTCAGTTAAGGTAAGTAGATTTTGTTGCCAAAAGGAACATTGGTTGTTGAAAAGAGGCCTCTGGAGAATTGTTTGGTATCAATTATAAATAAGAGCAAAATAAAAATCAAGGCATATCGAACTTATAATGTAAACTACAGGAAACCAAAAATAACAGGGCAATTTTGTTCTTCAATCTTCAATTTATAACAAATCAACAGATTGAGGAGGATGAATAAGAAAATTGAAATAGATTCCTTATCATTTTATTTTCTACATGATACTTGTTTGATGTGTCACCCAACTACATTTTGCACTTTTCTCTGTAGGAAACCTTTAAGAAAAAGAAGGAGAAAAAGAAAACAATATAAGAAAACAAAACAAATGTAATCAATGTTTCACAGACTATCTAAGAGTGATGGCTAAAGATACAACATCCTGGTAGTTACCCCAAATCTAATGAATTAACTGCTAGTCGTAGAGTGAGGGACTTATTCTTTAAATAGTCTACCCAAGTGATTATTCACCACATTAAGGTTTGTGACTCACTGTATTAGACTGTTGAAAGGACATGAGGAATATCTGACTATTAGTATTTCTCTCTTTTCTTCTGGAATTATCATGGCAATTTTTATTAAGTATATAAATTTATTTCCTCCCTCTTAATGAGTATCAAACACTGAAATACTTTGCTTACTTGATGTTAAATTTTTTTTTTCACCTGGGAACTTGTATCAAGGAACTATTGCTATGAAACCAACCATAGAACATTAGTAGCATACAAGCATAAGCTTTATTTAGGAAATTATCAATGATAAACATTTCATTACTCATCTGAGTCAGCCGAACTAAACTAAGCTTATCTAGCTATATGTTGCAAGAGGTCTGTTCAGCTTCTTATCATTCTTGGACCAGAGGTTAGTTGGGGCAGGTCATTCTCATTCCATGACACAGCTGCGAAAAGGCCAGCACATGTGAAATCTCTGCTGGTATCCCATTCACTGGTATCCACCTGGCCAAGCCCAAAGCAAAGTATGAGGAAACACATTCCATCTACCATGAAGCTAAAGCTACTTATGTGATCAAGTCCAACATCAGGAGTAAGGGAAAGTACATACACTCCTACCCTCCTACCATAGAAGTAATAGGGAGTAAATGACTATTTAACAATCCTAAAAGTCATAATTTACCTTAATAAAATTAAAGGGTGTGCCCAGTTGCTTAGATGTGTCTGACTCTTGTGACCCCATGGATATAGCCCACCAGGGTCCTCTGTCCTTGAGTTTTTCCAGGCAAGAATACTGGCATAGGTTGCCATTTCCTTCTCTTATTCCTGCTAAACTAGTGCTACCTGGGTAGATGGGAAGATCTGGGAAGGGGTTTTATCCTACTCACCAGCACCTACCTAAAATGTCACTCTTAAGTTTATGCTTTCGAGTAGAGTCTCTGTGATACACAGGTCTCCTGTAGTATAACAAACTTTCCAGAAAGGAAGCAGCACTTTGGAATAAATCAATACATTTTATGTCTTTTTCCAAATAAGAGAACATCTAGGGGTTTGTCTGAGTGGCATATTTATGGGTCAGATATAAAGTACCAATCAAGAGAACAGAAAACTCATACATACCAGGAGAAAAGAGTCAAGAGAAATTGACAACTAATTGGATGATGTGAAACAGAAAGAATCACAATGAATTTTAGGTTCCAGTACATAATGAGATGGTAATGACCCACAATTTTGTATTGAAAGTGTGAGAATTCAGCCAAGAACATGTGCATATATGAGAGAGAGAGAGAAAGAGACATGAAGAGATGTACAAGTCTTGGATACAGAAATGACAATGAAAGCAGCTTCCCCAGTGGTACAGTGGTTAAGACTTTTCCTTCCAATGCAGCGGGTGCAAGTTTGATCCCTGGCTGGGGAGCTAGGATCTCACATGCCTCATGGCCAAAAAAAAAAAAAAAAAACATAAAGCAGAAACAATACTGTAATAAAGATTCAATAAAGACTTTTAAAATGGTTTATATCAAACATTTTTAAAAATAATTTAAAAAAAGAAAGTTGAGAAAAGTGATGAGGTCACCTAAGAAAGCTCTAAGGAAAAGTACAGAAATCACTCTTGAGGAGTTTCTGAGATTAGGGAGGAGCTAGAAAAAAAAGAGAGAGAGAATACATGCATGAAGCATCCTTGTACAGGACAAGTCAACGATACAATAAACAGTAACAGTTCCTGGGCTTCCCTGGTGGTCCAGTGGGGAAAGAGTCCGCCTTGCAGTGCATGGGGGCACTCGTTCGATCCCTGGCCCAGGAAGGTCCCATGTGCTGCGGAGTGGCTCGACTGGCATGTCCAATTACAGGCCAGCACTTTGCACCCAGAGCTGGTGCTCTGCAATGAGGGAGGCCACTGCAATGGCAGGCCCACCCAGGCCAAAGAATAAAGATGGATGAAAATAAATAAACTTAAAAAAAAAAACAATAAAAGAGGCCAAAATCAAAAAAAAAAAACCAAAAAACCAAAAACCCAAAACAATAACAGTTCCCATTATTTGATCTAGAGAAGATAGCAGAGCTGTGACTAAATCCCTGTGCACTGGTTTCTTGTCAAACAGTGGAAGAGACCACTTACCAGGCATTGCTGCTGTTCTGCTGTATAGAAAGCATCTACCTGAATCCAGTAAAACAAATAAATAAAAGCATCTTGATGCTATCTATAGCACAGAGACCATATATACAAACTTGTCATTAGTTTTCTACTAGTATTTGATGACTATTTGACTCTATTCCATTTTGGAAAACTGAAAAAATAAATTCTAATTATTTTGCAAGTGAAGAGAAAGATATCTGCTGTTCCTTGAATGAGATAATACACTTGAATTTGCTTTCACAAAAATGTGTCATTTCATATAAGTGTCTTGCTTAAGAATGCTGTCATGTTTCATGTCTGTCAAGCTTTGCTGGGGGCTCACAGTAAAGAATCCAACTGCAATGTGGGAGACCCAGGTTCAATCTCTGTGTTGGGAAGACCCTCTGGAGAAGGGAATGGCAACCCACTCCAGTATTCTTGCCTGGAGAATCCCATGGACAGA
The DNA here is from genome assembly GCA_022376925.1 of Tragulus kanchil. NCBI lineage: Eukaryota > Metazoa > Chordata > Mammalia > Artiodactyla > Tragulidae > Tragulus > Tragulus kanchil. The sequence continues at coordinate 40,161,380 of JAIOJX010000025.1, forward strand.
GGAGTCTGACAGTCCATGGGGTCTCAAAGAGTCGGACATGACTGAGTGACTTTCACTTTCAAGTAATATGTAGTCGACTAAGGTGAGACATTCCCAACAGATGGTGAAGCCATGGTAATGACAGGTAACCACTGGAAAGCACATATCTCTACTCCAGGTACTGCTCAGGGTGCCTTCTGTATATTAACACAAAACCCAATAAGGTGGCAACCCTTTATCATCATCTTTTGAAGGTAAGAATATCCGAGCAAGAGGAATTTGAGGAGGGAATGCAGAACTCAAACATGCAATCACACGCATAACTCAAAATATGCAATCTAGCTCCAAAGCTCAGCGGACAACATGTCCTTCTCAAAAGATTCACGATCCTTCCTATCATTCCTGTCTCATTATTAATTGACAAGTTCTCTAATTCTTAAAGTGCCCCCTTTGGAATGATAAATTAGATGGTTAGCCTAGCCAGAGCCCAAACACTTATCAGCTACACGATGCTGTCTCTCTGGCAGAAAGTGAGCAGTGCTGAGGAATAAAAAGGGGAAAATAAAGTGCTTCCAAGAGCAGTAGGCAGAGTAGTCAAAATGTCCCACCCTAAAGGGCTATAGAGTATATACAGTGTTCTTTTCCTTATTATAGAAATGCACTGTGAATGCCCTTGGTGTCACTACCCTGTCAGCATAAATACAGTCCCATTGGCTTTAATAATAATTTTTTTTGGGGGGGGTGGGCTGGTTGGGGAGGGATGGGAGACCACTTACCAGGCATTGCTGCTGTTCTGCTGTATAGAAAGCATCTACCTGAATCCAGTAAAACAAATAAATAAAAGCATCTTGATGCTATCTATAGCACAGAGACCATATATACAAACTTGTCATTAGTTTTCTACTAGTATTTGATGACTATTTGACTCTATTCCATTTTGGAAAACTGAAAAAATAAATTCTAATTATTTTGCAAGTGAAGAGAAAGATATCTGCTGTTCCTTGAATGAGATAATACACTTGAATTTGCTTTCACAAAAATGTGTCATTTCATATAAGTGTCTTGCTTAAGAATGCTGTCATGTTTCATGTCTGTCAAGCTTTGCTGGGGGCTCACAGTAAAGAATCCAACTGCAATGTGGGAGACCCAGGTTCAATCTCTGTGTTGGGAAGACCCTCTGGAGAAGGGAATGGCAACCCACTCCAGTATTCTTGCCTGGAGAATCCCATGGACAGAGGAGTCTGACAGTCCATGGGGTCTCAAAGAGTCGGACATGACTGAGTGACTTTCACTTTCAAGTAATATGTAGTCGACTAAGGTGAGACATTCCCAACAGATGGTGAAGCCATGGTAATGACAGGTAACCACTGGAAAGCACATATCTCTACTCCAGGTACTGCTCAGGGTGCCTTCTGTATATTAACACAAAACCCAATAAGGTGGCAACCCTTTATCATCATCTTTTGAAGGTAAGAATATCCGAGCAAGAGGAATTTGAGGAGGGAATGCAGAACTCAAACATGCAATCACACGCATAACTCAAAATATGCAATCTAGCTCCAAAGCTCAGCGGACAACATGTCCTTCTCAAAAGATTCACGATCCTTCCTATCATTCCTGTCTCATTATTAATTGACAAGTTCTCTAATTCTTAAAGTGCCCCCTTTGGAATGATAAATTAGATGGTTAGCCTAGCCAGAGCCCAAACACTTATCAGCTACACGATGCTGTCTCTCTGGCAGAAAGTGAGCAGTGCTGAGGAATAAAAAGGGGAAAATAAAGTGCTTCCAAGAGCAGTAGGCAGAGTAGTCAAAATGTCCCACCCTAAAGGGCTATAGAGTATATACAGTGTTCTTTTCCTTATTATAGAAATGCACTGTGAATGCCCTTGGTGTCACTAACCTGTCAGCATAAATACAGTTCCATTAGCTTTAATAATAATTTTTTTTGGTGGGAGTGGGCTGGTTGGGGAGGGATGGGGCAGGCAGGCCACTTCTATTGGTCTTTCATTTATCTATTTTCATCCATCTTTGTTCTTTGCCCTGTGTGGGCCTCCCATTGCGGTGGCCTCTGTTGTCGCAGAGCTCCGGCTCAGTAGTTGAACACACCGGTCCAGCCACTCTGCAGCACATGGGATCTTCCCAGGCCAGGGATCAAACCAGCGCCCCTTGCACTGCAAGGTGGTGTCCTTACCCACTGGACCACCAGGGAATCCCCTTCCATTAGCTTTAGTGTACACATTCTAATTGCTCTTACCCCCATCTGAATGATTCTAAAACACCCTGCTTTCCTGGAAGTCTTCCTCAGCTACATTAGAGTTTCCAAAACATACACTAGATTCCTATAGACATAGTCTACTCATGCTCTTCCACTTTGTCTCACCAGTGGAAGTCTGCCTTGCCTACACTTAGTAGAGACATCTTTCCTATCCAATACACACCATCAAAACACCACTCTCTCAAGCGTCCCCAACTCTCTTGTTGCTCAACTGAGCACATCCACTCTCTCCTAGTGGCTACGACCATGCAGTGGGGTCCCAAGTGGCTCTGAGCTCTGTGATGAAGCAAGGTTAAGCATAGCATGGCTCCCCAGTCCAAGGTGGGCTGGTGCGTTTCTTTACCTGGGTCCATAAGAGTCAACTTTGACTCAAATCCCCCAAGTTACTCATAGAAAGTTACTCATAAAAAGTTCTTTCAGTTCACAGGCATAAATCCTCTTTACAAAAGGCCTTGGATTCCACTATTAGTTGGAAAATCAGAGATAGCAAAGAATAGTGTGTCACCTCAATTTTCTTCTTTGCCATAAAATTTCCTTATGTTAACTTTTTATATTGGTTTCCGAGGGGCTGCTAGTAGTAAAGAATCTGCCTGCCAATGCAGGAGATGTAAGAGACACAGGTCTGATCCCTGGGTCAGAAAGATCACCTGGAAAAGGGCATGGCAACCCACTCCAGTATTCTTTCTTGGAGAATCCTATGAATAGAGGAGCCTGACAGGTTGTAGTCCATAGGGTCACACAGAGTCAGACACGACTGAAGTGACAGCATGCATAGCATAGTTGATTAACACTTTGTGTTAGTTGAAGGTATACAGCAAAGTGATTTATTCTTTTTTGTATTCTTTTCCCATTTAGATTGTTATATAATATTGAGCAGAGTTCCCTGTGGTATGCGGTAGGTCTTTGGTATATCCATTTGTAATTATAGTACTGGGTACATGTCAGTCCCAAACTCCCTATCTCGTTCCCCTCCACCTTTCCCCACTGATTACCATAAGTTCATTCTCTAAAGTATGTGAGTCTGCTGTGTTCACTTGTATCATTTCTTTTCAGATTCCACATACAAGTGATATCATGTCATATATTTGTCATTATCTGCCTGATTCACTTCATTCAGTGTGACAATCTCTAGGTTCATCTATATTGCTACAAATGTCTTTGTCATGTCTCTTATTATCTATGCATTAAAAAGAGGAGGAGAATGAAAAGAAAGAGAAGGGAAACTAAAAATGGAAGAAAAGAAGGAAGGAGGAGAGGGGTATGGAGGGAGCAATGGAGAAAAGTAAAAAGAATTAAAAACTTTTCCCCTCAATTTTCTCACCATGCAAATAATCACCTCACAATGTTCACACTTCCCAAAAAGAATAGCTCAGTTTCAGTACTGGAGAAAGAAAGGAAAATTATCCTAATTTTCATAATTGTTTAATTCTATTTTAATATGTAGATCTTTCAAGCTCTCTCAGAAAGAGTCAAAGGTTTTAGGTTAAAATGCATTCAGTTGAACTGCAACTGAATTGAATTGAACTTCAGAGTCTCTAAGTCATTTGACCCTTTGGATAATTATTTAATTGAGCTTTTTCCTCCAAAGATAAGCTATTATTTAAAGATCTTTAACAACAACAACATAAAAAAGGCTTCACTAGATTAACTGGGTATGACTGACACAAACACCAAATTTCACTGCCTCCATTTTTCCAATACTGGAGGCAAGACAACAGTTGGTGAATTAATCCATCTGGCAATACTGGCCTTTTGGACTCACCTGCTGCCGAGGGGTCAGGCCCCAAACCTGGAAAAGGGCATGGCAACCCACTCCAGTATTCTTTCTTGGAGAATCCTATGAATAGAGGACCCAATGCATGGGAAAATAGTTAAATTAAAACACTTTGTGTTAGTTGAAGGTATACAGCAAAGTGATTTATTCTTTTTCGTATTCTTTTCCCATTTAGATTGTTATATAATATTGAGCAGAGTTCCCTGTGGTATGCGGTAGGTCTTTGGTATATCCATTTGTAATTATAGTACTGGGTACATGTCAGTCCCAAACTCCCTATCTCGTTCCCCTCCACCTTTCCCCACTGATTACCATAAGTTCATTCTCTAAAGTATGTGAGTCTGCTGTGTTCACTTGTATCATTTCTTTTCAGATTCCACATACAAGTGATATCATGTCATATATTTGTCATTATCTGCCTGATTCACTTCATTCAGTGTGACAATCTCTAGGTTCATCTATATTGCTACAAATGTCTTTGTCATGTCTCTTATTATCTATGCATTAAAAAGAGGAGGAGAATGAAAAGAAAGAGAAGGGAAACTAAAAATGGAAGAAAAGAAGGAAGGAGGAGAGGGGTATGGAGGGAGCAATGGAGAAAAGTAAAAAGAATTAAAAACTTTTCCCCTCAATTTTCTCACCATGCAAATAATCACCTCACAATGTTCACACTTCCCAAAAAGAATAGCTCAGTTTCAGTACTGGAGAAAGAAAGGAAAATTATCCTAATTTTCATAATTGTTTAATTCTATTTTAATATGTAGATCTTTCAAGCTCTCTCAGAAAGAGTCAAAGGTTTTAGGTTAAAATGCATTCAGTTGAACTGCAACTGAATTGAATTGAACTTCAGAGTCTCTAAGTCATTTGACCCTTTGGATAATTATTTAATTGAGCTTTTTTCCTCCAAAGATAAGCTATTATTTAAAGATCTTTAACAACAACAACATAAAAAAGGCTTCACTAGATTAACTGGGTATGACTGACACAAACACCAAATTTCACTGCCTCCATTTTTCCAATACTGGAGGCAAGACAACAGTTGGTGAATTAATCCATCTGGCAATACTGGCCTTTTGGACTCACCTGCTGCCCTCTTTTGCCACTACAGCCCCACTGATAGGAGTACTTGGTTCTCCAGATTGGATGAGCCTAGAGGGCCTGAGAGACTGGAGTTCTCAAGGATCAGTACATCTGAGTTCCTCTTGGCTATAAGAAATTATTGGAGGCGGAGGTGGAGGGTCCTTGAGCAAGGATCAGACCACAGTCCAAATTAAGAGAGAGTTGGGACCAAGAGTGATAAGAACCCTGGAAACAAAGGGCTGGCTATCCCAAAGACCAAATGTTGGTCTCCCTTTCATAGAAAGTGTTACAAGAGAGCAAACAGGGGAGCCTAGAGTTTCTGACACTAGAGGCCGAGAGAGCCTCTGCTGTTGAAACCACTTGGGAGCAGACAGGATTCTTCCAAGGTTTTCTGATGCCCACAGACTACTGGCAACTTGTTGGTCAGTCACTGCCAAAGCATACAGTCACAACTTCAGGGTGGCCAGACCTGGCCACTAAGATATAAAGAATTGAGAATTGTACACGTCAAAGAAATATTACTCTGCCTTGTTGGAACCCAAAAGCCAGGTAGAAGAAGAAATAAGACAGCCTGTCAGATGGCTCCTAATAAGTACATACATGCGTGCTTAAGTCACATCTGACTCTTTATGATCCTATGAACTGTAGCCTGCCAGGCTTCTCTGTCCACAGGATTCTCCAGGCAAGAATACTGGAGTGAGTAGCCAGGGCTGAAACCATGTCTTCTCCCCTGCTGGTGGATTCTTTACCTTCTGAGTCACTGAGTACACAGTCTATGACACTATTTATATAAAGATGCAAAACTAATCTTTGGTAATACAAATCAATCTGGTGGTATATTGACTGAGAAGTACAAGAGAATTTTCTGGGGTGATATAAAATGCTCTCTGTGTTGATCTAACTGGCAGCTACGTAAGTTTATAATTTATAAATTTGACTTAGCTAGATATTCTATATGTGACCGGTCTAAACTATGTAAGTCATACCTTGTTAAATAAATCTTTCAAATAAGGAAACTGAAATTACACCTGCTAAGAGGCTTCACTAGATTAACTGGGTATGACTGCAAACACCAAATTTCACTGCCTCCATTTTTCCAATACTGGAGGCAAGACAACAGTTGGTGAATTAATCCATCTGGCAATACTGGCCTTTTGGACTCACCTGCTGCCCTCTTTTGCCACTACAGCCCCACTGATAGGAGTACTTGGTTCTCCAGATTGGATGAGCCTAGAGGGCCTGAGAGACTGGAGTTCTCAAGGATCAGTACATCTGAGCTCCTCTTGGCTATAAGAAATTATTGGAGGCGGAGGTGGAGGGTCCTTGAGCAAGGATCAGACCACAGTCCAAATTAAGAGAGAGTTGGGACCAAGAGTGATAAGAACCCTGGAAACAAAGGGCTGGCTATCCCAAAGACCAAATGTTGGTCTCCCTTTCATAGAAAGTGTTACAAGAGAGCAAACAGGGGAGCCTAGAGTTTCTGACACTAGAGGCCGAGAGAGCCTCTGCTGTTGAAACCACTTGGGAGCAGACAGGATTCTTCCAAGGTTTTCTGATGCCCACAGACTACTGGCAACTTGTTGGTCAGTCACTGCCAAAGCATACAGTCACAACTTCAGGGTGGCCAGACCTGGCCACTAAGATATAAAGAATTGAGAATTGTACACGTCAAAGAAATATTACTCTGCCTTGTTGGAACCCAAAAGCCAGGTAGAAGAAGAAATAAGACAGCCTGTCAGATGGCTCCTAATAAGTACATACATGCGTGCTTAAGTCACATCTGACTCTTTATGATCCTATGAACTGTAGCCTGCCAGGCTTCTCTGTCCACAGGATTCTCCAGGCAAGAATACTGGAGTGAGTAGCCAGGGCTGAAACCATGTCTTCTCCCCTGCTGGTGGATTCTTTACCTTCTGAGTCACTGAGTACATAGTCTATGACACTATTTATATAAAGATGCAAAACTAATCTTTGGTAATACAAATCAATCTGGTGGTATATTGACTGAGAAGTACAAGAGAATTTTCTGGGGTGATATAAAATGCTCTCTGTGTTGATCTAACTGGCAGCTACGTAAGTTTATAATTTATAAATTTGACTTAGCTAGATATTCTATATGTGACCGGTCTAAACTATGTAAGTCATACCTTGTTAAATAAATCTTTAAAATAAGGAAACTGAAATTACACCTGCTAAGAGAAGAGTGGAAGGAAACAATTTCAAAACAATTAGGACATCTAAAGCGGTACTTAGATCAAATTCCCAGGTGGTGCTTATGGTAAAGAACAGGCCTGCCAATGCAGGTGATCTAGGAGACATGGGTTTCACCCCTGGGTCGGGAAGATCCCCTGAGGGAGGGCATGGCAATCCACTCTTATTATTTTTGCCTGGGGAGAGGCACCTGGTGGGCTACAGTATATATAGGGACACAAAGAATTGGACACAACTTAAGTGACTTGGCATATAAGCACAGTCCCTCATTATCAAGGGAGAACAACTACAAATAAAGCAACTTAATATTCATTTTAAAGTATGTTCTAAAAATAATACAAAGCGGGCTTTCCTGGTGGTCCAGTGGGTAAAGAGTCTGCCTTGCATTGCAAGGGGCACCGGTTCAATCCCTGGCTTGGGAAGATCCCATGTGCCACAGAGTGGCTGGACTGGTGTGTCTAATTAAGAGCCAGCACTCTGCAGTGCATGTGGCCAGAGCCAGTGCTCTGCAACGAGAGAGGCCACTGCAATGGGAGGCCCACACAGGCCAAAGAACAAAGATGGATGAAAATAAATAAATAAAAATTCCAATAAAAGAGACCAAAATTTTTTAAAATGATAATAATAATAAACAGCTATTAAAAGCAAAAGCTAATAAGACAGAAAACTAAAAGTAATCAGTCCAAATTTTCTCCATGACAACATGGAAATCCTTGCAACTTCAAAGACAAGGCTTCTCTGTCCACAGGATTCTCCAGGCAAGAATACTGGAGTGAGTAGCCAGGGCTGAAACCATGTCTTCTCCCCTGCTGGTGGATTCTTTACCTTCTGAGTCACTGAGTACATAGTCTATGACACTATTTATATAAAGATGCAAAACTAATCTTTGGTAATACAAATCAATCTGGTGGTATATTGACTGAGAAGTACAAGAGAATTTTCTGGGGTGATATAAAATGCTCTCTGTGTTGATCTAACTGGCAGCTACGTAAGTTTATAATTTATAAATTTGACTTAGCTAGATATTCTATATGTGACCGGTCTAAACTATGTAAGTCATACCTTGTTAAATAAATCTTTCAAATAAGGAAACTGAAATTACACCTGCTAAGAGAAGAGTGGAAGGAAACAATTTCAAAACAATTAGGACATCTAAAGCGGTACTTAGATCAAATTCCCAGGTGGTGCTTATGGTAAAGAACAGGCCTGCCAATGCAGGTGATCTAGGAGACATGGGTTTCACCCCTGGGTCGGGAAGATCCCCTGAGGGAGGGCATGGCAATCCACTCTTATTATTTTGCCTGGGAGAGGCACCTGGTGGGCTACAGTATATATAGGGACACAAAGAATTGGACACAACTTAAGTGACTTGGCATATAAGCACAGTCCCTCATTATCAAGGGAGAACAACTACAAATAAAGCAACTTAATATTCATTTTAAAGTATGTTCTAAAAATAATACAAAGCGGGCTTTCCTGGTGGTCCAGTGGGTAAAGAGTCTGCCTTGCATTGCAAGGGGCACCGGTTCAATCCCTGGCTTGGGAAGATCCCATGTGCCACAGAGTGGCTGGACTGGTGTGTCTAATTAAGAGCCAGCACTCTGCAGTGCATGTGGCCAGAGCCAGTGCTCTGCAACGAGAGAGGCCACTGCAATGGGAGGCCCACACAGGCCAAAGAACAAAGATGGATGAAAATAAATTAATAAAAATTCCAATAAAAGAGACCAAAATTTTTTAAAATGATAATAATAATAAACAGCTATTAAAAGCAAAAGCTAATAAGACAGAAAACTAAAAGTAATCAGTCCAAACTTTGGTGCTTCACAATGACAACATGGAAATCCTTGCAACTTCAAAGACAAAGATGAGCAGATATGTTTCATAGCAATTTGCATGAAAACAATTTTTTTTTAATGATTGGCCAACATTTAAAAAACTAGATTGCAATATGCTTGTAACCCTAATATAAATCAAGAATTTACTAAAACTAACATAAATTACCACTATTAATCCAAAAACATTAAAAATTTGAATAAAGCAGTTCTTTAGAGTAAGTTGAAATGTGATCGATGATCTTTATTTTTCAAAGAGGCACCTCGACCAAATGCGCCATACCTACGTTTTACCTAACCTTTAAAAAAGAAATAAACCTAATATTTTAATTAAATTTTCTGTAACCACAGAACATCACAATTTTTATTTTGTAAAACCAACATGGTCTTAACCGTAAAAGTTGATGAAGCTATTCTAAAACATTTACAGATCACACTTATGTATGAAAATATTTGAAATGCCCTAAATAAAATATTACCAAATAGAACCAGATGGATTCTCAATGTTAAAATATATGGTTATTCTAGAAAAATTGCTACCATGCCAACAAATTTATTAATAAAATATATTGAGCTAAAATAATAAAACAGAGAAAGAGGCCAAGATAAATACATCAAAACTACAACCACATATAGAGTGACCTCAACCTGGTTCCTTAGCAGAACAGCACTTTTACAAACAGCACTGTGAAGAAAGATCCACAAGGAGGTTAGAGAGAAGGGAGATGGGATCTGGTTGCAGGGAAGGACCCACACCCCTGGTAGGGGATACAGGAGTGGATGGAGGTATGGGCTGAGAAACAAAAGGTTCAGACCATGTATCAAGCACTCTAATCCTGGGGTCAAACACCAGAAGAGCACAAACGTATGAAGATCAGTTAAATGTCGCAAATAGACACATGGACCTTGTTTAAAATCATTTCTCACTCACCAAACTGGCAAATAATACAGAATGCATATGTATTGTGGCATATTATCAAAGCCCTAAAAAGAAAAACAAATTTATAAATAATATAAACAGCTATTAAAAGCAAAAGCTAATGACAGAAAACTAAAAGTAATCTCAAACTTTGGTGCTTCACAATGACAACATGGAAATCCTTGCAACTTCAAAGACAAAGATGAGCAGATATGTTTCATAGCAATTTGCATGAAAACAATTTTTTTTTAATGATTGGCCAACATTTAAAAAACTAGTTTGCAATATGCTTGTAACCCTAATATAAATCAAGAATTTACTAAAACTAACATAAATTACCACTATTAATCCAAAAACATTAAAAATTTGAATAAAGCAGTTCTTTAGAGTAAGTTGAAATGTGATCGATGATCTTTATTTTTCAAAGAGGCACCTCGACCAAATGCGCCATACCTACGTTTTACCTAACCTTTAAAAAAGAAATAAACCTAATATTTTAATTAAATTTTCTGTAACCACAGAACATCACAATTTTTATTTTGTAAAACCAACATGGTCTTAACCGTAAAAGTTGATGAAGCTATTCTAAAACATTTACAGATCACACTTATGTATGAAAATATTTGAAACGCCCTAAATAAAATATTACCAAATAGAACCAGGTGGATTCTCAATGTTAAAATATATGGTTATTCTAGAAAAATTGCTACCATGCCAACAAATTTATTAATAAAATATATTGAGCTAAAATAATAAAACAGAGAAAGAGGCCAAGATAAATACATCAAAACTACAACCACATATAGAGTGACTGTTGTTGACCTCAACCTGGTTCCTTAGCAGAACAGCACTTTTACAAACAGCACTGTGAAGAAAGATCCACAAGGAGGTTAGAGAGAAGGGAGATGGGATCTGGTTGCAGGGAAGGACCCACACCCCTGGTAGGGGATACAGGAGTGGATGGAGGTATGGGCTGAGGAACAAAAGGTTCAGACCATGTATCAAGCACTCTAATCCTGGGGTCAAACACCAGAAGAGCACAAACGTATGAAGATCAGTTAAATGTCGCAAATAGACACATGGACCTTGTTTAAAATCATTTCTCACTCACCAAACTGGCAAATAATACAGAATGCATATGTATTGTGGCATATTATCAAAGCCCTAAAAAGAAAAACAAATATCATATATTAACACATATACATGGGATCTAGAAAAATAGTATTGATGACCCTATTTGTTGAGGAAGAATAGAGATGCAGATGAAGAGAATGGACTTGCAGATGCAGTGCGGAGAAGGAAAGACTAGGACAAACTGAGAAACTAGCACTAGCATGTACACTCTCATGTGTAAAAAGGATAACTGGGAGGAAGCTGTCGTATAACAGAGGGAGCAGAGCCTGGGGCTCTGTGATGAAATAGAGAGGTGGAATGAGGGGAGAGGAGAGGCTTAAAAGGGATGTATACATATATAATACAATATGTACCAATCATGAGTATATCATCATATTACATTATATATATTATATAATATACATATACAATATTATACATGCAATATGTATACTATATATAATGCCTAATGTATAATATTCCATATGTAATTATCCATTATATGATTGATTATAGTCTATTAATATTAATATATATTGATATATTAATTATTACATTAAGATATATTATGACATATGATGTTATAATATATCATATTATAATCATGCATTATTATACATTGTTGTATTGATATATACAATAGCATAATGATATGTAGGATATATAAAATCATTCTTTATTGTATATTATTATATATTAAAATACTAAGTACACATACTTTTTATATATTATATGAAATATAATATAAATATATAATATAATATAATATAATACAATTTAACTATAATATGATTCTATATAATAAAGATTATGTTGTCTTGATATAATTCATAATATATAATTTACAATATTATATAGTGTGATATGTTATATGTGTGTGTAATATATTTAGGATATATTTCATATTATAATATATTATATTATACATTATAATATAATATGATAAATAGTATATGATATGTAATATATTACATATTATCTTATACATAATATATTGTATGATATATAAATATTATATTATATAATACATGTACATATACTGTATATATAATATAATATACAATGTTATCAAATAAAAGGTATACATTGATCTATAATATATCTTAATGTATATACTATATATACTATATATTTAGATATCCAATAACATATATAAGAATGTGCAATATATTTATGCATTATGTAATGTTATATAATATTTATGATATATAATAATTATCTAAATAATATAATAATGCAATATAGTTAGTAATATATATATAATGATAATGACAATATAAAAATACATATGATAACACATGATATACGTCATATAATACATACTATGTTATATTGTATATATAATATTATATATAAATGATATGTAAATATGACAAATATTATATTACACATAGCATGTGATATATAATATATAATATTATATATTATATGTACATATACTGTATATATAATATAATATACAATGTTATCAAATAAAAGGTATACATTGATTTATAATATATCTTAATGTATATACTATATATACTATATATTTAGATATCCAATAACATATATAAGAATGTGCAATATATTTATGCATTATGTAATGTTATATAATATTTATGATATATAATAATTATCTAAATAATATAATAATGCAATATAGTTAGTAATATATATATAATGATAATGACAATATAAAAATACATATGATAACACATGATATACGTCATATAATACATACTATGTTATATTGTATATATAATATTATATATAAATGATATGTAAATATGACAAATATTATATTACACATAGCATGTGATATATAATATATAATATTATATATTATATTATATGATGTATGGATTACATATTATAAATAGTCTATGTTAGATTACAACAGTATATTTTATTATAAATACCTTATGATGTATTACATACATTATTGTATATTATATAGAATATACATATAATAATAGATATAATATGATATATATTACACATATATAATGTAATATATCACATTATATAATGTATAATATTAAAGATAATATATGTTACATATATATTATATATATCATATATCATATAATATTACATTATGTTATATACTATGTATGATATAGTATATATAGTATAGTATTTATCGTTTTATATCATAAGATATGGCATTATAGATTATATAATAATATTATATAAGATAAAATATATTATCTATCATATATTACATGTATTACACATATGATCATATATGATATATCATAGATTATATTAAATACAATATTAATTATTATATGATATGATATATTATGATCATTTATTAATAATATCAATATAATCATGTTAATTATTGTATAATATAATGCATTATAATCATATATTAATAATATTGTATCAATATAATCATGTCATGTTATTATACATAATACATTATATATACTATATATTATATGATTGATAATACAATATATTAATAATACAATATTAATTACATTAGATATAATTATACATGTCATAATACATATGATATATTATACATATTATAGATAGCATGATATAAAACATATACTATATAACCTATATATCATATATAATTATATATATTACAAATATAACATATTATTTAATATGCAAATGTATTTTGTATATTATATATACTGTATATTTTAAAATAAAATTATATGTAATATATATGATTGCGATATATAATTATAATTAAATGCAATATATACAATACATATTATTATGTCTTATATGTCACATATTATATATAATAGATTATATTAAATACAATATTAATTATTATATGATATGATATATTATGATCATTTATTAATAATATCAATATAATCATGTTAATTATTGTATAATATAATGCATTATAATCATATATTAATAATACTGTATCAATATAATCATGTCATGTTATTATACATAATACATTATATATACTATATATTATATGATTGATAATACAATATATTAATAATACAATATTAATTACATTAGATATAATTATACATGTCATAATACATATGATATATTATACATATTATAGATAGCATGATATCAAACATATACTATATAACCTATATATCATATATAATTATATATATTACAAATATAACATATTATTTAATATGCAAATGTATTTTGTATATTATATATACTGTATATTTTAAAATAAAATTATATGTAATATATATGATTGCGATATATAATTATAATTAAATGCAATATATACAATACATATTATTATGTCTTATATGTCACATATTATATATAATATGATATATATTATATAATTATATATAACCTTTATTATATTATACATTAGCATTCTAGTTGATTTACAATGATGTATGGCAGAGACCACCAAAATATTGTAAAGCAATTATCCTCCAATTAAAAATATTTTTTAAATGCATGTGTTCTCATGATATATTGCTATGTGAAAAAAGATCTGAGGGAGTGATTCTAGAAGTGATTCTAGAATATAAAAAAATAATAATCATAAACATACACTTTCATAGTCATATAAAAGCAAGAATAAACAAGACAAGTTTCAATCCACACAGGATGAAAGCTACTTCTCTGTGTAATCATGAGAAATGAATCCATGTTTAATTTATAAATAAATAATTAATAGTATAATGACGAAATGGTATAAGTAGAACTTTAACAATTTGATGTTCTTTTTGTCTAATGAACATATCTGTGAACACTGAACCTAGGAAATTCCATACTATTTTATGGCAACATTTTAAATATATAAACTGCATCTGAAGGATTAACACTCAGAAAAATACAATAATCATTCTGGTATAGTTTTTGTTATTTCCCACGTTTTGCTTATTATGAAATGTTATATTGTATTTTAAAGAAATCATTTATTATAAAAATGTACATATAATTCTACTATTTTCTCCTGATCATGTTCATCATGTTCAGTGTTCAGCACTTTGAAACCTCATTGACTTGCTTGTCAGGCTTCTCTGTCCATGGAATTTCTCAGGCAGGAATACTGGAGTGGGTTACTATTTCCTACTCCAGGGGACCTTCCCAACCTAGGGATGAAGCCCATATCTCTTGCATCTCCTTCCTTGGAAGGTGTATTCTTTTTTTTGTTTGTTTTTAAGGTGGATTCTTTATCACTCACCACTTAACCTCTCATAAAAGTACTTACATATATGTTAAGTTACCTGACATTTACAGATGTCCAAGCAAGGGGAATTCTATTTGCATGTAACTAGAATTGCAACATCCTAGTTACAATTTTACAGCAAGAGGAATTCTAGTTACATAGCAAAGGATTTTCCTACCTGATTTCTGGAATTATATCTCAGCAATAAATAAATTATAATAATGATACAAAACTGGTGAGATAGGCTTTACCAGCTGAGCTTACTCTAATAGATCATAATGATCACACCAGGTGTGATCAAGTCAGCAGCACTAAACTAAGCATGAGCTGGCCACATCGACAAAACAGATTTAACAGTTGAGTCCTTTATCCAGAATAGGAAGAAGAAAGAACATGAAGCGACTGATGTATGAACCTGTAAATGTGTTGCATTATATAAAATATGCATCTCTCTGTTGTTAGGGACTGTCCCTCTCTTATGTCCTTCCCAAATTTCATAGGCTGAAGCCCTAACCCCCAGTGTTATGAAATCAAGGTTGGGGCTTTGGGGGGAGGTATTAATAATTGGGCTGAAATGATGTCATCAAGGTGATACTCCCATAATGGAATAATGTCCTTATTTGAAAAGAAACTGATATGAAAACTTAGATGAGGAGACAGTGAGAAGGTGATTGCCACTCATTTTGATTTCTGGCTTCCCAGATTCTAGAATTGTGAAGAATAAATGTTGGTTGTGTAAACACCCAGGATATCACTCAAACTGATAAAGACACTAGATTGATTGGCAAAATAGACCTGTAGTTTTAATTTCAATGTATTTGTCTTCAGAGACTACTATAAATAATAAGAATTGAGTGTAAGCTGGCAGCTGCCAGTTTTAGAATGTTCATCATGTTCAGTGTTCAGCACTTTGAAACCTCATTGACTTGCTTGTCAGGCTTCTCTGTCCATGGAATTTCTCAGGCAGGAATACTGGAGTGGGTTACTATTTCCTACTCCAGGGGACCTTCCCAACCTAGGGATGAAGCCCATATCTCTTGCATCTCCTTCCTTGGAAGGTGTATTCTTTTTTTTGTTTGTTTTTAAGGTGGATTCTTTATCACTCACCACTTAACCTCTCATAAAAGTACTTACATATATGTTAAGTTACCTGACATTTACAGATGTCCAAGCAAGGAATTCTATTTGCATGTAACTAGAATTGCAACATCCTAGTTACAATTTTACAGCAAGAGGAATTCTAGTTACATAGCAAAGGATTTTCCTACCTGATTTCTGGAATTATATCTCAGCAATAAATAAATTATAATAATGATACAAAACTGGTGAGATAGGCTTTACCAGCTGAGCTTACTCTAATAGATCATAATGATCACACCAGGTGTGATCAAGTCAGCAGCACTAAACTAAGCATGAGCTGGCCACATCAACAAAACAGATTTAACAGTTGAGTCCTTTATCCAGAATAGGAAGAAGAAAGAACATGAAGCGACTGATGTATGAACCTGTAAATGTGTTGCATTATATAAAATATGCATCTCTCTGTTGTTAGGGACTGTCCCTCTCTTATGTCCTTCCCAAATTTCATATGCTGAAGCCCTAACCCCCAGTGTTATGAAATCAAGGTTGGGGCTTTGGGGGGAGGTATTAATAATTGGGCTGAAATGATGTCATCAAGGTGATACTCCCATGATGGAATAATGTCCTTATTTGAAAAGAAACTGATATGAAAACTTAGATGAGGAGACAGTGAGAAGGTGATTGCCACTCATTTTGATTTCTGGCTTCCCAGATTCTAGAATTGTGAAGAATAAATGTTGGTTGTGTAAACACCCAGGATATCACTCAAACTGATAAAGACACTAGATTGATTGGCAAAATAGACCTGTAGTTTTAATTTCAATGTATTTGTCTTCAGAGACTACTATAAATAATAAGAATTGAGTGTAAGCTGGCAGCTGCCAGTTTTTACAATTCATTAAATGCAACACTAACAGAACCAGGCCCCTGAGAGGAGACTGCATACTAGTTGCCAGTCTGTCTTATTTTTAACAATAAGAATAATGCCCCCTTTTTTAAAAAAAGATCTATTTTCATCCATCTTTTTTGTTCTTTGGCCCGTGTGAGCCTCCCATTGAGGTGGCCGCTGTTGTTGCAGAGCACCGGCTCTGGGCGCATACACCCCAGAGTGCTGGCTCATAATTGGACACATCGGGATCTTCCCAAGCCAGGGATCAAACCAGTGCCCCTTGCCCTGCAAGGCGGTGTCCTTACCCACTGGACCACCAGGGAAGCCCAATAATGCCCCTTTTTAATGTGAAACATTTGTTCTGATTACATAGTCCACTTATGCTGACTCGTAAGAGAAACTGGCCTGGTACTGCTTAGTAACTTTCTTATGAATATAGTGTTTACAACAGGTGTCTGATTAACATAACTGGTCACTGAAGCCTCACTGTTGACCACATAAGTACATAGCTTTGCGTGGCAGCAAGGCCAGCTCCTTTATCACCTCACACATTTGAATCCTAATCAGATTTAATCCTCTCCTAACTGCTCCTTTGTTAGGTGACTCACGCTTGACTAGCTATGCACGTGCCCTAGGTCCACCAGGTCAGGGCATGAAACTATCTGCATATGCCTGAACAGATATGGCCTCAGGATAGATTATAGCAGTTTTCACCTTAAAAACCTGAAAAACACCATACAAACTAAACACAGGAGCAACAAAATGTCCTCTGAAGGCTGGTAAACAAGTGATGCTGGTGTGACACCAGGAGCCAGACCATCCTCAAAACCTACAAAGTGACACACTCACCAAAGATCTACAAGACATGCCCTATGTTTAAAATCATATCTTTCAATAGACCAGATTATCCATCAATAAGAAACCTGTGTATTACTATATGCTCTCCATAGGCTTGCCAGGAGAAGAGTGTTGTTGCTGTTGTTGTTGTTTTTAAAGAGCTTTGCAAAGTTCTGAGAAGAACAGATTTTTTCTGAAGGGTAATTTATAAGACATGGCAACTAAATCATCTATTTTTATCATTTCTAGGACTACATGAACATAGGCTACCTATTTCATTTCCTCTTATTCCACAAATTTTAGAGGAGAGTTGGGAAGATTTTCTTTTCACCTTAGCACAGGGATATGACCTCCATCCTACTATGGTTGGTGATACCATCCCTCCTCTCTTTTCTGTATACAAGGTTCTAGTCAATGAAATGGATCATCACAGTGAAGAAGATAGATAAGAACCCTATCATGCTCAAATGACAGCATGTTGGAGGAGATAGACCATAAACAAGCAAATACGCAATATAATATCAGAGAGTGATAAGTAAAATAAGAAATAAATATTAAACTCATGGAAGCCAAATACCGAAAAAGCTGAAGTCAAATGGTTCTATGAAAATCTACAAGAACTTCTAGAACTAATACACACAAAATGATGTCCTTTCCATTAATAGGAGATTGGAATGCAAAAGTAGGAAGCCAAGAGATACCTGGAGTAACAGGGGAAATTTGGCCTTGGAGTACAAAATGAAGCAGACCAAAGCTTAACAAAATTTTGACAAGAGAACACACTGGTCATAGCAAGCACATTCTTCCAACAAAAAAAGAAATGATTCTGCACATGGACATCACCAAATGGTCAATATGCAAATTGGATTGATTATATTCTTTCCAGCCAAAGATGAAGGAGCTCTATATAGTTAACAAAAACAAGACCTGGAGCTGACCATGAGCTCCTTATTAGAAAATACACATTAAATTGGGGAAATTGGATGATTATAATTCTTTCAAGCCTCGGAAGGCTGGTAAGCAAGTGATGCTGGTGTGACACCAGGAGCCAGACCATCCTCAAAACCTACAAAGTGACACACTCACCAAAGATCTACAAGACATGCCCTATGTTTAAAATCATATCTTTCAATAGACCAGATTATCCATCAATAAGAAACCTGTGTATTACTATATGCTCTCCATAGGCTTGCCAGGAGAAGAGTGTTGTTGCTGTTGTTGTTGTTTTTAAAGAGCTTTGCAAAGTTCTGAGAAGAACAGATTTTTTCTGAAGAGTAATTTATAAGACATGGCAACTAAATCATCTATTTTTATCATTTCTAGGACTACATGAACATAGGCTACCTATTTCATTTCCTCTTATTCCACAAATTTTAGAGGAGAGTTGGGAAGATTTTCTTTTCACCTTAGCACAGGGATATGACCTCCATCCTACTATGGTTGGTGATACCATCCCTCCTCTCTTTTCTGTATACAAGGTTCTAGTCAATGAAATGGATCATCACAGTGAAGAAGATAGATAAGAACCCTATCATGCTCAAATGACAGCATGTTGGAGGAGATAGACCATAAACAAGCAAATGCGCAATATAATATCAGAGAGTGATAAGTAAAATAAGAAATAAATATTAAACTCATGGAAGCCAAATACCGAAAAAGCTGAAGTCAAATGGTTCTATGAAAATCTACAAGAACTTCTAGAACTAATACACACAAAATGATGTCCTTTCCATTAATAGGAGATTGGAATGCAAAAGTAGGAAGCCAAGAGATACCTGGAGTAACAGGGAAGTTTGGCCTTGGAGTACAAAATGAAGCAGACCAAAGCTTAACAAAATTTTGACAAGAGAACACACTGGTCATAGCAAGCACATTCTTCCAACAAAAAAAGAAATGATTCTGCACATGGACATCACCAAATGGTCAATATGCAAATTGGATTGATTATATTCTTTCCAGCCAAAGATGAAGGAGCTCTATATAGTTAACAAAAACAAGACCTGGAGCTGACCATGAGCTCCTTATTAGAAAATACACATTTAAATTGAAGAAAGCAGTGAAAACTGCTAGGCCATTCAGGTACGATCTAAATAAAATCCCTTACAATTATACAGTGG
Source organism: Tragulus kanchil (assembly GCA_022376925.1). Lineage (NCBI taxonomy): Eukaryota > Metazoa > Chordata > Mammalia > Artiodactyla > Tragulidae > Tragulus > Tragulus kanchil. Next base: position 40,181,611 of record JAIOJX010000025.1, read on the forward strand.
AAGAGACAAATAGAGCCAATGGATTAGCTCTGATAGTATGCCTAAAGAACTATAGATGCAAGTTCACAACATTGGACAGAAGGCAGTGACCAAAACCATCCCAAAGGAAAACAAATGCAAGAAGGCCAAATGGTTGTCTCAGCAGGCCTTACAAATAGCTGAGTAAAGAGAAGTGAAAGGCAAAGGAGAAAGGGAAAGACATACCCAGCTAAATGTAGAGTTCCAGAGAATAGCAAGGAGAGATAAGGAAGTCTTAAGTAAACAATGAAAAGAAATAGAGGAAAGAAATAGAATGGGAAAGACTAGAGATCTCATCAAGAAAATTGGAAGATATTAAGAAGAGTTGGCAAGAATACACAGAAAAACTACATAAAAGAGGTCTTAATGACTGGGATAACCATGATAGTGTGGTCACTCATCTAGAGCCAGACATCCTAGAATCTGAAATCAATGGTCTTAAGAAGCATTACTACAAACAAAGCTAGTGGCGGTGATGGAATTCTAGCTGAGTTATTTCATATCCTAAAATATGATGCTATTAAAAGTGCTACAGTCAGGGCTTCACTGGTGGTCCAGTGGGTAAAGAGTCCGCCTTGCATTGCAAGGGGTGCCAGTTCGATCCCTGGCACAGGAGGATCCCACATACCATGGAGCGGCTGGACCGGTGTGTCCAATTAGGAGCCAGTGCTCTGGAGTGCATGCGCCCAAAGCTGGTGCTCTGCTACAGGAGAGGCCACTGCAATGGGAGGCCCTCAAGGAGAAAGAACAAAGATGGATGAAAATAAATAAATGAAAGACCAATAAAAGTAGCCCCCCAAAAAATTTTTTTAAAAAAAGTGCTACACTCAATATGCCAACAAATTTGGAAAACTCAGCAATGGCAACAGGACTGGAAAAAAATTAGCTTTCATTTCAATCCCAAAGAAGAGCAATGCCAAGGACTGTTCAAACTACAGTACAATTGTACTCATTTCACATGCTAGCAAGGCAATTCTCAAAATCCTTCAATTTAGGCTTTGACAGTGCACGAATTTTGAAATTCCAGATGTATAAACTGGAATTTAGAAAAGCCAGAGGAACCAGGGATCAAATTGCCAACACGTGCTGAATTATAGAAAAAGCAAGGGAATTCCCTAAATAACATCTACTTCTGCGTCATTGACTATGCTGAAACCTTTGACTGTGTGAATAGCAACAAACTGTTGAAAAAATTTAAAGATATTGGAATAGCAGATCTCCTTACATGCTTCCTGAAAAACTTGTCTGCAGGTGAAGAAGCAAAAGAATGGGACAAGCAACAATAGACTAGTTCAAAATTAGGAAAGTATGACCAGGCTGTGTATTGTCATAAAATGCCAGGCTGGATGAATCACAAGATTCATTCTTAATCAAGATTTCCAGGAGAAATATCAACAACTTCAGATATGCAGATAATACCATCTTAATGGCAGAAAGTGAAGAGGAAATAAAGAGCCTTTTGATGAAGGTGAAATGTGAAAGTGAAAAAGCTGGCTTGAACTCAACATTCGAATAACTAAGATAAAGGCATCGGGTTTCATGACTGAAAGGCAAATGTGTGTGTGTGTTTGTTAGTCATTCAGTTATGTTATGTCTGACACTTTGTGACCCCATGGGCTGTAGCCTGCCAGGCTCCTCTGTCCCTAGAATTCTCTAAGCAAGAATAGTGGAGTAGGTTGCCATTTCCTTCTCCAGTCATGAAAAACAGATGAGGAAACAAATGCAAAGAGTAGCAGATTTTACTTTCTTGTGCTCCAAAATCACTATGCCATAACTTAAGCCATGAAATTAAAAGACTCTTTCTCTTTGGAAGAAAAGCTATCACACACCTAGAATACACAGTGGAGACAACTCTTTACCAAGAAAGGTCTATATACTCAACAGCAGTAGTCATGTACAGATAATATTTTGCAGAATGCCCAAAAAAAAAGGAAAAACCCCTGCTACACTCAATATGCCAACAAATTTGGAAAACTCAGCAATGGCAACAGGACTGGAAAAAAATTAGCTTTCATTTCAATCCCAAAGAAGAGCAATGCCAAGGACTGTTCAAACTACAGTACAATTGTACTCATTTCACATGCTAGCAAGGCAATTCTCAAAATCCTTCAATTTAGGCTTTGACAGTGCACGAATTTTGAAATTCCAGATGTATAAACTGGAATTTAGAAAAGCCAGAGGAACCAGGGATCAAATTGCCAACACGTGCTGAATTATAGAAAAAGCAAGGGAATTCCCTAAATAACATCTACTTCTCGTCATTGACTATGCTGAAACCTTTGACTGTGTGAATCGCAACAAACTGTTGAAAAAATTTAAAGATATTGGAATAGCAGATCTCCTTACATGCTTCCTGAAAAACTTGTCTGCAGGTGAAGAAGCAAAAGAATGGGACAAGCAACAATAGACTAGTTCAAAATTAGGAAAGTATGACCAGGCTGTGTATTGTCATAAAATGCCAGGCTGGATGAATCACAAGATTCATTCTTAATCAAGATTTCCAGGAGAAATATCAACAACTTCAGATATGCAGATAATACCATCTTAATGGCAGAAAGTGAAGAGGAAATAAAGAGCCTTTTGATGAAGGTGAAATGTGAAAGTGAAAAAGCTGGCTTGAACTCAACATTCGAACTAAGATAAAGGCATCGGGTTTCATGACTGAAAGGCAAATGTGTGTGTGTGTTTGTTAGTCATTCAGTTATGTTATGTCTGACACTTTGTGACCCCATGGGCTGTAGCCTGCCAGGCTCCTCTGTCCCTAGAATTCTCTAAGCAAGAATAGTGGAGTAGGTTGCCATTTCCTTCTCCAGTCATGAAAAACAGATGAGGAAACAAATGCAAAGAGTAGCAGATTTTACTTTCTTGTGCTCCAAAATCACTATGCCATAACTTAAGCCATGAAATTAAAAGACTCTTTCTCTTTGGAAGAAAAGCTATCACACACCTAGAATACACAGTGGAGACAACTCTTTACCAAGAAAGGTCTATATACTCAACACTATGTTTTTTCCAGTAGTCATGTACAGATAATGAGAGTTGGACCATAAAGAAGGCTGAGAGCCAAAGAATTAACACTTTCAAACTGCGGTGCTGGAAACAATTCTTGAGAGTCCCTTGGATAGCAAAAAGATCCAACCAGTCAATATTAAAGGAAATAAACCCTGAATATTCATTGGAAGGACTGATGCTAAAGCTGAAGCTCCAATACTTTGACAACCTGATGCAAAGAGCTGACTCATTGGAAAAGACCCTGATGCTGTGAAAGACTGAAGGCTGCAGAAGAAGGGGACAACAGAGGATAAGATAGTTGGATGCATCAACAACTCAATGGACATGACTTTGAAAAGCTCCAGGAGAAAGTGAACAACAGAGAAGCCTATCATGCTGCAGTCCATGAGGTTGCAAATAACCTGACAAGACTTAGCAACCAAACAACAACAAAGACAAAGAGATGGAGGACGACAGAAGGCATAGGTCAGCAGGAGGAGAGTGGGCCATTTCAGAAAAGAAAATCAGGAAAGGCCTTTCTGACAAATTACATTTGAGTGGGATATGAATTAAACTCTAGCAGAGTGATCCATGAGGAAAGAAAATTCTGAATAGAAGACATAGAAATTGCAAAGAATCTCCTGTATTCAAAAAAGTAAATGTCATTTCCCTGACTGGCATAGAGAAAACAAGAGGGAGAGGGGTTGGAGTTGAGGTCAGAAAAGTACAAAATATATCATTTCTTGGATGTTTCAAGTTTATTCTACACGTGATATGAAGGAATTGGAGCATTTTGGACTTCAGTTATGTTATGTCTGACACTTTGTGACCCCATGGGCTGTAGCCTGCCAGGCTCCTCTGTCCCTAGAATTCTCTAAGCAAGAATAGTGGAGTAGGTTGCCATTTCCTTCTCCAGTCATGAAAAACAGATGAGGAAACAAATGCAAAGAGTAGCAGATTTTACTTTCTTGTGCTCCAAAATCACTATGCCATAACTTAAGCCATGAAATTAAAAGACTCTTTCTCTTTGGAAGAAAAGCTATCACACACCTAGAATACACAGTGGAGACAACTCTTTACCAAGAAAGGTCTATATACTCAACACTATGTTTTTTCCAGTAGTCATGTACAGATAATGAGAGTTGGACCATAAAGAAGGCTGAGAGCCAAAGAATTAACACTTTCAATCTGCGGTGCTGGAAACAATTCTTGAGAGTCCCTTGGATAGCAAAAAGATCCAACCAGTCAATACTAAAGGAAATAAACCCTGAATATTCATTGGAAGGACTGATGCTAAAGCTGAAGCGCCAATACTTTGACAACCTGATGCAAAGAGCTGACTCATTGGAAAAGACCCTGATGCTGTGAAAGACTGAAGGCTGCAGAAGAAGGGGACAACAGAGGATAAGATAGTTGGATGCATCAACAACTCAATGGACATGACTTTGAAAAGCTCCAGGAGAATGTGAACAACAGAGAAGCCTATCATGCTGCAGTCCATGAGGTTGCAAATAACCTGACAAGACTTAGCAACCAAACAACAACAAAGACAAAGAGATGGAGGACGACAGAAGGCATAGGTCAGCAGGAGGAGAGTGGGCCATTTCAGAAAAGAAAATCAGGAAAGGCCTTTCTGACAAATTACATTTGAGTGGGATATGAATTAAACTCTAGCAGAGTGATCCATGAGGAAAGAAAATTCTGAATAGAAGACATAGAAATTGCAAAGAATCTCCTGTATTCAAAAAAGTAAATGTCATTTCCCTGACTGGCATAGAGAAAACAAGAGGGAGAGGGGTTGGAGTTGAGGTCAGAAAAGTACAAAATATATCATTTCTTGGATGTTTCAAGTTTATTCTACACGTGATATGAAGGAATTGGAGAATTCTAAAATTTCATTTTTAATTTTTTCAGATACATAGAAAAGAGTACACTCTAGAGATCTGCTGGAGTATTGTGCACCTACATTCAACAGTATTGTTGTTTTGTTTAGTCACTAAGTCATGTCCAACGCATTTGTTACCTCACGGACTGCAGCCTACCAGGCTTCTCTGTCCATGAAATTTCCAAAGCAAGAAATATGGGAGTGGGTTGCCATTATATTTTAAAAGTTTGATAGTAGGACAAATCTCATTGGATATATTCCTACTACAACATAAAATAATTCTAACAAAAATTAAAGATCTTTAGGGAGAAAACCACTAAAAAGCATAAAATACATAAATATAAAATATGTGATGTAAAAATACATAAATTTTATGATTTTCATATATTAAAATATAAAGACAAACTATTGATAAGCAGAAAGACTGAATATCAAGAAGCCAATTCTCTACAAATTATCTCAATATTAATTGCCTTTAATGAAAAGAAAAAAGTTCTAACAATTATGTGAAAGTGAAAAAATTCAAGAAAGTGCATAGCAAAAAAAAAAAAAAAGTGATAGAATTCTCCTGGCCTAGCATGGTTCATTATAAAGTTATAATAGCTGGGGTGTTGGCATAGGAATATACCTGCTTCCCAGGTTGTGCACGTGATAATGAACCCACCTGCCAATTCAGGAAACTTAAGAAATACAGGTTAGATCCCTGGTTTAGGAAAATTCCCTGTAGGAGGGCATGGAAACTCACTCCAGCATTCTTTATTTTATTTTATTTTTTTAATTTTTTTTCTTCTAAGTCATTATTTGTTTTTCATCCATCATTATTCTTTGGCATGTGTGGGCCTCCTATTGCAGTGGCCTTTCTTGTTGCAGAGCACTGGCTCATAATTGGAAACACTGGCCCTGGTGCTCCCTGGCACATGGGATCTTCCCAGGCCAGGAATCGAACTGGTGCCCCTTGCACTGCAATGCAGACTCTTCACCCACTGGACCACTAGGGAAGCCCCACTCCAATATACTTGCTTGGAGGATTCCATGAACAGAGGAACCTGGTGAGCTACACACCACAGGGTTGCAAAGAGTTTATTACACTGAAGATTGATTCATGATACATAGAAAGAGTACACTCTAGAGATCTGCTGGAGTATTGTGCACCTACATTCAACAGTATTGTTGTTTTGTTTAGTCACTAAGTCATGTCCAACGCATTTGTTACCTCACGGACTGCAGCCTACCAGGCTTCTCTGTCCATGAAATTTCCAAAGCAAGAAATATGGGAGTGGGTTGCCATTATATTTTAAAAGTTTGATAGTAGGACAAATCTCATTGGATATATTCCTACTACAACATAAAATAATTCTAACAAAAATTAAAGATCTTTAGGGAGAAAACCACTAAAAAGCATAAAATACATAAATATAAAATATGTGATGTAAAAATACATAAATTTTATGATTTTCATATATTAAAATATAAAGACAAACTATTGATAAGCAGAAAGACTGAATATCAAGAAGCCAATTCTCTACAAATTATCTCAATATTAATTGCCTTTAATGAAAAGAAAAAAGTTCTAACAATTATGTGAAAGTGAAAAAATTCAAGAAAGTGCATAGCAAAAAGAAAAAAAAGTGATAGAATTCTCCTGGCCTAGCATGGTTCATTATAAAGTTATAATAGCTGGGGTGTTGGCATAGGAATATACCTGCTTCCCAGGTTGTGCACGTGATAATGAACCCACCTGCCAATTCAGGAAACTTAAGAAATACAGGTTAGATCCCTGGTTTAGGAAAATCCCCTGTAGGAGGGCATGGAAACTCACTCCAGCATTCTTTATTTTATTTTATTTTTTTAATTTTTTTTCTTCTAAGTCATTATTTGTTTTTCATCCATCATTATTCTTTGGCATGTGTGGGCCTCCTATTGCAGTGGCCTTTCTTGTTGCAGAGCACTGGCTCATAATTGGAAACACTGGCCCTGGTGCTCCCTGGCACATGGGATCTTCCCAGGCCAGGAATCGAACTGGTGCCCCTTGCACTGCAATGCAGACTCTTCACCCACTGGACCACTAGGGAAGCCCCACTCCAATATACTTGCTTGGAGGATTCCATGAACAGAGGAACCTGGTGAGCTACACACCACAGGGTTGCAAAGAGTTGGATATGACTGAAGTGACTCAGCATACATACATGTAAGAATATATTAAGATAAAAGAAATAGAAATGAATATTCAGAAATAGACTCAGACTTAAGTGGAAATTTGACATGTAGTAGGCTTCCCTGGTGGCTCAGATGGTAAAAAATCTGCTTGCAATGTGGAGGACCGGGTTTTGATCCCTGGGTTGTGAAGATCCCCTGGAGAAGGGAAAGGCTAGCATATTGTTCCCTTGTCGTTTCCTCTATTTCTTTTACTCCCAGACCCTTAACCTTATAAACAGCTCTGATTTAGTTGTGCTGGAGGCCTCTCTGTTTATGCAAAAATCTCATTATTTCACCGGCAGCTTCCAGAGAAGTTTCATCCAGGCTAAATCTGTAGCATTTCTGGCTGTTAAGATATTTAGATAGAGGTTTTAGTTTCACAGTTGGCTGTCTGAATGCTACATCCATGCTCTGTACCAATGAACTCTCTATTCTCTGTAACTGACTAGGGTTCCCTGACATGCAGAGACTCCTTATAAAGCTTCTGCTTCTTTGGTGCAAAAAAAGAGAAAAGTCATCATGATTCTGAATTTGTTATCTTCCCTCACCATTCACATCTTCATGATTTTACTGCATATATATGTACTCTCAAGCAATCTAAAATACAATCCTGAATATGTACACTTTGTATATATAATAATTTATGTGTCTCTTTGAAACTTTTTGTTAACTCAAATTTTTTTACAAAAATTTATCTAGTTGATGTATGTAGCACTAGCCCACCTCTTGAGTGGTGTCATTATATAGTTCACTGTTTCTTTTTATACAACTGAAGTATTTCATGAGCATGTGCTAAGTCACTTCAGCTGTGTGTGACTCTTTATGACCCTATGAATGGCATCTCCTCTGTCCATGGGATTCTCCAGGTAAGAATACTGGAGTGAGTATCCATTCCCTTCTCCAGGTGATCTTCTTGACCCAAGGACTGAACCCATGTCTCTTGCATTGTAGGCAGACTCTAGCACCTGAGCCGTGAGGGAAGTATGAAGCACTTCATAACGTGTCTTAAGAAGAAGAAAGGTATGGGAACTAAAGGAGGAAATAGACATGGCAAACAGATTCAGTATTTCAAGGAATGTCTTACAAAAGAGAGCAAACAAATGAAATGATAATTGAAGATGGAAGAAACAGGAGTTTACATGGCATCAAGGGAGGGTGTTTGTAAGATGGAAAATGTTTATATAATCTTTAAGATACAGTCAAGGGACAGAATAATTAATAGAGGTGAGAGAGGACATAATCTGGAGCAAAAAAGTAAAGACAGGAGTAATACCCCTGAGTAAGTCAGAGAGAACAGAATAAAAGACAGGAGTAATATCCCTGAGTATGTCAGAGATAACAGAATTCTGTGATCAAGAAAGACAACATGGTGATCACGAAAGGATGAACAGGGAAAATTCATCCATTGCAAGAGAAAGAAAAGCAGCTCTGAGGCTGAAGATGCTGGAAGACTGATGGATTGGGAGGTAGGAAGATAAGATAGTCTTTTCACCGGCAGCTTCCAGAGAAGTTTCATCCAGGCTAAATCTGTAGCATTTCTGGCTGTTAAGATATTTAGATAGAGGTTTTAGTTTCACAGTTGGCTGTCTGAATGCTACATCCATGCTCTGTACCAATGAACTCTCTATTCTCTGTAACTGACTAGGGTTCCCTGACATGCAGAGACTCCTTATAAAGCTTCTGCTTCTTTGGTGCAAAAAAAGAGAAAAGTCATCATGATTCTGAATTTGTTATCTTCCCTCACCATTCACATCTTCATGATTTTACTGCATATATATGTACTCTCAAGCAATCTAAAATACAATCCTGAATATGTACACTTTGTATATATAATAATTTATGTGTCTCTTTGAAACTTTTTGTTAACTCAAATTTTTTTACAAAAATTTATCTAGTTGATGTATGTAGCACTAGCCCACCTCTTGAGTGGTGTCATTATATAGTTCACTGTTTCTTTTTATACAACTGAAGTATTTCATGAGCATGTGCTAAGTCACTTCAGCTGTGTGTGACTCTTTATGACCCTATGAATGGCATCTCCTCTGTCCATGGGATTCTCCAGGTAAGAATACTGGAGTGAGTATCCATTCCCTTCTGCAGGTGATCTTCTTGACCCAAGGACTGAACCCATGTCTCTTGCATTGTAGGCAGACTCTAGCACCTGAGCCGTGAGGGAAGTATGAAGCACTTCATAACGTGTCTTAAGAAGAAGAAAGGTATGGGAACTAAAGGAGGAAATAGACATGGCAAACAGATTCAGTATTTCAAGGAATGTCTTACAAAAGAGAGCAAACAAATGAAATGATAATTGAAGATGGAAGAAACAGGAGTTTACATGGCATCAAGGGAGGGTGTTTGTAAGATGGAAAATGTTTATATAATCTTTAAGATACAGTCAAGGGACAGAATAATTAATAGAGGTGAGAGAGGACATAATCTGGAGCAAAAAAGTAAAGACAGGAGTAATACCCCTGAGTAAGTCAGAGAGAACAGAATAAAAGACAGGAGTAATATCCCTGAGTATGTCAGAGATAACAGAATTCTGTGATCAAGAAAGACAACATGGTGATCACGAAAGGATGAACAGGGAAAATTCATCCATTGCAAGAGAAAGAAAAGCAGCTCTGAGGCTGAAGATGCTGGAAGACTGATGGATTGGGAGGTAGGAAGATAAGATAGTCTTTTCTAATTTGTCTGCTATGTCAATTTCATTAGAGATAAGGTCATGAACAGAAAGGAGGAAGATGACACATTTAAAGTTTGAGGAGAGTCAAGATTATGTAGAATATTAATCAGGGAGAGGAGGAGTCTGAATTAACCTGAAAAGTGGAATAAAATTGCCTGACAGTGCTGGGGGCCCACTTGACATTAATGATCAAAAACTAGAAGTGAAATAAATCACCATATTATGATCTTCTCTAGCCACGCCATGTTTATCTGCATGAACTAGGCAGAAAGTTGGTTTTACCAGATCTGATCTCTTGGAAAATTAGTTGAGGAGGCTAAGGAGGTTAAAAATGTATGCAAGGGTACCATGGAATGAATCTAAACTGAGAAAGAAGAAAAGTAAAAATCTTAGGGTTATTGAATACTGTATAAAGAGCCTTTTGATGAGGGTGAATGAGGATAGTGAAAAAGCTGGCTTAAAACTCAAAATTCAAAAAACTAAGTTCATGGATACAGTTCCATTATTTCATGGTAAATTGAAGGGAAAAATAGCAACCATAGTGGATTTTATTTTCTTGGATTCCAAAATCACCATGGATGGTGACTACAGCCATGGAATTAAAAGATGCGTGGTTATTGGAAAGAAAGCTACAACAAACCTAGACAGTATATTAAAAAGCAGACATATCACTTTGCTGACAAAAGTCTGCATAGTCAAAGCTATGGTTTTTTTCTAGTAGTCATGTTTGGATGTGAGAACTTTACAATAAAGAAAGCTGACCACCAAAAAACTGATGCTTTCGATTTGTGGTGCAGAAGACTATTGAGAGTCTCCTGGACAGCAAAGTGATCAAACCAGTCAGTCTTAAATCAATCCTGAATATTCATCAGAAGGACTGATGCTGAAGCTGAAGCTCCAGTACTTTGCCCACTTATGCAAAAAGCTAAATCATTGGAAAAGAACTTGATGCTACTAAAGATTAAAGGCAGGAGAAGAGGGCTGCAGAGGTTGAGATGGTTGGGTGGCATCACCATTCCAAAGGAAATGAATTTGAGCAAACTCTGGGAAAGAGTGGATGACCAGAGGAGTCTGGCAAGTTGCAGTCCATAGCATCACAAAGAGTCAGAAACAACTTAGAAACTGAACAACAACAAAAAAGGAATACTATAAATACAGGAAAGTTAACAGGTTGCATGTCCTCATGAGGATGAAGATTTACAGAAAGGTGATAAGAGCCAAAAATTTATCAGAAGGTGGTTAGAGAGTAAAAAAACCTAGTTACAACCTAGGAAGTAATTAAGTAGCTATCAGAAAACAGTCATTAGAAATGAACACTCAAGAAAACGAGAGCTCGAGATGTAGTGAAAACTGTTTTCTGCAAGCACCTTCAGAAGACAGAGAACAGAGAACCGCGGGAAGTAACAGAAAAAAAGTCTTCCAGGTATTCCAAATGCTATGTCCTGCAAATGTTATGTAAGTAAGTAAGTAATCATCTGCTGAATAATCATTTAGAATATGGTAGTTATAGTAATAGGCCTCTTTGTCTTTTATTGTAACTGAAACATCATGGAGAACCATGGTGGTAGGAGTGTTCCAAAAATGACTGGTTTTATGTGTCCTCTGAAAATACAAATGTATGGCAGCAGCAAGACGTGTGCCGTAGTTATACTAACAATTACTCGTCCCTGAAAAGCTGTCCTAGCCCTTGTTCTGTACAATCACTAGAATTGTTTTTTCAAGGGCATTAGAATTGACCTGCTAGAAATTAGCTAGCAAATATGGGGCGTTAAGGTGAGACAAGGGTTCTCATTCTGGTTTTGGCTCCAGCTGCCAGGGATGAAGCTCATCTGCATGGCTGCATGGCTGCATGGCACAGGCACAAAGGCTGCACCTTAGAGGAATTCTAGCACTCTAGGCATGATTTTGTCCTCTCTCCTCAACAAATTCTTTGGAATTCCAGCAAGCGCAAGTTATCTTATAGGGATTATCTTTTAATCCATTCAAATTTGTTTCTTACTTTGAAAGTCAGGGTACATTAACTTTCTTAGAATCAAAAGATTTGGAATTCACTTTACAATTCATTTAAATACATGAATATGTTATGAGACCTTGGCGAAGAGCCAGAAGTTTAAGTGATTGTTTAATATTAAATGTAAAGCTCAACTGCTAGAAAATATGCACAATGAATTGTGGGTGTATAATCAAATTTATGTTTTCTCCGATCGGTACTATGAATTAAACTCCACAAAAAAATAAAGAGAAAGAGAAGGTTATGGTATCTGCATTTCTTATAGGCATTTATTAGAGCTGGTAGGAGTTACTAACTATAATACATGGGCTATACAGATGTACTTATATGTGTGTTCCTATTTTTACCACAAAGGATTGTAAGTGCATTCAAGGATGTGTATGAAAACCAAGTCCTCTCTATCCAAACCACTAAACAACATCAGCTAAAAATATGCTTGTTCCCTCATCACACTAAAAAAAATTATACATCAGCATCGGTAGATTAAAAAAATCATTGGCAGGAATATTTCCCAACATCTTTATGATTGAAGCATGAGATATTTACATTAAAATTCCTAAAAAAACTATACTCTTGCTCTATAAACAGTTCCATGCACAACAGGCCAACATGACTGATTTAAAAAGTTAATAATAACACTTCTACATAACAGTACTGCCATGTTAATTTAAAACAGTACTGCCATGTTAATTTAAATGTGGCAACACTCACAATAGTTCAAATTTTGGAAACAGAAATATCAATGTGAAACAATTATGGGCTTGTGCCTAAAGAGGTAAACTTTAGGAAACAATCCTTTAGCACTGACCTTTGGCTTCTCCGCTGCCCAACTGGCGGCACCATGCCAGAAGCTTTGCTTTATGAATCCAAATCACAAGCTCTCATTTCAGGGCCACTTTAACTTAGATCAGCATGACAGACTTCACAGACAGAATATCAAGGTGCCTCATTGAACAGAGCTTAATTCCTTTTAAAAGCTTGATTCAGAAATGCTAGAAAATGTGCATTCCTAAAGGTAACTTAAAAAGTGAACTGAAAACAGTAAAACATATTTGACCATAAAGGTCTGAGAACTACTTTTAAGTCATTTCAAAGTTTTCACTTTACGATGGGAATTCACAGGACTCTGAATCAAGTGAAATGCCAGAAAAAACAAAATTCTTGAATGCTGTGTTTATGATGTTGGAATAATTATACCCTATCATAAAATGCTACATTTCACAAGAATTTCTGATGAAACATTTTATATTAATATGTCTTTTATTTATCAGAGTCTTGCAAAGCAAAGTTGTTCTCACCAAGGAGTTTATATTCCTGATATTATAGTAATTCGATCATATAAAACAAAGGCTTGCTCATGGATCTCTGCATGTTAGGAGGACTGGGAGTATAATCTTAATAAACAGGGATCTAACAAAAGAAGCCTAAAGCCTTGCTGTCCAACAGACTTATGAAAGCAATTATACCTTTAGTGAAGCTACACGGCTCTCCAGCCCCTGCTGCTCCACTGTTTCTTCAAGATGGTCATTTTCTACTTAAAGAAAACAGACAGGCTTCAGAAGAATAACTGGTATGAACTCCTATGACACAATTGAATCAGATGCTCTGCACAGCTCGTAGAACAAATGTACAAATATTTCCCAACATCTTTATGATTGAAGCATGAGATATTTACATTAAAATTCCTAAAAAAACTATACTCTTGCTCTATAAACAGTTCCATGCACAACAGGCCAACATGACTGATTTAAAAAGTTAATAATAACACTTCTACATAACAGTACTGCCATGTTAATTTAAAACAGTACTGCCATGTTAATTTAAATGTGGCAACACTCACAATAGTTCAAATTTTGGAAACAGAAATATCAATGTGAAACAATTATGGGCTTGTGCCTAAAGAGGTAAACTTTAGGGAAACAATCCTTTAGCACTGACCTTTGGCTTCTCCGCTGCCCAACTGGCGGCACCATGCCAGAAGCTTTGCTTTATGAATCCAAATCACAAGCTCTCATTTCAGGGCCACTTTAACTTAGATCAGCATGACAGACTTCACAGACAGAATATCAAGGTGCCTCATTGAACAGAGCTTAATTCCTTTTAAAAGCTTGATTCAGAAATGCTAGAAAATGTGCATTCCTAAAGGTAACTTAAAAAGTGAACTGAAAACAGTAAAACATATTTGACCATAAAGGTCTGAGAACTACTTTTAAGTCATTTCAAAGTTTTCACTTTACGATGGGAATTCACAGGACTCTGAATCAAGTGAAATGCCAGAAAAAACAAAATTCTTGAATGCTGTGTTTATGATGTTGGAATAATTATACCCTATCATAAAATGCTACATTTCACAAGAATTTCTGATGAAACATTTTATATTAATATGTCTTTTATTTATCAGAGTCTTGCAAAGCAAAGTTGTTCTCACCAAGGAGTTTATATTCCTGATATTATAGTAATTCGATCATATAAAACAAAGGCTTGCTCATGGATCTCTGCATGTTAGGAGGACTGGGAGTATAATCTTAATAAACAGGGATCTAACAAAAGAAGCCTAAAGCCTTGCTGTCCAACAGACTTATGAAAGCAATTATACCTTTAGTGAAGCTACACGGCTCTCCAGCCCCTGCTGCTCCCACTGTTTCTTCAAGATGGTCATTTTCTACTTAAAGAAAACAGACAGGCTTCAGAAGAATAACTGGTATGAACTCCTATGACACAATTGAATCAGATGCTCTGCACAGCTCGTAGAACAAATGTACAAATATTTCAACCTAAACAATAAAAGGTTCAAAGGCTTAAAGAAACCCAGAATGGCTAATTAGGATAACCTAACAATTGGGGTAACAACTCATATGATTGTAAGATAGAAAAGAGGGGAAAGCGGAAGTCTTCCAAAGACAATGACCATTCCCAGGGCATATCATTAGTGCAGGCTTACACAGGCTGTGCACTCCCATGGATGGAGTGAGAGAAGGCATTAACAGCGTTAAATAATGTAAGATGATACAAAATGTCAAGAACCGTCTCTTTAAAGTGTTAGAGGAGAAAACAGGAGGAATTTTAGGAGCAGCTGCTTGGATTAGGTAGCCGATGCAAGGTGATGACAGACAGATCTTTCAGGATTGCCCTTTGCCTCTAGGGTTTGGTCTCTAGTTTATTCAGGGGGTATTGGAGCTCTAGGGAAAAGTGTTTAAGTAGCTCCTACTGTCACAAGATGAATTTATTCCCAAATCTAATTTGCATTGTGCATTCAGAAACAACCATTTCCATAAGCAGATGACAGGGGAATAAGGGACTTAAAACAAGAAGAATCTCCATCCATAGGGAAAAGCAACCACAGTCAGCTAGATCTCAACAAATGATCTGGCATCGTTTAGCCAGCAATTTTAGTAACACCGTGCCCTCTCCAGGTGCCCACATAGCAGACACGTGTCCCCTCTATTCAGTGTTACCAGCAACGCTATAAATTCTAATTTTTTTGCACACAATCCTTTATGCATTAAATCTTTTTTCTTTATCTTGTTAACACACTCCATTATGATTGATTCAAGGCTTAAGCACACTCTATAACTTTCCCTAATTTCCAAAGTTTAGCCATAATTAATATCTGAATCATCTTAGCACTTGATACATATGTGAATGTGTAAGCACTTACCATGCTGTATTTATCTAGTTACATGTGTGCATGTCCCTCCAGTTATTATGGAGACTGAGACCCTGGAACCACATTACATTTCACAACATATATTAAATATTTGAAAGACGCTTGTCAACTATATTGACAACAATAATTTTTACCAAAAGAGACTGTGGATGGTCTCAATCAAGGAAGGTAACCATATAGCACGCTCTAATGCATTTTCCTTCACTTTGACTTATACCTGAAATTATCCATGAAAGAAGAGAATGTGATCTTACCTTTCACATGGCTCAAAGTATTAGAAAATATGTACCAAAATATCAGGAAAAAAAAAGTAGCGTCCTGCTACACAAGGGCTATAGACACCACTGACAAAATCTTTATATCTCTGTAGCACAGATAAAGTCCGTAGATTGATGGAACTTTAGCAATGAACCCATTAGAGCAAGCAGGATAAACATCAAACACATCTCAAGTTATCCAGTGTTACATAACAAAATACATAATTCTGCTATAAAACTTCCATGGCAGCATAATGCAAGGGACTCATCAGTGAGATGGAGGTGATCTGCTGAGTCGGATCATGTTAAGGATCTGAAGACCTGACCACTATCAATATGCCTAAAGTGAGAAGTATTTTCTCCACATAGCAAGCCATCAAAACAAACAAAACTGATTTGAAGAGGTGAGAAAATATCAACACCCATTGGCATTAACAGCATACATAACATACTTGTTATGTTAGCTCAAATGGTAAAGAGCCTGCCCACAATGCAGGAGACCTGGATTCAAACCCTGAGTCTGGAAGAGCCCCTGAAGGAAGGCATGGTAACCTACTCAAGTATTCTTGCCTGGAGGATTCCATTGACAGAGGAGGCTGGTGGGCTACAGTGTATGGGGTCACAAAGAGTTGGACACAACCGAGCGACTAACACACACAACATACTTGATGATAAATATAAAAGATAAATGGGCAGATACTGCAGATCAGTTGGTCAGAACATGCCATATGTTCTGTCACTATGTAGTTCTTGTTTTTATTTGGTCAGAACCTCATAAAAAGAAAATAAAAGGCAAATGGATTGAAATTAAAGTTTTATGGATGGTGGTCAGAAATAAAAGTTAACTCCTTGTAGAGAAACAGTGAGTTCCTGGTCTAAGATTTGTACCAGCAACATAAATAAATAGTGTATGTATTTTTATTATATAAAATTATACTTAAAAATAAATTTTATTATATAAAAGGAAGAAGACAGATTTCTAGACACTTTCCCCAATGTCTATGGTACACTAAGAGATCTTTATAAGACCTGGCAACCTATTGCAGTTGACCTGTAATCAGTAGTCACATATAATTCTGAAATGTAAAACTGCTAGTATTTCTCATTTTCCCTTGTTTTTGATATGTACTTTAAAAATGCTTTATGCTGAGAATGTGTTCAATTTATTTCTTAGAAATTAATTAAAATAAAGCTTTTGTAACGTTACTTCTGATATTTTTGCATTTTTCTACCATTAGAATTTCTTATGTCTCAGCATACCTTAAAAAAAAAAAATCCCCTTTAATCCCTTTTCTGCATAATCAAAATCTTAATATTCAAGAGCTTGCTCATTTGAAAATAATTGAGGAAAAAATCACTATACGTTCCCCATTTTATAAATAGAGGAAATCCAGTGTTGTCTGCTTGTGTTGTGTCTGGGCCTCAGGAGCAGGCCCAGAACACAGATACAGGTTGCCACCAACTAGTCAGGGAACCTGAAATAATTCAGATCCTATCTCAGACCATTGTTTCTTCAGATGCAGAGAATATTTCAGCTTTTAAGATTTTCTTTTGTTTAGGGCTCCACAGTGAAAATCTCCAAAGTTCAAGCTTCTAAAAATCAGGCAAATGTAAGAATAGATACTATAGAATGAGAGGGGTTGTTTTCTTTGTGCTGGAATAAGCCATTCTACTGGTGTCAGCTTCACTTATTGAGATGTAAATGAACATCTAGTCATCTAGTAAAGGTTCTCCTGTCTGCATGGTCTTCAACCTTTAAGATCAGCCTCTACATTCAGTCTGAAGTTGCTTCATTCTCCCAAAGAAAGAGTTTCAGGCAAAATCATACCTGCAGTCACAAATTTTTTTGGTTACCATAGTGATAAGGAAAAAAAAGGGGGGGGGCAAAAAAAAAAAGCTCAAAAGACCTGAGCACATACAGACAGCTTTGGAACCTTGGCCTACTTGGTGTCATACACTGAAGTTCATCAACTGGATTAAGTACACATGGGTTAGATGAAATATTCTACTGGATGAATAAATGGATAGGTTGATCATCTGGAGCTCAAAGAATCAAAGAAGTCAGTGTGAATGAAGATGACTGACAAACATTAGGTTCTCTTAGCAGAAGCAAGCAGAAAACTCTAACTTCGCTCCATTTCCCATAAATTTCCTATTTTTCTCTATTATTTTAGAATATTTCCATTTTAAATGAGAGCTTCTTCTGAACTAGAGTTGTTTAACTGGATGTAGCAACATAATTGGACCACGTCAGAGTGGCCTTTTTCTAGAAAGGAAAGCTTCCCAATTTTAGGCATTGTAATCAAACAGTACTTTTTTAAGCTTACTGTTCTCTTGAAAATTCTAGTTTTAGTAAGAAATTCAAAAGAATGAAACATTTACATAAAACCTACTATATTTCAAGGCATTATCTAGTCTGTGAAAGATCAATAAAAGTACTTGCTGTCAAGAATATTTTAATTATGCATCTAATTATGTTTTTGTAACACGAAACTTTTAAATTTTACTCCACATAGTAAACAGCATTGAACTTGACTTAAAGAGACCAGGGATAAAGCTTCAGCTCTCCTAATGAGCTTAAAATGCTTCAGAGTTCCAGTTCTCTCATCTGTAAAATGAACATAAATGAGCACATCTCCTGTAGCACACAGGAGATGGGTAGAAACCAATAGATAACATTCAATACAAAAATCTCTATAGAAATGAGTCATTCAACAATTAGGTTCAATATTTAATACTTTAAAAATAAAACACTATGAAAATTAATTTTCATAACTATTTCAGTATACTTAAGAATTGTTTATTGAGCATTTATTTAGGTCCACACGTTTTACATAAATTATTTCATTTAAAAGTCATAACAACCCAATGACTTTGATAGTATTATCTTGCTTTATATACATATTAATAGAATAAGGCATACCAGAGATAAATAACTTGTCTAAAGACATGCAACTAATAAGTGATGAAGTCAGGAATAAAATTCAGGAAATCTAAAACTAAGCCATGCTCTAAACTTGAGCCTTTATGATATACTCTAAAATAATCAGTGAATTAAAATACCACTATGAAAGTTAACTGGAAGAAAATTTATATTTTAAATTACTAATACTAATTAAAGTAAGTTTATGAAATCCCTAATTGGAAATTTTTTAAAACAAAGAAGTCAGTGTGAATGAAGATGACTGACAAGCTGACATGCATTAACATTAGGTTCTCTTAGCAGAAGCAAGCAGAAAACTCTAACTTCGCTCCATTTCCCATAAATTTCCTATTTTTTTCTATTATTTTAGAATATTTCCATTTTAAATGAGAGCTTCTTCTGAACTAGAGTTGTTTAACTGGATGTAGCAACATAATTGGACCACGTCAGAGTGGCCTTTTTCTAGAAAGGAAAGCTTCCCAATTTTAGGCATTGTAATCAAACAGTACTTTTTTAAGCTTACTGTTCTCTTGAAAATTCTAGTTTTAGTAAGAAATTCAAAAGAATGAAACATTTACATAAAACCTACTATATTTCAAGGCATTATCTAGTCTGTGAAAGATCAATAAAAGTACTTGCTGTCAAGAATATTTTAATTATCCATCTAATTATGTTTTTGTAACACGAAACTTTTAAATTTTACTCCACATAGTAAACAGCATTGAACTTGACTTAAAGAGACCAGGGATAAAGTTTCAGCTCTCCTAATGAGCTTAAAATGCTTCAGAGTTCCAGTTCTCTCATCTGTAAAATGAACATAAATGAGCACATCTCCTGTAGCACACAGGAGATGGGTAGAAACCAACAGATAACATTCAATACAAAAATCTCTATAGAAATGAGTCATTCAACAATTAGGTTCAATATTTAATACTTTAAAAATAAAACACTATGAAAATTAATTTTCATAACTATTTCAGTATACTTAAGAATTGTTTATTGAGCATTTATTTAGGTCCACACGTTTTACATAAATTATTTCATTTAAAAGTCATAACAACCCAATGACTTTGATAGTATTATCTTGCTTTATATACATATTAATAGAATAAGGCATACCAGAGATAAATAACTTGTCTAAAGACATGCAACTAATAAGTGATGAAGTCAGGAATAAAATTCAGGAAATCTAAAACTAAGCCATGCTCTAAACTTGAGCCTTTATGATATACTCTAAAATAATCAGTGAATTAAAATACCACTATGAAAGTTAACTGGAAGAAAAAATTTATATTTTAAATTACTAATACTAATTAAAGTAAGTTTATGAAATCCCTAATTGATTCCACTTACCTACATTACATATTTTAATTTTTTTATTTATTATAAAGAAAAATGGTAACAATTTAAATGTATAACATTAAATGCTTTACAGAATACTTTGTATTCTGTAATGATAGATTATTACTCAGTCATAAACAGTGCTACAAAAAGATATTTATGCCTTGGAAATTAATGAATATTGTTAAGCAAAATAGTAGATTTTGTAACATGTGTATGCTCACTTGCTAAGTTGTGTTGGACTCTTTGTGACCCCATGGCCTGCAGCCTTCCAGGCTCCTCTATCAATGGGATTTCCCAGGCAAGAATAGTGGAGTGGGTTTCCATTTCCTTTTCCAGGGGATCTTTCCAATTTCCCAGGCAAGAATAGTGGAGTGGGTTTCCATTTCCTTTTCCAGGGGATCTTTCCAACCTAGAGATAGAATCCACATCTCCTGCATTGGCAGGTGGATTCTTTACTACTGATCCCAATATGTAGTAGATTCTAATTTTCACAAAAATGTTATACTCACAGAAAAAAAAAAAAAACTGGGAATGATAAACATTAAATGTTAATTGATATTTGCTAGTAATTTTATGTTTTTTATAGTCTCAATTTTTCTATATTTAATATTTTGTTATCAGGAAAATGTTACTTAAACATCTAAGTGATTGGATGTGTCTCCAGTCTGTGAACAAACCCGAGAGTCTAGAAAAACTTTCTGCATTCTAGAGATTCAGCAGTGACAATACAAAGTCCATACATAAGTAAAGAATTAGACCACTAGGAACTAACAAAGGAAGAGAACTTCAACCTTTAATGAAGCTCCAACTTTGTCACTCCAACATTAATCATACATTCCTATTAGCTTTATCAGGGACTTCCCTGGTGGCTCAGTGGTAGAGAATCTGCCTGCCAATGCAGGGGACACAGGTTTGATCCCGGGTCTGGAAGGATCACACATGCTGTGGAGCAGCAACTATTGAGTACTAATTGTGGAGCCCAGGAGCTACAACTGCTGAACCTGAGTACTCTGATGACTGGAGGCTGCTCACCCTAAAGCCTGTGCTCAGAAACAAGAGAAGCCACTGCAATAAGAAGCTTGCACACTGCAACTAAAGAATAGCCCCTGCTTGCCACAACTAGAGAAAACCTGTGCACAGCAATGAAGACCCAGCAGAACCATAAGTAAATAATAAATAAATTTTGCAACTTTTTAAGAATAGCCCTGCTTGCCACAACTAAGAAACAGCAATGGTAACAATTTAAATGTATAACATTAAATGCTTTACAGAATACTTTGTATTCTGTAATGATAGATTATTACTCAGTCATAAACAGTGCTACAAAAAGATATTTATGCCTTGGAAATTAATGAATATTGTTAAGCAAAATAGTAGATTTTGTAACATGTGTATGCTCACTTGCTAAGTTGTGTTGGACTCTTTGTGACCCCATGGCCTGCAGCCTTCCAGGCTCCTCTATCAATGGGATTTCCCAGGCAAGAATAGTGGAGTGGGTTTCCATTTCCTTTTCCAGGGGATCTTTCCAATTTCCCAGGCAAGAATAGTGGAGTGGGTTTCCATTTCCTTTTCCAGGGGATCTTTCCAACCTAGAGATAGAATCCACATCTCCTGCATTGGCAGGTGGATTCTTTACTACTGATCCCAATATGTAGTAGATTCTAATTTTCACAAAAATGTTATACTCACAGAAAAAAAAAAAAAAACTGGGAATGATAAACATTAAATGTTAATTGATATTTGCTAGTAATTTTATGTTTTTTATAGTCTCAATTTTTCTATATTTAATATTTTGTTATCAGGAAAATGTTACTTAAACATCTAAGTGATTGGATGTGTCTCCAGTCTGTGAACAAACCCGAGAGTCTAGAAAAACTTTCTGCATTCTAGAGATTCAGCAGTGACAATACAAAGTCCATACATAAGTAAAGAATTAGACCACTAGGAACTAACAAAGGAAGAGAACTTCAACCTTTAATGAAGCTCCAACTTCGTCACTCCAACATTAATCATACATTCCTATTAGCTTTATCAGGGACTTCCCTGGTGGCTCAGTGGTAGAGAATCTGCCTGCCAACACAGGGGACACAGGTTTGATCCCGGGTCTGGAAGGATCACACATGCTGTGGAGCAGCAACTATTGAGTACTAATTGTGGAGCCCAGGAGCTACAACTGCTGAACCTGAGTACTCTGATGACTGGAGGCTGCTCACCCTAAAGCCTGTGCTCAGAAACAAGAGAAGCCACTGCAATAAGAAGCTTGCACACTGCAACTAAAGAATAGCCCCTGCTTGCCACAACTAGAGAAAACCTGTGCACAGCAATGAAGACCCAGCAGAACCATAAGTAAATAATAAATAAATTTTTAAAAAAGATCTTGAATCGCTTTATTTACATTTTCCTCTCAATGAAATTATGGACACATCATTCATCGCCTCCAAACATGGCAGCAAGCCATAGCATTAGGGTCACTATAGAAAGAAATGTTGAGAAGAATCTTAAAGAGTTTAGGACAATTTATTAAGATTTCCCATACCTTGTGAAAATTTCCACTCCTTTACAATTTATAGAGAAAGGAGAAATGTTGTTCCATTTAACTTACTAAATATCCCCATACAACACATGTTATCTTGCACTTATTTACTATTCAGAAAAGAAATGCTTTTATTGTGTTAGAAATAAGTTATAATGTTTAAACATTTAAACTTGACTATTGCTTTTACCAAATCTACTCAGGAGAAATCATTTTAGCATCATCATTTACAATATGATGGTTTAAAATATATTCAGACACAACATATTGTATCAAAAATACATTAAAAGCTATTTAAAAGCTAAAATCATCTCCTCCACCCCTCTGAAACTTTCCGTGTATTAACTCATTTAACCTGATCTTTAAATCTCTTCTTTCCTATATATTAAAATTAGGTTTTAAATTTTTGAAAAAAAAAAGGCATTTATAAGACAAGTTTAAAGAAAGTAAAAGCAGCAAGGAAGGAGGAAGAAAAGGGAAAGAGAAAGAGGGAAGGAGAAAACAAAAGAGAAAAAGAAATGGAAAAATACTTACCTCTAATGACCATGTCCCAAACCTCATTAATTTGCTGGTGGGTTGGGAAATGACCACAGTCATTGAAGTACTTAAGGAGCTCACTTCTTTCTAACCCTTGCCAGTCTTCTCTTTTAGCGAACATTGTTTCATAGACTACAAGGGGAAATGATAAAAGGAAAGATTTTCTCTGTAAATAATACATCAGGCATATATCCCACCTGAAATGGTCATCAAGATTTGAATCTATAAAATTGCCTGGGTGGAGCAGCAACTATTGAGTACTAATTGTAGCCCAGGAGCTACAACTGCTGAACCTGAGTACTCTGATGACTGGAGGCTGCTCACCCTAAAGCCTGTGCTCAGAAACAAGAGAAGCCACTGCAATAAGAAGCTTGCACACTGCAACTAAAGAATAGCCCCTGCTTGCCACAACTAGAGAAAACCTGTGCACAGCAATGAAGACCCAGCAGAACCATAAGTAAATAATAAATAAATTTTAAAAAAAGATCTTGAATCGTTTTATTTACATTTTCCTCTCAATGAAATTATGGACACATCATTCATCGCCTCCAAACATGGCAGCAAGCCATAGCATTAGGGTCACTATAGAAAGAAATGTTGAGAAGAATCTTAAAGAGTTTAGGACAATTTATTAAGATTTCCCATACCTTGTGAAAATTTCCACTCCTTTACAATTTATAGAGAAAGGAGAAATGTTGTTCCATTTAACTTACTAAATATTCCCATACAACACATGTTATCTTGCACTTATTTACTATTCAGAAAAGAAATGCTTTTATTGTGTTAGAAATAAGTTATAATGTTTAAACATTTAAACTTGACTATTGCTTTTACCAAATCTACTCAGGAGAAATCATTTTAGCATCATCATTTACAATATGATGGTTTAAAATATATTCAGACACAACATATTGTATCAAAAATACATTAAAAGCTATTTAAAAGCTAAAATCATCTCCTCCACCCCTCTGAAACTTTCCGTGTATTAACTCATTTAACCTGATCTTTAAATCTCTTCTTTCCTATATATTAAAATTAGGTTTTAAATTTTTGAAAAAAAAGAGGCATTTATAAGACAAGTTTAAAGAAAGTAAAAGCAGCAAGGAAGGAGGAAGAAAAGGGGAAGAGAAAGAGGGAAGGAGAAAACAAAAGAGAAAAAGAAATGGAAAAATACTTACCTCTAATGACCATGTCCCAAACCTCATTAATTTGCTGGTGGGTTGGGAAATGACCACAGTCATTGAAGTACTTAAGGAGCTCACTTCTTTCTAACCCTTGCCAGTCTTCTCTTTTAGCGAACATTGTTTCATAGACTACAAGGGGAAATGATAAAAGGAAAGATTTTCTCTGTAAATAATACATCAGGCATATATCCCACCTGAAATGGTCATCAAGATTTGAATCTACTTTCAGTCCAGTTTTATTCTGATGTCTGGTGAGAAGCCTCCATGATGAGAAGCCTCCATGTCAGCCTCCTGGCAGGGTGAGAAGACAGAGAACGTGGACACACTTCTCCCTCCCCAAATCCACAGGAGAGGAATGTGGACTTTCTTCCCCCCAGGTGAACACTGGCATTCTCTGACCTCATTTATAGGGCAGTCATCCATAGACTCTACATAGTTCAATGTTCAAATCACATCATAAGACAGCTCAGGGTTTCTGGGGGCCTGACTTCTGTTGACCCATTTCATATTCATCTTTTATTAGTTTTGATTAGTTTCCCTACTTTTTTCATCTCTTTTTGACTTCTACCCACTTCCTAATGGCTTGAATTCGTGATTATTCTTTGGACTGCTTACTTTACTGCTGATTTTGTCCTTATACTGTCTACTTTTTGCTGCCTTCATGCACTGCTACTTCCTACTTCAATGTGTTTTGTGGCTCCTGGCTCAAGGCTTCCCCGGAAAACCATTCAGTTGGGCCATCCTCACCTACTTCCAATACTTGCTGTTAGACAGGCTTGAGATAATGCCCAATAGAACTGATACACACATTTTTTTTGTTTTAAAAAAGGTAAAATTGAGTCTTTAATCTGAGGTATATGGATTATCCCCATGAAGTTGATTGTCATTCAACATTTACAAGATGGCAGGTCTGTCCTCAGTACAGATGTAGCTCTGAAAATATGGGGTCTAAATGACAAAGGGCACTAGCATGGTTTCTAACAGAAGTTAATGTATCATCTTGACAATCAACTATATGGACTTGAATTTTCCATTTATTCATGCATCAACTAATTAGTTGAGGCAGAGAGCCATGAGATGTCAACAAGTTCAAGAAAGGTTTCATGATTGCCTGAATGCTAAGTCACTTCAGTTGTATGTGACTTTTTGGGATCCTGTGGATCATAGCCTTACAAGCCTTTCTGTCCATGGGATTCTCCAGGCAAGAATACTGGAGTGGGTAGTCATTTTCTTTCCAGGGGATGTTCCTGACCCAGGGATTGAACCCATGTCTCTTATGTCTCCTGCATTGGCAGGTGAATTTTTTACCACTAGTGCCACCTTTGGAAGCCTAATGGTTTGCATACAAGTAGCTATTTCACATTCTGAAACACAGAGGAAATAAATATAAATGTTTATTTAGTGTCTTTATAACTTTTTCTCTCTATTCAAACAAGCAAACTAGAGCAGTTGCTGTTAGTGTCTCCATTCATATTGCCTCATCCTCACATGTCTGTGCAAACCCAGCTTTTTTTTTTTTTTTTTTAATTTTTGGCCTATTTTCATTGATTTTCCATCCATACATTTTCATCCATCTTTATTCTTTGGCCCGTGTGGGCCTCCCATCCTAGTGGCCTCTCTGGTTGCATAACACTGGCTCTGGGCACATGTGCGCCAGAGCGCTGACTCCTGATTGGACACATCAGTCCAGCCGTTCCTTGGCATGTGGAATCTTCCCAGGCTAGGGATTGAACCAGTGCCCCTTGCACTGCAAGGTGGTTTCTTTACCCACTGGACCACCAGGGAAGTCCAAACCTGCCTTTTTAAATTGCCAGCATCTGCTTTTCACTCCTAAGGGCTCTTTCTCACTGCAGAACTCTACTTTGCCCACCTGTGCAGTGAGCTACATGTGCCAGGGAAGCAAAGCTTCCTTTGAAGCGGCCCTTTGTCTCTGACTAGGGAGACTTGGTAGATACAGTCACAGTCCTTGAGGCAAGATGGCTCCATTATTCCCTAGGGGGATTAAGCTCTGGTTGTCCACATGGTCATCTGCTGGATATGCATGTATTTTCTTTCTTCCTTCTCTTCCTCGGTAGTATGTTTTTAAAGTTCACTTGTTCATTGTTGGTATACAGAAAAGCAATTAACTTTTGTACCTGTATCCTGCAACTTTGGTATATATGGCTTATTAGTTTCAGAGTTTCAGTTGTCAATTCTTTCAGATTTTCTACACAGATGATCACGTAATCTGCAAAGAAAGATAGTTTTGTTTCTTTCTTCCCAATCTGTATGCCTTTATTTCCTTTTCCTGCATTACCACATTAGCAAGAACTTCCAGTATGATGTTGAAAAGGAGTGGTGAGACAGGACATCCCTGCCTTGCACCTGATCTTAGTGAGAAAACTTTTTCTAAAAAGATGATCTAATCTGCAGACCTTTGGAAGCCTAATGGTTTGCATACAAGTAGCTATTTCGCATTCTGAAACACAGAGGAAATAAATATAAATGTTTATTTAGTGTCTTTATAACTTTTTCTCTCTATTCAAACAAGCAAACTAGAGCAGTTGCTGTTAGTGTCTCCATTCATATTGCCTCATCCTCACATGTCTGTGCAAACCCAGCTTTTTTTTTTTTTTAAATTTTTGGCCTATTTTCATTGATTTTCCATCCATACATTTTCATCCATCTTTATTCTTTGGCCTGTGTGGGCCTCCCATCGTAGTGGCCTCTCTGGTTGCATAACACTGGCTCTGGGCACATGTGCGCCAGAGCGCTGACTCCTGATTGGACACATCAGTCCAGCCGTTCCTTGGCATGTGGAATCTTCCCAGGCTAGGGATTGAACCAGTGCCCCTTGCACTGCAAGGTGGTTTCTTTACCCACTGGACCACCAGGGAAGTCCAAACCTGCCTTTTTAAATTGCCAGCATCTGCTTTTCACTCCTAAGGGCTCTTTCTCACTGCAGAACTCTACTTTGCCCACCTGTGCAGTGAGCTACATGTGCCAGGGAAGCAAAGCTTCCTTTGAAGCGGCCCTTTGTCTCTGACTAGGGAGACTTGGTAGATACAGTCACAGTCCTTGAGGCAAGATGGCTCCATTATTCCCTAGGGGGATTAAGCTCTGGTTGTCCACATGGTCATCTGCTGGATATGCATGTATTTTCTTTCTTCCTTCTCTTCCTCGGTAGTATGTTTTTAAAGTTCACTTGTTCATTGTTGGTATACAGAAAAGCAATTAACTTTTGTACCTGTATCCTGCAACTTTGGTATATATGGCTTATTAGTTTCAGAGTTTCAGTTGTCAATTCTTTCAGATTTTCTACACAGATGATCACGTAATCTGCAAAGAAAGATAGTTTTGTTTCTTTCTTCCCAATCTGTATGCCTTTATTTCCTTTTCCTGCATTACCACATTAGCAAGAACTTCCAGTATGATGTTGAAAAGGAGTGGTGAGACAGGACATCCCTGCCTTGCACCTGATCTTAGTGAGAAAACTTTGAGTTACTCACATAAAACACAAGGTTAGGTGTAGGGTTTTGCAGATAGTCTTTATCAAGTTGAGAAATTTCCTTTTTATTTCCTGTTTACTGAGAGTTTTATTATAAATGGGTGATTTGATTTTGTCAAGTGCTTTTCTGCACATGCTGATATGATCATGTGAACTTTCATTTTTAGCCGATTGATATGATAAATTACATTAATTCATTTTTAAATATTGAAACAGCCTTGCTAACTTGAATTTAGTACCACCTGGTCATGGTGTATAAATCTTTTTATATTTTTTTGGATTTGATTTGCTACTATTTTATTGAATACTTTGCTTTGATCTTCATGAGAGATACTG
Organism: Tragulus kanchil; assembly: GCA_022376925.1. Lineage (NCBI taxonomy): Eukaryota > Metazoa > Chordata > Mammalia > Artiodactyla > Tragulidae > Tragulus > Tragulus kanchil. The sequence continues at coordinate 40,209,666 of JAIOJX010000025.1, forward strand.
ATTTGTACTTTTCCAATAACATGTTTGCTTGGATTTGGTACCAGGATAATGATAGCTACATAAAAAGAGGTAGGAAATATGCTCTCTTTCTATATACTGGGAAAGGATCATGGAGAATTGGAATAATTTCCTTCTTAACCACTTGACAGAATGCACCAGTGAACCCATCTGGGCCTGGTGCTTTCTATTTTTGATGGTCATTAATTTTGGATTCAATTTTATTAATTGATATAGGCCTATTCAGAATACTCATTTCTTCTTCTATGAGTTTAAGAAAATTCAGCCTTTCAATGAAATTAGTTCATTTTATCTATTTACTGAATTTGTAATCTTATATTGGTTCACAGTACTCTTTTATTATCTTTTTAATGTCCATGGGCTCTGTAGCAATATCCTCTCTTTCATTTCTGATATGAGCAATTTGTGCCCTCTCTTTTCTTCTTAATCAGTCTGGCTGAAGCTTATCAATATTATTGATCTTCTCAAAAAACCAATGTTGAATTCATTGATTTTTCTCTACTGATTATTGTTTACAATTTTACTGAATTCTGCTCTACGTCTTATTATTTATTTTCTTCTATTTTGGATTTAATTAGCTCTTCTTTTGCAAGATCCCTGAAGTGGAAACTTAAGATTATTGGTGTTAGTGGTAAAGAATCTGCCTGCCAATTGCAGAAGATGTAAGAGATGCAGTTTCATTTCCTGGGTCAGGAAGATATCCTGGAGGAGGAGATGGCAACACACTCCAATACTCTTGCTTGGAGAATGCCATCAACAGAAGAACCTGGCAGGCTACAGTCCATGGGGTCACAAAGCATCAGATGTGACTGAGCACACACACTAGTCTCCCTCTCTAATATATGCATTCAATGCTATTCATTTCTCTCTGAGCACTGCTTTCTCTGCATCCCACAAATTTTGGTGTTATAATTTCATTTTCATTTTGTTTAAAATATTTTTAAGTTTCCCTCTAGATTTCTTCTTTGACCCATGTGTTATTTATAAATCTGTTGCTTAATCTCCATGTATTTGGGGATTTTCCAGTTACCTTTCTGTTGCTGATTTCCAATTTAGTTTCACCATGGTATGACAGTAGACATTGTATGGTTTCCATTATTTTAAATTTGATAAGATGTATCTGTGAACCAATATGGTTCATTCTGGTGAATGTTTCATATGGCCCTAAAAAAAATAGTTATTCTGATGTTGTTGGATGAAGTAGTTTAGAGATGTCGATTATATCCACTTGATTGATGGTATTAATGGGATTAACCACATCTTTACTAATCCTGCCTACTTTGTCTGTCTATTATTATGGAGCAGTGAGGTGTCCAAATGTGTGAGTGAATTCATCTAGTTTTTCTTGTAGCTTTATTAGTTTTTGCCTTACATAGTCTTATACTATGTTGTTAGGCATGCACACAATTACAACTGTTAATGCCTTCTTGGAAAACTGGCCTTTTGTCATACTTCCCTCATTCTTTGAATTTGTAATCTTATATTGGTTCACAGTACTCTTTTATTATCTTTTAATGTCCATGGGCTCTGTAGCAATATCCTCTCTTTCATTTCTGATATGAGCAATTTGTGCCCTCTCTTTTCTTCTTAATCAGTCTGGCTGAAGCTTATCAATATTATTGATCTTCTCAAAAAACCAATGTTGAATTCATTGATTTTTCTCTACTGATTATTGTTTACAATTTTACTGAATTCTGCTCTACGTCTTATTATTTATTTTCTTCTATTTTGGATTTAATTAGCTCTTCTTTTGCAAGATCCCTGAAGTGGAAACTTAAGATTATTGGTGTTAGTGGTAAAGAATCTGCCTGCCAATTGCAGAAGATGTAAGAGATGCAGTTTCATTTCCTGGGTCAGGAAGATATCCTGGAGGAGGAGATGGCAACACACTCCAATACTCTTGCTTGGAGAATGCCATCAACAGAAGAACCTGGCAGGCTACAGTCCATGGGGTCACAAAGCATCAGATGTGACTGAGCACACACACTAGTCTCCCTCTCTAATATATGCATTCAATGCTATTCATTTCTCTCTGAGCACTGCTTTCTCTGCATCCCACAAATTTTGGTGTTATAATTTCATTTTCATTTTGTTTAAAATATTTTTAAGTTTCCCTCTAGATTTCTTCTTTGACCCATGTGTTATTTATAAATCTGTTGCTTAATCTCCATGTATTTGGGGATTTTCCAGTTACCTTTCTGTTGCTGATTTCCAATTTAGTTTCACCATGGTATGACAGTAGACATTGTATGGTTTCCATTATTTTAAATTTGATAAGATGTATCTGTGAACCAATATGGTTCATTCTGGTGAATGTTTCATATGGCCCTAAAAAAAATAGTTATTCTGATGTTGTTGGATGAAGTAGTTTAGAGATGTCGATTATATCCACTTGATTGATGGTATTAATGGGATTAACCACATCTTTACTAATCCTGCCTACTTTGTCTGTCTATTATTATGGAGCAGTGAGGTGTCCAAATGTGTGAGTGAATTCATCTAGTTTTTCTTGTAGCTTTATTAGTTTTTGCCTTACATAGTCTTATACTATGTTGTTAGGCATGCACACAATTACAACTGTTAATGCCTTCTTGGAAAACTGGCCTTTTGTCATACTTCCCTCATCGCTCAGTTGGTAAATAATCTTCCTGCAATGCAGGAGACCCAGGTTCAGTTTCTGGATTGGGAAGACCCCCTGGAGAAGGGCATGGCAACTCACTCCAGTATTCCTGCCTAGATAATCCCATGGACAGAGGAGCCTGGCAGGCTACAGTCCACGGGATCACAAGAGTCAGACATGACTTAGTGACTAAACTACCATTATGTAATGCCCTTCTGGAGCTATTTCTCTGTTCCAGAGAAATAAAAGTGAGTGGTTCCCCTTTGATAACTTTTCTTAATTTGAAATCTGCTCTGTCTAAATTTAATACAACTACTCCTGCTTTCTTTTGATTATTGTTAGCATAGTATATTTTTCTTCATACATTTTCTTTTTTAATTTATCTATCATAACTGGAGGATAATACTTTACAATATTGTGATGGTTTTTTCCATACATCAATATGAATTGACCATAGGTCAACTAATGAGTCCCCACACCATCCTGAACTCCTCTCCAAGCCACCCCCTATTCCATCCCTCTAGGTTTTCACGGAGCACTGGCCCTGAGTGCCCTGCATCATGCATCAAACTTGCACCGGTCATCCATTCTACATATGGTAATACACATAATTAAATGCCATTCTCTCAAATCATCCCATCCTCTCCTTCTCCCACTGAGTCCAGAAGTCTGTTCTTTACATCTGTGCCTCCTTTGCTGCACTGTAGATAGTATCATTGGTGCCATCCTTTTAGATTACATATATGCATTAATATACAGTATGTGTTTTTCTCTTTCTGATGCTGTATAATAGACTAGGTTTATGCATCTCATTAGGACTGACTCAAATGTGTTCCTTTTTATAGGTGAGTAGTATTCCATTGTATATATGTACTACAACTTCCTTATCCATTCATCTGCTTATCATTCATCCTTATCCATTCATCTAGGCTGCTTCCATGTTCTAGCTATTGTAAATAGTGCTTCAATGAACACTGGGGTACGTGCGTCTCTTTTCAATTCTGGTTTCTTCTGTATATATGTTGAGCTGTAAGATTTTTGGGTCATATGGCAGTTCTATTCCCAGTTTTAAGGCACCTCCACACTGTTTTCCATAATGGCTGTACCAGTTTGCCTTTTCACCAACTGTGTAAGAGGGTTGCACTTTCTCCACACAATCACCAGCATTTATTGTTTGTAGACTTTTCAATGATGGCCATTCTGACTATTGCAGAAAGAAATGACAACCCACTCCAGTATTCTTACCTGGAATATCCATGGACAGAGAAACCTGGTGAGCTATAGTCCGTGGGATTTCAAATATATATGTATGTATATGTGTGTGTATGGAGCTCCCCTGATGGTTCAGTGGTGAGGAATCTTCCTTCAGTTCAGGATACCTAGTTTCCATCTTTGGGTTGGGAAGATGCCCCTGGAGGAGAGCATAGCAACCCACTCTAGTATTTCTGCCTGGAGAATCCCCACGGATAGAAGGGCCTGACAGGCTGCAGTCTACGGGGTCACACAGAGTCAGACACAACTGAAGTTACTATGCAGCATATTTTGCATAGTATGAGATGATACTTCACTACATCCATTTACTTTTCTTTTTTAATTTTGGTATCTTTTATTGGTTTTTTGATTTATTTTCATCCATCTTTGTTCCTCTGCCCGTGTGGGCCTCCCCCTGCAGTGGCTTCTCTCACTGCAGAGCATCGACTCTGGGTGCATGTGCTCCAGAGTTCTGGCTCGTAATTGGACACACTGGTCCAGCTATTCCGCGGCATGTGGGATCTTCCCAGGTCAGGGATTGAACCAGCGCCCCTTGCACTGCAAGGCGGATTCTTTATCGATTGGACCACCAGGGAAGCCCTCTCTCTGCTTTTCATTGTCCAAAGATTCTATAGATACAAATTCTAGCTCAGAGAATGTGTCCTCAGCCATCTTACCAAGAAGCCCACTAAGGCATTCTTCATTTCTGTTTCAGTATTTTTTTTATTGTCACCATTTCTTTGGGGTTCTTTCTTGGGATTTCCATCTCTCTCTCTGCCTACATTGCTCATCTGTTCTTATGTGCTATTTTATCTATAATTAGCATACAGACCATAGTTGTTTTAAATCCGCAGTCTAATAATGCCAACATCCCTGCTTTGACTGGTTTTTATGTTGGCTTTGCTTTTACAAATTGTGTTTTTCACATCTTTCTGTATCTCATAACTTTTTCTTGATAGCTAAACATGATTAGGGTACCTGGTAAAATAAACTACCATAAAAAGAGTTTTAGTGGGCTTCCCTGTTGGTCCAGTGGGTAAAGAGTCCACTTTGCAGTAAAAGGGGCACCATTCCATCCCTGGCCCAGGAAGATCCCACGTGATGCAGAATGACTGGACCAGAACTCTGGAGCGCATGCGCCCAGAGCTGGTGCTCTGCAATGAGAGAGCTCACTGGAATGTGAGGCCTACATGGGACAAAGAATAAAGATGGATGAAAATAAATAAATAATGATAAAAGAGGCCAAAATTAAAAAAAAAAAAAGACCTTTAGTAATGTGGTGATAAGGTATTGGGGGAGGGGAAGTGTTCTAATGATTAGGTCTCAGTATCGTATACAGGCTATGTTTCCGAACTGTGAACTTCATGGCTATTTCCCAGTGTTTTTCCTCCCTTTAGGTGGGACAGGATAGTCAGAGTGGATGAGAGTTGGGTATTTCCCTTTGACAGGTTAATTAGACTTTGATAATACCCAGCAGGTTAGGTTCTGGTTAATTAGTTTCCCCAAGGCCTTATGAAAAAGAATGGATTGCTCTGGTAATATTTCAAAATGGTTCATTTTCTTATATTTATTGTGGGAATCTGATTGAGTTCTTGGAGGTAAATGTCACAGTATTGTGGAGACCCTTTATGACTGGATTATTCTGGAATTCTAAACTTAAGAGTTGTCCATACTGAGCCTCCAGCCATTTGTCAATTAACATTTCATTTTTCTTATCTCAGTGCTGGTTCCCACATCAGTTTCTGCTCAAGAGTCTCTGCTCTGATTACCTGGGACAGCCTGTATTTGCAAGCTTGTCTCTCCAGCCGTAGGGGCAGCAGTATTCCCTGCAACTTCCCGTCTATTACCTGTCAAGAGAAGCTGTTGATATTTTAGTCTGTTGAGAATTTTTATTTGTTGTTAAGATGGAGTGATGAACTTTAAGCTCCTTACATATAGAAGGAGAAACCAGAAGGCCTCATTTATTTATTTTTTTAATCAAGAAACAAACTCATATTCATCCTAATCCTAAGTGATACTAAAATAAAAATCAGGATTTCTGCAAGTTAAAATAGAAATTGGAAAACTTGTCCTTTGCATAGAGTTTCAACACTAAAAACAAACATACAATGGATGTCTGTTTAATCTGTTCACTGTCCATGAATTTTCCTTCTGTTATAAATATGTAGTTTTCCTTTAGGGAGCTACTCTCTCCCTCCAATGAATATAACCTCTATGCAATTCCCATGCAAATTTCTTTGCCCTACACCAAAGCAAAATGTTGGAAACCTATAACTCAAGCAAAGTCAACCAGGAGTTCTCTCCATAGAATTTAAGTTTAAAGTTCACGAATAAAAAGTCACAAACTGATAGTACCTTTTCTATCCCCCCAAGAGGCAAACAGAGATTGACCTTTATTCCTCACTCCCTAGATCTCTGGAGCCAGCCTGGTTCCTATTCTGTCTGAAATCTGGTTCTTCAGCTATCTTTCCTTTAAATCTCCTTATTGTTTCATCCTGCCAGAATGAGATTCTAATAAAATAAGCCACATATACAGTATGTCTCCTTAAAATGCAAACAGCTTGCAACAATAAAAATATGGTCTACTTTTATTGCTGTTGTTCAGCCACTAAGTCATGTCTGACTCTTTGTAATCCCATGAACTGCAGCACAGCAGGCCTCCTTTTCCCTCATTGTCTCCCAGAGTTTGCCTAAGTTCATGTCCATTGAATAGGTGATGCCATCCAACCATCTCATCCTCTGTCGCCCCTTCTCCTCCTGTTCTCAATCTTCCCCAGCATCAGGGTCTTTTCCAATGAGTCAGCAGTCTGCATCAAGTGGCCAACTAATGTTATCCGTTGTATGGTCTACTGTGTTGTGTGTCTACTACTTGTGTTGTCTATAGGCAATCTTATGTATATTTTTAATGGGTAAATTAAATTCCAAACCTAAAATCAAATCAGAAAAGACAATATAACTCACATTTTTTTCTGTCCATCCATTCCTCCAACTCTGTAAGGTTTATAATCTGTCTTGTCCTCCAAAGACCAAGCCGATATTTAACACGATAGATCTGTCTGCAATACATGTTTATAACTGTCCTGAAATCTGGTCCATGATACAAAGCCTATAAAATAGCAATACAGACTGTTAAAACTCCTCACATGTATCTATTTATATTGAATGTGGTTGTGCCCTATTCATTTCAACTATCTAGCCCTGTTTCTCATATTGTGAATATATTCACTTATATTTCTAAATTAGGTTGGCTAAGTACATGCATCATAGAGTGGGTATCTCCCTAAAATTCAGAGAACCTCATTTTAAGTTGCTTTATCAGCAAATACTCATGCGTGCCATGAAACAGAGGTTTTGGTAAAGAGTAAATTGCATACAAGATTCCTAAGTTGTTTTACAGATTTCTATAATATGTAGTCCACTTAGCGAGGAAAAAAGAAATTTTTATAATGTCATTACTCTGTAATAGATAACTCTTGTCTAAGCTATCTATTTGGGGTCACAAATAAAAGTCACAAACTGATAGTACCTTTTCTATCCCCCCAAGAGGCAAACAGAGATTGACCTTTATTCCTCACTCCCTAGATCTCTGGAGCCAGCCTGGTTCCTATTCTGTCTGAAATCTGGTTCTTCAGCTATCTTTCCTTTAAATCTCCTTATTGTTTCATCCTGCCAGAATGAGATTCTAATAAAATAAGCCACATATACAGTATGTCTCCTTAAAATGCAAACAGCTTGCAACAATAAAAATATGGTCTACTTTTATTGCTGTTGTTCAGCCACTAAGTCATGTCTGACTCTTTGTAATCCCATGAACTGCAGCACAGCAGGCCTCCTTTTCCCTCATTGTCTCCCAGAGTTTGCCTAAGTTCATGTCCATTGAATAGGTGATGCCATCCAACCATCTCATCCTCTGTCGCCCCTTCTCCTCCTGTTCTCAATCTTCCCCAGCATCAGGGTCTTTTCCAATGAGTCAGCAGTCTGCATCAAGTGGCCAACTAATGTTATCCGTTGTATGGTCTACTGTGTTGTGTGTCTACTACTTGTGTTGTCTATAGGCAATCTTATGTATATTTTTAATGGGTAAATTAAATTCCAAACCTAAAATCAAATCAGAAAAGACAATATAACTCACATTTTTTTCTGTCCATCCATTCCTCCAACTCTGTAAGGTTTATAATCTGTCTTGTCCTCCAAAGACCAAGCCGATATTTAACACGATAGATCTGTCTGCAATACATGTTTATAACTGTCCTGAAATCTGGTCCATGATACAAAGCCTATAAAATAGCAATACAGACTGTTAAAACTCCTCACATGTATCTATTTATATTGAATGTGGTTGTGCCCTATTCATTTCAACTATCTAGCCCTGTTTCTCATATTGTGAATATATTCACTTATATTTCTAAATTAGGTTGGCTAAGTACATGCATCATAGAGTGGGTATCTCCCTAAAATTCAGAGAACCTCATTTTAAGTTGCTTTATCAGCAAATACTCATGCGTGCCATGAAACAGAGGTTTTGGTAAAGAGTAAATTGCATACAAGATTCCTAAGTTGTTTTACAGATTTCTATAATATGTAGTCCACTTAGCGAGGAAAAAAGAAAGTTTTATAATGTCATTACTCTGTAATAGATAACTCTTGTCTAAGCTATCTATTTGGGGTGCTCAAATCATTATATTTAATTTATTTTCAAAAGTATATATTTATGAATTATACTTATTTCTCACTAGACTTTTTCAGGTTTACCCTGTTGATTTCTTTTTTAAAAAACTCTGATATTAAAGAAATTAATCCTTTCAGCATATGTGCACATGTTCTCAGTTTACTTTTTATTTGTGACTTTTTTTTTATTTTATTTTTATTTGTACATTTTCTATATTCTACTACAGTAAACTTTTAAAACGTAAGATATAAATATTTATTTCAGGTTTTCTTTCTTTTCTAAATAGCCAGTTTCATTTTATTTATCAATTCAATTATTTTTAAATTGTACATTTTCTAGTTCATTAATTTCTCTTTATTAATTTCTTTTTTAAGGTTCTCTTCTGTTTCTTGACTTAAAGAGTTAATTCATCTATTTTTCATTATTTGTTTAGGAATATATTTAAGTTCATGAAATTTCTTCTAAGTTAGCTTTTATTTGATGTGCTTTGCTTATCATTACACAAATAGAAACACTAAAGCATAAAATCTTTAAACAACTTTCCCAAGGTCCTGTAGCTATTAAACTGCAGAAATGATTCTGAATTCAAAACAGGGACACTTCACAGTCCATAATTTTAATTATATACTATATTCCTCTTAATTTACTTAGATTTCACTTTTTTCCCAATTTTTGTCCTGTTTTTTTTGGCTTGAATTTTAACTTAATGTTTTAGATAGATCTGTCTGCAATACATGTTAAACTCAATGCGTAAAGCCTATGCAATACAGACTGTTAAAACTCCTCACATGTATCTATTTATATTGAATGTGGTTGTGCCCTATTCATTTCAACTATCTAGCCCTGTTTCTCATATTGTGAATATATTCACTTATATTTCTAAATTAGGTTGGCTAAGTACATGCATCATAGAGTGGGTATCTCCCTAAAATTCAGAGAACCTCATTTTAAGTTGCTTTATCAGCAAATACTCATGCGTGCCATGAAACAGAGGTTTTGGTAAAGAGTAAATTGCATACAAGATTCCTAAGTTGTTTTACAGATTTCTATAATATGTAGTCCACTTAGCGAGGAAAAAAGAAAGTTTTATAATGTCATTACTCTGTAATAGATAACTCTTGTCTAAGCTATCTATTTTGGGTGCTCAAATCATTATATTTAATTTATTTTCAAAAGTATATATTTATGAATTATACTTATTTCTCACTAGACTTTTTCAGGTTTACCCTGTTGATTTCTTTTTTAAAAAACTCTGATATTAAAGAAATTAATCCTTTCAGCATATGTGCACATGTTCTCAGTTTACTTTTTATTTGTGACTTTTTCTATATTTCTATTTTTATTTGTACATTTTCTATATTCTACTACAGTAAACTTTTAAAACGTAAGATATAAATATTTATTTCAGGTTTTCTTTCTTTTCTAAATAGCCAGTTTCATTTTATTTATCAATTCAATTATTTTTAAATTGTACATTTTCTAGTTCATTAATTTCTCATCTTTATTAATTTCTTTTTTAAGGTTCTCTTCTGTTTCTTGACTTAAAGAGTTAATTCATCTATTTTTCATTATTTGTTTAGGAATATATTTAAGTTCATGAAATTTCTTCTAAGTTAGCTTTTATTTGATGTGCTTTGCTTATCATTACACAAATAGAAACACTAAAGCATAAAATCTTTAAACAACTTTCCCAAGGTCCTGTAGCTATTAAACTGCAGAAATGATTCTGAATTCAAAACAGGGACACTTCACAGTCCATAATTTTAATTATATACTATATTCCTCTTAATTTACTTAGATTTCACATTTTTTCAGTCCTTCTGTAAATTTTTGTTCTGGTTTCCTTTCTAGTTTACTTATTATTACACTTATGGCTGTTCTTCCTCTTGACATTTATTTTCTATTTTGTGTGATTCTTTAAAGGTTGTTTTTATTATTTTATTTTTCTTCACTTTTGCTCAATTTTGTGGTTCTTCTCTGACATTTTTTTTTTTTTTGGCCACTTCTATTGGTCTTTCATTTATCTATTTTCATCCATCTTTGTTCTTTGGCCTGTGTGGGCCTCCCATTGCAGCAGCCTCTGTCTCTGCAGAGCACCGGCTCTGAGCACACGTACTCCAGAGCTCCCACTCGGCAGTTGGACAAATCTGTTCAGCTGTTCTGTGGCATGTGGGATCTTCCTAGGCCAGGGACTGAACTGGTATTCCTTGAACTGCAAGGCAGTGTACTTACCCACTGGACCATCAGGGAAGCCCTGACATTTTAAAATACTATGTTTAAGCCTATATTTCTAAATTTATCAAAATTTTCAATGAAATAATATTCCTTGATTTACCTGAATAATAACAAATTAGCATAATGCCACTACTTTCCCCTTTTTTTCCCACCTGAACTGCATCAGAATCAGGAAGATTCTGAATATTTACTAATGTCTTTCAACATTTAATTACAATTTCCAACGTGCAATTCTAACCTGCCTTTTGTTTATTAGGCACTTGTCATTCTGCTTATTATTATTACTTTGTTTTATTTCAAATAATGAATTAGTCACACTTTTGGAGCACTCCCCACCATATGAATCTTCGTAGGCAGAACTCACTTCCTTCAACTTGAAGCCACAAATCTGATGCTCGCAACCTAAGTCTCCTCTGTTGTTAGGGTGCAGACATGTGACAAAGTTTCATCGTTTCTCTACACCAGCCCCAGGTTTTGACCTGAAACTAATAAAGTTTTTAAAAGTGAAACAGTGGGAAATCTATCTCTGTGGAAGAGTAACCATGGCAGTAACCGTGGTAGCAACAACTATTTTCCAAGGGTGGGATTTGTGGAGGTAGTACAGAATTCAGTGGTGGCATGTGCAGGATTTGACTGGAGCCCAGGGATCTATCTAGGCTAGCCTTTATCATTCCTTCATGCTTCTGAGCTTAACTATTCAGACCTCTGCCTGATATTTTACTAAATACCTTTCTGCTTAAATCTGTCAATAGGCTTCTCTTGCTTATAATTAAGAATCAAGCATTGTTTAATTGTATTCTTAGAACATGAGCCAAAAAGTCCCTGCCTAGAGTGCTGCTTAGCTGAATGGTGATATTTGCTAAGGGAGCGGGAGTGTTTGGACAGTCACCAAACCCAATCTGAGTGTTTTCTTCCTCCAAATTTAATAAAGCCTGTGGACTCAACCTGTCTTATGCAGAAAGCCTGCTCAGATCTGAGGCATTCAGAAGGCTACCTAGGAGGTTTTCATGGTTAAGAAGTTGGGTCAGAGAAAATGGCAAGTGGTCCATCTGTGTGGCTCTTATTATAGCATGCCTCTTGGCACTGGACCATCAGGAAGCCCTGACATTTTAAAATACTATGTTTAAGCCTATATTTCTAAATTTATCAAAATTTTCAATGAAATAATATTCCTTGATTTACCTGAATAATAACAAATTAGCATAATGCCACTACTTTCCCCTTTTTTTCCCACCTGAACTGCATCAGAATCAGGAAGATTCTGAATATTTACTAATGTCTTTCAACATTTAATTACAATTTCCAACGTGCAATTCTAACCTGCCTTTTGTTTATTAGGCACTTGTCATTCTGCTTATTATTATTACTTTGTTTTATTTCAAATAATGAATTAGTCACACTTTTGGAGCACTCCCCACCATATGAATCTTCGTAGGCAGAACTCACTTCCTTCAACTTGAAGCCACAAATCTGATGCTCGCAACCTAAGTCTCCTCTGTTGTTAGGGTGCAGACATGTGACAAAGTTTCATCGTTTCTCTACACCAGCCCCAGGTTTTGACCTGAAACTAATAAAGTTTTTAAAAGTGAAACAGTGGGAAATCTATCTCTGTGGAAGAGTAACCATGGCAGTAACCGTGGTAGCAACATCTATTTTCCAAGGGTGGGATTTGTGGAGGTAGTACAGAATTCAGTGGTGGCATGTGCAGGATTTGACTGGAGCCCAGGGATCTATCTAGGCTAGCCTTTATCATTCCTTCATGCTTCTGAGCTTAACTATTCAGACCTCTGCCTGATATTTTACTAAATACCTTTCTGCTTAAATCTGTCAATAGGCTTCTCTTGCTTATAATTAAGAATCAAGCATTGTTTAATTGTATTCTTAGAACATGAGCCAAAAAGTCCCTGCCTAGAGTGCTGCTTAGCTGAATGGTGATATTTGCTAAGGGAGCGGGAGTGTTTGGACAGTCACCAAACCCAATCTGAGTGTTTTCTTCCTCCAAATTTAATAAAGCCTGTGGACTCAACCTGTCTTATGCAGAAAGCCTGCTCAGATCTGAGGCATTCAGAAGGCTACCTAGGAGGTTTTCATGGTTAAGAAGTTGGGTCAGAGAAAATGGCAAGTGGTCCATCTGTGTGGCTCTTATTATAGCATGCCTCTCTGCCAGCCTTCTGTACAGAAATATGCCTCAGTTATGATGCCATGTCATCTCAGTACATAAACTTTTCACCACATTTCTACATGTTTCTCAAGACAGAATTAATCAGAAAAATGTACAAGTTGATATTTACAACAGAAATACTGAAATAAAGACAATGGAAATTACTGATTATAATTTTCCAGTCCATGTTGACTGAAAGGGTAAATGTATCAAACTTATCATACATAAGGATTAAAACTTTTTTCCAAATAAAATTCTTCTTTGTATTTTATATAGTCACACCTATATTTTTTTAAGTGATGAATTGACTGTTTTTCTAATTCCGCTACCATACGATACTTAGTGACTTAGTTTCTTTGATTACTAGCAAGAGCAGCCTCTTTTCTTATTGACTAACATTTGTGTTTCTCCTTCTGTGGAGTACTAGTTCACATCTTCTACCCATTCTGCCTCGGCTTTCATTTCTACCATCACTGGGAATCACTGACCTGACCCATTTTACAAGGAGTCTAAACTTCCATGATATAGCATATTCTGGCTCTCTAGCTATTGCTTTATTATTTGTGAAATCCTCACCTCTGGCTTCCCTCTTGAGCACTGGTATTTCTCACTCTTATCTTTACATCCTTCTCTTCTTACTTTATATACACTCTTTGGATAATGACATTAATTCCAATGGATCTAGACAGTGTCACTAATATAATTCTCAAATTCTCAAATCTATTGATGAGGGCAGAGTACAAGAGGGCATCTTTGGTCAGGGAGCTGACCCAAAATGTGTAGGAAAGATTTCCCAAATTTCACCCCATCCTCCACTGTGTTGAAAATAACTTATTCAGAAACATGGGCCTGGGAGTATAGCTCAAGGATAGAGCATTTGACTGTAAAAACATGGGCCATGAATATTCTAGACCTTGTGAATAGATTACTGAGCAGAAAAGACAAAAGTCTTGGCTCACAACGAGTAACATACTAATGGAAGGAAAATAATCAAATAAACAAGTATGTATGTATGTATTACGTGTTACTAGTGCTTTTAATAGAACAGGAAATGACCAGAGTAGGTATTTTGTTTAACATGGGCAAAATTTTTTGATAATGTCACAATGAGCGGAAACATGAATGAAGAAAGTCATGCAGTCATCTGGGGAAAGAGTTTTCTCAGCAATAAAATGAGAAACATGGACAGATTGAGCCACTTTTATGAGTAGGAGTATCTTATATTCTTTTACAAGTGTGTTGAGGTGGAAAGAGTTTAAGAATTACTGATGAATCTCAAATGTTTCCCTAGGGCCCAATCATCCTTCTGGGCTGTAGACTCATGTACCCAACTGATTCCCTGATGTCTAAAGGATGTTCCACAGGCACTTCAAGATCAGGGCTGAAAACTGGACTCTATCTCCATTCCTTTCCTGCAATCTCTCTTACTCACTCCTCCTAAGTTCTACATTTCATAACCACCCATTATGGTGCTCAAGACAAAAGCCTTGGAACCATCATTGACTCCTCCCACTCCCTTGTCTCCAAATCCAGTCATTTTCAATATTCTATCTACTGTTCATTTCTCCAACCATATCCCAAGCAACCACCATCATGCACTGGATTAGTGAAAAAACATACTAGTCATTCTTTCTCTAATTTTGTCACTGTCTCTCCTCAACTCATTGTCCACAACCAGTAATTTTTCCAAAATAATGAATCTGTTTATGTCACTCACCTGTTTTAAAGTCATCCATTCCCATAAATGAACAATATAGTATAAACTCTTTAGCATGGTTTTTAAGAGCATTGCTAATCTGCTCCTACCTTTGTGTTCCTCTACTGCCACTGTCCTTCCAACCAGTCCCCTTAATGTTCTGTCTCATCTAAAGCCATTGAGATTCTCTTTCCCTAGGCCTACAAATCTCTCAACTTCCCATTCTACACAACAAAACACAACTACCCTTCATCCTCCAGATCTCAATTTGTGGGCACTGCCTCCATACCAGACAGAGCCCATTGGTTTAAATGATCTTCCTAAGTTCTCTAATAACACCGGAGACTTAGTTACCTGCATTTCTCTCTGGCCTATTTGTTTTATGGATCAGGTAAGAAATCAGATCTAGTAAACAGTAACTTTGATCATTTTAAAAGTATTCTGGAATATGTGAATATAGTTCTCTGTGTGTGTGCATGCATGCTCAGTCAGCCAGTCCAATTCTTTGTGACCCTTTGAACTGTAGCCCACCAGATCCCTTGACCGATGGAATTTTTCCGGCAAGGATACCGGAGTGGATTGCCATTTCCTCCTTCAAGGGATCCTCCTAACCCAGGGTCTAACTCGTCTCCTACAGATGGATTATTTACTACTGTGCCACCTGGGAAGCCTGGAAATAAATACTGATGAATCTCAAATGTTTCCCTAGGGCCCAATCATCCTTCTGGGCTGTAGACTCATGTACCCAACTGATTCCCTGATGTCTAAAGGATGTTCCACAGGCACTTCAAGATCAGGGCTGAAAACTGGACTCTATCTCCATTCCTTTCCTGCAATCTCTCTTACTCACTCCTCCTAAGTTCTATATTTCATAACCACCCATTATGGTGCTCAAGACAAAAGCCTTGGAACCATCATTGACTCCTCCCACTCCCTTGTCTCCAAATCCAGTCATTTTCAATATTCTATCTACTGTTCATTTCTCCAACCATATCCCAAGCAACCACCATCATGCACTGGATTAGTGAAAAAACATACTAGTCATTCTTTCTCTAATTTTGTCACTGTCTCTCCTCAACTCATTGTCCACAACCAGTAATTTTTCCAAAATAATGAATCTGTTTATGTCACTCACCTGTTTTAAAGTCATCCATTCCCATAAATGAACAATATAGTATAAACTCTTTAGCATGGTTTTTAAGAGCATTGCTAATCTGCTCCTACCTTTGTGTTCCTCTACTGCCACTGTCCTTCCAACCAGTCCCCTTAATGTTCTGTCTCATCTAAAGCCATTGAGATTCTCTTTCCCTAGGCCTACAAATCTCTCAACTTCCCATTCTACACAACAAAACACAACTACCCTTCATCCTCCAGATCTCAATTTGTGGGCACTGCCTCCATACCAGACAGAGCCCATTGGTTTAAATGATCTTCCTAAGTTCTCTAATAACACCGGAGACTTAGTTACCTGCATTTCTCTCTGGCCTATTTGTTTTATGGATCAGGTAAGAAATCAGATCTAGTAAACAGTAACTTTGATCATTTTAAAAGTATTCTGGAATATGTGAATATAGTTCTCTGTGTGTGTGCATGCATGCTCAGTCAGCCAGTCCAATTCTTTGTGACCCTTTGAACTGTAGCCCACCAGATCCCTTGACCGATGGAATTTTTCCGGCAAGGATACCGGAGTGGATTGCCATTTCCTCCTTCAAGGGATCCTCCTAACCCAGGGGTCTAACCCTCGTCTCCTACAGATGGATTCTTTACTACTGTGCCACCTGGGAAGCCTGGAAATAAATAATGCTAATATTTAAATACAGCAATCTCTGTGGTCTACTTATGATGGTTATAACAAAGTGCTACTTCATTATTTCTAAAAAAAAAAAAAATTGAAGAATTTCACAGAAAAGGTAGAAACTGTACAGTCTCTTGAAGTATATTAGACTGCCATTCTAGCATATACTGTCTACAGCCACAACCCTGAAGTGCCAGTCAAACAATACGACTATGGAAGCTTCCCAGTGAAGGGATTGCCGCAATGCTGACAATTCTCCAGTGATATGCTGTGTGGCTTCGAGACCAGACAGTCTATCAAGAATTCCCCTAACAGCAACCCTGCACACAAGCTCAGTCCTGGAACCAGACTATATATGCATTACAGTCCAGGAGCACAAGCATTTCAACAGTGAGCAAAACGATATTAACTTTTATCAACAGAGCAGCCAACCAACAGACAAAGCAGCATGCCAATGGTAGAATAAAAAAGAAACCTCACTGGTCATAACAGATTTTATAACCAAACCAAGTCAACAATTTAGTTTATGTTTCCCCAGACCCTTGAAAAGGGCTTCTCACTCTTTTTATCTCCATACAGAAATTCAACATTTTCCTTGTTGATCTCTCTTATTCATTATCATCTTGGGCCCATTCTTGCTGTCTAAGTTTTCTAGATCAATTTCATACCAAAGGTCATGCTCTAACTCTCTCCAATATCAGGAATTGTTATGAATAAGTTAAATTATAACTACATTAAAATGTGTATAATGTCATGTGTATGATGTTATATTTATTTATATATGCTTATATATACACATTATATATATGAATCCTTAGTGTCCTGATTAATTTCTACAACTATATTTTGTTGAATTCATTTATTCATTCAAAAAAATATTTGTATAGTAACTATCACATGCCAAACACTTTTCTGGTTGTTGAACACAGTAGCAAACAAGACATATACAAACAAGTAAATAAACTAGAAAAACAGCAAATATGTAAAAATAGCTAAAATGAGAGGAACTGTATGTGTCAAAACAGTATGTGGTGTTATAAATATAAAAATAGTGTGTTCTCCAAACAGGCCACCTAAATTGTAGTGCCTATGGCAGACACGTAAAGCAAAAGGTCAAAATGACCAGTAGAATGACTGGGCACCAATAATGACCAAATATGGAGAGATCAGTTCTGCTTGATGGAATTAAATGATTTGGACTTTGCTAGTGTACAGGGTATTAGGAGTAGTCATGTGATAAGGATGGACAGTAGAAGAGAACTTGGCCAAGACCTTTTTTTGGTGTAAAAAGGAGTACCAGATTGAAAACCCCCCCGATGGAAGCTTCCCAGTGAAGGGATTGCCGCAATGCTGACAATTCTCCAGTGATATGCTGTGTGGCTTCGAGACCAGACAGTCTATCAAGAATTCCCCTAACAGCAACCCTGCACACAAGCTCAGTCCTGGAACCAGACTATATATGCATTACAGTCCAGGAGCACAAGCATTTCAACAGTGAGCAAAACGATATTAACTTTTATCAACAGAGCAGCCAACCAACAGACAAAGCAGCATGCCAATGGTAGAATAAAAAAGAAACCTCACTGTCATAACAGATTTTATAACCAAACCAAGTCAACAATTTAGTTTATGTTTCCCCAGACCCTTGAAAAGGGCTTCTCACTCTTTTTATCTCCATACAGAAATTCAACATTTTCCTTGTTGATCTCTCTTATTCATTATCATCTTGGGCCCATTCTTGCTGTCTAAGTTTTCTAGATCAATTTCATACAAAAGGTCATGCTCTAACTCTCTCCAATATCAGGAATTATTATGAATAAGTTAAATTATAACTACATTAAAATGTGTATAATGTCATGTGTATGATGTTATATTTATTTATATATGCTTATATATACACATTATATATATGAATCCTTAGTGTCCTGATTAATTTCTACAACTATATTTTGTTGAATTCATTTATTCATTCAAAAAAATATTTGTATAGTAACTATCACATGCCAAACACTTTTCTGGTTGTTGAACACAGTAGCAAACAAGACATATACAAACAAGTAAATAAACTAGAAAAACAGCAAATATGTAAAAATAGCTAAAATGAGAGGAACTGTATGTGTCAAAACAGTATGTGGTGTTATAAATATAAAAATAGTGTGTTCTCCAAACAGGCCACCTAAATTGTAGTGCCTATGGCAGACACGTAAAGCAAAAAGGTCAAAATGACCAGTAGAATGACTGGGCACCAATAATGACCAAATATGGAGAGATCAGTTCTGCTTGATGGAATTAAATGATTTGGACTTTGCTAGTGTACAGGGTATTAGGAGTAGTCATGTGATAAGGATGGACAGTGGGAACCTGCCAGACTAGGGAGGCCATGTGTACTGTATGTTAGAGAATTCATGTTTCATCTGATAAGCGGTATGGAGCCTTCAAAGGACTATGAGAAATGGAATAAGGTGATGAGTGGAATTTCCTCAATGGCATATGACAGGTTCAATGGGAGTAGGTCTAGACACAAAAAGATTAGGAGATAACTGCAGTTCTCCATGTGAAGGGTTATGAACAGAAACTCTGGCAAAAGCCCCACGAGGAAAAGCAGCACAAGAAACGTAGAGAAGGGCTTCCCCTGGTGGTCCAGTGGGTAAGGACACCGCCTTGCAGTGCAAGGGGCGCCAGTTCGATCCCTGGCCTGGGAAGATCCCACGTACCATGGAGCGGCTGGACCAATGTGTCCAATCACCGAGCTGGAGCTCTGGAGCGCATGCGCCCAGAGCCGGTGCTCTGCGACGACAGACGCCACCGCAATGGGAGGCCCACAGGAGCCAAAGAACAAAGACGGATGAAAATAGAGAAATGAAAGACCAATAGAAGTGACCCGCCCACTCCCCTCCCTCCCCAACCTAACCCCCGCCCCCAAAATTAAAAAATTAAAAAATAAAAGAAACGTAGAGAAGAGGTGACCGACTGAATATGAGGGAGAGTTGAAACAGACTATGAAAACTCCTGGTATATAACCTGGACGATGGCTGGTAGGGGAGTTCACCAAAATAGGTAGTAAAGAAAAGGGAGAGCTTTGTCAAGAAAGCAGATGAGTTCATTTAAGGCTCTGTGGAGTCTGATTTAACTATGGACCTTGCAAAAAAGCAATTAAATGCCTCAATCTAGGACTAACACATAAAAAAAGAAAAAGGCTAAAATGAGAGGAACTGTATGTGTCAAAACAGTATGTGGTGTTATAAATATAAAAATAGTGTGTTCTCCAAACAGGCCACCTAAATTGTAGTGCCTATGGCAGACACGTAAAGCAAAAGGTCAAAATGACCAGTAGAATGACTGGGCACCAATAATGACCAAATATGGAGAGATCAGTTCTGCTTGATGGAATTAAATGATTTGGACTTTGCTAGTGTACAGGGTATTAGGAGTAGTCATGTGATAAGGATGGACAGTGGGAACTTGCCAGACTAGGGAGGCCATGTGTACTGTATGTTAGAGAATTCATGTTTCATCTGATAAGCGGTATGGAGCCTTCAAAGGACTATGAGAAATGGAATAAGGTGATGAGTGGAATTTCCTCAATGGCATATGACAGGTTCAATGGGAGTAGGTCTAGACACAAAAAGATTAGGAGATAACTGCAGTTCTCCATGTGAAGGGTTATGAACAGAAACTCTGGCAAAAGCCCCACGAGGAAAAGCAGCACAAGAAACGTAGAGAAGGGCTTCCCCTGGTGGTCCAGTGGGTAAGGACACCGCCTTGCAGTGCAAGGGGCGCCAGTTCGATCCCTGGCCTGGGAAGATCCCACGTACCATGGAGCGGCTGGACCAATGTGTCCAATCACCGAGCTGGAGCTCTGGAGCGCATGCGCCCAGAGCCGGTGCTCTGCGACGACAGACGCCACCGCAATGGGAGGCCCACAGGAGCCAAAGAACAAAGACGGATGAAAATAGAGAAATGAAAGACCAATAGAAGTGACCCGCCCACTCCCCTCCCTCCCCAACCTGACCCCCGCCCCCAAAATTAAAAAATTAAAAAATAAAAGAAACGTAGAGAAGAGGTAACCGACTGAATATGAGGGAGAGTTGAAACAGACTATGAAAACTCCTGGTATATAACCTGGACGATGGCTGGTAGGGGAGTTCACCAAAATAGGTAGTAAAGAAAAGGGAGAGCTTTGTCAAGAAAGCAGATGAGTTCATTTAAGGCTCTGTGGAGTCTGATTTAACTATGGACCTTGCAAAAAAGCAATTAAATGCCTCAATCTAGGACTAGAGGGACAGATCTGGAATAAGGCTTTAGGTTAGACTAGGGAGCAATTAGCCATAAAGTAGGTCAATGATACAACAGGTAGAATGAGCACAGGCTTTAGGGTCAGACAAGGGTTTGAATTCTAGCTCTGTCACATTATCAGTAGTGCAACTCGGGTCAAATGACTTAATTTCTCTGAGAATCAGGTTTTTTTACATATAAAATGCATATAGCAGCTATTTCACAGACTGGAAGATTAGCTATATGGCATGTTTAATTAGTGTCAGAGTTTTACACGCATTATCATATTTAATCTTCAGAACCACAAATGTATGTTATATATACATTTTTGAGCAAATTCCAGGAGATAGTAAAGGATGGAGGACAGCCTGGCATGTTGCAGTCCATGGGGTCACAAAGAGTCAGACACAACGTAGCGGCTGAACAATAAAATATACATATTAATGCATGTATAAATATACCTACAGAGAGAGGCAAATGGATTATGCTTTAATAGCATCTCTGTGTTCTCAGAAAAACACATTCGGGATGCCCAATGCAAGGCCACTTGAGAGCACTCCTTCCAGAAATTCCGGGAATTCAAGTGGGCACTCACTCCTGACCTATTCTGTTTCTAGTTGATTTTCCAAATGTCTTTATTAGTAGCACAACTTTAGCCTTCAAAGTGAGAAATTTTTGGATTCTCTCAAAGGTTCACCAAAATCCATCCACTCAGGTTCTCCTGTATTTGTCCAGCCAAAATAGGTCTTTATGATTTATTTTGAATGTCAGGATGGCTGTGTAAAAAAGTTGCTCATGTGGATGTGTGTGCTTAGTCACAGTGCAGTCATGTCCAACGCTTTGCGAGACCCCATGAACTGTAGCCTGCCAGGCTCCTCTATTCATGGAATTCTCCAGTCAAGACTCCTGGAGGGGGTTGCCACTTCCTACTCCAGGGGATCTTCCTGACCCAGGAATTGAACCTGCGTCTCTTACATCTCCTGAATTGACAGCAGGTTCTTTACCACGAGTGTCTCCTGGGGAGCCCTGGATGTGTGCATGTGTGTGGGTTCTTTTTGAGAAGAAGATTTGTGCTCTGCAAGAGTATGCAGGAGTGAGGGAAGTGGAAAGTTGCTTAAACAGAGACTTACCACATCACATAAGAGAAACAAAACCAATGTGAAGACACATGCTCTGAACATTAGGATATAAGCAGTCCTGGGGCTGCAGGCTTAAAAATAAGCCAGGCATTTGTTCACAGCCGCCATCTTACACAATCTCAAACTGTCACAAGAGCATATTATTCACAACACTTTCTTCAACAAAAGAATGTAACTCGGGTCAAATGACTTAATTTCTCTGAGAATCAGGTTTTTTTACATATAAAATGCATATAGCAGCTATTTCACAGACTGGAAGATTAGCTATATGGCATGTTTAATTACTGTCAGAGTTTTACACGCATTATCATATTTAATCTTCAGAACCACAAATGTATGTTATATATACATTTTTGAGCAAATTCCAGGAGATAGTAAAGGATGGAGGACAGCCTGGCATGTTGCAGTCCATGGGGTCACAAAGAGTCAGACACAACGTAGCGGCTGAACAATAAAATATACATATTAATGCATGTATAAATATACCTACAGAGAGAGGCAAATGGATTATGCTTTAATAGCATCTCTGTGTTCTCAGAAAAACACATTCGGGATGCCCAATGCAAGGCCACTTGAGAGCACTCCTTCCAGAAATTCCGGGAATTCAAGTGGGCACTCACTCCTGACCTATTCTGTTTCTAGTTGATTTTCCAAATGTCTTTATTAGTAGCACAACTTTAGCCTTCAAAGTGAGAAATTTTTGGATTCTCTCAAAGGTTCACCAAAATCCATCCACTCAGGTTCTCCTGTATTTGTCCAGCCAAAATAGGTCTTTATGATTTATTTTGAATGTCAGGATGGCTGTGTAAAAAAGTTGCTCATGTGGATGTGTGTGCTTAGTCACAGTGCAGTCATGTCCAACGCTTTGCGAGACCCCATGAACTGTAGCCTGCCAGGCTCCTCTATTCATGGAATTCTCCAGTCAAGACTCCTGGAGGGGGTTGCCACTTCCTACTCCAGGGGATCTTCCTGACCCAGGAATTGAACCTGCGTCTCTTACATCTCCTGAATTGACAGCAGGTTCTTTACCGTGAGTGTCTCCTGGGGAGCCCTGGATGTGTGCATGTGTGTGGGTTCTTTTTGAGAAGAAGATTTGTGCTCTGCAAGAGTATGCAGGAGTGAGGGAAGTGGAAAGTTGCTTAAACAGAGACTTACCACATCACATAAGAGAAACAAAACCAATGTGAAGACACATGCTCTGAACATTAGGATATAAGCAGTCCTGGGGCTGCAGGCTTAAAAATAAACCAGGCATTTGTTCACAGCCGCCATCTTACACAATCTCAAACTGTCACAAGAGCATATTATTCACAACACTTTCTTAAACCAAAGAATGTACACAGAATTTTATTTGGAAAACGCATAGGTATATTATTGACCAGGTTCCTTGTCAAAAGTCTGTTTAATTGAATGTAAATGGTCACTGATGAGTGAATGGATAAGATGTGGTGCATATATATATATATATAATACAGTGTGTGTATATATATATATATACACACACTGTATTATATATTAAGTATATATAATTATATATTTTGCATATATATTATATATAATGAGATATTACTCAGTCAGAAGAAAAGAATGAAATCTTGTCATTCATGACAATCTAGATGATATTTGGATGGACCTAAAGGATACAACATAAAGTCAAGTAAGTCAGACAGAGAAAGACAAATACTGCATGATTTCATTAATGAACAAACAGAAACAACAACAGTGATTAAGAGGTATAAACTTGGGCTTCCCCAGGTGGTCCAGTGGATAAGGACACCGCCTTGCAGTGCAAGGGGCGCTGGTTTGATCCCTGGCCTGGGAAGGTCCCACGTGCCGCGGAGCGGCTGGACTGATGTGTCCAATCACCGAGCCGGAGCTCTGGAGTGCATGCGCCCAGAGCCGGCGCTCTGCGACAACAGACGCCACCGCGATGGGAGGCCCACAAGAGCCAAAGAACAAAGACGGATGAAAATAGAGAAATGAAAGACCAATAGAAGTGGCCCGCCCGCTCCCCTCACTCCCCAACCCGACCCCAGCCCAAAATAAATAAATAAATAAATCTTTAAAAAAAAAAAAAAGAGGTATAAACTTTCAGTTGTAAAATATGTGAGTCATGGGTTTGAAATGCACAGTATGGGGAATATACTCAATAATCACATAGTATCTGTTTATGACAACTGGACTTGTTGTAGTGATTATTTTGAAAGGTTGTAGAAGTATCAAATCCTATGTTGTATAACAGGAACTAACATAATGTTGTAGGTCAATTACACTTCAAAAACAAATAAACAGGTGAATAAACAAACTCAAAGAAAAAGAGATCAGATTTGTGGTTACCAGAGACAGGAGGTAAGGGAAGGGGAAATTGGATAAAGGCAGGCAAAAGGTACAAACTTCCAGTTACAAGATTAAAGAGTACTAGGGATGTAATGTACAACAGGAAAATTTCACCAACACTGCTATCTTATACATGAAAGTTAAGAGAAGACAACCTAAGAGTTCTCATCACAAGGGAAACTGTTTTCTATTTCTTAATTTTGTGTCTGTGGAGATGATGAATGTTCATTAAACTCATTGTGGTAAATCATTTTATGATGCATGTAAGTTGAATCATTACTCTGTATACTTGAAACTAGTAGAGTGCTGTATCTCAATAAAACTGGAAGAAAAAAGAACTTTTAAATACATTATAATATTTAACATATGCTTTACCTTGGTCATTATTCTTTGGAATCTTTTCCGTTCGAGCCACCCTCTGACATGGGCTTGCACAATGGTGACCAATTTAACAGTGTTTTTGGTAATTGTGAATTTTGTCCTTCCCCGGAACACTTGAAAGATTTCTATGTGTGGTCCAATTCTTTTAACCTTATTGTCAAATTTATCACTTTTTAGAATAGACTTTGGGCTAGAAATAAAATATAAAACTTTCTTATTAAAATTAATATGAAAAACAAATTTCTGAAAATTCTTAAATTCAATTTCATAATGAACATATTGAAATAGGAAACACATTGTAATTAGCACATAGAATTCATACACACACACACACACACACACACACACACACACACATATATATATATTCTGAACATTCCAATAGGAATCTCCAAAGAAGGTTGAATATGTCAGAATCAATATACTATGCATAAATTGACCTTCTGAAGAAAGGAAATCCCCCCAGAAGTGAATGTATCAAAGCTTATCCACAGTTATTCAAGAGTTACAGTATCTAAGAAACAAAATATTTTCATATGACAAGGCACATTAGTAAAAATAACTTTTCTGTCCCAGAAGCTATTTTAAACTAAAGACTCCTGCACAATTATTTAGCACTGAATCTCTGCTTACTGAACATCATTTGAAAAGTAATTTTATTTTACCAATGCCCCCTTTTTTTTTAAACTACAAAAGGATAGTGCCCTATTACCAGAGACAGGAGGTAAGGGAAGGGGAAATTGGATAAAGGCAGGCAAAAGGTACAAACTTCCAGTTACAAGATTAAAGAGTACTAGGGATGTAATGTACAACAGGAAAATTTCACCAACACTGCTATCTTATACATGAAAGTTAAGAGAAGACAACCTAAGAGTTCTCATCACAAGGGAAATTGTTTTCTATTTCTTAATTTTGTGTCTGTGGAGATGATGAATGTTCATTAAACTCATTGTGGTAAATCATTTTATGATGCATGTAAGTTGAATCATTACTCTGTATACTTGAAACTAGTAGAGTGCTGTATCTCAATAAAACTGGAAGAAAAAAGAACTTTTAAATACATTATAATATTTAACATATGCTTTACCTTGGTCATTATTCTTTGGAATCTTTTCCGTTCGAGCCACCCTCTGACATGGGCTTGCACAATGGTGACCAATTTAACAGTGTTTTTGGTAATTGTGAATTTTGTCCTTCCCCGGAACACTTGAAAGATTTCTATGTGTGGTCCAATTCTTTTAACCTTATTGTCAAATTTATCACTTTTTAGAATAGACTTTGGGCTAGAAATAAAATATAAAACTTTCTTATTAAAATTAATATGAAAAACAAATTTCTGAAAATTCTTAAATTCAATTTCATAATGAACATATTGAAATAGGAAACACATTGTAATTAGCACATAGAATTCATACACACACACACACACACACACACACACACACACACATATATATATATTCTGAACATTCCAATAGGAATCTCCAAAGAAGGTTGAATATGTCAGAATCAATATACTATGCATAAATTGACCTTCTGAAGAAAGGAAATCCCCCCAGAAGTGAATGTATCAAAGCTTATCCACAGTTATTCAAGAGTTACAGTATCTAAGAAACAAAATATTTTCATATGACAAGGCACATTAGTAAAAATAACTTTTCTGTCCCAGAAGCTATTTTAAACTAAAGACTCCTGCACAATTATTTAGCACTGAATCTCTGCTTACTGAACATCATTTGAAAAGTAATTTTATTTTACCAATGCTCTCAACTACATGGATAGTGTATTGATAGGGTTGTGGATTATAGGATTGCAGAAGTGAGTGATCATACTGGAAAATATGGCAAGCCTGGCAACACAGATATGGACAGCCCCTGCAGTTATGATGACAATGTGAAAAGACCACAAACTCTCTGCTATGAACCTTGGTAATTTTGTGTTTGCTTTTTCCTCTTGAATATCTGTTGTATTTTTTATATGGTAGTCACTTTTTTCAAAGTCATCCTGAGTTCAAAGTGTAATTTCCTTGCAATTTTTAGCAAACATATATCTTTTTAAATTTTTGATTGCTTTTGCTTCCGCATTTTTTACAACTGAAGTTCCAATAAGACAATCAAGTCATTTCACATACCAGACCTGAGTCTTGCCCTACAAAGTTCACTGTGTATAGACTTCTGGATCCCAGATTCAACATACTTGATTTCTTGAGTGACTATCAATGAATGCTTCTGCAATTTTCACCTCTGGATCTGTTTTGATATTTGCATTAAGCTAGTTCTTACAGAGTCCTGTTCTCCTCTGTACATCGTCATTATTTTTATTCCCCTGGTGACTAAAATGATGGAAGTCACATTTTGATTATTGGATCCGGTCATCTAGTGTCTAATGGGTGGTAAACAGTTGATAAGAGGGGATCTCTTTCATTTGTTTCTTCTGTTCGTTTGTCTTGAAGCTTGCGGTATTTTCTGATATGTCCTGTATTATATATCATTTGAACACCAGTATACCTAAAATCAGACTTCCCTGGTAGCTCAGTGGTAAAGAATCTGGCTGCAATGCAGGAGAAACGAGTTTGATTCCTATGTCAAGAAAATTCCCCTGGAGAAGGAAATGGCCATCTCTTTTGTTTCTAATTCCCATCTCCTTCATTTCTGATCCCCTCTCTTTCTTGCAAACCTTACACTGTTCTCCCAAGCTGCCTTGAATGACATAAGGTCTTAAGTCACTTGCTGAAAAATGTGTGTGGAGTGAAAGGGGTTTGGGGGGAGGGAAAATTGAAAGCAGTTATTTTATTTTACCAATGCTCTCAACTACATGGATAGTGTATTGATAGGGTTGTGGATTATAGGATTGCAGAAGTGAGTGATCATACTGGAAAATATGGCAAGCCTGGCAACACAGATATGGACAGCCCCTGCAGTTATGATGACAATGTGAAAAGACCACAAACTCTCTGCTATGAACCTTGGTAATTTTGTGTTTGCTTTTTCCTCTTGAATATCTGTTGTATTTTTTATATGGTAGTCACTTTTTTCAAAGTCATCCTGAGTTCAAAGTGTAATTTCCTTGCAATTTTTAGCAAACATATATCTTTTTAAATTTTTGATTGCTTTTGCTTCCGCATTTTTTACAACTGAAGTTCCAATAAGACAATCAAGTCATTTCACATACCAGACCTGAGTCTTGCCCTACAAAGTTCACTGTGTATAGACTTCTGGATCCCAGATTCAACATACTTGATTTCTTGAGTGACTATCAATGAATGCTTCTGCAATTTTCGCCTCTGGATCTGTTTTAATATTTGCATTAAGCTAGTTCTTACAGAGTCCTGTTCTCCTCTGTACATCGTCATTATTTTTATTCCCCTGGTGACTAAAATGTTGGAAGTCACATTTTGATTATTGGATCCGGTCATCTAGTGTCTAATGGGTGGTAAACAGTTGATAAGAGGGGATCTCTTTCATTTGTTTCTTCTGTTCGTTTGTCTTGAAGCTTGCGGTATTTTCTGATATGTCCTGTATTATATATCATTTGAACACCAGTATACCTAAAATCAGACTTCCCTGGTAGCTCAGTGGTAAAGAATCTGGCTGCAATGCAGGAGAAACGAGTTTGATTCCTATGTCAAGAAAATTCCCCTGGAGAAGGAAATGGCCATCTCTTTTGTTTCTAATTCCCATCTCCTTCATTTCTGATCCCCTCTCTTTCTTGCAAACCTTACACTGTTCTCCCAAGCTGCCTTGAATGACATAAGGTCTTAAGTCACTTGCTGAAAAATGTGTGTGGAGTGAAAGGGGTTTGGGGGGAGGGAAAATTGAAAGCAGTTATTTTGGTTAAAAGCTACAGTTAAAATGAGTGATTAGAATGGCATTAACTAAAAAGAGTCTAAGGAAATACTAAAATGTTTACAAAATGATGGATATATTTTGTCATTTTTTTAATCAATTGAAAAAGCAAAGGTTTTTATCTTAGGCCCTAGCCATATGGGCTTTGATGAACAACACACCTCTAAGCAACTGTAATGCTAAAACCAAAATAGAGAGAAATTTGAAGCTGAAGAAATTATGGAAAGCAAATTATATTTACAAATAACAGTTTTGAAAAGAAGCTATGCAATGCACCACATTTT
This sequence comes from Tragulus kanchil, assembly GCA_022376925.1. NCBI lineage: Eukaryota > Metazoa > Chordata > Mammalia > Artiodactyla > Tragulidae > Tragulus > Tragulus kanchil. The sequence goes on from JAIOJX010000025.1 coordinate 40,238,372, forward strand.
GACAAATGTTGGTCAATTTTGATAAGCTTAATCTTAAAATAGAGAAATGCTTCTGAATCCTTAACTATAAAATATCACATAGATGGTATACACCCAAAAAGTAGAATCTGATTTTCTTTCTGTTACACTGACAAACTGGTTTTTGAATAACACTCTGCTCCTAGTATGGGAGAGGAAAAATAATTCAGTGCCTTTATTACAGTTTTCCTAGGAAACATAAGTTCCTTATATCACAAATATTTCTTATAAATATTTATGCCCTTTTCATTTTCTTTGTGATCTACTTCTTACGAAATCTGGTATTCCTAATATCTAATGTGATTTGTGACTATGTTACTTTTTTCTACTTTAAGGGCACCTTTGACTTCTGTTGATACTTTGCAACCTCTGAAAATTCTTTCCAATTCAAATTCAATCCCCAAATTTAAAAGCAAACTAACCTATCCATTGGGTCGTTGTCAAATGATTGTTTGTAAGACTATACCAAAGAATTTTTTTTTTCCTTCACTATCTAAGCTAGAAACAGCAGGGTATGCTTGACCCAGCTGTTACATAAATGAGTCAAAGGTAGCCCTTGTATATTGGCCTCTATGTTGTTTCACTTCTTACCTCAGGCAACGAACGATAAGCTCAAAAGCCTGCTGGCTCCAAACTCACAATTCTTAAAGATCCGATTGTTTTAAAGTTGGCCCAAATCAGCATATGTTTCTAGTCATTTAGAGCCTGCCTGCTTTACATTTCCCATGAAACAGTAACTGACATCTACTAGCCATAGATTAGACAAATCCTGAGGCCAGAAAAGACACCAAGCCACTGCTGCCATTCAGAGCTCTCTGACTCAGAGACTTGCCATCTTGCTGTGAGTGATGTCACCTTGACATGTAAGGTCCCTCCATTCCCCACCACTACAGGAGGTCTCCTGCTCTCATCCCCTTCTAAAGGGTGGCTCTAGGTCATGGTCTCTAAGTCTTCTGTTGTGAGAGAGTTTCTTTCATGCACAGATGACCATGTGATACCAAATAAAGCCTGTTACGTGCCACTGTCACTTCATGGCCATGTTCCCTGAACTCACTATAGTGTCCAGTTTTACTTCACTCAGCACTACTATGCTGAAAGCTATCCTATTATCCAAGTCCAAACCATGAACAGATGTCAAAGTTTCCTTCTTAAGTTAAATACATATAAACTAAAATACTATTAATATAAATATATTAGGAGTGCACAGTGGTAAACTGATTGTACTGATGGCCAATTAATACACCCACCTGTCCCCATCTTTGAAATGTGATTTTAGAGCCTTACCTTCCAGCCTTTAGAGAGCTGGAATCAAGTTACTCACCCAGGAATCTAGGTTGACCCTGGGAATTGCTTTGCCAGGAGAATTCAATGGAAGTGATGCCTTGCCAGTTCTTAGAATGTGCCTCTACCGGACTTACACAGTTAATCATCTTAGAGCTCTTCATCTACATGAGAACAAGCTGGCAAACCTCTGAAGGATGAGATACCACATGAGAATAGACAAGCCATATCCACAAGCTAGACCAGGTGGTATCAGCTGAGTCTGGACTACTGCTGCTGCTGCTTGGTCACCTCAGTCGTGTCTGACTCTGTGTGACCCCATGGACTGCAGCCCATCAGGCTCCTCTGTCCATAGGATTCGCCAGGCAAGGATATTGGAGTGGGTTGCCATGTCCTCCTACAGGGAATTTTCCTGACCCAGGAATCAAACCCATGTCTTGTGTCTCCTGTGTTAGCAGGTGTGTTTTTTACCACTAGCACTACCTGGGAAGCCCTCATATGAAGAATACATTTTCTTAACAATTAATACTAGAATGAGACTTATGAGTGTGACCTTCTCAAGTTAAACTGGTGTCATAACCATGAACGATACATAAGATACTACAGAAGTCATCAACGTTTTTTGACAGCAGGGTCTGTTTTCCCAAAGAAAGAAAGACCTTTTCACAAATCCTGGAGGTTGAGGTGGTGTCACTGTACCCAAAGGAGGTCTCCTGCTCTCATCCCCTTCTAAAGGGTGGCTCTAGGTCATGGTCTCTAAGTCTTCTGTTGTGAGAGAGTTTCTTTCATGCACAGATGACCATGTGATACCAAATAAAGCCTGTTACGTGCCACTGTCACTTCATGGCCATGTTCCCTGAACTCACTATAGTGTCCAGTTTTACTTCACTCAGCACTACTATGCTGAAAGCTATCCTATTATCCAAGTCCAAACCATGAACAGATGTCAAAGTTTCCTTCTTAAGTTAAATACATATAAACTAAAATACTATTAATATAAATATATTAGGAGTGCACAGTGGTAAACTGATTGTACTGATGGCCAATTAATACACCCACCTGTCCCCATCTTTGAAATGTGATTTTAGAGCCTTACCTTCCAGCCTTTAGAGAGCTGGAATCAAGTTACTCACCCAGGAATCTAGGTTGACCCTGGGAATTGCTTTGCCAGGAGAATTCAATGGAAGTGATGCCTTGCCAGTTCTTAGAATGTGCCTCTACCGGACTTACACAGTTAATCATCTTAGAGCTCTTCATCTACATGAGAACAAGCTGGCAAACCTCTGAAGGATGAGATACCACATGAGAATAGACAAGCCATATCCACAAGCTAGACCAGGTGGTATCAGCTGAGTCTGGACTACTGCTGCTGCTGCTTGGTCACCTCAGTCGTGTCTGACTCTGTGTGACCCCATGGACTGCAGCCCATCAGGCTCCTCTGTCCATAGGATTCGCCAGGCAAGGATATTGGAGTGGGTTGCCATGTCCTCCTACAGGGAATTTTCCTGACCCAGGAATCAAACCCATGTCTTGTGTCTCCTGTGTTAGCAGGTGTGTTTTTTACCACTAGCACTACCTGGGAAGCCCTCATATGAAGAATACATTTTCTTAACAATTAATACTAGAATGAGACTTATGAGTGTGACCTTCTCAAGTTAAACTGGTGTCATAACCATGAACGATACATAAGATACTACAGAAGTCATCAACGTTTTTTGACAGCAGGGTCTGTTTTCAAGAAAGAAGACCTTTTCACAAACCAAGGTGGTGGATGGGTTTGGGATGACTCAAATGTATTACATTCATTGTGCACTTTATTTCTATTATTATTACATCAGTCCTACCTCAGATTAACATACATTAGATCCTGGAGGTTGAAGTTGTCAACAATAAAACCGAGAGAGGACAAACAAAGACTGGTACTGGCAATCCCCAGTCCTCAATGATTTGGATGATTTGGGGACTGACGTTAGGATTTTTTTTTCTTTAGTTTGTTTCAGGAGTACGTAAACACAGTCATACCACATGGACTGACTCTATTACATAAAGGTTCAACTTCATGAAAAGTACAAGCATCAAGAGTAAGTAGATGAGAAGGGGAAATACATTGTGACTGTCAGATGGACAGAGGTGCAGTAACTTCCCCTGAATTAGAGACTCAGTAGGAACTATTCTTTGCCTACTTCTCCAAATGTAATTTTTAAATTCATCTGCCTTCATAAGGCCTTAATACAATTCTGATATGGAGAGAATTATCATTTTATAGATTTTACAGCTCTGATATAGAGAGAAGTGTTATTTTATAGATTCTCAGTCACTAAAGAGCTTCTGTAGAACTCTTGGGCTAAAAGGTATACATTCTAGTTTTAAAATAAGTTAGTTCTGGGGAAGTAATGTACAGCACAGTGATTATAGTTAATAATGGTTGTTTAGTCATTCAGTCATGTCCAACTCTTGCGATTCCATGGACCATTGCCTACAAGGCTCCTCTGTCCATGGAATTTTCCAGGAAAGAACACTGGAGTGGGTTTCTGTTTCCTTCTCCAATAGCTAATAATGCCATACTGTATATTAAAAAGTTGCTAAGAGAGTAGATCTTAAAAGTATTCATCACAGAAGAAAAAACTATGCCTAAGTGAGGTGATAGATGTTAACAAGAATTTCTGTGATTTTTTGTCATATATACAAATATCATTGTGTACAATTAATCATATATCATATATATAATTAATCATTATGTTGTACACCTGAAACTCTAATATGATATATCAAATATATCTCAATTTTGAAAACTCCTTTAGAAAATATTTATAAACATAAACATATAAGTCATTATAGACATAAAACCAGTTATCGCCATAGAAGAGACTTTCCTCTTGGTATCCAAGCCACCTCTTATGAAATTCACCCTTAAGAAGTTGGAAGATCAGAGCTGAATAGCTGAATTGGAATCTTTCAATTGAGGTTCGACAAATCTGTGATCAAGGTGTCAGATCAAAGGGTTTGCAGTGAGAGAAGAAATCATTAAGCAAGATTACATGTGAGAAAAGATACAATAAGTTAATTAGTAAGTTAATCATGTCTGAACATTAGATACTGAGCTTGGCAAACATTTGAACAGGGAATTTCCTTTCAACTACTAATGCTTATATGATAATATATATTAAACGCTAAATCAGTTTTAGAGTTTGGTTCAGATATTGCTACTAATTAGTTTTGGCTGATATTGAAGTATTTTGTATGCTCCATTTATAAAAGCAGTCTTTGCCCATCTGTTCATAGGTTGAAAGTGATTAAAGGATACTTATTTTGGCTGCTGTAAAAGCCAAACACTTTTTAAGCTGCAAATATGTGACAAAACCAGTTCAGGTTGCCAAGTTCAGAAATACATTAAAAGAGATTTGCAATGACTCCCTGCCCCCAATTCCTCTTCCAACCTGCATTATCAAAAAGCAAATATCACCGTTTTCCTGATTAGACTAGCATGCCTGTTTGTCCAAATGCTTTGCAATTTAGTTATAATTTCCACAATTTACTCTCATTTGGATCCTCTGCTACCAAGCTGTGTCGAGGGCTTTCGATTCCTGTCCACGGAGCCTTGAAACAAAAACATGTGATGTCTTCGTGCTTTGAATGCTGCATCTGAAAGCAATTGGGTTTCTGTTTCCTTCTCCAATAGCTAATAATGCCATACTGTATATTAAAAAGTTGCTAAGAGAGTAGATCTTAAAAGTATTCATCACAGAAGAAAAAACTATGCCTAAGTGAGGTGATAGATGTTAACAAGAATTTCTGTGATTTTTTGTCATATATACAAATATCATTGTGTACAATTAATCATATATCATATATATAATTAATCATTATGTTGTACACCTGAAACTCTAATATGATATATCAAATATATCTCAATTTTGAAAACTCCTTTAGAAAATATTTATAAACATAAACATATAAGTCATTATAGACATAAAACCAGTTATCGCCATAGAAGAGACTTTCCTCTTGGTATCCAAGCCACCTCTTATGAAATTCACCCTTAAGAAGTTGGAAGATCAGAGCTGAATAGCTGAATTGGAATCTTTCAATTGAGGTTCGACAAATCTGTGATCAAGGTGTCAGATCAAAGGGTTTGCAGTGAGAGAAGAAATCATTAAGCAAGATTACATGTGAGAAAAGATACAATAAGTTAATTAGTAAGTTAATCATGTCTGAACATTAGATACTGAGCTTGGCAAACATTTGAACAGGGAATTTCCTTTCAACTACTAATGCTTATATGATAATATATATTAAACGCTAAATCAGTTTTAGAGTTTGGTTCAGATATTGCTACTAATTAGTTTTGGCTGATATTGAAGTATTTTGTATGCTCCATTTATAAAAGCAGTCTTTGCCCATCTGTTCATAGGTTGAAAGTGATTAAAGGATACTTATTTTGGCTGCTGTAAAAGCCAAACATTTTTTAAGCTGCAAATATGTGACAAAACCAGTTCAGGTTGCCAAGTTCAGAAATACATTAAAAGAGATTTGCAATGACTCCCTGCCCCCAATTCCTCTTCCAACCTGCATTATCAAAAAGCAAATATCACCGTTTTCCTGATTAGACTAGCATGCCTGTTTGTCCAAATGCTTTGCAATTTAGTTATAATTTCCACAATTTACTCTCATTTGGATCCTCTGCTACCAAGCTGTGTCGAGGGCTTTCGATTCCTGTCCACGGAGCCTTGAAGCAAAAACATGTGATGTCTTCGTGCTTTGAATGCTGCATCTGAAAGCAACCTGGCTAACAAGTGAAACAAGTTTGTGGCCTACTTTAAATGCCCTATATGAGATCTGTTCAGTCTAAAAACAATACATTAACTTCAGCATGGGTGAGAAGAGATTTTTAAAAACAAGAAGGTAACACATTTCCATAAGTAATATTATCTGAATGTTATTTAGTACTCCATTGGCAAATCTTCCCTCAAAATCTATTCACTTCAAAAATCAGAACAATCTCTTTTGCTCAGGCCCGTGGAGCTTGCAGGATGGGCAAGTGTTGCAGTCTTAGTACTGCCAGGAAGCTCAGTAGCCATCGCCGAGACCAGAAGCGGCACGAAAAGCAGTACAAGAAAGTCCAACTGGGCACAGCCTTGAAGGCCAACCCTTTGGTAGGCACTTCTCATGCCAAGGAAATTGTGCTGGAAAAAGTAGGGGTTGAAGCCAAATTCTGCCATCCAAAAGTGTGTCAGGCTTTAGCCAATAAAGAAAGGCAAAAAAAAAAAAAAATTACAGCCTTTGTACCCAATAATGTTTGCTTGAATTTTATTGAGGAAAATGAGGTTCTGGTTGCTGGATTTGGTTGCAAAGGTCATGCTGTTGGTGACATTCATGGAGTCCATTTAAGGTTGTCAAAGCAGCCAATGTCTCTCTTTTGGCTTTGTACAAAGGCAAGAAGGAAAAACCAAGATCATAAGTTTTGATAATGAAAGCATGATAGTAATAAACTTTCATATATGAAAAAAAAATCAGAACAAGTTTCCTGGAACTTTTAAAAAGAGGAGCAGTCCTTCTGAAGTGGAGGATAAGATCACTTTAATTCAGGCAAAATTTTTAAATAGGGCAAATATCTGAATGAGATGTGTTTCCTTCTGTGCTCTCCACAGTCTTTTTGTGTTCTGATCATTTCTCACAATGCTAGCCTGCCCTGACCCCACAAAATGAAGAGCCCTCTCATTTGCTTATTCTTGTTAAGTCATGTTAAACTCTTTGCGACCCCATGGACTACAGAAAGCCAGGCTTCCCCATCCTTCACCATCAACCAAAGTTTGCTCAAACTCATGTCTATTGAGTTGGTAATGCCATCCAACCATCTCATCCTCTGTTGTCCCCTTTTCCTTCCACCTTCAATTCTTCCCAGCATCAAGGTCTTTACCAGTGAGTTGGCTCTTTGTATCAGGTGGTCGAAGTATTGGAGCTTTAACTTCAGCATCAGCCCTTCCAATGAATATTCAGGCTTGATTTCCTTTACAAAGTACCTCCCTGCTGTCCAAGGACATCTCAAGAGTCATTTCTAGCACCGCAATTTGAAAGCATCAGTCCTTTGGTGCTCACCCTTCTTTATGGTCCATTTCTCACATCCATACATGACTACTGGAAAAGCCATAGCTTTGACTATATGTGCCTTTATCAGCAAAGTGATATCTAGTACTGTCACAGTTTTTCTTCCAAGCAGCAAGCATCTTTTACTTTCACAGCTGCAGTCACTGTCCATGGTGATTCTGGAACCCAAGAAAATAAGATCTGTCTCTGTTTCCATTTTTTCCCCATCTATTTCCCAGAAAGTGACTGGACTAGATGTTATGATTTTAGTTTTTTGAATGTTGAGTTTTAAGCCACAGTAATCCCTTTAACTAGACCCTATTGAAGGGTGGAGAGTGATATTCTATTTAGAGCATCTGAGGGTTTTTGTCTTCAACTGTTTGCTATCTAAAATGCTCTAACCAGTACCTACCCAGAAATGCAAATGATACAGTGACCTGGGAGGATTTCTTATCCCTGCCCCCACACCTGATTTTCTTAGGAAGACATTCTCTCAGCCCATCAGGTCATATCTCTGGAAAGATGAGTTTTATTTTTGTTGCTGCTGTTTGGTTTCAACTTTCCAACAGTTCTTCCTCAAAATAAGATGAGAGATTTTTAAATTTCAAATTCAGTTCAAAAAATGCAATTATCCTTTCTCACATGCATTAACTTCTTGGAGGAGCACTGTTTATTATGAATTAAACTCGAATTATCATTTCACATCACAAAAAAAGCCAAAAGAAAAAACTGGTTTTGTTCAAATTTAACTGATTCTGGCTATATGGGCAGGATAATCATGACACACTTCCAGGAATTTTCTCTAATACAAACATTTAAAGCACTGTTTTAATGTAGGTACATGTTTTTATCTGCAGGGCACTTTAAAAAATTACCCTGGAAGATGTCTGTAATGGTTAGGGTGTTTATGCCAAAGGTGTAATGAGAGTTGATTTTTCTGTGGCACAGTGACCACAGTTGTCAATTTTTCATAAGTTTATCTATGTAATAGGGAACATAATGAGTTGTCTAGTTCTTCTCCCCAAATATTCCTCTATTCCTCTTGGGGTAGCCCTTTGCTCTCAAACCAATCTTCAGTCAGTTTTGGAGGAGAGCACAATCTACCCACTACCATCTGTCTCTCTAATCTCTCATCAGAATGAACAATGAAGTTCAGTGCCAGTCCACAGATTCTTCGTCCCTAGTATCAAGTCTTAAATAATTAAATAAATTCCCACAACAATTCAGGTGATTTTAAAAATAACTTATGATATTAAACTTGATCTGTTATTCCCAGGCACCTATGGCTTTTAGAGACTGTCATTTCCAGGAGCTGGAGAGACCCTTCAGCAAGCACACTCAGTGTGAGGACCAGAGAGCAGGGTAAGTTTGACTAGAAAAGCAGGAAATGTGGACGGCCTTCAGCGCAACCTGGAGAAGGATGGGGCTTGAAACTCCCTCTTCCCATGATTCTGCTTCTCTTTTCTCCCTCTGGATGAGTTCTTCCATGAAAAAGTAATTGACATATCTTACTTTCCCTGCCTGAGACACCCATTCGTTCTCATTTTACTTTTGCAGTGTGACTTAGAGATGAGAACGTACGTGTTTCTTCTCCCATGATTCTGCTTGTTGTTTCTCAGGGGTTCTCTTCCTGACTCCAGACAGAAACTGCTACCAGTAATGTCTGCTTCTTTCCCTATCAGGTTACTGATGGTGTCAGCATTTTTTTCAAATTCCAAAAGATAAGAGATTTTTAAATTTCAAATTCAGTTCAAAAAATGCAATTATCCTTTCTCACATGCATTAACTTCTTGGAGGAGCACTGTTTATTATGAATTAAACTCGAATTATCATTTCACATCACAAAAAAAGCCAAAAGAAAAAACTGGTTTTGTTCAAATTTAACTGATTCTGGCTATATGGGCAGGATAATCATGACACACTTCCAGGAATTTTCTCTAATACAAACATTTAAAGCACTGTTTTAATGTAGGTACATGTTTTTATCTGCAGGGCACTTTAAAAAATTACCCTGGAAGATGTCTGTAATGGTTAGGGTGTTTATGCCAAAGGTGTAATGAGAGTTGATTTTTCTGTGGCACAGTGACCACAGTTGTCAATTTTTCATAAGTTTATCTATGTAATAGGGAACATAATGAGTTGTCTAGTTCTTCTCCCCAAATATTCCTCTATTCCTCTTGGGGTAGCCCTTTGCTCTCAAACCAATCTTCAGTCAGTTTTGGAGGAGAGCACAATCTACCCACTACCATCTGTCTCTCTAATCTCTCATCAGAATGAACAATGAAGTTCAGTGCCAGTCCACAGATTCTTCGTCCCTAGTATCAAGTCTTAAATAATTAAATAAATTCCCACAACAATTCAGGTGATTTTAAAAATAACTTATGATATTAAACTTGATCTGTTATTCCCAGGCACCTATGGCTTTTAGAGACTGTCATTTCCAGGAGCTGGAGAGACCCTTCAGCAAGCACACTCAGTGTGAGGACCAGAGAGCAGGGTAAGTTTGACTAGAAAAGCAGGAAATGTGGACGGCCTTCAGCGCAACCTGGAGAAGGATGGGGCTTGAAACTCCCTCTTCCCATGATTCTGCTTCTCTTTTCTCCCTCTGGATGAGTTCTTCCATGAAAAAGTAATTGACATATCTTACTTTCCCTGCCTGAGACACCCATTCGTTCTCATTTTACTTTTGCAGTGTGACTTAGAGATGAGAACGTACGTGTTTCTTCTCCCATGATTCTGCTTGTTGTTTCTCAGGGGTTCTCTTCCTGACTCCAGACAGAAACTGCTACCAGTAATGTCTGCTTCTTTCCCTATCAGGTTACTGATGGTGTCAGCAAGGGGAAATTACTTTTTATAGCAGTAGACGGAAAAAGTATACATTGACCAAAAGGAGTGGAAGAGGAAGAGGTCTTGCTCTGAAAGCACCTTCTCCATAGACAAGGACAAGATTTTCATAGGAAAGGGGGCTAAAGGGGTGATATGGGGCAGAGGTCATGGTCACTTAGGTTCATGGAAATGGGTGGTGATTTCCTGGATCAGGGTCAGCCCCTCTTTTCTGCCTTTTTAGGATCCATCAGGGGTTTGGGTCAGAACCAAAAGGGTGGAAACCAGCATGGTGCCCTTGGGCAAGGATTATAGCATTAAAATGAAGTGATAAACAGCTGTAGAACAGCAGTAATCAATCATTTTGGCACCAGGGACTAGTTTCATGGAAGACAATTTTTCCACAGACCAGGGAGCTGAAGAGAGGGGGAGGGTGTTTTAGGGATGATTCCCATAAGGCAACATAACCTAGACTCCTCACAAGCACAGTTCCAAGAACCATTTGTGCTCCTATAAGAACCTAATGCCACCACTGATCTGACAGGAGGTGGAGCACAGGCAGTAATGTGAGTGCTGGGGAGCAGCTGTAACTACAGATGAAGCTTTGCTCGCTGCTCATCTGCTGTGTAGCCTAGTTCTAAACAGGCCAGGACTGCTAGTGGTCCATGGCTCAGTGGTCGGAGACTCTTATTGTAGCAATACCTTTGTCCCAATTTTGAAGTTCAGCCAGTTTATACTACTTTCTTGTGGTTAAACCCTCTTGTTCTTGTCCCCTAAACACAGCTAGAAGATACAGTCAGTTTGGTTTTCTGCAAGTTTGCCAAGAGCAGGGATCTCTTAGAAATGAGTTGTGGGCAGGGAGCGGGGAGGGGTTGTTTCCTTGATTCCTTGACAAAAGCAGGTGGACTTGTGTTACTTAACATCAGATTGTATCAGTTATCAATGGGGTGGTATGTGAAGAACTGAAAAAGTAAGAGTGGTACCAAGAGCCACAATGTGAACAAAATGAATGCCATTCTGTCCAGAACTCATTTCCCTTATTTTAATTTAATTTATGATTGTTTTTGCTTTGTTTTTACTAGACTGCCATAAGATGGAATGATTTATAATGTTTCAGGATTTCAGGATGGTAAATTTCAAGCTTTCCATAGAATCTTTCTAAACAAAGTAGAGAAATATTGGCTGCCTGGACGATCATAGGTGGTCCAGTAAATAATGTGGTTACTAACTGAGATGGGGAATATAGGAGAGAAGACAGGGGGAAGGGAATATATAATAAAGTTCAAGTTTGAGAGATGGTGATGGGATATTCCAGTGAACATACCAAGGAAGGAGTAGAAAGTCTGAGATGGAAATTATAAATGCCTGAAAAGGGGGAAAATCATTAGAAAGCAGATAAAAGATCCAAAATATTAACTCGTTCATTGAACAAATATATATTAATTTACTCATTCATTCATTCATTCAGTGCAAGATCCTCTTCTAGCATCAGGGACACACTAATAAATAAAACAAAAAATTCCCTTATGTTCTAGTAGAAGAGACAGATAGTAATCATAGTAAACAAGTTGATTATAGAGCATGTTTGAAAGCAATGTATGCAATGATAAAAAAAATAAGCAGGAAAAGGTGGTTGGGGAGTGCTAGCAGGGGTAGAAATGCAATGTTAAATAGTGCTGTATGTTCTAAATAGTGCTGTATGTTTTGCAAGTAAGATCATCTAATGAACATATGTACACCAAAGGAGGAAAAGAGGGTGTGGTGTGAATTGGAAGAGTGGGATTGGCATATATACACTATTGATACTATGTATAAAATAAATTAACTAGTGAGAACCTACTGTATATCTCAGAGAACCCTACTCAGTGCTTTGTCATGACCTAAATGGGAAGGAAATCCAAAAAAGAGAAGATATATGTATAGGTATATATGGCTGATTGACTTTGCTGTACACCAGAAACTAACACTGTAAAGTGTGAATTAATTATCTGAGGCAAAGGTGCACGTATGTGCATTCTAAGTTGCTTTTGTTGTGTCTGACTCTGTGAAACTCTATGGACTGTAGCCCACCAGGCTCCTCTGTCCACAGGCTTCTCCAGGCAAGAATACTGGAGTAGGTTGCCATGCCCTCCTGCAGGGGATCTTCCCGACCCAGGGATCATACCCAAATCTCTTGCATCTCCTGCACTGGCAGGCAGATTCTTTACCACTAGTACCACCATTAATAGATAACAAATTTCAGAAGAGACCAAAGGAAATTTATTACGTGGTAAACTATGAAAGTGTTTGAGATAAAATAAAAGTATTTGACCCATTTTAGGAGAAATGATTATGGACATATGCAGTAATTTTAGAGAGATAAACATTTAAATGACTCAATTTCTTAACTCTGAAATGTGAATTTCATACTTCGATATGCCAGAAAATGAAAAGAATTCTATAATACCAAAAAAGAGAAAAATTAGAAGTCTTAGCATGATTTTGCCTTTCAGCAGCATGTTAGTGAGCCACATACAGTTACTACTACACTTTTAGTTTGAGCATACTACAAGATTGAAATGGGAAAACACATAATTATTTCTCATCTACATATTTATGTGAACTATCTGGATTCTTCGAATCCTAAAGAAAGAAAAAAAAGAGAGAAACTTAAGGATCAAAATATGGTATACTTCATAGATGGAATATAAACAATACTTTGATCATCCAGAATTCATAGTAAAAAGGTGAAAGGCTGATAAACATCTCTTCAACTTCTAACAACTTGAACATTATGAATCAACAAAAGAATGTTTCCCTCTATGAATTAAAAACTCATCAACTGTTCTAGTCCATACGTGGAAATCTGGAGAAAGAAATGACAGCTCACTCCAATATTCTTGTCTGGAGAATCCCATGGATAAAGGAGCCTGGCAGGTCATGGTCTATAGGGTCTCAGGGAGTCAGACACAACTGAAGTGACTAAGCAGGAAGGCATGCATACTTGGAAATCAGTCACGTTCAAAAGCAATTATGGTCTTTAGAAATTCACCAAAAGGAAAACTTATCACCAAAATCATATGAATAGCTCACTGCAGAAAGACATCAAAAGAGAACAAATATTTTGTTTATGGAATACAAGAGTTTATCTAAGCAAAGAAGATACTACAAGCAATACAGTTAGAGAAGCCAAGGGGATTCAAGTGGACCTCAACATAGATATATGGAGAAAATCTTTCTCACAGAAAATAAAAGCACAGTGTCATCATAATACTGTAACAGATTATAATCTCGGTTCACAATTTTTGCTTAGATAATGAGAACTCTGTGTGCTAATGAATTATTTCCTTTTATGTAATAAAATGAACTACTTTTTACTTTTTTATTTTAATGATACCACACAAAATATGAGGAAGTGTGTTAAGCATAAAGAAGTTAATGAAGAGATTAAAAAGATGATGCTTGGGAAAGACAAATCCTGTTTCACTTTAAATGTCATCAACTTTTACCTTTCTCAGGGTAAAAATATAAATATATACAGTATATAATTCATGCACATATTTTTAAAATTAAGAATTACATATATGTAGCTTTAGTTCTTTTTTGGTTTAGAAATCTTACATAAAGTATTTTACTTTATAAAACAATAAACCTCACAATGTCTTTTTACAATTCAACTTGAACTGAAACTACTTGACTCTCTTTGGAAAGATCATTAAAACATTTCTTTTCTCTTAAAAAGGTTTAATATTTTCTCAACCATATTTTAACTTAAGGATATCTAACAATTTTCTGACATCTACAGTTTTTAATTTTTTAATTGATCATTGAATTCATAGTAAAAAGGTGAAAGGCTGATAAACATCTCTTCAACTTCTAACAACTTGAACATTATGAATCAACAAAAGAATGTTTCCCTCTATGAATTAAAAACTCATCAACTGTTCTAGTCCATACGTGGAAATCTGGAGAAAGAAATGACAGCTCACTCCAATATTCTTGTCTGGAGAATCCCATGGATAAAGGAGCCTGGCAGGTCATGGTCTATAGGGTCTCAGGGAGTCAGACACAACTGAAGTGACTAAGCAGGAAGGCATGCATACTTGGAAATCAGTCACGTTCAAAAGCAATTATGGTCTTCAGAAATTCACCAAAAGGAAAACTTATCACCAAAATCATATGAATAGCTCACTGCAGAAAGACATCAAAAGAGAACAAATATTTTGTTTATGGAATACAAGAGTTTATCTAAGCAAAGAAGATACTACATGCAATACAGTTAGAGAAGCCAAGGGGATTCAAGTGGACCTCAACATAGATATATGGAGAAAATCTTTCTCACAGAAAATAAAAGCACAGTGTCATCATAATACTGTAACAGATTATAATCTCGGTTCACAATTTTTGCTTAGATAATGAGAACTCTGTGTGCTAATGAATTATTTCCTTTTATGTAATAAAATGAACTACTTTTTACTTTTTTATTTTAATGATACCACACAAAATATGAGGAAGTGTGTTAAGCATAAAGAAGTTAATGAAGAGATTAAAAAGATGATGCTTGGGAAAGACAAATCCTGTTTCACTTTAAATGTCATCAACTTTTACCTTTCTCAGGGTAAAAATATAAATATATACAGTATATAATTCATGCACATATTTTTAAAATTAAGAATTACATATATGTAGCTTTAGTTCTTTTTTGGTTTAGAAATCTTACATAAAGTATTTTACTTTATAAAACAATAAACCTCACAATGTCTTTTTACAATTCAACTTGAACTGAAACTACTTGACTCTCTTTGGAAAGATCATTAAAACATTTCTTTTCTCTTAAAAAAAGGTTTAATATTTTCTCAACCATATTTTAACTTAAGGATATCTAACAATTTTCTGACATCTACAGTTTTCAATTTTTTTAATTGATCATTTAAATAGAAATATTGAGGAAATAGAAACTTTAATTCTGAAATCAAATAATTTTGTTTCATAGTGTTCATTTATGAAAATCATATTCTCTAAATGTTGGACAACAGTGTGTATGAAATGATTACTTTTAAAAGAATTGAAAATCAAGAGAATAAGATCACCTCAATCATAAAAATAACAAAAATATTTAAGAATCCCAAAATAAAATCAAGTAGTTACTGTGTAGAATCAGCAACCTGGTAAATTTATACTAAATGAGCTGGATTTGAGCATCAAAGCTCTTTGTTTAATAATGCTGCTCATGGAAAGTTTAAAGTACATCTGTATACGTATCTGTATAGCAAATGGACTGAAGCACTAGTATCCTGTCATCATTTTCTCCCCTAAATTTTAAGATCTTTACAGTTGAAAGCATAGGAATATGGACTAAAAAGTATAAGAATATGAAAATATGCCTTTTAGGTGCGTGATCATTAAAGATTAGGACAAAAATAATCATAACTTGATTTTATCTACCATTATTTATCCATATATAGGCAACATGTTCCATTCCCTCTCAAGAATAGGAGTGGGTGCCCAGATTTTCAATAGCTCCAAATCAAGTGCCCTGGTGGCTCAGATGGTGGAGAATCTGCCTACAGTGCAGGAGGCCTGGGTTCAATTCCTGGGTTGGGAAGATCCCCTGGAGAAGAAAATGGCCACCCACCCCTGTATTCGAGAATCCAAGAAATCTGGTGGGCCCAAATCTGTGGGGTCACAAAGACTCAGTGACTGACACCACCTTCAAATCAAGTGCAGTAACAACATTTTTCATTTGCTTAACTGTCCATTCCAACCCTTTAACAACCAAGTGACCGCCTCCTTCAAAAACAGTGATTACAGAAACCACTTCTATTTGCCAAATGTAGAGGGTTCCCCCAAAGTTTGGATATGGGTAGACAAACTCCACCAGGTGTTTTTTCTAGAACTAAGAAAACGGGGGTGGATAAACTCATATTTACTGTAGCTTGGCAATAGTGATATATGTATGATGTATTTTCACCCCGAAATGCAAAAGTTCTTTAGAAATTGACCAGTACCCTACTGAAATTGGGCCTTCCCAGGTGGCACTAGTGGTAAAGAATCCACCTGCCAATGCAGGAGATGTAAGAAACGCTGGTCTGATCCCTGAGTCAGGAAGGTCCCCTGGAGGAAGGCATGGCAACGCACTGCAGTATTCTTGCCTGGAGAATCTCATGGACAGAAGAGCCTGGTGGGCTGCAGTTCATAGGGTTGCACACAGTCAGATACAACTGAAGCAACTTAGCACACATGCACTACTGACACTGACTGAAGACTGATGGAAACTTTTAACATGCTCTGTCTCATGTAAACACTAATAAGAAAAACTCTAGCTGAAAATATATGTGAAATTTATAGCAAAAAAAAAATTAGGATGAGTTTAAAGGATTACAACATTTGGATTCTTAAGTTTCTAAGAACTTCTGATAAAAATGGTACAGGATTTAAAAAAAAGAAAAGAAAATTTTAACAGCATCTCACTTAAATATTTTCAGTGAAACATTTCAGCATATGAAATGTTTTCAGTTCTACATCATTCACTTGTGGTTACGGCTGTAGTTCTTCAGTCACTAAGTCACGTCCAACACTTTGCAACGCCCCCATGGACAGAGGAGCCTGCCAGGCTCCTCTGTCCATGGAATTCTCAAGGCAAGAATACTGGAGTGGGCACCCATTCCCTCCTCCAGGGGATCTTCCTGACTCAGGGATCGAACCTGAGTCTCCTGCATTAGCAGGCAGATTCTTTACCACAGAGCCACCAGGGAAACCCACATCCTTCGCTACTTCACTTTCACATCATTCCCCTTTCATCTCTCTCTCTCTTTCTCCAGAATTCTACCTAGGAACATGTTTCTATCATTAGAAGCACTCTTCTCCATGCTAACTCCTGAGTTTCAGTCTACTTCTCCTAAGTAACCATAAAAAAGGCTGTTAAAATTTAAGATACAAACAGCATAAAAGCAGATGACTAAGTAAGAACACTGTAAAATGAGGGTTGGACTCTAGTAACAGATTTTGTTTTTTCACTTTTGTGACCTGGAAGAAGTCATTTGATCTTTTCAAATCTTTATTTTCTCAATGGAAAATAAAAAGGATTGAATCAAGTACTTTCTAAGCTTCTCTTCAGCCAACATCCTCTAAAATGTTTATGGTGTCCCTGCAAAACTTTGCCTCAGCCCTTTATGCTGCAACAGATGGCAGACGGGCAGGAAAATGTGGAGCATTCAGACGAGCTGGTTGGCCTCAGAAAAATAAATATAATAAGCATGCACCTTTCAGACTGTACAATTTTTATCACTGAAAGGACTGGACTAAATTTTAATTGAGTAATACTTATGAGGGGAAGAAAAAAAGACTTCCCAGTCAAACAAACCTGGTAAAGGATATTTATAGGAAAAGACCTATACAAGAAAATAAGCTAACACTATCAACTAATTTAAGAACACACACTACAGTATTTTTTTTCTTTAAAGCAAATCTTTTTCTGAAAAGGTTTTTGATGACAAATTCAACTTAATAGACATGAATTATTCAGATTTTCTATTTTCTCTCTGTCATTTTTGGTATGTTGTCTTCAAGAATTTTTCTATTTCATTATAGTTGTTGAATATGGAAGGCATGAAGTTACTCATATAATCTTTTATCCTTTCACTGTTGATAGAATATAGCCTGATTCTACTTCTTTTATTTTTAGTATTGACAAATTGTATTCTATCTCTTAGTTTTGTTAGGAACTTACAAATTCTATTAATCTTTTCAAAGAAGTAACTTTTGGCTTTGTTAATTTGCTTTATTATTTCTGTTTTTCATTTCATTGCTTTCTGTTCTTATTTCTGTAATGAATGTTACACATGACCTAAAAAATACATTAAACAATGGTTGGCTATAGTCATCTATGTCAATTAGATAAAATCAGTTGGTGTTTTGTTAAATACACTATAGTGTAATTCTTTTTTACTAATTTCCCTATCAATCACTAAAAGAGGAATGTAAAAATAATTTACAATCATATGTATGGAGTTGTATATTTTATTCTTTAATCCTGTCAATTTCTGTGTTATTTATGTTATTGTTTAGCCCCTAAGTCATGTCCAACACTTTGTGACCCAATGGACTGCAGTTTGCCAGACTGCTCCGTCCTTCACTATCTCCTGGATTTTCTCAAACTCATGTCCATTCAGTCATTGATGCCATCCAACAATCTCATTCTCTGTTATACCCCTCTTCTCCTGCCCTCTATCTTTCCCAGCATCATAGTCTTTTCCAGTGAGTTGGCACTTCGCATCAAGTGGCCAAAGAATTGGAGCTTAAGCTTCAGCATCAGTCCTTCCAATGAATATACAGAATTGATTTCCTTTAGGATTGACTGGTTTGATCTCCTTGCTGTCCAAGGGACTTTCAAGAATCTTCCCAAGCACCAAAGTTCAAAGGATCATTTCTTCAGCACCCAGTCATCCTTATGGTATAACTCACACTGGTACATGACTACTAGAAAAATCATTGCTTTGACTAAATGGACCTTTGTGAGCAAAGTGATGTCTCTGCTTTTTAATATGCTATTCCAGTTTTTTAAGTTTGAATAAAATCAAATTCAACTTAATAGACATGAATTATTCAGATTTTCTATTTTCTCTCTGTCATTTTTGGTATGTTGTCTTCAAGAATTTTTCTATTTCATTATAGTTGTTGAATATGGAAGGCATGAAGTTACTCATATAATCTTTTATCCTTTCACTGTTGATAGAATATAGCCTGATTCTACTTCTTTTATTTTTAGTATTGACAAATTGTATTCTATCTCTTAGTTTTGTTAGGAACTTACAAATTCTATTAATCTTTTCAAAGAAGTAACTTTTGGCTTTGTTAATTTGCTTTATTATTTCTGTTTTTCATTTCATTGCTTTCTGTTCTTATTTCTGTAATGAATGTTACACATGACCTAAAAAATACATTAAACAATGGTTGGCTATAGTCATCTATGTCAATTAGATAAAATCAGTTGGTGTTTTGTTAAATACACTATAGTGTAATTCTTTTTTACTAATTTCCCTATCAATCACTAAAAGAGGAATGTAAAAATAATTTACAATCATATGTATGGAGTTGTATATTTTATTCTTTAATCCTGTCAATTTCTGTGTTATTTATGTTATTGTTTAGCCCCTAAGTCATGTCCAACACTTTGTGACCCAATGGACTGCAGTTTGCCAGACTGCTCCGTCCTTCACTATCTCCTGGATTTTCTCAAACTCATGTCCATTCAGTCATTGATGCCATCCAACAATCTCATTCTCTGTTATACCCCTCTTCTCCTGCCCTCTATCTTTCCCAGCATCATAGTCTTTTCCAGTGAGTTGGCACTTCGCATCAAGTGGCCAAAGAATTGGAGCTTAAGCTTCAGCATCAGTCCTTCCAATGAATATACAGAATTGATTTCCTTTAGGATTGACTGGTTTGATCTCCTTGCTGTCCAAGGGACTTTCAAGAGTCTTCCCAAGCACCAAAGTTCAAAAGGATCATTTCTTCAGCACCCAGTCATCCTTATGGTATAACTCACACTGGTACATGACTACTAGAAAAATCATTGCTTTGACTAAATGGACCTTTGTGAGCAAAGTGATGTCTCTGCTTTTTAATATGCTATCAAGATTTGTTCTTTTCTTTCAAGGAGCAAACATCTTTTAATTTCATTGTGGCAATCACTGTCTGCAGTAATTCTGGAACCCAAGAAAATAAAATGTGTCACTGTTTTCTCTTTTTCCCTTCTATTTGCCATGAAGTGACGGGACAGGAAGCCATGATCTTAGTTTTTTGAATGTTGAGTTTTAAGCCAGCTTTTTCACTCATCTTTCACCTTCATCAAGAGGCTCTTTAGTTCTTCTTTGGTTTTTGCCATCAGGGTGGTATCATCTGCATATCTCAGGTTGTCAATATTTCTTCTGGCAATCTTGATTCCAGCCTATGAGTCATCCAGCCCTGTATTTCACATGATATACTGTGCATATAAGTTAAATAAGCAGGGTGACAATACAAAACCTTGACATAAAAAATTATGCTATAAAGTCATACACATTTAGAATTATATAATTCTGATTAATACACCCTTTTATTTTATGAAGTGACCCTCTTTATCTTCTAAAAGAGTCCTTCTATGTTTACTTTTTATATTACTGACTGCCCTGGGAATTACAACTTGTCTCCTTAACTGATCACATTCTACTTAGAATTAGTGCATGCATGCTAAATCGCTTCAGTCATGTCCAGTGCTTTGTATCCCCTTGGACTGTAGCCCACCAGGCTCCTCTGTCCATGGGATTGTCCAAGCAAGAATACTGCAGTGGGTTGCAATGTTCTTGTCCAGGGAATCTCCAGGGATTGAACCAAGTGTCATTTTAAGTCTCCTGCACTGGCAGGCCACTACATATAAAATGAAAAAACTTGCAAATGTGTAAGTTCATTGTGTGTGTATATATGTATGTTGGCGGTTCAGTCATGTCTGACTCGTTGAGATTCCATGGACTATAGCCCACCAGGTTCCTCTGTCCATGAAATTCTCCAGGCAAGAACACTGGAGTGGGCAGCCATTCCCTTCTTCAGGGGATCTTCCTGACCCAGGGGATCAAACCTTGGTCTACTACATTTCAGGCAGATTTTTTACCATCTGAGACACCAGGAAAGACCATAAGTCCAGTATATTCCTATTATTGTATAAGGCATCTACCTACCTATAAGTACTATAATAATGTTATGGTTTTGCCTTAAATAATTTAAAAAATAATTAGAAAATATTCTTTTTCATATATTTTCAATTCTCAATGCTCTTTATTTCTTATGGTAGATTCAAGTATGCAACAAGTATCATTTCTCTCCGCATGAAGACCTTCCTTTAATATTTGTGAAGTGCAGGTCAGTTAACAATTCATTATCATTTCTTCAGTTTAGCAGAAAATTTCTTTTCTTGGTCTCAATATTATGAGATAGTTTCACTAACTATAGAGTTATTAATAAGCTTTTTCTTCTAGCATTTTAAACATATATTTTCCATGCCTTCTTGTCTGCATCATTTCCAATGAGAATAATCATTCTCAGAATTGTAACCCTCTATACAACGTGTATTTCTCCCTGCTGGTTATTTCAAGGCTTTTTCTTTGCCTTTGCTTTTCAAATCCTTGACTATGATATGCCTACATGTACTTATCTTGCTTAGATGTGATAGCTCCTTAGACACGTAAGATGTTTCTCAATAAATTTGGAAATTTGGAGGGAGAATTTCCTCAACTACTTTTTCTGCATTATTCTATTTCCCTTCTTCTGAGAATCCAATTCACATATAATAGGCCACTTGATATTAATGTATGGGCCAATCAGGTTTGGTTCACTTTTTTAAAATCATGATTTTCTTTTCTTCAGATTAGTCTGTACAGCTCCATGAGTTTGCTAATCTTCTATACTGCCTTCTCCACTATGTTGTTCAATCATCCAATGACATTTTCACATCATACACTGTATTTCCCCATTGTGGAATTTTCATTTGACTATTGTCCTTGTATTTTCTATTTATGCACTAGTATCCTGTTATTATGCACACCTTTTTCTTTTGTTCTTGAAAATGTATACCTGCTTTAGAGCCATTACCTGCTAATTTCAACTTTTTAGACCTCTTTTCATTTGACATAACCCAGATTTTCCTGTTTCTTAATATGTCCAATACATGTTGTGTACTAAATGTTGTACATTACAGAGTCTCTGGATTATGTTTATTGGCTTTGAAAGAATGTTGATTAGTTTTAAATTCTAGGTGGTAGCTCAGTTACTGATTTATCATCTTGAATTTGAGGTTTTGTTTTATGCTTTTGTTAGGGTGAATCTCTTCGTTTCATTCTTTGTTCTAAAGGTGAATCCCTTAATCCTTATAATCTCCACTCCACTTAGAAGGTGCTGACATTCTAAGACCCACAGGTAAAATTTGAGGTGTTTACTAAATCCCTGTCATTTGTCAGGACTTGAACTTCAATTTCTGTCTTCCTCCATGGTGAACAGCAACTGAGAATTCTGCTTATGCTTTATATTCACAAATGTAAGGAGTCTATCTCTATGACCGTGTCCTTAGCATCTAAAATAGCAGGTGCTTAATGTTTGTTGTTAAATGAATAAACTATGGAAGACTGAGAGAAGACTTTCTCAACAGGGCAAGCTACAAATATGTCTTTTCCTGTGGAACTTGTTCATGTATTCAATCATATTTTCTGAGTATCTACTATATTCCACAGATTGTGCAATGAGTTACAAACTGAAATGTTAACAGAACCAACAATCTTTGATCTCACAGAACTTGAAAGTTTAGCCAGAGATCATTCTGGCACAATTTAGTTCATAGTATATAACAATGACTCTGGAATTAAAGGACCTAGGTTTAAGTTCAGCCCCATCATGGACTAGCTAATGGCTCTAAGTGAATTATTCAACCTGTTTACCTATCAGTGACATAGTGATAACAAAAATCTACCATGGGTGATTATTGGAGTTATATGAAAGTACCTATTACAAAGTAGATTGAATAGAATGATTGCTATTGCTAAACTTTTTACCAGGAATTTACAATTTATCCTGACTTAAGTATCTGATTTAAAGAAGTATAGGTTGTTGAAAGTTCATCTTTTTCTAATCTTAAATTAGATATTTATTTACTAAATATTTAAATTATTGCATTGCATTATTTCACAGTCATGTTTGGCCTAGATTCACCATATAGTACAATTCCATAGTACTTTTAAACTTAGAGTCAGATATATTTTGGAATTCAGATTTTATTTCAAAATCTAGGAAATTAGTATAGCGTATCTGCCACATATTATATAACATTCAAGTAGAGTCTGGGGCAGTATCTTATCATTAAACATATTAATTAATATAATCAGTGTTCATATGTATGCAAAATATGAATAGTGACACAGAATGGGAAAAGTGAGTACCATAAGTAATCATAATCACTTGTTATTACAGGTCAGGTTTTGACCTTATGGTTTTGGGCACTACCATAGGTGACATCAGCCTTCAGTTTCTGGATCATTCCAGATTTTGGAATTATGAATGAAGGATTAGGATCCATAGTCACACTATTTGAGTGAAAGAACTAAGAGAAGGAACTATACAAAGTATCTGCTAAGAGAAGGTAGGTAGACTGAATAATAATATGAATACAGCTGTATTTTCCTAAAGGATTAGAGTTCCAAACTGGTTGCTTCTGACAAACTTCAGTCTCCAAGGTTTACCCTTTTGATATCTGCATGTGATTGGCTTGACAAAGAATTTTATGGTAGCTTGGTCCAAAACCTTACCAGGTGAATTAATACACAAATGTCTTACCAATGAAAAGGAAAGCACAAGTTCGAAACTGCTCCTTAGAAATTTCACTATTAGCTTTCAACAATCCCTTCTTTCCATCTCACTGTCCAAATATCTCACAAAATCAGTTAGTGTTTTGTTTTTGTTTTTTTCCTCACAAAACTTTGTAAATAAATTTGCTACACAGAGAAGCAAAGCAATCTTAAGAATCCCTCACAGAGTGGCTAAAAGGCATGCTGGTACCTTAGTGGATTAGAGTGCATAGTTTCTAATAAAATACTGAAATATCATGCAGTACTGTTTATATAGTGCTCTTACTAGCTAGTGTAGACTACAACCTGGCCTATTGAATGAGCACTATATACACAAAAAACAAGAGAATTTTTTTTTCCTTTGCTTCAGAGGAATTAAATGGGAACTTTGAAAAAGTTGCTAAAACAGTGAGCTCTCAACACTTCTTTAAACCAGATACTTAAGTCAGGATAAAACCAAAAGCAAGCACATTAATTTAAACTTTCCTTCTATCATATAAAAAGTATACCTGGGTTGTTGTTTTGATTCCAGCTTTACAGATTGTTGTTCTTTTTTAATAAAGCATTTCTAGGAGAAAAGAAAGAATGGATCCAATTAGGAATACAACTTTATTGTCAATAAAATTTTAATACCACTGATTATTAATCAAAGAGAGAAAGAACTAGACACTGATGCATGTACATATATATCATAAGCCTAATGTGCTCATTTCAGTTGTTTTAGTTGTGTCCAAATCTTTGTGACCCTATGGACTGCAGCCTGCCAGGTTCCTCTGCCCATTGGATTTCCCAGGCAAGAATACTGGAGTGTGTTGCCATGCACTCTTCCAGGGGATCTTCCCACCTGGGGATTGAACCCACATCTCCTGCATTGTGGACAGATTCTTTACTCCTGAGTTACTGGGGAAGCCCCAATTATAAGCCTAAACACTTATATAAACAAGTATACACAGCAAAGTATGATCATAGAATGATCATAGAACCTCCCCCAGCTTCTCTGGCCCCCAGGAATACAATTCCTACTGATTATTTCAGTGAAAAAACAAAATCCATTAAAATTTACCACAGATAAGAATTTACAAAAGTAAACTAAAAATTAAAAAAAAAAAAAGAAACAATTAACAGGAAAAAAAAAAAAAAGAATGTACTTACTTAGTCATTTGCCCTCCAACTGATAAAAAACATTTAAGGTAGCTTACAAAAAATGCAGTATATATTAAAAAGGAAAAAAAAGAATACAAAGTTAAAAGGAAGCCATAAATAAAAAAATGTCAAGCACTTTCTGATTTTGCTTAATGCATTACACAGATCTGCCTCTCAAATTGCTAGCTATCAAAGTATTATGGACTGAAGTGTGTTCCCCTAAAATTCATATGCTGAAGCCCTAGTCCCCAAATATGATTATATTTGGAGATAGATCTTTTTTAGGAGGTAACTGAGATTAAATGAGATCATAAGGGTGAGGCCTGAGTCCAACAGAACTAGTGACCTTAGAAGAAGAGGAAGAGGGGCCAGGGCCTGTGTGCATGTGAGGACACAGTAAGAAAAAATCTATAAGCCCAGGAGGGAAGTCTTGGGAAAAACTAACTCCATCACAGAACTGTGAAAAAAATAATTCCTATTGTGTGAGCCACCCAGTTTATAGTATTTTATTATAGCAGGCCTGACAAACTAAAATATAAAGTAAAATATAAAGTAAAATATAAAGTAACAAAGAAAACACAGCAGTTCTAACATTCACAATGTCTATAAGAGAAGAGAAAATCTGTAAAAAAAAAAATGTTTCCATTAGATTAATTTTTCCATTAGACTAACTGTGAAGACAACTTTTCTTTTAAAATTTCTTCCATGAGTCCTTTAAAGGAAGTCTGGAATAATGTAATGATCCCAAGAGCATTTCTTCAATAAATGACACTATAGTACTTCATATGGATCTTTTATACAATCCTTCAATACCAGTCAACAGTTGAAAGAACAACTCGGGGAGATAATTCTATAAGAATAATAAAATAACTGGGCCATTCTCTTTCTGGTCATTTGGCAAGATCCAAAGGTTAAACTGATACCTAGAGGCATTGTATCCACTTTATACTCTATTATGACAACTTTTTGGCCAAAAATAGTTTTTGAAAAAATAGTCTCAGCTAAGAGAAAATTGAGGCAATCTTGATAATGAGTGGGCTTCCCGGGTGGCTCAGTGGTAAAGAATCTGTCTGCCAATGCAGGAGACACAGGAGATGTGGGTTCAATCCCTGGGTCAGGAAGATCCCTTGGACAAGGATATAGAAACCCATTCCAGTAATCTTGCCTAGAAAATGGACTCTGGATTACTGGTGTTGTCTTCCCTCTCAGGCTTTATAAGAAGTCAGTACCAGAAAGTGTTTTGGCTATTGATGTGTTCCTGATATCACAAGGAAAATGTTTATTTTAGTTTTGCTTTTAATATTTCAAATATATATTTAACTACTATTTGGCAACTGAAGTCAAAGAAGTCTGTTTTATAAAACCTCAGGATATATAAAAAGTAAAAGAATATATAAAGTATAAAATGAAATATGGAAGAAATTTGTATTTGTATTACAAAAGTGCTCAGTTTTAAGACAGAATGATGTTTTAAATATTTTAAACAAATCCTAAATCACTCTGTCTTGTAGTGAGTATTCTCTTGAATGTAGTCTGACTTATATGTGTAAATTTTTATTTCATGACAGTCATTTTTTTAAGACTGAATATTAACTTCTGTTCTACAGTTACATTAGAATACAATAATAACCTTGAGAAGCAATTTGCATCATCATCTCTCAACTACTTGTTGCTTTTAGAATTCCCTGGTTGTTTTTCTTTTTCAAAGAAAATAATCATCCTCAAAAACAGTACTGTGCTTTAAAATATGTATGTTCAACATTTTCGTGATAATAAAACAGGATCTACATTTTAAACACTTCCCTCAAGATGTTCCACGAACACATTCACAGCTAGAAAAATGCTCATGGCTACGAACATTATTTTAATCTACCTATTTCACACTTTTGGACAAAGCAAAGTGCTTGGCTTGAAACACCTTGTCCTATGTGATAACAGGACACTTGCTAACTTAACTGTTTCTTTCTCAGCCAGACTGAGATTGGCATATTCTCCATTTTGAAGGGTGTCAAACATGAAGGTCATTCAGCAAAACAGTCTCAGACAAACATTCTTTTGTAAAATGACAATTGTAAGACAGACTAAAAGCCATCACCCCAACATTCTTTTTGTAAACTGATACCTAGAGGCATTGTATCCACTTTATACTCTATTATGACAACTTTTGGCCAAAAATAGTTTTGAAAAATAGTCTCAGCTAAGAGAAAATTGAGGCAATCTTGATAATGAGTGGGCTTCCTGGGTGGCTCAGTGGTAAAGAATCTGTCTGCCAATGCAGGAGACACAGGAGATGTGGGTTCAATCCCTGGGTCAGGAAGATCCCTTGGACAAGGATATAGAAACCCATTCCAGTAATCTTGCCTAGAAAATGGACTCTGGATTACTGGTGTTGTCTTCCCTCTCAGGCTTTATAAGAAGTCAGTACCAGAAAGTGTTTTGGCTATTGATGTGTTCCTGATATCACAAGGAAAATGTTTATTTTAGTTTTGCTTTTAATATTTCAAATATATATTTAACTACTATTTGGCAACTGAAGTCAAAGAAGTCTGTTTTATAAAACCTCAGGATATATAAAAAGTAAAAGAATATATAAAGTATAAAAATGAAATATGGAAGAAATTTGTATTTGTATTACAAAAGTGCTCAGTTTTAAGACAGAATGATGTTTTAAATATTTTAAACAAATCCTAAATCACTCTGTCTTGTAGTGAGTATTCTCTTGAATGTAGTCTGACTTATATGTGTAAATTTTTATTTCATGACAGTCATTTTTTTAAGACTGAATATTAACTTCTGTTCTACAGTTACATTAGAATACAATAATAACCTTGAGAAGCAATTTGCATCATCATCTCTCAACTACTTGTTGCTTTTAGAATTCCCTGGTTGTTTTTCTTTTTCAAAGAAAATAATCATCCTCAAAAACAGTACTGTGCTTTAAAATATGTATGTTCAACATTTTCGTGATAATAAAACAGGATCTACATTTTAAACACTTCCCTCAAGATGTTCCACGAACACATTCACAGCTAGAAAAATGCTCATGGCTACGAACATTATTTTAATCTACCTATTTCACACTTTTGGACAAAGCAAAGTGCTTGGCTTGAAACACCTTGTCCTATGTGATAACAGGACACTTGCTAACTTAACTGTTTCTTTCTCAGCCAGACTGAGATTGGCATATTCTCCATTTTGAAGGGTGTCAAACATGAAGGTCATTCAGCAAAACAGTCTCAGACAAACATTCTTTTTGTAAAAATGACAATTGTAAGACAGACTAAAAGCCATCACCCCAACTTCAATTTTTTTTTTTTTTTAATTTTTTAATGTATTTGTCTGTGCCATGTCTTAGTTGCAGCATGTAAACTGTTAGGTTCAGCTTATTGGATCTAGTTCTCTAACCAGTGATCTAAACCTGAGCCCTCCGCATTGGAAGTCCAGAGTCTTGACCAATGGACCACCAGAAAAGTCCCTCACACAAACATTCTAGGGGATTTTTCTTACTAAAATGTTCTCAGAATTTTTCCCAGTTATCTCTGTTGTTTCTTTTTCTTCCTACTTAACACAGTTAGAAACAGAACGATTTAACCATTTTGCAAACTCAGTAGCAGTCCTTTTTTTTTAAGAGTTCTAGGGTTTTTGTCCCCCTAAGTCTTCGTTTTCTCCATACCTATATATTAAAATCAAAAGTCCATTCTGCTCTGACGTTTCCAGGCCATCCTCTCTCAGAACGCTTCTTTCCACAGCTGTCACCTGCTTCTCTAGACCCCCTCAAGGTCCTTGTCACTCCAGGGCAATCCATTTCAATTGACAACACTCTAAATAGTTGGCTGAAGACGGAAATCATTTCTTACCTACTCATGTCAAATTCCTGATTTTTGAACAACCTGTGTGGATTTATTTCAAACCTTGTTTCAGACTCCTTTCTCCACACACATTTGCAAATTCCTCAGTTTAACTAGACCAACTTGCGATAACTCAAGTAATAGTATTACATCTGAAGTTCTTTTGAGAAGCACCTATCTAAGCCACCAATTGCCCCTTCTTTCCAAATCTGTCTGGAATTTATTTTTTCCTTTTAACACTGTTGCTAATTTCTCTCACAGTTTAATGATTAAACTTTTGCATTGAGTAATGAGAGATGAAACATGGAAAAATGCCTTTCATTTTGCATTTTCATGCTAGCCATATTTCTATATTACTATCAGTGTGAAATTCCACAATATGTTTGCAATAAAAAGGTAATCTATAATTGGCACATTACGCCTCCAATACTTTACCCCAAAATGTGGATAAAGGGTATTTTCTCAGTATTGAGAGATTTTCATAGTTTTAAACAGCTTTGTGACCCTATCAGAAGCATATATAAATACACCATTCAAGGTAAATGAAACATTTGTTTAAAAATAGGTAACTGTGAAGAGAAAAATCACTAATAGCATATACATGTAAAATTACAAATTACACATTAAAACATGTGAAATAAACTGAAAAGCTTTTTCTGCCAAGCTGGAATGCAAACATTTGTGTTTCCCCAGCAGAAGTCAGTCATGTCCCAGCACATTCTGTGAATTAGCAGTGAGGTGCATTCCTTGCACTGCTCCTGCTTCATGTATAAGAAATATTTTAAAAAGAAAACTGTCAAGAAGTTGCACACATGCAGAACCAGAAGGCACCACAACATTTTGGAATTTTTCACAAGTCATTGTCTTTACATTGGTGAATTTTAGAGCTTCTAAGAACAGAGAGGAGTCACAGGAGGGTTTTCAAGCCATAGAAGCACCCCCAGGAAGCTGTCATAGCTTCAAGGTAACCCACAGTTTCTCTAAGTCTTCTCATGGAGCCACAGAAGCCTATACTGTGAAGGCATTCTCAAGTGTGGTGTTTCCTTTACATTTCTTATGAGAAGTGGGAGGAATGCCACAGAAAATGTTGATCACTTGGTAATAGCCATGATCTAGAGAGGTCATTCATTTAATTTACAGATTAGGAAAGACTGAAGAAGGTGACCCAACAATACCCAGGGTTTGTTTAGCAGTCACTAGAGGCAATTTATTTAACCTTCAAAGAAAAACTCCTTTACATGTAGGACTTTAAGGGTAACATAGAAGGCAATACAAAGATGGGTAAGAAAGAAGTTGGATAGAGAAGTTTATACCCCAACATAAGTCCCTCTGAGAGTTGAAACCTATTTGTGAAAGATATAACAGGGCTGTTATTTCCAGGAGCATATTCATAGCAGCAAATTACAGGATACTACCATAATACATTCTAAAAATAAAAATAAAAATATTTTAAATGCATAGCTGAGACGAAGGGAAAGCAATGGAATTCCTCTCTGGTCAAAAACAATGAAATGTTAAATTTACTGTTGTATTAATTCTGGGACTTGTCTTTGCCTTGGGGATTGTGTGGAAATCTTAGACAACCCAGAGCCTGGGTTTTAATGAGCTCCTTGCCATGCAACTGGGAGCAGTAGAACCCAGAACATGAAGGAATGTTAGAACTAAGAACACCCCATAAAATCTAGGGACTGGAAGTACAATATCATTGGCATATAACCAGGATTTTTAAATTTCCCTGAAGAAAAAAAAGAAAGAAACAGAAAGAAAAGGAGACATCATGAGTCCACTTATCTGTCCTGGCCTTCCGTCTTTCTGAGTGGAGAGGGAAAAACGTTCCTCCTAGAAAATTTTCAGGGCAAGACCTCATTCACACAGACTTGGGGTCTCACTGCACACTACCTAAAATTCCCTAAGCTCTTTCCCCACCCCATGGAAGAAAGGCAGTAAATTTAGAATAAAGGGGTCAAAGGCTGGTGGTTATTGCTGTTCAGTCCAGGTGCTAAGCTGTGCCTGATTCTCTGAGATCCTGTGGACTGCAGCACACTAGGCTTCAGTAATTGGTAGTACTCTAAAAATGTACCACTTAAAAGCAAATAACAACCATAAAAAAGAGTGAAGTTTAAATTAAGGTTTCAAAGAATTTCCACAATAAAACACCAAATAAAATGAGCTCACAGAAAACCATCAAATATAAAAAATTAAGCAATCAAGGTGTCAGAAGAAACAACAAACCATACATTCGAAAGACTGCAGTACTGTAATTAAGGTATACAGAATATAAAATAAGAATGAACTTTCTTATGTTCAGAGAAATACATTAAAGGAACCAATAATTATCAGTTGACCAAGCTAATTTGGAAAATAACAACTAGACATTGTAAAATGAAACATATAATTGAAATAACTGGAAGATAAATGAATAGCAAAAGACAAGAATGGACATACAAAAATAAAATAACTAATCTGAAAAGGGAAATCAAGAAGGAAAACAAATGATCCAGCATGCAGCAGTGAGAGGCAAAGAGATGGCAGATATGAAAAAGAGAAAAAACAAGAACAACAATTAAATGGAAGACAACCTATATGTAAGTAGAGCTTCATATGAAGTTTTTTAAGATTTATTTATTTATTTATTTATGGGGAGGTGGGGTGGGGAGGGAGGGGAGCAGGCGGGCCACTTCTATTGGTCTTTCATTTGTCTATTTTCATCCATCTTTTGTTCTTTGGCCCGTGTGGGCCTCCCATCGCCGTGGCCTCTGTTGTGGCAGAGCACCGGCTCTGGGTGCATGCGCTCCAGAGCTCCAGCTTGGTAATTGGACACATTGTTCCAGCCGCTCCGCGGCATGTGGGATCTTCCCAGGCCAGGGATCGAACCGGCAGCCCTTGCACTGCAAGGCAGTGTCCTTGCCCACTGAACCACCAGAGAAGCCCCCATACGAAGTTTTAACTAGAGTTTATACAGAAAAAGAAAAAAAAAAAAAGGTGGAAGAAAGGTACTATTTAAAGAGCTAGTGACAAGAGATGTTTTTTATGAGTTTCATATTTAGGAAGCCAAACAAAAACCAAGTAAAATAAATAGAAAATGGCACTTACATACTTCCAAATGAGACAGCAGAACAACAATGAAGAGAAGTCATTAGAAGTAGAGAACAGAAATAGGTTACTCACAGAAGAAAGAGCTGGATTAACATATGATTTTTTAACAGAACAATGGCAGTCAGAAAATAGGAAAATGATAACTTCAAGATTTGCAGAATGTTATATTGAGGAAAAAAATAAATATGATGTGAGCAAAAGGTTTCTGCCAACTGACCCTTACTAAAGGTACTTCATAGGTCAAGAAGAAAAATTATCCAATAGGTTCTTGATGCTAGATATGAAAGTCATGTCTGACTCTTTGAGACCCCATGGACTGTAACCCACCAGGCTCCTCTGTCCATAGACTTCTCCAAGCAAGAATACTAGAGTGGGTAGCCATTCCCTTCTACTGGGGATCTTCCCAATCCAAGTATCAAACCCAGGTATCCCACACAGCAGGCAGATTCTTTACTGCCTGAGCAGACAAGAAAAAATTGGTAACTATATATATAAACCTAAACAGATAAGGAAGTATAAAATAAAATAACTTTCTAATTTGTTAAGTTAAATAAAATAGAAACAATAAGAGAAAACTAAACACTAGTAGTTAAGACAATCTAAGACTTCTGTATGAGGTGGGAAGAACATAAGCATACTTTAAAAGTATGTATTAAAATCCATAGATTAATCACATAAAAAATAAAAACAAGAACATAAATGCCAAATGAGTACAAAGAGAACTAGTACTAGGAAAAATGGAACAAGAGAGGGAAATATGTCAACTTCCAAAAAAAAAAGGACAAAATGGAAAGAACAGAGAACACAAAATAAAAGACTATAAATGCACCTAAATATATTTTTTAAAACACAACTCTACACTATTCATAAAGAAGAAATAATGGTGGTCTAGAAATATGTGAAATGATTCTCAGCCTGATTTGTCATCAGGAAAATGCAAATTAAAATTGCAAAGAAATATTTCACACCTCCTAAATTGGCAAGGTTAAGATTTTGACATATTAAGCGTTGCCAAGAGTATAAAGCAACAGGGATTTTGATAAACTATTGCTGAAAGTGGAAAACTGTTCAATATATTGCCTGGTAACACGGAACATACACCCACTGGCCAACACAGTAAGTCTACTCCAGGCTGCTTGTGGCTAGAGGCAATCAATTATTCAGATAGTTAGTAATCAGTTGCCAAGTTCCCATTGTCCAGGCCCTCTCCACCTGCCTCCCAGACTAAAGGGATCAATATTCTCAATGTAACATGATGTAGGTTCATATTAATGCTGAGAATTCTTACCCTAGAGAAATTCTTACACTTAACACTTAAAAAGAATGTACCGAAAAAAAAAAAAATTACTTAATCAAAAAAATTCAATGGGTTGTTGATGCTAGATATGAAAGTCATGTCGCCACCCATGGACTGTAACCCACCAGGCTCCTCTGTCCATAGACTTCTCCAAGCAAGAATACTAGAGTGGGTAGCCATTCCCTTCTACTGGGGATCTTCCCAATCCAAGTATCAAACCCAGGTATCCCACACAGCAGGCAGATTCTTTACTGCCTGAGCAGACAAGAAAAAATTGGTAACTATATATATAAACCTAAACAGATAAGGAAGTATAAAATAAAATAACTTTCTAATTTGTTAAGTTAAATAAAATAGAAACAATAAGAGAAAACTAAACACTAGTAGTTAAGACAATCTAAGACTTCTGTATGAGGTGGGAAGAACATAAGCATACTTTAAAAGTATGTATTAAAATCCATAGATTAATCACATAAAAAATAAAAACAAGAACATAAATGCCAAATGAGTACAAAGAGAACTAGTACTAGGAAAAATGGAACAAGAGAGGGAAATATGTCAACTTCCAAAAAAAAAAGGACAAAATGGAAAGAACAGAGAACACAAAATAAAAGACTATAAATGCACCTAAATATATTTTTTAAAACACAACTCTACACTATTCATAAAGAAGAAATAATGGTGGTCTAGAAA